>CM054123.1:173009481-174209481 GCA_028751855.1 Ambrosia trifida | reverse complement strand
CACAAAGTACCCCTAAAAAACATACTAAATGATTAAAAAACAACAGATTCATTGAGTTCACGAAATACCTCTAAAAAGGTTCAATTGAACAACATGGATTTGAGGCCTGCGATTTCTAGGATTAACAATCAGAATCATAAAATGTTTGTGGAATTTCAGAATTGATAGTAGATATTTGAGTTGGTGGATTAAAGGTGAATATTATGATCAAAATGATGATTTTATAGTTGTCATCAAATTAAATTGAAACAATAACTTTTCATCAATGGATCATTGATTTCTTGGAAGGTGAAAGGTGGAAGGATATTATGGGGATGAGATTTTAGTTTTGAACTAAAAACAAAACACAAAATTAATATCATAACCTCCAAAGTGTCTTAATTGCCACAACATGCTTCTTAAGTTGTATGGAAATGAAAATGACCATGTTGGCCATCACTCCTCCTTTATAATGTATTATAGATAAATTTATTGCTTAAATATGTTGTAGATGTTGCTACTTAAGTTGTATAGAAATGAAAATTACCATGTTGACCATCACTCCTCCTTTATAATGTATTATAGATTATAGATTTACGTTGTTTCTTAATTTAACTATTTTTGGGTTTCAATTTTCATTTTCCTAAATTAATATCTGTTTTTTTTTCTTCATATTATCAAGGAATCTTGACTTTCCATCATATTAATATTCCTAAATTAAATTCAGAAATTATAGGGATATTAAGTTGATTATTACATATTAAGATTATTTGATTAACAACTAAATATACGTTACCAGAGAGATGACAAACTCAGGCCTAGCTTTACAACTGATGTAAACCCTTGCTTAGCCATCCAATCTATTTAGAGTATTGTGTTCAGAGTATTGTGGATGCACAAGGGGATACAAAAGGTCATAGTTTAGGAATATACTGTAACGTCAATCAATTGAGTTTATAAACATGATGATATAAAACTGGTTGATTAACATGTTTGGGAAACCATTTTCATTTTTAACTTTTTAATGACGCAACATTCCCAAAATCAGGATGTGGTCAAATTTAAACAAAAATTTATCTCATGGGAAAAATGTTTTAGCAAAAAGAGGAGTGATGCTTTATAGTGTAACAGTCACAAAGCATAAATGAAATAGTGTAAGTTTTAATACGATAATATAGTGTACACAAGTTTTAATAATGATGATGAAAAATCCAATAACGAATGATCGATGAAAAATAGCACATGAAACAACAAGCAATGAAATTGAATCTTCAAATGATAAAGAAAATGTAAATATCAATAACATAAAACATTGAGATTGTTTCCATAGGAAATTTTGACTAACCCAAGTATTTGAAATTTTCTAGTGACTTGTGGGAGTGTACTTTAGCCTATAAATAAATGTTCATCCCAAGAGTTCCCAGGTAGGTATACGGGTCCCTCGTCTGATTGGGATTTATACGAAATACCAGACCTAGACAAAAAAATCAGGATACAGGCACTCACCCTTCCAGATTGCACGTGCCCCGTCACTAGTGAATTCCAAAGCTTTAGCGAGGTTAAAAACGAGATGCAGAAATATATCCTTGAGATGTGGATTTCACTCCTAACTCGAATATGCATGTCAAAATTGAAAACTACGGTGGAGTGAAACCGGTCATTAAGTTAAGGATATCACTCCCAGCTTAGTGGTAGAGTTTCTTTTAGAGGAAATACTTGTAGATGCAAAAGTGCGACTAAAGCTTTGGATTGGAAAACACATTTTGTTTTGTAGATATCGAAGGTGCGAAGGAACAAACTAGAAGGTGCGAAGGAGGATTAAAAGGTGCGAAGGAATAATGGTTTGGGCGAATGAAGATTAGATTATAGAAGAACTTGGTTCGACCAGTTGATGTGGGCGAACCTGCACATTCGCATGAACAGTTTGGGCGAATGTGCAGGCCTATAAATAGGTCAAGTTCATTTTTTAATGTAACTTTGATGATTATTATTCCCTCTCTTTATGAAAACTCTCTCTAGATTTTGTTAAACTTGTTTTACGTTTAAACCTTGATTGTACTCATAATTCAACATGTAAACAAGTGTTTTATTAATGAAATTGATTGAAAATGATGATCTGTGTGTTTGAATCTGTTTGATTATTATTTTGTGATAGTTTTAGGGTTTCCGCACCTGAAACTAACTTGTTTGATCAATCTTTGTTTGTTATCGATCCTTTCACGCACATACAAAGTGGTATCAGAGCCATTTCGGATCAAACAACCAAATTAATAATCTCTCAGTTGATTTGGACCCAATTTTGGTCAAAAAGTTTATGTTTTCAATGAACAAACTGATGTGATAACATTTTGATCGATTACACCTTGATTTCGAGTTTAAATTGGATAATCCTCTTTATTAAAGTTGTTCCAAATCAAATTCGATTCAAAACCTGATTAAGATCATCAAAATCCATCAACATTTGAAAAACATGATAAAAATTAACTGATTTTCAAAGAATAACCGTTTTTGAAATCACAGGGGTCGAACGAGAGAGTTTGGTCGAAAGAGGAATTCATTTGGGTCGAAAGAGTGTTTTTTCTGTACAAAGGAGGTGTTTTAGTGGTCGAAGGAAGACTTTGATTGCTTATTTTTCACATTCGTACCTTTGTTTCACCTTCGCCTGATCGAACGGTCGAAGGAGCTGTAAAACGGTCGAAAGAGAATCTTAAGTGGTCGAAGGAGTTTTTGTTGATTAGTTCACATTCGTATCAATTATAAACGGGCGAAAGAGAACTTTATTTCTCCTTCGCACGTCCGTATATACGAAGGAGCATTCTGTTTTGAAACATTTTTAATCTTTTCATGTTTAATCGTTTGCAGGACAAGATGTGGAACTTTCCAACAACGCCTAGACCTACTCAAGCACCACAACAGCAGACAACACAAGATCCGTGGTCCATTGCAGCTCAGAAGAATAGTCAACCATCACAGCCGATCAATTATATGGCAATGACTAGTTCGGCACCACAACAAGTTGTTCAACCATTACCACAACCGATTGACAACTATTGGGGAGTCGCAGCAGCAGCAGTCCATTCACAGACGACCAACGCTATTTCCACTCTTATTCATGATCTATCTTCTGGAAGCGGCAATCGTCCACCGAAGCTGATGGACATGAAGGAGTATAATACTTGGAAGACAAAGTTTAAGATTCACGTTGAGGGACAAGGACTTGAAGGAGCCGAGGCATGGCAAATGATTGTGAAGGGTTATGTTGCTCCTATTCTGGAGAATACTGGAGAACCAATCCCTTTGGAGAATCTGGCAGATGACGAGAAGAAAAGGTTTGCTATAGAGAAGAAGGCATTCTCTCAGCTATCCCAGGCGATCAACACTGATCTATTGCATCAGTTTGGATCGTGCACTACATCCAAACAACTATGGGGTATGCTAAGAAATCGACATGATGGAAATGAGAAGACCAGGAAGCTTAGAATGGAAGAGCTTCGGATGGAGTTTGAAAACTTCAGTTATATGGGTAATGAGACCCTAAAAGAGTTGGTTCCAAGGTACTGCCATTTGCTCACTGAATTGTCGAGCTATGAGATCAGCATTCCAATGTCGGAATTAGTAGATAAATTTGCAAATGCTTTACCACCCTATTGGAACCAACACATCGAAGTGTTAAAGGAGAAGGATGCTTACCAGTATTGGAATATTAATGAGTTCATCCAAAAGCTGGAAAACAAAGAGATGGAGGAAAAGAGAAAAGCTAAGAGAGCTCAGATTCCACAGAATCCTGATTTATATGTGAGTGGTACTTCTAACTCTCTTTCTTCTTCAAGCACCACATCTAATGTTGCACCTCACATAGCATGTGTGTCTAACGTTGCTGAATCAAGAAAAGCACCCATTAACTACCTTGCTCAAACTTCATCCTACACACCATCATACACACAACAATCTTATCAAACACCAAACTTTATTCCACCATTTTCACCATTACAACAAGCCGCATGCTATACATCAAGTCAACCTCAACAACAACAACAATTTCCTCCTCAAGTGAATCAGATGCAGATTACTCAAACACAATCAAGCCAAAATCCGATTGTGTTAGAGACCTCAAACCTTAACAATGTGACTGTTGAAATTGCTCAACAGCATGTTGCTCTTGTATCTGCTATTGTTGTTTCTTACAACGGTTTGGTAGCAAGTCAAATTGGTAACAATAATCTCACCAATGAGGACTATGCTCAAATCGACAAAGAGGAAATGGAGTTGATGGACATTCAGTGGGCTTTTGCAAGCATTATGAGGAGAGCCACTGATTTTATTCAGAAGACTGGTAGGACTGATCTCTCAACCTCTCCCAACACCACATATGGATTCAACAAAGCAAAGGTTACTTGCTTTAACTGTGGTGAAAAGGGACATTTTAAAAGAGAGTGCACACAGCCAGCACAGCAAGGTAACCGAAATCCTTTCAATTCTACATACCAAAACCGACAAAACCAAAACCAAAATCAAGTGTCTTACAACAATCCCAACATCTCAAGCTTTCAACCACAAAACACTTATCAGAACCGTCAACAAAACACCAACACTAGACAATCTACAACTCAAAACCAACCTCAACAAAACCCAAACCGAACTATAGTTCCTATCTCTACACCTAACACACAAAACCAAAACCAAACTGATACTCAAAACCAAGCACTTGTGATACAAAAGGATGAAGGTTTTGACTGGACTGGTATGCAATTGGGGGTAGAGGAGATCACTGCTGGGAATGTTGCATGTGTGGCACAGCAGATGAGGTTAGATGAGAATGAGGAAATTGAATAAGAGGTTGTGATTGAAAAGGTGTCGGAATTGAAGATTTAGGACGTGAATGAAGATGTGATTGCTGAAAGTGAAGACAAGAGATCGGGGATGATTCTTGATTCTGTCACTGATGTTGGAGATCAATACGATTCAGCTTACTCGGATATGGAGAGCGAATCTGATTCAGAGACTAGTGTGAATTCACTAGATGATGATATTGACCAACTGCTAGCTGAAGCTGACTTCCTGATGACCCGCAAGTCATGTATGGTGGATGATGCATGCACCAAGATTGACTACTCCAAATTCTTCGCAGGAAAGGAAGCTCACTTTGCTTTAATGGCCATGACAGAACCTCCTAAGCCGGTAAGTTCTGAAACTCAATCTCAAGCGTGTGTTAAATGTGATAAATGTGCTGATTTTGAAAAACTAACTGATGAAAACAAGCTTCTCAAGGTCCAACTTGAGAGTGCAAAAATCAACTGTCAGATTTATCAAAAGGACTTAAAAGATTTCAACAAAAGTTCTTGATGGTTATAAAAAGGATGTGTCTGAACTGAAAAAGACATTATCTATTAAACAACTCGCCATTAATAATTACATCAATGAAATGGAAAACACTAAATTGGAAATGGCAACCATCAAGTGCTTTGCGGAAAAAGTTAACAAGAAATTAGAAAGTTACAAGCACATAGCATATGTAGTCGATCATATCATTGAAGAACCCTCCCAGACGAATAGTGCAAACTATAAGTCAGTTCCATCTCCGGTATTGTTTGAGAATCACACTTTACACGCAATACCACCGGAGACTTTAATCAACCCTGATTCCACATCAGAAAATGAGCCTAACACTTCCAGTGTCGGGGATCCATTGTAACACCCCAACCGATGGCGGAAACATCGAGGTGTCACGTATTGATGAGTATACAGTAGCACATGGTAATCAAATTTTAATTGAAATAAATATTAAATTGTAAATATCCAAAAATTGAAATACATCAGAGTTTGAATGTGGAAATCTAATACATCACACAAGAATCAAGCATGCATAGACTCCTTATTTCTTCATAAGTACTCTAATCTTCAAGCATCGTTACCACCTGTTGAGTTGTAAAAATGGGGGGGGGTCAACTAGAAGTTGGTGAGAATACATAATCCATGTTAAGCATATAGTTTGAGTATAAAAGTCTAGCAATTCGTACGTCTATCGTAATTTAAGTCTACATGCATAGTATAATATGTTGACATAATCAAACCTCCGACTAGTTTAGGTCCGTCCCGTCATCTACGGTTCACCTTAGTAATATGTTGAACGATAACAATCACCCACGTGACCTATGTAGGAGGTACACGTATCCGGGTGGGGTTGTCAATCCAATAGATCTATTATTGAGTATCGCCGGCATGGCCATAGCTAATGATTATGTAAATGTTGAAACTCGTTGAAACTCGTTGAAACTGTTGACTAATACATGAGGCAATAAAGTTTACTACTAGACATATATGTTGAATTGCTTAAAATTGTTGCAAGTATAAAGAATCGCATAAACAGGATTATGTAAACTCACCTTGGTATAGTTTTTGGTAATGAGATATAGTATAAGAGTAGTCCAAATAATTTGCCAAGTGTTACCCTACGTATAAGGCAACAAATAAGTCTAAGTCTAACTAGTTTATAAGTATATCCTAGGGTTTTGATTTGGGGATAATCAATTGTTGAGATTTAAATTAAAATGCTTAATTAAATAAAGAAAATTGGATAATTAATGAAAAATAGTCTTTTTATAAAGTTTGAATTTTGTATGAGTACAATAAAGTGTTTGAAGCAATAAAATAATTTTTATAAAATTATTTCATTTAAAATAGATTTTTAAATCTATTTATTTGTAAATAGTCAATTATTAACTTTAATAATCAAAAATACTAAAATTAAAGAAATCTTATTTTAAAAATCATGATTCTGTTCTAAATGATTAAAAATAATTTGTATAAAATTTTGATGCAAAAATGATGAAAATTGGATTTATTATGAATTAAATATGATTAAATCTAACAAAAATTGATTAAAAATATAAAATAAATGATTTTACTGATTTAAAAATTATTTCAGTAAAGTTTAACTTTATAAAAAGTTAGGATAATTTTTGGGGAATTTAAAAATACTGTTTTGATATAATAATGGATTTTTATAATTATAATAGTATAAAAATGATTTAATTATTATAAATATTAAATAAAAGAATTTCTGAAAAATAAAAATTGTAAATAAATCTTTTATATCAGATTAAGTAATATTAATTTTTTTAGAGTTTATAAAATAGTTTAGGTATTTTAAAAAGAATTTAAAAGATTAAAGGATTAATATATATATATATATATAATTAATGTTTGTTAAAAAGAAAAGAAAAGAAAAGGGTACAAAAAGCCGGTCAGTGCCGGGACTCGAACCCGGGTGACCTCGGTGTCTAACAAGGGTCACAACCACCTGGCCTAGGCCGGTGGTTGTGTTATCCTTTGGTTTAAAATAAATAAATATCCTATGCAATTCCAGTTTTATTCCCAAATCAAATCGTGATGAACCCTAGATTTTCAATTGAGCAAATCAGACAACTATAGCCCGATTATTGTTAGGGCTAATGTTGTCTGATCGCCGATGAATATAACCCACCAAAAAAATTGAACTCACAGTGTGTAATAAACGATAATTGTCGGGTCAAGGAGAAAAGTCAACCACGAGCAGAAAACCAATGATCAGTGTAAAATTGAAAGAATTGAGGATGAAGAGAGTGGTATGAGCGAGTTGTTAAGCTACGTAGACCCTCAATTTATACTAAGGGATTAGGGTTAGGGTTAATTAGGTAGTTGACTTTCCTTATAATATTACGCGGCCAATATGATTATTAGGGCAACAATTGCCGTGTAATCGTTGTGTAATAATGTTGGATTGGGCCGGTAATAGCACGAAGTTGCCAAACGTACATCAATTACTCGTTAAAACTTGGATTGATTAACAAGGTATTCCCACAGTTGACTTTCCTAGTCAACTGAGGGGATTTAAACACGCGTATATAATTATAATGGGTCTGGGTTATAACAACAAGATAGGCTAGCCCAGTTGGTTTGTGCATTGTGTTGGTTTGGATCAGACCGGCCTTGGCGCGGGTTCGAACCCCGGCCAAGGCAAAACATTTTTTTTTTGATTTATTTATCACACACATATATATATATAATATTATATATAGTATTAGGGTTCCATAAAAGCGACAAAAATAATAAATGCGAGGATAATTAAGAAAACTTGACGTTTTATTAAATGTCATGCGTAACGTACAAGTATTAAATGCGTAATGTTACAGTCTCCCCTACTTTTAGGAACTTCGTCCCGAAGTTGGAGTTGGAGAGTCTGGTGGAAAAAGATGCGGATACTTCGACTTCATCTGGTCTTTACGCTCCCAAGTGAACTCTGGGCCTCGTTTAGATTCCCAACGAACCTTAACGATCGGAATACGACTGCGCTTGAGTTTCTTGACTCCAGTGTCAACAATCTCGACGGGTTTCTCGATAATGTGCATGCTTTCATCGATTTGCACATCTTCAAGAGGAACATGAAGGTTCTCATCTGCTAAGCATTTCTTGAGATTCGAAACATGGAAGGTCGGATGAACATTGCTTAGCTCAGGTGGAAGCTCAAGTCTGTAAGCCACTTTCCCAACTCTGTCAAGAATTTTGAAGGGGCCTACGTATCGAGGAGCTAGTTTTCCCTTTCTACCGAAACGAATAACTCCTTTCCAAGGGGATACCTTAAGTAGCACAAGGTCCCCAACTTGAAATTCCAAGGGTTTACGACGTTTATCAGCATAACTCTTTTGGCGACTTCGAGCCTTGAGAAGATTATCCTGAATAAGCTGGATTTTGTCTGTGGTTTCCTGGATTAGTTCGGGTCCAGTAATACGAGCTTCACCAACCTCGGTCCAACAGACAGGAGAACGACATTTCCGACCATAGAGTGCCTCAAAAGGAGCCATGTTAATGCTGGCGTGATAACTGTTGTTGTATGAAAACTCAACCAAAGGAAGATGAGAATCCCATGCGCCACCAAAATCGATGACACACGCCCTGAGCATGTCCTCAAGTGTCTGGATGGTTCGTTCAGTCTGACCATCCGTTTGAGGGTGATAAGCAGTGCTCAGGTTCAACTTAGTACCCAAAGCTTTTTGTAGAGATTCCCAAAAGTGAGAGGTGAAACGACCATCGCGATCAGAAATAATGTCCAAAGGTATACCGTGACGACATACGATTTCACTTACGTACATCTGTGCCAACCTTTCCACAGAATACTTCTCACGAATAGGTAGAAAGTGAGCGGACTTGGTCAAACGATCGACAATTACCCAAATACTGTCAAAACCTTTGGGTGTGCGAGGGAGTTTGGTGATGAAATCCATAGCTATGCTCTCCCATTTCCAGACAGGAATCTCTGGTTGTTCAAGCATACCAGCCGGTCGTTGATGTTCAGCCTTAACCTTGGAACAAGTGAGGCATTTTGCAACGAAAAGAGCAATGTCTTTCTTCATACCAGGCCACCAATAAGAATAACGAAGATCCTGGTACATCTTGTCAGCTCCAGGATGAATAGAATAACGAGACTTATGAGCCTCGTTCATGAGAAAAGTACGAAGATCATCACGGTCCGGAATCCACAGTCGGTTAAGGAAATAAAGGAGACCATCGGGTTTTGTTTCAAGTTGAGTCTCAGCACCACAAGACATTTCATCGTACATGTTACCTTGGGTGACTGAGGTGTGTTGAGCCTGGAGAATGTGATCTTGAAGATCAGTACGAACTCTCGCACATTGGAGTTTGACACGCTCTTTACGACTAAGTGCGTCAGCCACAACATTCGCTTTGCCAGGATGGTAGCGAATTTCGCAATCATAGTCGTTAAGTAATTCAACCCAACGTCGTTGCCTCATGTTAAGATTCTTTTGGTCGAAGACATGTTGGAGACTTTTGTGGTCCGTGAACACCACACATTTGGTCCCATAAAGATAATGTCTCCAAATCTTGAGTGCAAAGACAACAGCGCCCAATTCAAGATCATGGGTGGTATAATTTTTCTCGTGAATCTTGAGTTGTCGAGACGCATAAGCGATAACCTTTCCTCGTTGCATGAGAACACAACCGAGACCTTGGTTCGATGCATCACAGTAGACCACGAAATCATCATTACCATCAGGTAGAGATAAGACAGGAGCTTCACAGAGTTTCAGCTTAAGAGTTTCAAATGCTTCCTCTTGCTTAGGTCCCCACTCATAGGGTTTACCCTTGTGAGTTAAGGTAGTGAGAGGAAAAGCGATCTTGGAGAAATTGGCGATGAATCGACGATAATAACCAGCCAACCCAAGAAAAGAACGGACTTCCGTTGGAGTGGTAGGAACACTCCAATCCTTCACAGCTTCGATCTTTGCAGGATCAACATGAATTCCGTTCATATCAATGACATGTCCCAAAAATTGAACTTCCTTAAGCCAAAATTCACATTTGGAGAACTTGGCGTACAGTTGTTCTTTCTTTAGGAGACTCAAGATAGAGTGAAGATGTTGCTCGTGATCGGATTTTGATTTAGAGTAAATCAAAATATCATCAATGAAAACGATCACGAATTTGTCGAGATAGGGTCTACAAACCCGATTCATCAGATCCATAAATACCGCGGGAGCATTGGTCAAACCGAAAGGCATAACCATGAATTCATAGTGACCGTAGCGAGTGCGAAAAGCTGTCTTGGGAATATCTTCATCGTGGACTCTAAGCTGATGATAACCAGAACGGAGATCAATCTTCGAGAAGTGGGTTGCTCCTTGAAGTTGATCGAAGAGATCGTCAATCCTAGGAAGTGGATAACGATTCTTGATAGTGAGTTTGTTGAGTTCACGGTAGTCAATACACATCCGAAGAGAACCATCCTTCTTTTTAACGAACAAGACAGGGGCTCCCCATGGAGAAGAACTAGGGCGAATGAACCCTTTATCAGAAAGTTCCTGTAATTGACTAGCAAGTTCTTGCATCTCAGAGGGTGCAAGACGATAAGGAGCTTTAGCAATAGGATTAGCACCAGGAACAAGATCAATACGAAACTCCACTTGTCAAGCAGGAGGCAAACCAGGTAAATCCTCTGGAAAGACTTCAGGATAGTCTCGAATAATAGGAATGTCTTGGATACTTTTGCCTTTGTCCTTCTTCTCTATCACGTTAGCTAAGAAGGCTGTATACCCCTTTCGTAAGTACTTTTGGGCAGTAGTACAAGACATAAGCTTAAGCTCACCACAGGGTTTCTCACCATAGATCTTCAAAATCTCACCAGATTCGAGAGGAATGCGTATGACTTTCTCGAAGCACAGAATTTCGGCACGATGAGTTGACAACCAGTCCATGCCTACTATAACATCAAAACTACCAAGATGCATGGGAATAAGATCGATAGGGAAGGTATGATCATCGAGATTCAACAAGCAGTTACGAATAATAGAACCGATCGAAATAGACTTCCCGTTAGCTACCTCTACCACAAAAGGGTCTTCTAGATTAGTGTGGGGTAAGTTAAGTAAAGGTTCAAACTTCAGTGACACGAATGACTTATCAGCTCCTGAGTCAAATAATATGGATGCATAGTGATTATTAATGAGAAACGTACCATTCACCACTTCGTTGTTGTCACGAGCCTGGTTAGCGTTGAGATTGTAGGCGCGACCTCGAGCACCTTGGTTCTGGTTGCGGTTCTGGTTTTGGTTTTGGTTACGGTTACGGTTAGGGCAGTTGTTGATGTAGTGATCGGGACTGCCACATTCGTAGCATTGACCACGAGTAGGCCTGTTGTTTTGTTGGTTGGGAGCAGGGTTGTTTCTGGCAGGGTTGTTTTGGTTGTTTTGGTTGTTTTGGTTGTTTTGGGCAGCAGGGGCTTGACAGGCATTGGTGTAGTGTCCATACCGTTTACAGTTATTACACTGGCGGCATGGTCTACCAGGAAGATGATGGAACTGGCAGGTGTTGCAAAGAGGGTGTGTTCCACCATAGGGTTTCTTGGCTGGATTTTGGGTAGCAGGTGGAGTAGCAGCAACCATATAGTTTCTAGCCTTACGCTTCTTGTTGCTGGAGGTCTCAGGCTTGACTTCAATTGCAGGCTGTGGAGTGTCTTTGGCAACAGTCTTCTTAGAGCCCTTGCGAACCAGAGTACCGTTCTTCACATGATTATCAGTAAGAGTGGCCGCAAGACGTTTGGCCTCTTCCAGAGTTGCAGGATTTCTACCCCAAACAGTGTCCTGGATTTGCATGGGCAGACCACCGATGTACTTCTCGATGGCTACCGGCAGAGGAGTAACCTTGTGTGGCAACAATAAGCTAAGCTCATGAAAGCGGGTGTTGTAGGCAAGATTTTCCCCACTATCTTGAGCCAAGGTGTGAAACTCATCCTCAAGCTTTTTAACTTCATTTCGAGGACAGAACTCCTCCTTCATGATCTCTTTGACCTGGTCCCAAGTCATAGCAAGAGCAACCTCGGCCCCACGAGTACGCTTTTCTTCATTCCACCATGTGAGTGCTCGTTTATGGAGAACACTCATGGCGTAACGAACCTTGAAATTATTGGGGCACTCACTGTTGATGAAGGTATTTTCAATACCCTCAAACCATTGGAGAAGTCCAGTAGCTCCTTCTTCACCGCTGAACTTTGGAGGGTTACAAGAGTTGAAATGCTTGAGGGTGCAAGCTTGGGGTCCATTGCCATTGCCATTGCCATTCCCGTTCCCGTTGTTGTGACCATTCCCATTCAATTGGATGACCTGAGCAAGCAAGTTGGGAACCAGAGTTGCGATTTGCTGCGCCATTTGTTGAGAAATGATCGCAGCCAGTTGAGCATCGACCCCATTGTTGTTGTGGTTAGGAGCTTGGTCATGGTTGTGGTTATGGTTATCACCACCTTCTTCGTGGTTCTCACCATTGCTGTTGCGAGTGCTGCGACGAGGAGGCATGATCTGTAATAGACACAATGAAATGAATGAGAGTTCATATAAGGAATGTAATCATTTATTCATTAATTAAAACGAATAAACGAAAACGTTGACTTATCAAAGATTCTAAATTCTAATAACATATGAAGACATGCTTTAGCCTATAAGTGAACACTCATCCCGAGAATTCCCAGGTAGGCATCCGGGTCCCTCGTCTGATTGGGATATATGCGCAATGCCAGCCTAGACAGAAGACTCAGAATACAGGCGTTCACCCTTCCAGATTGCACGTGTTCGTTATTAAAATCTAGAACTTCGACGAGATCTCAAGGGGGTTCAGGTTAAACCTGAGGATTTTGTCCTATAAATCTAATGGTGGATCAGGATTGCAGCAGACCATTAAGAGTAGTCACATGTAGGTTTAAGGCATAGGATAAGGATAGGATTAGGGAAGCAATTAGGGTTACAAGTAGGAGAAGCAAGTACTGTTTTAGTCCCTAAGGTTATAGTCTAGATTATTTCTAATAACCTAATTCCCTATAACCAAGGCTCTGATACCAATCTGTAACACCCCAACCGATGGCGGAAACATCGAGGTGTCACGTATTGATGAGTATACAGTAGCACATGGTAATCAAATTTTAATTGAAATAAATATTAAATTGTAAATATCCAAAAATTGAAATACATCAGAGTTTGAATGTGGAAATCTAATACATCACACAAGAATCAAGCATGCATAGACTCCTTATTTCTTCATAAGTACTCTAATCTTCAAGCATCGTTACCACCTGTTGAGTTGTAAAAATGGGGGGGGGGGGTCAACTAGAAGTTGGTGAGAATACATAATCCATGTTAAGCATATAGTTTAAGTATACAAGTCTAGCAATTCGTACGTCTATCGTAATTTAAGTCTACATGCATAGTATAATATGTTGACATAATCAAACCTCCGACTAGTTTAGGTCCGTCCCGTCATCTACGGTTCACCTTAGTAATATGTTGAACGATAACAATCACCCACGTGACCTATGTAGGAGGTACACGTATCCGGGTGGGGTTGTCAATCCAATAGATCTATTATTGAGTATCGCCGGCATGGCCATAGCTAATGATTATGTAAATGTTGAAACTCGTTGAAACTCGTTGAAACTCGTTGAAACTGTTGACTAATACATGAGGCAATAAAGTTTACTACTAGACATATATGTTGAATTGCTTAAAATTGTTGCAAGTATAAAGAATCGCATAAACAGGATTATGTAAACTCACCTTGGTATAGTTTTTGGTAATGAGATATAGTATAAGAGTAGTCCAAATAATTTGCCAAGTGTTACCCTACGTATAAGGCAACAAATAAGTCTAAGTCTAACTAGTTTATAAGTATATCCTAGGGTTTTGATTTGGGGATAATCAATTGTTGAGATTTAAATTAAAATGCTTAATTAAATAAAGAAAATTGGATAATTAATGAAAAATAGTCTTTTTATAAAGTTTGAATTTTGTATGAGTACAATAAAGTGTTTGAAGCAATAAAATAATTTTTATAAAATTATTTCATTTAAAATAGATTTTTAAATCTATTTATTTGTAAATAGTCAATTATTAACTTTAATAATCAAAAATACTAAAATTAAAGAAATCTTATTTTAAAAATCATGATTCTGTTCTAAATGATTAAAAATAATTTGTATAAAATTTTGATGCAAAAATGATGAAAATTGGATTTATTATGAATTAAATATGATTAAATCTAACAAAAATTGATTAAAAATATAAAATAAATGATTTTACTGATTTAAAAATTATTTCAGTAAAGTTTAACTTTATAAAAAGTTAGGATAATTTTTGGGGAATTTAAAAATACTGTTTTGATATAATAATGGATTTTTATAATTATAATAGTATAAAAATGATTTAATTATTATAAATATTAAATAAAAGAATTTCTGAAAAATAAAAATTGTAAATAAATCTTTTATATCAGATTAAGTAATATTAATTTTTTTAGAGTTTATAAAATAGTTTAGGTATTTTAAAAAGAATTTAAAAGATTAAAGGATTAATATATATATATATATATAATTAATGTTTGTTAAAAAGAAAAGAAAAGAAAAGGGTACAAAAAGCCGGTCAGTGCCGGGACTCGAACCCGGGTGACCTCGGTGTCTAACAAGGGTCACAACCACCTGGCCTAGGCCGGTGGTTGTGTTATCCTTTGGTTTAAAATAAATAAATATCCTATGCAATTCCAGTTTTATTCCCAAATCAAATCGTGATGAACCCTAGATTTTCAATTGAGCAAATCAGACAACTATAGCCCGATTATTGTTAGGGCTAATGTTGTCTGATCGCCGATGAATATAACCCACCAAAAAAATTGAACTCACAGTGTGTAATAAACGATAATTGTCGGGTCAAGGAGAAAAGTCAACCACGAGCAGAAAACCAATGATCAGTGTAAAATTGAAAGAATTGAGGATGAAGAGAGTGGTATGAGCGAGTTGTTAAGCTACGTAGACCCTCAATTTATACTAAGGGATTAGGGTTAGGGTTAATTAGGTAGTTGACTTTCCTTATAATATTACGCGGCCAATATGATTATTAGGGCAACAATTGCCGTGTAATCGTTGTGTAATAATGTTGGATTGGGCCGGTAATAGCACGAAGTTGCCAAACGTACATCAATTACTCGTTAAAACTTGGATTGATTAACAAGGTATTCCCACAGTTGACTTTCCTAGTCAACTGAGGGGATTTAAACACGCGTATATAATTATAATGGGTCTGGGTTATAACAACAAGATAGGCTAGCCCAGTTGGTTTGTGCATTGTGTTGGTTTGGATCAGACCGGCCTTGGCGCGGGTTCGAACCCCGGCCAAGGCAAAACATTTTTTTTTTGATTTATTTATCACACACATATATATATATAATATTATATATAGTATTAGGGTTCCATAAAAGCGACAAAAATAATAAATGCGAGGATAATTAAGAAAACTTGACGTTTTATTAAATGTCATGCGTAACGTACAAGTATTAAATGCGTAATGTTACATCCATATTCTGATGTGAGACCAGTACTGGGAAATAGTGAGGGTGTGGTCGCTACTGATGATTCAGATGAAGAAGATGAGTCATCTGAGACGGTTGAAAGTGATAGTGAAATTCCTGATGAAAATCATATAATCACTACTGAGCCTGTCTCACCGTCTCAGATCATTCATCCAATGGCAAATGCTCATCGTAAAAATGAGGTTAAGAAAAATGAAAAGTTTGTTGGTAAGAGTTTTGAAAACAAAAAGGTAAAGAAGGTTGAGAAAAACATGAGAAAACCGGTTGAAAAGAAAGTTGAAATTAAAACTGAGAAAAATGTGATAAAACCGGTTGATAAGAAAAATGAGCTTAAATCTGAAAAATCCAATGATGTGAGCAATGAATTGTGTGATAAACCTGTCAAAATCTTCTATCGGATGCAAGGCTCCGATAAGATTTTATCCGATGATGAGTTTCCGATTAAGTTTGTCAATTCTTCAAAAATAGAAAAGATCTGGCAGGAAAGTACGATTTGGTTTCCAAAATTTGAAAGGACCAATAACATTCCTCAAGAGATTTTAGACAAAATTTATTCGGATAAAGAAGCAAAGGTCAATGTCACACAATTTGTTTTGCCTGTTCATAAAGACAATAGTTTTATTGAACCGACTTACTCAAAGGATCCAGCTCCTGAGAGTTTAAGGAAACAATGCATGGTCGATCGATATCCCATTGCTAGTTTTTCCAAGTCGCCGATCAAGGAAAACTATGAGGAATATCGTGCGTGTTATAAGTGCGGGGAACGGGGACTTTTACTTGCCGCCTGCCCGTACGTACGACACAAAAGGCACGAGGTGGAGATGAGGCAATATCATGAGTATCCGGTTGACAACTTCGGCTATCAACAGAGACGGCATTTTCCCCAAAAAGATTTTTATCATAATCAAAACAATTTTTACAACAAGGGGGAAAATCGTCCAATGACGTATGATAAGCGCAACCGGATGTCCACTGATAAATCTGTTAAGAAACCTATGATGAACTCAACTACTGATACCAAAAAGGTGGCTCCTAAACCTAATGGTAAACAAGCAGTTGGACCTGTCTCTGTTAAATCAGAGAAGGTAACCAAGAAGGTTGCTTTTAAAGAAGAAGTAAAGAAACCGACTAAGACTTCAAAATCTCAGATTCGGATCTTGAAACGATCTGAGCAATCTTGGTCATCTAAGGAATCTGAAGGAGCTTCTACTTCACAGAGTGAGAAGAATGAGAAAAAGAAAATTGTTAGTGAGAAGAAAGGGGTTGAAGTAACCCAAGATGTTTGTGATTCAAAAGATTCTTTGAAACAACCTGTTCAAAGACCCAAGACCAAACAGGCTTGGGTCCCCCGAAAGAACTAATTGATCTACTTTAAATGTGCAGGGAGCTCCAGCTGTCCCTGTTAGCAGCCTATGGATTGTTGACAGTGGAGCTTCTGGTCACATGACAGGGGACCTCACGCTACTCTTTGACATCAAAAACATTAACGGGGGTTATGTGGCATTTGCTGGTAATAAGGGAGGCTACATTACTATGGAGGGTAGTGTAAGCAATGGGGTCGTAACATTTGAGCGGATTTCTTATGTGAAACAGATAGACTATAATTTGCTCAGTGTTAGTCAAATTTGTGACAAACAATTTTCTGTGTATTTTGATGACAAATCCTGTTACATCTTGAAATCTGGGTTTGAGCTACCGAAAGAGTGGGTGATGCTGAAGGCACCGAGAGTTAACAACTTGTATATTCTCGACATGTCTAAAGCAATGACCACCCATGGCCAAGTCACGTGTTTCCTCTCCAAGGCTACAGAAAAAGAATCGATTATGTGGCACAGGAGAATGGGACACATCCATTTGAGAAAGATGAATCAGCTTGTGAAGAATGAACTTGTCACGGGAGTTAATGTCAAACACTTCCATCTGAATGACAAGTGTATCAGTTGCAAGAAGGGAAAGCAGCACAAACAATCCCATAGACCAAAGAAAGTTAATTCTGTTGAGCTGCCACTTGAACGTTTGCATATGGATTTATTCGGTCCTGTCAGACGTAAAAGTCATGTCGGGGAGTTATACTGTCTTGTGGTGACTGAAGATTATTCTAGATTTTCATGGGTAATGTGTTTGCATCAGAAAAGCGACACTTTTGATAACTTGAAGGTTTTGTTTACACATCTGGAGAATATATATGGTCTGAAGATCAAAAGAATCCGGAGTGACAATGGGACGGAGTTCAAAAACGCTCAGATGGAGGATATTTGTGCGAACAAAGGAATTCATCATGAATATAGCGCTCCGTATACACCCCAGCAGAACGGTGTCGTAGAGAGAAAGAACAGGACTCTTATAGAGACGGCGAGAACTATGCTTGCGGATTCAAATCTTCCTGTCATGTTCTGGAATGAAGCAATTTACGCGGCATGTTATACTCTTAACCGTGTTTTGACAGTGAAGAAGTTTGGCAAGACTTCTTATGAGCTGTTGAACCGACGCAAGCCGAATCTGGAGTATCTAGAACCATTTGGTTCCCCATGTACAATGCTGAATCCTTCGGAAAAGTTTGCACCAAAGGCTGAAGAAGGTTATTTTGTTGGATATGCAACCCCATTAAAACGGGTATTCAACAAAAGAACTAGAAAAGTCGAGGAGTGGACTAACGTCGAAGTTCAAAGATATACACAAAATGTGCAGGGTGGAGGACCAGATTGGATGTTTGATTACAAAGACTTCTTTGAATCATTCAATCTAGATAGCATGGTTGAAGAAGCTGTACTTCGCTTATATTACGAGGTCGAAAACGCCGTAACTTCACCGTTAGTGCGTCCGATCACGGTAAACCCCCAAACAGCTTCTAATGATACTACTGCTCCTGTATTGGAAGAAGAGGTGTTCCAAGAGGCTTCTACATCGCTTAATTCATCCGAATCAGAATATGAAGACGATGATGCAACAAGTGAAGCTATTCTGGACAACGCTACAGTGACACCACCAGTGAACCCATCTAATACTGATGCTTCAACATCGAATGTGGGTAATGATCTGGTTTCTACAGAGAATTTGACAACTCAGACGGGAATATAAGTACCTGATTATCCGGAATCTCGGATACATCGGATACACCTGCTTGAACAAGTTATTGGTGATCCTGGAAGCAGTGTGATGACAAGAGGGCAGCTGAAGAATGCTCAAGCACCAGAAAACATTGGCAACCTTGCTTTATATGCCAAAATTCAGAAATCTGGTTTTCAGAATGACTGGTCATTTGCGTGTTATGTTTCGCAGGTCGAGCCGCGGACATACAAGGATGCTCTTTTGGATGACGCCTGGGTGGAAGCAATGCAGAAACTTGGTGTATGGACCCAAACATATTTGCCCCCTGGAAGAAAGAAAATTGGAACCAAATGGGTGTTCAAGTGCAAGAAGGATGACAGAGGAGTCATAGTGCGAAACAAAGCTGGTTTGGTCGTTCAAGGTTTTCATCAGGTTGAAGGAATCGACTACAATGAAATCTATGCACCGGTTGCACGCTTGGAAGCTATCAGAATGTTCCTCGCGTTTGCATCATGGAAGAAATTTAAGGTGTATCAGATGGATGTAAAGTGCGCTTTTCTTTACGGTGTGGTCAAAGAGGAAGTTTACGTAGGTCAACCGCCGGGCTTTGAAGACCCTATTCACCGGGATAAGGTTTATGTGTTAAACAAAGCTCTCTACGGGTTGCACCAGGCTCCGAGACAATGGTATGAGGAGCTGAGCACGTATCTTCTCTCGAAAGGATTCAAACGCGGACTGGTAGACTGCACACTGTTCACGAAACGAGCAGGAGATGATTTGCTTCTGGTACAAATTTATGTTGATGATATTATATTCGGGTCTACTAACGAACTTCTGTGCAGGGAATTTGAACATGTTATGCAGGAAAAGTTCGAAATGAGCGCTATGGGAGAAATGCAGTTTTTCCTCGGTTTGCAGGTGGAGCAAAGACCAACGGGGATCTTTATTCAACAGACGAAATACGTTTCTGAAGTCTTGAGCCGATTCCAGATGGATGATTCGAAGCCGATGGTTACCCCGATACAGCCCAATCACGGGATTGGAGTTGACCTTAAGGGGGAGCTGACTGATCCATTTACATATAGAGCAATCGTCGGATCTCTGATGTATCTCACAGCGTCAAGACCTGATATAATGTTTGCGACATGTCTTTGTGCGCGATATCAATCGAAGCCGAAACAGAGTCATCTGGCAGCTGTCAAGCGTATCCTTAGATATCTGAAGGGTTGTCCATCGAAAGGACTTTGGTATCCTCATGATGATAATTTTGACCTAATCGCTTTTAGTGATGCAGATTGGGGCGGCTGTGACAAAGACAGCAAATCCACAACGGCTGGATGTCAGTTTATGGGGAGCAGGCTCGTGACCTGGCAATGCAAGAAACAAACCGCAGTTGCACTATCCACATGTGAAGCAGAATACGTTTCAGCATCGAGCTGCTGCTCACAGGTTCTTTGGATCCAACAGCAGATGGTGGATTACGGTTTGCAATTTCTTAAAACCCCTATTTACTGTGATAATGAGGCCGCAATCGCATTAACAAAAGACTTAGTAAATCACTCAAAGGCTAAACATATCCGGATTAAATATCATTTTATCCGTGATTGTTATGCTAAAGAGTTGATCGATATGGTCAAAATCAACACTGATTATCAACGCGCAGATCTTTTTACCAAAGCTTTTGACAAATCCAGATTTGATTATCTTTTAAAAGCTAATGGTATTAAAGAAAAACAGGACTGATCACCACCTCAGTCTATCACTTTTTAGTTTAAATTTTTACTGTTTTTCAGAAAAATTTCGAAAATCCAAAAACTTTGAAAAATTTAAAAATCCATAAAAATTGAAAAATTTCTTTGCTGACTGCTATATCTTCTTCCCTTAGATTAATGCCGTCATATTTCTGTGAACAAACGATATCTGGATAGTCACATATTTGAAATGCTCCAGCTTATCCTTGGGAACAGTAAATTTGAAACTCTATAAAAATCAGAAAATTCTAAAATGATTTCCTGGAGTATAAAGGGAAATGATAGTACATCAGTGGGGATCTGACACATTCTAAATAATGTAATGCTATATAGGGTGTGTGTCTGAGTCTGTGCGATGTGCTGATAGGCTTCGTAGACCTAATACTGCGTGCCTGATACATACATATCAAACGATTTGTTGTGTGGATGAACTCCTCATGGGCATATGGTCTTAGTACCATAATTTCGTTTGATAGGGTATTTGTACAAAACTCGGAGGTTTAGGGTCGTTATGTTATTAGTTGTCTGGGGATAGCCTCTCTGATCTTCTGCTGTAAGTCATTACGGACCTAGATCAGACAGGGTGTCTTTATAAAAGAGCTATATGCCAAATCCTAAAGTTACCGAATTGAGGAACTTTCCATGTTATATGATAATCAAAGATTATCTATTACATCGTATTGATCATTGATGCAAATCATGATTAATATCCGTCCTCAACCTGGTATAGTGCATATGTTACTTTGCTGCATTAATTTGCTGACCTGTATACCTCTATGCATTTTATCTTGTACAATTACAGACGACGAAAGCATAATCACGCTTTACAATGAGTCTTTGTGCATTTACTTCTTGATACGGGAGTATGTCGTGTGTGAGCGAAAGATTTTAGCTAAAACAGGATTATACGATCATACAAGTCACAAAACTAGGTGCGGAAACCCTAGTTCTGAACAAATTGATAAAACACAAATCAAAACGCAATCAAGATCATTTTCAACATCATTTCATAGATTAACTTCTTTCAAATAAGCTTTTACAATCAGTTTTACGTTAATCTAGAACACACACACAATATCTCAAAACAACCTCTGAACCTGACCTATCACAGACACAACTGACAACTCTATTACATAATCAAAATCGCAAAACCTATTTATAGACACTGCACGTTCGCCCCTTTTCACTGGTCGAACGTAGGCATTTTCCACATTCGCCCACTTCCAGTGGTCGAATGTACATCTTGATCAAATCCAGTCTACCTTCGCCCAACTTCAAACTACCTTCGCCCATAATATCTACATTCGCCCATAAAATCTACCTTCGGCCAAGTCACTAACATATGTTAATTATGTTTATCCAATCCTTAGTCGCAAAACGCATCAACAAACTCCCCCTCGACTATTGATTGGATAGTTTTCTCTGTTGATCCATTGTCTTGTTCATCAACTTGATTCTGAGCTGTTTCTTCTGCTCAGTAGTCATTGGAGGCTCAAATGTTTTCTTCACCGGTTTAGACACATTAGCTATCTTCACTGTCTTACCAAGTTTACCCTCCAAATTGCTTCCTGCATTGATGTCATACGCAAAACAAACTCCAACCACTTGAGTGTATTTTCTTGCTTGAGCAAAGTCGTTTGGTTCAAAGTAGATTGGATTGAAGAAAAGCATGATGATGTCTTCAAACGTGCAATTAATCAACCACATAGGATCAAATACATGAACATGCTTGTATTTATCCTTTCCATCTCTCAACACGATCACCGCTTCAGCCTTTCTCCAATCATAGTACCAGAAGATAAAATCAGCACTAAAATGCTGTGGCATCGGCATCAACGGTATCTTCCTCATCACATTAGGTGCTTTGTAGATCAAAGTAACACGCTTCAGATTGGTTTGAGGATCAATATCCCTATGCACTTTTCTTCTGGGATATTGAGGCTTGAATCTGTTCCATCTCGTACGACTTTCCCAAACCAATTTATCTGCGCACCAACCAACATGTGATCCATTTACTTCGGCACCTGACATTGGGAATCTGCATAAGTCTCTAACTGCCCAGTATGGTAGAGTAAGCAAGTCACAGAATCTGTTGAAGTACAGGATTCCGGTTTCCCATTTTGCAGCAATACATTTCAGTCTGCCTAAGTAAGTCCACCCGAGAGCTCTGCCTTTGAACTTGTCATTATGAAATCTGTAAAAGTTACCTTGAGCTTCAGGCTTTGGTCGGTTCTCATCCATTTCCTTCAATTTCTTCAAATAATTCTTCAACTCATCAGACTGGTTAGAAGAATCTTTCTTATCAGTACCAAATACCTTCTCCACAAACTCTTCACTCCTTTTCTTAGCTTTCTGTTTTGCTGATTTATTTGGTATCTCAGTGAAATCAGGAAATACTTCATTTTCATCTGTTTGTCTGAAGTACTGAGGGAACTCTTCATGAGTTATATCTTCCATCTCCACTTCATTGTTCTCAGGGGTCTGCACATCATCTGAATGACTTCCAATATCCTTTTCAGGAATATCTGGAATCGATTCATCCATCATAAACTCCTCAAAAGTTTTCCCTACCCTCTGTGCAAGACCATCTAGTATTTCTTTTGCCACAGATGCAGGTAATTCCCCTTCTTCAAGATCTGGATCTTCATATTCCAACTCATATCTTAAATCATCAGTTTGGAATATCTCAGCGAAGCATCCTGTGAACTCAATGGTCCACTCTCTCTTTTCCAACATATCTTTATACAGCTGTTTAGCATCATCAGATAGAGATCTCACCTTCTCATTCCAGAAAATACTTTCATCTGAATCAACGTTCTCACCTTTCTTCTTAGAACTTGATTCTCCAGTATCTTTCTTCTTTGGTGTTCTCTTCTCATAAGTGAATCTGGAAGTATCATCTCCTCCATCATGATCACTACCACTGCTAAACTCATCTCCTTGCTTTTTCCCAGCACCTTCTGCACCATCATCATCATCATTGTTGTCATCATCATCATCATCGCTTTTCTCCGATTCATCATCATCCTCATCATCATCTTCTTCTTTCTCAGATTCAGAATATTCATAATCGACTTTCTCTTCTTCTTTTTCTTCATCTTCTTCACCCTCTTTCAACTGGGGTGCCCTGCTATAAAGCTCATCAATCAAATTACTAAGGCGTTTGTTTTCATTCCTTAGTTCTTTGTTATCTGCCTTAATCAGTTTGATCCTGCCCTTGTTTCTTTCACACTTTCTTTCAAGCTTTTCATTCTTTGCTTCCAACATCTTAATCTTATCATTTATCTCATCCTGATTAGATTTCGAAGCAACCACGATCTGAAGCATTTTCTCCTCATTTTGCTTAAACTTAGCAATCTCAGCCTGTTGAGCAACTAACATCTTCATCATATCTTCCATTTTCTTATTCACTTGCTTCATGACATCGTCATCCACAGTCACTTTCTTTGACTTTGATTTAGATGGCTCAACTTCAACTACTTTCTCCTTCTGAGGCTTTCTAAACATATCGAGCACTTTATCCAAATCGACATTGAATTGATCGATTGGTAAAGTCTCTGCCTCTTTCGTTTTCTTCTGCTTCTTGGCAACAGGTGAAGATAGCTTAGATGGTGTTCCTGCATCAGGTACTCTTTTTCCTTTCAATAGCTGAGCTAACTCTTTCTCCCTCAGCTCTTTTATACTTGACTTCTTGGCCATGGTCTTTTGCTTCTTTGTCTTTCTAGGCAAATTAACTACCACAGTATCTCCAACACTCAGCTCTGCCAGGTCAACACCTAGACTCTCATCTTCAACAGATTTCTTCCTTCTCTCAGCTTCTTCAATCGACTTATTCAAGGATTCAGGCTCACCAACCATAGTGGCCTTACGTTTGGTGGTCCTCACATTTTCATCATCAGAATCCCACTGCTCATCTACTTCAGTCTCCTCTGAATCTACCGACTCTTCGTCCACCAAACCTGATCCTTTCTTCGCTGTCGATTTCTTCCTAACCACTTGTTGCTTAGAGCTTCCCAGATCCACAGTCTTTCCCTTGCCCTTCCCTTTGGCTCCAGGATTGACTACTTGCCGTTTCCTCTTAGTGCTTGAATCAACATACACTAAGGGATCATCATTGTCCGAATCACTATTATCATGTCTTGCTTTGTTCTTGCCAGGATCAGTGTAATCCTGACGAGCCAAAGCACCAAATAATCTCCTGTTAGGTGGCTTCTCACTATCAGGCACACCTTTGTAACCCTTCATTCTCATCAATGTTCTAATGTTCATATGATCTTGACCTAGGATCATAGTCGGATCCTTTTTCAACATAGGATACTTATAGTCAAAAATCATCATCAGAAATCTTGGATATAACATGAACTTCTTGTTCTTCATTCCTTTCAGCATCTCCAGCATATGATCAAGAATCATCCCAGATACATTAAATGGTTTGTTGAGTGTCAACGCAACCATTAATGAACTTAAACTCCTTCTCATGACATCATACCCACCACTCACACACCCAAATACGTGGATAAGAACATGTGCAAAATACTTATACTACACTCCCAGCTTCCCCTTATACATAGATCCGTCAGTAATTGGACCTTTGTATTTCATCCGTAAGAAACACGCTTTCTGCTCTGTCCATGACAACTCCCTGGGATCTTCACTATCTTCAAACTTTATCTGTAACGCTTCCCGAATATCAGCTTCAGTCAAGAACATCTCCATATCCTGAATCTTGCTCTTGATGATCGTTTGATTTTCCCAGTAGTCATACTTCGCATTTTGGTAGAAATCTTCAATGATGTCTTTGTATATGATGGTTGGTGTGGCTAATGCATGAACTATCCTGCTCCTCTTCAGAAACTCTATGATCCCGGTGAACTCTGTATTCTTCTCTACATCACCGAGATATGCGCAACAGTTATGCGACCTTTCAAATGGCCAACTGCTTGGAACAGACGTTTCAGCCTCTGGCACCGGATCAGTAACTATAGTTTCAGCTGGAGTTTCCACATTTTCTACTGGTGCTTCAACATTCTCGGATTGATCAGCCATCTGCACATAAAAATCAAACAAACATGTCAAAATACAAAAACGACAAAAATTACAAAAATTCTGGTCAAAATATACTGCACATTCGCCCGTTTAAGAATGGTCGAATGTGAGTTAATTTGGTCGAATGAGAAAATTATGGTCGAATGTGAAAATGTTCTGAGTAAAAAGTCACATTCGTCCAGATTATTCCACCTTCGTCCAAATCAATTCCACTTTCGCCCGTTTATATCAACCGAAGGTGAAAAAGTTTTCCCCCAAAATTTGAAATTCTGCCAAAGTTGTTTTTAACATGTAATATTGATCCTAATATGACCTAACATGACCGATTAACACTCGTGTATTACCAATTGTCCTCAAATATCAATTTACATCAGTTTTTAAAAGAAAAATTAGGTTAAACAGTCTATTCAATTGATTAAACAATCAAAAGGTGTTTAAAACCTAATTCCTTTATTCTTCTCCCCCTAAAACTGATGTGGATTGAATGCAAAACAAAATCAAACATTATTAAACATCCTAAGACCCCTGAATTGAAACCCTAGGTCCGGTTTAAAAACACGACGAATCTGGTCTGTACTGATGTCCATTACCTGCAAGTTTAGTCTCAAAATGATCAGTAAAGGACAGGGATTAAATCAGTGTATCAAGAGAAAAACGAGCAACAAAGTCTGGTTATGAAAGAAATTTGAAAAATTTTTGTGAATGAGAGGTTCGAACGTGGAATGGCTATATATAAAGGTCCACCTTCGCCCGTTTGGTATGGACGAATGTGAGATCTTTCCACATTCGTCCCAAATTAATGAACCGAAGGTGAAAAGTGTCACCCGAAAGTGGAATGTATACCCGAAGGTGAAGATAATACCCGAAGGTGAAAATAATACCCGAAGGTAAAAATATTCCACATTCGTCCAAATGAAAACCGGTCGAAGGTGATGATTTTTCCACATTCGACCCAATTAAGGGGCGAATGTGAAATGGAAAAATCTGAAAATTTCGCCAAATCACGAATTCGAATCCCGTTCAACATTTTTCAATCTGTTAAACTTCCAAAACTCAAATTTTCACATGTTTGAATGATACAAAGTCCAGATGGTGTTATCAAATCTCAGAAATTGACCATCAAGCATCCCCGGTTATCAAAAATAAAGCAGAAATGCAAATCTTTTTGGATTTTGTATCTTTTTGACAATAAAAGTAAAATGCAACAAAGTAAAATGCATCAAAGTAAATGAAAGCAGTAAACATTTTGTGATTTCCGGTAAGAGGATCATATCAGTTTTCTGAGAAATCTGAACACAGCGTTGATCTGTTTGAATATTATCATTAGAAACAATATGTGACACGGCAATTGCTGATATTGTGGTCCACGTAAGCTCACATGCAGACAATTACGCAATGCTTTAAAATGATACGAATTAGATGTATTAGACTAACACATTGTGGTTCCCACACACACGACATACTCCCGTATCAAGAAATAAATGCACAAAGACTCATTGTAAAGCGTGATTATGCTTTCGTCGTCTGTAATTGTACAAGATATAATGCATAGAGGTATACAGGTCAGCAAATTAATGCAGCAAAGTAACATATGCACCATACCAGGTTGAGGACTGATAATAATCATGATTTGCATCAATGATCAATACGATGTAATAGATAATCTTTGATTATCATATAACATGGAAAGTTCCTCAATTCGGTAACTTTAGGATTTGGCATATAGCTCTTTTATAAAGACATCCTGTCTGATCTAGGTCCGTAATGACTTACAGCAGAAGATCAGATAGGCTATCCCCAGACAACTAATAACATAACGACCCTAAACCTCCGAGTTTTGTACAAATACCCTATCAAACGAAATTACGGTACTAAGACCATATGTCCATGAGGTGTTCAGCCACAAACGCGTAGTTAGTTATGTTTGTATCACTAATGCACGCAATATTTAGTCTACGAAGCCTATCAGCATATCACACGTAATCAACATACGTCTCATTATACTATACAATTCTTTAGCCTGTGTCAGATCCCCATTGATGTACTATCATTTCCTCTTTTTATCCAGGAAATCATTTTGGTTTTTCTAATTTTTAGGTATTTTGAAAATTTTCAATGTTTTTGGTTTTTCTGATAAAATGACTCCCCCTAAAATAAAGAACATGTTTTTGGGTTTTTAATTTTTCTGAAAAACAAAACAAAAATTTGAAAGAAACAATCCACTTGAAAACATCAACTTCTTTGAGGATTAAACAACCCCCTCGAAAGCATCAACTTCTTTGAGGATTATGATAGTAAAGAGAAATTCCCAATTAGCAAAGAGAAATTCCCAATTAGCAAAAATTTAAAAACTAAAACTAAAAAGCGATAAACCGAGGAGCCGATTAGTCCTGTTTTTCCTTTATATTGTTTACTTTCAAAAGATATTCAAAGCGGGATCTGTCAAAAGCTTTTGTAAACAAATCTGCACGTTGGTAGTCAGTATGGATTTTGACCATATCTATCAATTCCTTAGCGTAACAATCACGGATAAAATGATATTTAATCCGGATATGTTTCGCTTTAGAATGATTTTCAGTATTTTTAGTTAAAGCAATTGCGGCTTCGTTGTCACAGTGTATAGGGGTTTTAAGAAACTGCAAACCGTAATCGACCATCTGTTGTTGGATCCAGAGCACTTGCGAACAGCAACTTGAGGCTGAAATGTACTCGGCTTCACATGTAGACAGTGCGACGGAAGTCTGTTTCTTGCATTGCCAGGTAATTAACCTGCTCCCTAAAAACTGGCAACCAGCTGTTGTTGATTTGCTATCTTTGTCACAGCCGCCCCAATCTGCATCACTAAAAGCAATAAAATCAAAATCATCATCATTAGGGTACCAAAGTCCTTTTGATGGACAACCCTTCAGATATCGAAGGATACGCTTGACCGCCGTCAGATGACTTTGTTTCGGCTTCGATTGATAGCGAGCACAGAGACACGTTGCATACATAATATCTGGTCGAGACGCTGTCAAATACATCAGAGATCCGATGATTGCTCTGTATGTAAATGGATCTGTCAGCTCCCCCTTAGCGTCCACTCCAATCCCGTGATTGGGTTGAATCGGGGTATCCATCGGCTTAGAGTCCTCCATCTGGAATCGGCTCAAGATGTCGGATACATATTTAGTCTGGTGAATGAAGATCCCGTCGGGTCTTTGGTCCACCTGTAAGCCGAGGAAAAACTGCATCTCCCCCATAGCGCTCATTTCAAACTTTTCCTGCATGACAGTTTCGAATTCCCTGCATAAAAGTTCGTTAGTTGAACCAAATATAATATCATCAACGTAAATCTGTACTAGAAGCAAATCATCTCCCGTCTTCTTCGTGAAGAGGGTGCAATCGACGAGGCCGCGCTTGAATCCTTTGGAGATAAGGTATGTACTTAGCTCCTCGTACCACTGTCTTGGAGCCTGGTGCAAACCATATAAAGCTTTGTTCAGCACGTAGACCTTGTCCCGGTGGATTGGGTCCTCAAAGCCTGGTGGCTGCCCGACATAAACCTCCTCCTTGACTTTCCCGTACAAAAATGCGCTCTTGAAGTCCATTTGATAGACTTTGAATTTCTTGTATGAAGCAAACGCAAGGAACATCCGAATAGCTTCAATTCGTGCTACTGGTGCATAGATTTCGTTGTAATCAATTCCTTCGATTTGATGGAAACCCTGCACAACCAATCTGGCTTTGTTGCGAACAATAACTCCACGATCATCCTTTTTGCACTTAAACACCCACTTAGTGCCTATTTTCTTTCTTCCCGGCGGCAAATCTGTGAGCGTCCAGACTCCCAATTTCTGGAATTGCAATAACTCCTCCTGCATTGCCTCAACCCAGGCATCTTCATTCAAAGCGTCTTTGTATGTCCTTGGCTCTACCTGCGACACATAACATGCAAACGACCAATCATTTTGACTATCAGATTTCTGAATTTTGGCATACAATGCTAAAGCACCAAAACTCTCTGGCGAGTTAACGCTTTTTAGCTGCCCTCTGGTCATTACACCACTTCCAGGATCACCGATAACTTGCTCCAGCGGGTGAATACGATGAATCCGAGATTCCGGATTAACAGGTACAATCACTCCCGTCTGAGCAGTCAAGTTTTCTACAGCATCCTGATCATGACCCGTGTTTGATGATGAAGCAACATCTGGATTTGGAGTTGGGTTCACAGGTTGCTCCTCTAATTCCTCTGCATGTTCAAGAACGGCTTCTTCAAATTGTTCATCTTCAGATTCTGAAGTGTCTAATGAAGTTGAAGCCTCTTGAAACATCTCTTCCTCTTGTATAGGAGCACTGGTATCATTAGAAGCTGGTGGGGGGTTTACGGTGATTGGACGCATCAACGGTGAAGTCGCCGCGTTTTCACACTCGTAAAGTAATCTGATAACAGCTTCTTCAACCAAGCTATCTAGGTTGAATGATTCAAAGAAATCTTTTTAATCAAACATCCAATCAGGGCCTGTGCCTTGCAAATTTTGAGTGTATCGTTGAACTTCCACGTTAGCCCAATCCTCCACTTGACGAGTTCGCTTGTTGAATACCCGTTTGAGCGGGGTTGCATATCCAACAAAATATCCCTCCTCATCTTTAGGACTAAACTTCTCTCCTGGATTCAACATCGTGCATGGCGCCCCAAAAGGTTCTAGATACTCTAAGTTGGGCTTTCGTCGGTGTAACAGTTCATAAGATGTTTTTCCAAACTTCTTCACTGTTATAACCCGATTTAATGTATAATTTGCTGCATAAATCGCCTCATTCCAGAACATTACCGGAAGATTTGAGTCAGCGAGCATTGTTCTAGCCGCCTCAATTAGAGTCCTATTCTTTCTTTCAGCAACACCGTTCTGTTGCGGGGTATACGGAGCCGAATATTCATGATGTATCCCTTTGCTTTCACAAAGTTCATCCATCTTAGCGTTTTTGAACTCCGTCCCGTTGTCACTCCTGATTCTTTTTATCTTCAAATTGTAGATATTCTCCAATCGAGTGAACAGAACTTGTAGGTTGGTAAAAGTGTCGCTTTTGTTCTTCAAACACATCACCCATGAAAATCTTGAATAGTCATCAGTGACAACTAAACAATAAAGCTCTCCAAGATGACTCTTGCGCTTGACTGGTCCGAATATGTCCATGTGCAATCGCTCAAGCGGCATCTCAACAGAGTTAACTTTCTTCACTTTATGGGACTGTTTGTGTTGTTTTCCTTTCATACAGCTTACACACTTGTCGTTAAGATGGAAATGTTTCACGTTTACTCCATCGACAAGCCCATTTCTCACCAGTTGATTCATTTTCCTCAGATGAATGTGCCCCATTCTGCGGTGCCACATTATCGATTCTTTTTCGGTCGCCTTGGATAGAAAGCATGTTATTTGCCCCTGTGATGTCATCGCCTTGGACATATCAAGAATATAAAGATTGTTGACTCGAGGTGCCATCAACATTACCCACTCCTTTGGAATTTTGAAGCCTGGTTTGAGAATATAACAGGATTTGTCATCAAAATGCACAGAAAATTGTTTATCGCATATTTGACTGACGCTCAACAGATTATAGTCTATCTTCTTGACATAAGAAATCCGCTCGAAAGTCACAATCCCATTACTCACGCTTCCTTCCATCGTGATATATCCTCCTTTATTACCCGCGAAAGCGACATACCCTCCATTAATATTTTTCACATCAAACAGCAATGCGAGATCCCCTGTCATGTGGCCTGAAGCTCCACTATCAACAATCCAGAGACTGCTAATAGGGCCAACTGAAGCTCCCTGCACACAAAAAGTAAACATTTAGTTCTTTCGGGGGACCCAAGCCTGAGTCTTGGGCCTTTGAACATTTGTCTTCAAAGAAACATCCTTATTAACTTTTTCAACAACATTTTGTTTTGGATCAATCTTTTTCTGATTGTTCAAAACACTTTCATTTTTCTCACTTACCTTCGAAGTAGAAGCTCCTGGAGTACCATTAGATGTCCAAGATTGTTCAGACCTTTTAAGAATACGAATTTGAGATTTTGGTTTCTCAATTGGTTTTTGAACATTGTTACCAAAAGTAACTTTCTTGGCAACCTTATCTGAGTTAACAGACTTAGGTCCAACATTTGATTTGACAATTGGTTTTTGTGGAACCTTTTGCCTATCAACTGTTGAGTTCACCACAGGCTTTCTCCAAGATTGTTCCATAGCAATCCGATTTCTTTGATCATATTGAAATGGACGATTGTTCCTCATTTGAAAATTGTTTTGATTATAAAACTGTTGTTGTTGAGGAACAACCCGTCTATGTGGTGGAACATAATGATCAATCGGCTTTCTCATGGAATTTCTAACTTCAACCTCATGTCTTTTATGCCTTACATATGGACACTGAGCAAGTAAATGCCCACGTTCTCCACATTTAAAGCATTTTCGATACTCTTCAAAGACATAATGAGCATTTGGTGGAGCAAATGATCTAACAGGATATTGATCATTATACTGTTGATTTCTCAAACTCTCATGTTGGGTCTGCTGACCTGGAGAAGAACAGATGATTGGAAAGCCAAAATATGCTATCTATTATGATCCTTGAATAAACAGTCTTTACAACTTACTTCTCCCAAAAGACTGCTGACCCTAACTACTGTTCTATCCAAACAACTGCTCAACAACTGCTGATACAAAGAACTGCTAAGGAAACAACTGATGAAGAACAACTGCTGACCAAAGGTCTGAAGAAGAGCAACAGCAGATACAAGTACTGAAGACCAAAGCACTGCTGGAAGCAACAGCACTTAGGCTTCAGCAGTGGATACAAGATCGTCAGAGTTTATCTTTAACAGCTGTTTACTATCAGTGCTTTCAATGTAACAGTAGTTTGTATAGCAGATGTTTAAGTTTGTTATTCTGTTAGAGGTCACTGTCTTAGGTGACGTCAGCCTAGGTCATCAGTGGTTTGAGTCAGTCTATAAATAGAACAGTGCATGTACTGTTCTATTGCATCACACACAAAACATTCTCTCTGACAAACAACTGTGTGATCAGGCTGAGGGGGAGTAACTTGTACGATTGTAATCTTTGATATATTAATGAAAGCATTCGATCGAAAAACATTTACTCTCTTGTTTTGATTTACAGTTTATTATTCCGCTGCACTTTCATTCTACTTTCATTCCATTATTGTCATCATTTAGTTAAACAATCAAAACAAACAAACTCAGATCCTAACAATTGGTATCAGAGCTTGGTCAATTAAATTCGATCTAACAAATCAATTTAATAATCAGCTCACAATTATTGATATCGTTTGTCAGTTTGATTGAAAAACAGAGTAATAGTTTAATTTCGTTTCAACCGTTATTAAACAGACTTTGTTCTTTTGAAAAATCAGAGAATGGCTTCTATCAATCACGATCCACATAACACTGGCACGAACAACAAGCCACCGATGCTTGTCAGATCTGAATACAATATCTGGCAACGTCGGATGAGCCATGTTCTAGCTCAACAAAACACTGGGTGTTGGAAGTCGGTTATCTTCGGACCACATGTTCCGACTGTGCCGAGTACTGAAGATCCCAAAGTGTTTGAGCCAAAGAAACTTGAAAACTACTCCGACCAGGATTTTCAGAAAATTGAGCTAGATGCTAAGGCCTTCAGTATTGTGGCCATGGCTCTACCCAATGATATATATGCTGGGTTGTTACACTGTAACAGTGCAAAGGAGTTGTGGGATGCACTGAAAGAGCAGTTTGGTGGGACTGAGGAGGTTATTGAAAACAACCGTGAAATACTTAACCAACAATATGAAACATTCAGTCATGTCAAAGGAGAGTCATTAACTCAACAGTTTGAGAGATTTAACTGCTTAATTAGTGAACTAAAATTGGTTGGTCTTACTTACCCTCATTCAACTTTGAACCATAGGTTTTTAAGATCATTACCAGACAAATGGGACACTATTGCAATTGTTATGAGAAACTCAATAGGATTTAAAGACCTATCACTGACCCAGCTTCATGGTAAGCTCTTGACCTATGAAAGAGAGCTTAACCAGAAAAAGAAGCTCCAGGACTCTGGAAAAGTGTCTGATGACTATGTGTTTGGGAACACAGCACTTTTGGGTCATGATGAGGTGCCTGGAAACACAAAGGATCAGAGTTATGATCATTTTATTGACATAACATCAGGTTTTAACTCAGGTTTTAACTCTGATTCTTATTCACCTAACTATGCTTTCACAGCAAGTGGTGGTGATATACAGGCATCTGATAACATATCCTTTGAGTATGATGACCTGAAATACTTTGACCCTGATGATTTGGAAGAAATGGACATTATGCACCAATTGGCCCTTCTCAGTGTAAGAACTAATAATTTTTACAAGAAAACAGGGAGAAGGTTTCCAGGGTTGACTGGCAGATCTAAGGTGGGGTTGGATAAATCAAAGATCAAGTGTTATAAATGTCATAGGTTTGGTCATTTTGCTAGGGAATGTAGGGGTCAACATGGTACACCTATGATAACCTATCCAAACCAAAGACCACAGACCAACACTTATCAGAATTCCTATAATACCCCTGGACCAAATGTGCAAAACACTGCTCATTTTGCACAGTCCTCAAACACTGTTCCTGTCCAGTATGTCCAAACCACTGTTCCTCAGATCCATTATGTGCAAACACCTGTTGCTCCACCACCTGTTCAAACGACTGTTGCACCATCCTCTGCTCCTGCAGAGACCAGTCAACAGAGCTTCTTTACACAAGGCTTTGTTGATTGGAGCAGTCTACCTGATGAGCTAACAGATGAGAATTTTGCACTGGTTGCCAAAGCTGAAAATGAACCAGAAAACTTTTGTTTCATGGCTATGGTTGATGAGATTGAATCTGAGGAAGTGGTAAATGAATCTGATGTTGTGACTGATGATATTGTTAGTGAAGTTGTTGCAGGTGAGAAACCTGAAGAAGAGGTTGTGAATCTCTCAGATCCCTGGGGTGCATCTGATGAATGTGAGTGCAAGTGTGATTGTGCATTGATGGCTGCTGCTAAGGTATCTCCTCAAATTCTCAAAGAGTTGTGTTCTGACAAATGTGTAATAGCATTTGCTAACATTAAAGAGGTGAATGAAAACCTTAGAAAGAAAATTTTGGATGATGAGGTTAAATTTGAAAAACTCACTAAAGATTTGAAAACAAGTTTAACTGCAAAAGAATCTGAAATTAGTAGTCTAAAACATGAAGCAACTATTGTCAAAGACCAGCTCCAAACTATGATAACAAAATATCAAAGTTGTAAAAGTGAGCTTGAGTCCACCCAAGTTGAATGTAAAAAATGGGTGGAATCATGTAGAGGTTTTGAGATGCTACTCAACAAACAGACCAAAAGTCATGTGAAGTTTGGCTTTGGTTTTGCAACCACTGCTCCAGCCTTTGAAAACACTGACACAAAGGATCAAAAGTCTGTTGAGATAGTTCCAACAAACCTGCAGGGTCAAGAGATTAAAATCACTGAACCAAATGGTAAGAAAATTGTTCTTGAAAAACCAGAAGGTTCCTCATCTTTTGCTGAACTTGAAAAGTATGAATTTAAACCTACTTGGTCTGATGAGTGTGATACTCTTGAGAATTATAAACCTGTTGATTTTAAAACCCCTGAGGGAAAAACAGCTCCTCAGGCAAGGGTCATTCCCTTGGCAAAGGTCATTCCCCTGAAGGATTCTCCAGCAGATGCTCAAACATCTGCTGAAAAGAAGCCTGAAAAAGGGAAAAAGAAGGAAAAGACTGTTAACTTGTTTTGTGATTTCTGTGAAAAGAAGAATCATATCACCAAAAACTGTTTTCTTCTAAAAGCATATGATATCAACAAAGGAACAAGTGAATGTGATTCAAAAGCCACATGCTCAATATGTGGGAAAAAGAATCATAAGACTAAAGAGTGCTTGTATCTCAAAAATTTTGATGTAAAAATACAAGAATACAAAGCAAAAACTCTTGCAAACCCTGTGGTTAGTACTCCAAAAGGAAAGCCCAAACAGACCTTTACACCTGTCCAAACATCTGTTACAAAAAGGCTTGAAACATCTGCTTCTAGAGATGTCCAAGTAACAGATGCTCCACCCACAAGCAAATACCCAAGAGGTTATGGTCAACCTCCATGTCACAGTCTGCCACATGTTTATGAGGAGCCAAAAAGACCCTCTAAACCAAGAGTGAACAGAAATCCATATGGGTATTATCATCTGTCAGGGGGTGATCAAACAACTGCTGCCCCAAGTGCTGATATACAAGCACTGGCAAATGGTCAGCAGCAGTTGTTGACCCTAATTCAAAAATTGGTCCAAACCACTGATCACCTTCCAAAACTTGAGTCTGAAAGGTCTGAGGATCCATCCAAAGCCAATTTGGCTTTGGACACTCACCAAAACTAATCATTTACTGATGTGCAGGGAGCTTCTGCTTGTTTAGATAGTCTTTGGTATGTAGATAGTGGAGGTTCCAGGCACATGACAGGATGTAGAGCCCTACTTCTGGACTTCTTGGCTCATGGAGGGGGTGATATATCCTTTGGTAATGATTCTAAAGGTAAGGTGTTGGGTTCAGGGACTGTACAGGCAGGAAAACTCAAGTTTGAAAATGTCAATCTTATTGATAATCTCAAGTTCAATCTTCTGAGTGTTTCACAAATGAGTGACAAAGGTTATGGCTCATTTTTCACAAAGAAAACTTGTAAGATTATTGGGCCAGAAGTGGTGAAAAAGATTGATACCATTATTGCTGAGAGCAAAGCACAGCTTGTTGCTCATAGAAGTGGCAATGTGTATGTTGTTGATATGTTAAAGGATAATCCTATGGCAAATGTCTGTCTGTTTTCTGCTGCCTCCACTAAGGAGACAGAATTGTGGCATAGGAGACTGGGTCATACCAACCTTAATACTATCAACACACTCTCAAAACAAAGCCTTGTCAGAGGTCTTCCATCAAAAGAATTTAAATGTGATGAGCATTGTGTTTCTTGCTTAAAAGGGAAACAACATAAAAGCTCTTACAAATCCATTGATGAGTCCAAAACTAGTCAGTGCTTACAACTGTTGCACATGGACCTGTTTGGCCCTGTTAAAATCATGAGTCTAAGAAGAAAAAGATTTTGTCTTGTCATAGTTGATGATTTTTCTAGGTTTACATGGACTTACTTTTTACACTCTAAAGATGAGACTGCAGGTATATTGAAGGACTTTGTCACCAAGGTTGAAAAGCAGTATGACTTGCCAGTAAAAGTTTTCAGGAGTGACAATGGAACAGAGTTTAAAAATAAGGAGTTAGATGACTTCTGTGTGTCAAAAGGGATTGTGAGGCAGTTCAGCATCCCAAGAACACCAGAACAAAATGGGGTAGTTGAGAGGAAAAATAGAACTCTTATAGAAGCTGCAAGAACCATGCTAGCAGATTCTGGTTTGCCACTGTCCTTTTGGGCAGAAGCTGTAAACACTGCTTGCTATGTTCAAAACAGAGTTTTGATCAACCCCAGACATCAAAAAACTGCTTATGAAATTTTGTTCAAAATCAAACCATTAATCTCATTCTTCAAAATCTTTGGCTGCCCATGTTTCATTTTAAATCTTAAAGATTCCATTTCAAAATTTGCAGCCAAAGTAGACTGTGGTTATTTTCTGGGATATTCTTCTACTGCTAAGGCCTTCAAAGTGTTTAACACAAGGACTAAAACAATAGAAGAAACCTTGAATGTTAAGTTCAATGAACTTTCATCTCTGAAAATCCCTGCAAACCCTGCTGAATTATTTGATTTAGATAAATTCAAATTTGAAGATATCACTGTTAAGACTAACAATGCAGGTATTCCACAGTCTCCACAGCAAGATTACAGAACAGATGTTGTGATTCCCAGTCACTACAAAGTCTATTCTGCATCAGAGGGAGCAGTTGTTCAAAACAGTTGTCAAAACTCTGCCACAGCTGTGTCAACCACTGTTGGCCAGTCCTATCCTCAAACCTCTGCTTCACCCCTCACTACCACTGACCTATCATCTGTTGACAAAAGTCAATCATCTGTTGACAAAAGTCAATCATCTGTTGACAAAAGTCAGTCAAGTTTCACACCACTTGGACCCATTCCTCCACTACCATTCCAAACATCTGTTGACTCTACAGAAGTACCAACAGATGTTACACCAACAGAGTCACCAAACCTCTGTCCATCACCCCAAAATGCCATTGTTCCATATCAAGGAGATCTTATTTACTTAAGAAACCTGCAAAAAGACAGATATTTGAGGATTGGCTTCTTGTGAGCACTCCCTCTCTGATGTTGCCAATGATCTGGTCATGAATTTAAACCTACTTGGTCTGATGAGTGTGATACTCTTGTGTAAAGAAGCTCTGTTGACTGGTCTCTGCAGGAGCAGAGGATGGTGCAGCAGTCGTTTGAACAGGTGGTGGAGCAACAGGTGTTTGCACATAATGGATCTGAGGAACAGTGGTTTGGACATACTGGACAGGAACAGTGTTTGAGGACTGTGCAAAATGAGCAGTGTTTTGCACATTTGGTCCAGGGGTATTATAGGAATTCTGATAAGTGTTGGTCTGTGGTCTTTGGTTTGGATAGGTTATCATAGGTGTACCATGTTGACCCCTACATTCCCTAGCAAAATGACCAAACCTATGACATTTATAACACTTGATCTTTGATTTATCCAACCCCACCTTAGATCTGCCAGTCAACCCTGGAAACCTTCTCCCTGTTTTCTTGAAAAAATTATTAGTTCTTACACTGAGAAGGGCCAATTGGTGCATAATGTCCATTTCTTCCAAATCATCAGGGTCAAAGTATTTCAGGTCATCATACTCAAAGGATATGTTATCAGATGCCTGTATATCACCACCACTTGCTGTGAAAGCATAGTTAGGTGAATAAGAATCAGAGTTAAAACCTGAGTTAAAACCTGATGTTATGTCAATAAAATGATCATAACTCTGATCCTTTGTGTTTCCAGGCACCTCATCATGACCCAAAAGTGTTGTGTTCCCAAACACATAGTCATCAGACACTTTTCCAGAGTCCTGGAGCTTCTTTTTCTGGTTAAGCTCTCTTTCATAGGTCAAGAGCTTACCATGAAGCTGGGTCAGTGATAGGTCTTTAAATCCTATTGAGTTTCTCATAACAATTGCAATAGTGTCCCATTTGTCTGGTAATGATCTTAAAAACCTATGGTTCAAAGTTGAATGAGGGTAAGTAAGACCAACCAATTTTAGTTCACTAATTAAGCAGTTAAATCTCTCAAACTGTTGAGTTAATGACTCTCCTTTGACATGACTGAATGTTTCATATTGTTGGTTAAGTATTTCACGGTTGTTTTCAATAACCTCCTCAGTCCCACCAAACTGCTCTTTCAGTGCATCCCACAACTCCTTTGCACTGTTACAGTGTAACAACCCAGCATATATATCATTGGGTAGAGCCATGGCCACAATACTGAAGGCCTTAGCATCTAGCTCAATTTTCTGAAAATCCTGGTCGGAGTAGTTTTCAAGTTTCTTTGGCTCAAACACTTTGGGATCTTCAGTACTCGGCACAGTCGGAACATGTGGTCCGAAGATAACCGACTTCCAACACCCAGTGTTTTGTTGAGCTAGAACATGGCTCATCCGACGTTGCCAGATATTGTATTCAGATCTGACAAGCATCGGTGGCTTGTTGTTCGTGCCAGTGTTATGTGGATCGTGATTGATAGAAGCCATTCTCTGATTTTTCAAAAGAACAAAGTCTGTTTAATAACGGTTGAAACGAAATTAAACTATTACTCTGTTTTTCAATCAAACTGACAAACGATATCAATAATTGTGAGCTGATTATTAAATTGATTTGTTAGATCGAATTTAATTGACCAAGCTCTGATACCAATTGTTAGGATCTGAGTTTGTTTGTTTTGATTGTTTAACTAAATGATGACAATAATGGAATGAAAGTAGAATGAAAGTGCAGCGGAATAATAAACTGTAAATCAAAACAAGAGAGTAAATGTTTTTCGATCGAATGCTTTCATTAATATATCAAAGATTACAATCGTACAAGTTACTCCCCCTCAGCCTGATCACACAGTTGTTTGTCAGAGAGAATGTTTTGTGTGTGATGCAATAGAACAGTACATGCACTGTTCTATTTATAGACTGACTCAAACCACTGATGACCTAGGCTGACGTCACCTAAGACAGTGACCTCTAACAGAATAACAAACTTAAACATCTGCTATACAAACTACTGTTACATTGAAAGCACTGATAGTAAACAGCTGTTAAAGATAAACTCTGACGATCTTGTATCCACTGCTGAAGCCTAAGTGCTGTTGCTTCCAGCAGTGCTTTGGTCTTCAGTACTTGTATCTGCTGTTGCTCTTCTTCAGACCTTTGGTCAGCAGTTGTTCTTCATCAGTTGTTTCCTTAGCAGTTCTTTGTATCAGCAGTTGTTGAGCAGTTGTTTGGATAGAACAGTAGTTAGGGTCAGCAGTCTTTTGGGAGAAGTAAGTTGTAAAGACTGTTTATTCAAGGATCATAATAGATAGCATATTTTGGCTTTCCAATCATCTGTTCTTCTCCAGGTCAGCAGACCCAACAATCTCCCCCTAGAACAGATGATGCCAAAACTCAGCTTTATTCATTGATCTTTATTCCTCATCAGACTTTCTCTGATTTGACCTTTGAATTGTAATTCAAAGTTCAAAGCAAATAGGTCTTCTTCATCTCTTTCCAGATCCAGATTTAGCAGTGCTTGGTGATCTTCTGCACAAAGGCTGTAAGCATCATCCATACTGATCTTCTGAACCTTTCCATCTGACCTGAGCAGTGTCAATTCGTGGTTGTCTTTGTTGACCTTCCACTTTAGAATTTTTGAGTCAGTGGATTTGCTGAGATGAACCTTTATTCTTGATGAGTTGGGTGATGGTGGTCTTCCTATGAGTTCTCTTAGTTTCTCTGTTGTGGGATCAGAGAAATAATGGATTTGATTGAAGAGCCCTTCCTTTATGAATGTGTCAGCAAACTTTCTTTGGTCTTCCTCTGACATCTCCTTCTGCCTTTTGAACTGTCTACTAGCAGCAGCAGTGAGATCAGAGGTTTCAAGTAAGCTGTCTAGGTTGAAAGTCTGTTGGGGTCTCTTCATCATAGGCTCATCATTGTAAACTGGTTTTCTTGGAAGACTGGGATCCTTCTTTCTATTCTCTTCCAGACTTTTATAGGTTTCAACCAATCTAAGCTCTGACCATCTGGAAACAGACCTCATCTCCCCATAATTGGCAGCTACAATCTCCTGCCTCATTCTTTTGAAGTTCAAGGCTCTGACTGGGTCTCTGCCTTTGCCAAAATTGGGAATGGAGACTTTAGCTTTGGGATTTTTGGCCATTTCTTCAATTCTGATCAGTTCTTCCCTCAAAGCATGAGTAGTCCAGCCATTGAACTGCTTTTTGTTAGCTTTGTAGGGCTTGGTTGCCATTATCTGTTCAAGTAGGGATTCCCTTACCTCCTTCTCCAGGTCTACACTGAGAGGCATGGTGGACATGGAATTGCTCAGGGTCTTAGCAAAGTCTTCAATCCTTCTGAGTTTGCTAAGCTCTGCTGAATGGATGCCCTGAGCAGTCCTGTCATCCTTCCCTTTGCATTTCTCCCTGATGATGGCATCCACCTGTTCACCCTTGTATTTTAGATAGGTATCAATGTTGAGGGGAACAGGGAAATTTGGGAGAGATGGGAAGGATCTTTCAGATGGCTGTTCAGTATTGTAGAAGGATTGTAATTCCCCCTTGAGTAGATCAAGTTCAAGGGGATACTGAACAACCAATGGTGTAATGGTTGGTGGTGGTCTATGGGTTGTGAATTTGGATGTATGTGGTGAGAATGAGGTGAGTGGAATGGCTGTGATGGGAGGAGTGGATTGGGCAGTTGAAATGGTGGTTGGTGATGTGTGAATGTTTTCATCATGCACAACAAAGGTTGATTTTCTCTTCCTTGTGTACATGATTTTTGGTGAAGGTGATTTGGCAGCAGTGGTTGGATTAACATCTGTTGGCCTTTTAGAAGAACCAGCAGATGTTGGAGTTTTGGTTGGTGATGTAGGTTTGGTGGTTGTTGGTTCAGGAGTGTGTGTTGGTTTGGGTATAGTGGTTTCAGTGGTTTGGGTGGCAGTGGTTTCAGTAACAGTGGTTTCAGCAGCAGTGGTTTTATCAACAGAGGTTTGTAACTTGGATGGTGGTTTTCTAACATGCTTGGCAGGTCTTTTCATCCTTTTAGAGGATCCCACATCTTCAGTTTCCCTTTGTTGTTTCTTCTTGAGTTCAATCAATGACTCTGCTTTTACTTCCAAGGTGTCAGCCCTTTGTTGTTTGGACTGAGCAGCCTTTTCAGCTTCTATGTTTGCAGAGTCATCTACTGCCTTATTCTTTTCAGTGGTTTGTGGTGGTGGTGGTGGTGCTTGATGTTGTTGTTGTGGAACTGATTTGGTAGACTCTGGTTTCTTGGCAGACTTGGCTTGACCTTTTTGAGAAGGTGGGCAACCAAAAGGATCTAGTTTTGGTAGCCTATCTCTGCCACTCTCCCCCTTTTTGGCATCATCAGCCGTGAAATCATCATCAGTTTCATCCCTGAGGATGGTGGTAGGAGCAGAGCCAGTAGTCTTCAGCAGATGGTCCTTGATGGCTTTTATGTCAGCATGGGTATCTTTGTACCTTGCATCAACCATATTTCTGATCTCAGCCATGTAGGTTTCATGTGTTTGATCAGCCAATTTCCTGTGAGCTATGATGATGGGGGAAACTGATTTCCATAACTCATTGGCTATATCAGTGGTAGATGGTTGACTCTTGGAGAGACCTGCAATTGAGCTTAGGAGAAGCTTGACATCAGATTTGATGTCAGCAACAGATGTTTCAATTGCAGAAACTCTGGCCGTCAATTCTTGGTATTTTGACTCATCTCCTAAATTAATAGGATCATCTGAGTCCCTACCAGTGGTAGTTTTATCTGATTCAGGCCTAATAGGGGAATCAGATGCCCCTTTTTCTTGGTACTGGGGACTTCCAACTGTTTTTGGAGACACTATGGTGGCTTCAACAGTTGTTGCCTTCAAGGGAGTCTTAGTTATGAAATCACTGTCCTGATGTGAGACAATGGTCTCTACACCAGTAGTGGCTGCTCCACTTGAAAACTCACCTAGAGTTTCATTGAACCCTGGTGGTGTAACCTCCTCTTCTGTTTGGGGGTTAGCAGATTGAATATTCTCAGGCTCAGTCACTTGTTGGAGTATACTCTCAGTGACAGGTGGAAGAGAGGAACTGGGATCTTCCTGAGATTCAATTGCTTCAAACAGGGGTTGCATTGTTTGTGGAACATGTGATGGTGAGAGTGGTGGAGTAAGAAGAGAGTTAGCCCTGGGAGAGGGGCTTGTGAACATATGGTCAAGTGACTCAAATGCATCATGATGTGTGTCCCCTTGGCTTACAACATGATCCTTTTGAGAGGATTCATGAGGAGGTTTGTCAGGTGGAGGTATGTCCAACTGTTGTGAGGAAGTAACAACAGTGGTTTCATGTTGCTTTTGTTGTGCAACAGAGGTTTCTTCTGGTACCTCAACATCCAGAAGCCTCATTTGTGGTTGAGTGGTGGTTTTTGTGGATGAATGTTTCTTTTTGGAAGTGGCTGGTGTGGGTTTCACAGCACTGGATGTAGTGCCATGATCACCAGGAGCAGTGGGCTCAACAACAGAGGTTTTGACAACAGTTGTTGCCTTTGTCCTCTTTGTTTGTGTTTTAGAAACTTTAGACACTTTTGACACCTTTTCTTGGGTGCTTCCACCCAGCATTCTTGTGAAAGTTTCATCAGTTAAGCTTTTCATTTGCATAGCAGCACCCTTTTTGAAAACTTTTTCAGGTAATAATTTTTGTAAAATTACACTAAGAATTCGTGGGTAAATAAGAAAAGCATTGTTTGACCCAGACTTGACTGCTTTCACATTTGATACCAAGTCCATGAACAAACCCTGGGAAAGATTGAAGTCAGAGTTTGACAACATAGCATATCCCAGATATTGCATCCTTAATGGTATTTCATTAAAGGATGTGGACTTAGCAGAGACACAAAGAAGAAGAGTGTGGAAGAAAAATTTCATGACTGGAGGGAAAAACTTTTTGAAAAGAGTTGATCCAGTCATCTGACCATCATACCCTCTTTCTTGGAACTCAGTGTGAATCTCTGTTTTAGTGAAGGAATCCTTACCTGCCAGGTCATTCAGTGTGAAGGTTGTGGATATGATATCAGGGGTAATGACGATACTGGTTTCTCCAATTTTGGAAATAATGGATGTAGGCTTTTTATCTTGTAATAGAAACTCAGCATTCAACCAAAATTCTTGGAGTGTATCCAGATAAATGGGGGCGTTGGCGGTTAGGATGGGTAAGTATTTGGAATTGAGGAAAATGTCGATGGTGGAATGAAATGGAGTGTTGTCATCTGTTTTAATCAGATAGGGGAGACAATTGTGTGTAGCTTTGGCTTGAAGATCCATTGTAATGGATTTCGACGGGAAAATGACTGAAGATTGTTGAAGGGTTTGAGAGTGAAGAAGGCGGTTTACAGTATTTTGAATACAATGAGACAGTGTAACATCTGTTGTGGTAAAACAGGGTTTTTATAGGCTCAATGAAACCGCTGATGTGGCCAAACATCTGCTTATATGAGCAGACGTGGCAATCATCTGATGGATCTAACATCTGGTGGAGAACAGCTGTTTTGGTAAACAACTGATACAAACAGCTGATGGATCCAACCGTTGGTGGTTTTTTTTTTTTTTTTTTTTTTTTTTTTTTTTTTTTTTAATGTAGTATATATATATATATGGACAGTTGTTTTATCTGAACAGATGTTCTGAAACAGATTTTTCAACTAACAGTTGTTTTATCTGATCAGATGTTTGGAGCAGACTTTTCAACCAACAGTGGAAATGAATGAAACAGTGGTTGTTTATCTGATCAGATGTTTGGAAAACAGATTTTTCAACCAAACAGCAATTTGAAGAAAATATTTGATTTCTGAACAATTTTATTATTATTATTTTTTTTTTTTTTTTAAAAAGTTATTTGGTTAATCCATGTTTAGCATGCCAATTCTGGAAATCAGATTTGTAAAGGTAGATGTGTCTAAAGCTTTTGTTAACACATCTGCCAACTGATCCTCTGTTGGAACATGGTGTAAAGAAATCAAACCTTTTTCATAGCTGTCCCTGACAAAATGATGTCTTATGTCAATGTGCTTGGTAGTGGAATGAGAGACTGGATTCTTGATGATATTTTCAGCAGCTTGGCTGTCCAACATGAGTGGAGTCCTAAGTGCAGTTATCCCAAAATCCAGTAGTTGATTCTGAAGCCACATCAATTGGGCTGTACAGCTTGCAGCAGCAATGTATTCAGCTTCAGCTGTTGAAGTTGAAACAGCTGCCTGCTTTTTGCTTTGCCATGAAACTAAGGCATTCCCTAGAAATTGGCACCCTCCTGAAGTGGATTTTCTTGTGGTGTGACAGCCAGCAAAGTCACTATCTGAAAAACCTGAAAGCTCAATGTTTCCATTAGCAGGATACCAGATACCAAGTGTGGGAGCACCTTTGAGGTATCTGAATATCCTTTTTACAGCAATAAGGTTTGACTTTCTGGGTGAAGCCTGGGATCTGGCACAGACACAGGTAGCAAACATAATGTCTGGCCTAGATGCAGTTAGGTACAATAAAGACCCAATCATACATCTATAATGTGTTTGATCAACCAGTTCATCCTTGTCATCAATAGTGAGCAGCTTGACTGTACTCATGGGTGTGCTACATGGCTTACAATCATTCATCTCAAATCTGGTTAATAAATTCTTTACATATTTGTTTTGGTAAATGAATGTGCCATTTTGCAGTTGTTTCACTTGAAGACCAAGGAAACACTGAAGCTCACCCATGGCACTCATCTCAAACTCTGCTGTCATGAGTTTTCTGAACTCTTCACACATTTGGTTACATGTGGATCCAAAGATGATGTCATCCACATATATTTGAACAATCATTAAGTGTTTCCCTTTCCATTTAAGAAATAAAGTTTTGTCAATTTTACCTCTTGTGAAGCCAATGGATAAGAGAAATGTGGAGAGAGTTTCATACCAGGCCCTTGGTGCTTGTTTGAGTCCATACAGAGCTTTGTTGAGCTTGTAGACATAGTCAGGATGGAATGTGTCTTCAAAACCAGGTGGCTGACACACATAGACCTCCTCCTGAATTTTGCCATAAAGGAAGGCACATTTGATGTCCATCTGATACACCTTTATGTTGTGGTTGACAGCAAAGGCTAAAAAGAGTCTGATGGCCTCTAGTCTAGCTACAGGAGCAAAGGTCTCATCATAATCTATTCCTTCTTCTTGTCTGAAGCCTTGAACCACAAGCCTGGCTTTATTCTTGACAACAATACCCCTTTCATCAGTCTTGTTTTTGAAGACCCACTTTGTTCCTATAGGGCAAACATCCTTAGGAAGTGGTACAAGCTCCCATACTTGTTGTCTTTTGAACTGAAGGAGTTCTTCTTGCATGGCTTCTACCCAACTGTTGTCTTTCAGTGCTTCTTGGTACTTGACAGGTTGTGTGAGGGATAAGAAACCTGCAAAAAGACAGATATTTGAGGATTGGCTTCTTGTGAGCACTCCCTCTCTGATGTTGCCAATGATCTGGTCTGGTGGATGAGCTCTTAAGTAAATAAGATCTCCTTGATATGGAACAATGGCATTTTGGGGTGATGGACAGAGGTTTGGTGACTCTGTTGGTGTAACATCTGTTGGTACTTCTGTAGAGTCAACAGATGTTTGGAATGGTAGTGGAGGAATGGGTCCAAGTGGTGTGAAACTTGACTGACTTTTGTCAACAGATGATTGACTTTTGTCAACAGATGATAGGTCAGTGGTAGTGAGGGGTGAAGCAGAGGTTTGAGGATAGGACTGGCCAACAGTGGTTGACACAGCTGTGGCAGAGTTTTGACAACTGTTTTGAACAACTGCTCCCTCTGATGCAGAATAGACTTTGTAGTGACTGGGAATCACAACATCTGTTCTGTAATCTTGTTGTGGAGACTGTGGAATACCTGCATTGTTAGTCTTAACAGTGATATCTTCAAATTTGAATTTATCTAAATCAAATAATTCAGCAGGGTTTGCAGGGATTTTCAGAGATGAAAGTTCATTGAACTTAACATTCAAGGTTTCTTCTATTGTTTTAGTCCTTGTGTTAAACACTTTGTAGGCCTTAGCAGTAGAAGAATATCCCAGAAAATAACCACAGTCTACTTTGGCTGCAAATTTTGAAATGGAATCTTTAAGATTTAAAATGAAACATGGGCAGCCAAAGATTTTGAAGAATGAGATTAATGGTTTGATTTTGAACAAAATTTCATAAGCAGTTTTTTGATGTCTGGGGTTGATCAAAACTCTGTTTTGAACATAGCAAGCAGTGTTTACAGCTTCTGCCCAAAAGGACAGTGGCAAACCAGAATCTGCTAGCATGGTTCTTGCAGCTTCTATAAGAGTTCTATTTTTCCTCTCAACTACCCCATTTTGTTCTGGTGTTCTTGGGATGCTGAACTGCCTCACAATCCCTTTTGACACACAGAAGTCATCTAACTCCTTATTTTTAAACTCTGTTCCATTGTCACTCCTGAAAACTTTTACTGGCAAGTCATACTGCTTTTCAACCTTGGTGACAAAGTCCTTCAATATACCTGCAGTCTCATCTTTAGAGTGTAAAAAGTAAGTCCATGTAAACCTAGAAAAATCATCAACTATGACAAGACAAAATCTTTTTCTTCTTAGACTCATGATTTTAACAGGGCCAAACAGGTCCATGTGCAACAGTTGTAAGCACTGACTAGTTTTGGACTCATCAATGGATTTGTAAGAGCTTTTATGTTGTTTCCCTTTTAAGCAAGAAACACAATGCTCATCACATTTAAATTCTTTTGATGGAAGACCTCTGACAAGGCTTTGTTTTGAGAGTGTGTTGATAGTATTAAGGTTGGTATGACCCAGTCTCCTATGCCACAATTCTGTCTCCTTAGTGGAGGCAGCAGAAAACAGACAGACATTTGCCATAGGATTATCCTTTAACATATCAACAACATACACATTGCCACTTCTATGAGCAACAAGCTGTGCTTTGCTCTCAGCAATAATGGTATCAATCTTTTTCACCACTTCTGGCCCAATAATCTTACAAGTTTTCTTTGTGAAAAATGAGCCATAACCTTTGTCACTCATTTGTGAAACACTCAGAAGATTGAACTTGAGATTATCAATAAGATTGACATTTTCAAACTTGAGTTTTCCTGCCTGTACAGTCCCTGAACCCAACACCTTACCTTTAGAATCATTACCAAAGGATATATCACCCCCTCCATGAGCCAAGAAGTCCAGAAGTAGGGCTCTACATCCTGTCATGTGCCTGGAACCTCCACTATCTACATACCAAAGACTATCTAAACAAGCAGAAGCTCCCTTAGCAGCAGCCATCAATGCACAATCACACTTGCACTCACATTCATCAGATGCACCCCAGGGATCTGAGAGATTCACAACCTCTTCTTCAGGTTTCTCACCTGCAACAACTTCACTAACAATATCATCAGTCACAACATCAGATTCATTTACCACTTCCTCAGATTCAATCTCATCAACCATAGCCATGAAACAAAAGTTTTCTGGTTCATTTTCAGCTTTGGCAACCAGTGCAAAATTCTCATCTGTTAGCTCATCAGGTAGACTGCTCCAATCAACAAAGCCTTGTGTAAAGAAGCTCTGTTGACTGGTCTCTGCAGGAGCAGAGGATGGTGCAGCAGTCGTTTGAACAGGTGGTGGAGCAACAGGTGTTTGCACATAATGGATCTGAGGAACAGTGGTTTGGACATACTGGACAGGAACAGTGTTTGAGGACTGTGCAAAATGAGCAGTGTTTTGCACATTTGGTCCAGGGGTATTATAGGAATTCTGATAAGTGTTGGTCTGTGGTCTTTGGTTTGGATAGGTTATCATAGGTGTACCATGTTGACCCCTACATTCCCTAGCAAAATGACCAAACCTATGACATTTATAACACTTGATCTTTGATTTATCCAACCCCACCTTAGATCTGCCAGTCAACCCTGGAAACCTTCTCCCTGTTTTCTTGAAAAAATTATTAGTTCTTACACTGAGAAGGGCCAATTGGTGCATAATGTCCATTTCTTCCAAATCATCAGGGTCAAAGTATTTCAGGTCATCATACTCAAAGGATATGTTATCAGATGCCTGTATATCACCACCACTTGCTGTGAAAGCATAGTTAGGTGAATAAGAATCAGAGTTAAAACCTGAGTTAAAACCTGATGTTATGTCAATAAAATGATCATAACTCTGATCCTTTGTGTTTCCAGGCACCTCATCATGACCCAAAAGTGTTGTGTTCCCAAACACATAGTCATCAGACACTTTTCCAGAGTCCTGGAGCTTCTTTTTCTGGTTAAGCTCTCTTTCATAGGTCAAGAGCTTACCATGAAGCTGGGTCAGTGATAGGTCTTTAAATCCTATTGAGTTTCTCATAACAATTGCAATAGTGTCCCATTTGTCTGGTAATGATCTTAAAAACCTATGGTTCAAAGTTGAATGAGGGTAAGTAAGACCAACCAATTTTAGTTCACTAATTAAGCAGTTAAATCTCTCAAACTGTTGAGTTAATGACTCTCCTTTGACATGACTGAATGTTTCATATTGTTGGTTAAGTATTTCACGGTTGTTTTCAATAACCTCCTCAGTCCCACCAAACTGCTCTTTCAGTGCATCCCACAACTCCTTTGCACTGTTACAGTGTAACAACCCAGCATATATATCATTGGGTAGAGCCATGGCCACAATACTGAAGGCCTTAGCATCTAGCTCAATTTTCTGAAAATCCTGGTCGGAGTAGTTTTCAAGTTTCTTTGGCTCAAACACTTTGGGATCTTCAGTACTCGGCACAGTCGGAACATGTGGTCCGAAGATAACCGACTTCCAACACCCAGTGTTTTGTTGAGCTAGAACATGGCTCATCCGACGTTGCCAGATATTGTATTCAGATCTGACAAGCATCGGTGGCTTGTTGTTCGTGCCAGTGTTATGTGGATCGTGATTGATAGAAGCCATTCTCTGATTTTTCAAAAGAACAAAGTCTGTTTAATAACGGTTGAAACGAAATTAAACTATTACTCTGTTTTTCAATCAAACTGACAAACGATATCAATAATTGTGAGCTGATTATTAAATTGATTTGTTAGATCGAATTTAATTGACCAAGCTCTGATACCAATTGTTAGGATCTGAGTTTGTTTGTTTTGATTGTTTAACTAAATGATGACAATAATGGAATGAAAGTAGAATGAAAGTGCAGCGGAATAATAAACTGTAAATCAAAACAAGAGAGTAAATGTTTTTCGATCGAATGCTTTCATTAATATATCAAAGATTACAATCGTACAAGTTACTCCCCCTCAGCCTGATCACACAGTTGTTTGTCAGAGAGAATGTTTTGTGTGTGATGCAATAGAACAGTACATGCACTGTTCTATTTATAGACTGACTCAAACCACTGATGACCTAGGCTGACGTCACCTAAGACAGTGACCTCTAACAGAATAACAAACTTAAACATCTGCTATACAAACTACTGTTACATTGAAAGCACTGATAGTAAACAGCTGTTAAAGATAAACTCTGACGATCTTGTATCCACTGCTGAAGCCTAAGTGCTGTTGCTTCCAGCAGTGCTTTGGTCTTCAGTACTTGTATCTGCTGTTGCTCTTCTTCAGACCTTTGGTCAGCAGTTGTTCTTCATCAGTTGTTTCCTTAGCAGTTCTTTGTATCAGCAGTTGTTGAGCAGTTGTTTGGATAGAACAGTAGTTAGGGTCAGCAGTCTTTTGGGAGAAGTAAGTTGTAAAGACTGTTTATTCAAGGATCATAATAGATAGCATATTTTGGCTTTCCAATCATCTGTTCTTCTCCAGGTCAGCAGACCCAACAATCTCCCCCTAGAACAGATGATGCCAAAACTCAGCTTTATTCATTGATCTTTATTCCTCATCAGACTTTCTCTGATTTGACCTTTGAATTGTAATTCAAAGTTCAAAGCAAATAGGTCTTCTTCATCTCTTTCCAGATCCAGATTTAGCAGTGCTTGGTGATCTTCTGCACAAAGGCTGTAAGCATCATCCATACTGATCTTCTGAACCTTTCCATCTGACCTGAGCAGTGTCAATTCGTGGTTGTCTTTGTTGACCTTCCACTTTAGAATTTTTGAGTCAGTGGATTTGCTGAGATGAACCTTTATTCTTGATGAGTTGGGTGATGGTGGTCTTCCTATGAGTTCTCTTAGTTTCTCTGTTGTGGGATCAGAGAAATAATGGATTTGATTGAAGAGCCCTTCCTTTATGAATGTGTCAGCAAACTTTCTTTGGTCTTCCTCTGACATCTCCTTCTGCCTTTTGAACTGTCTACTAGCAGCAGCAGTGAGATCAGAGGTTTCAAGTAAGCTGTCTAGGTTGAAAGTCTGTTGGGGTCTCTTCATCATAGGCTCATCATTGTAAACTGGTTTTCTTGGAAGACTGGGATCCTACAGAAGTACCAACAGATGTTACACCAACAGAGTCACCAAACCTCTGTCCATCACCCCAAAATGCCATTGTTCCATATCAAGGAGATCTTATTTACTTAAGAGCTCATCCACCAGACCAGATCATTGGCAACATCAGAGAGGGAGTGCTCACAAGAAGCCAATCCTCAAATATCTGTCTTTTTGCAGGTTTCTTATCCCTCACACAACCTGTCAAGTACCAAGAGGCACTGAAAGACAACAGTTGGGTAGAAGCCATGCAAGAAGAACTCCTTCAGTTCAAAAGACAACAAGTATGGGAGCTTGTACCACTTCCTAAGGATGTTTGCCCTATAGGAACAAAGTGGGTCTTCAAAAACAAGACTGATGAAAGGGGTATTGTTGTCAAGAATAAAGCCAGGCTTGTGGTTCAAGGCTTCAGACAAGAAGAAGGAATAGATTATGATGAGACCTTTGCTCCTGTAGCTAGACTAGAGGCCATCAGACTCTTTTTAGCCTTTGCTGTCAACCACAACATAAAGGTGTATCAGATGGACATCAAATGTGCCTTCCTTTATGGCAAAATTCAGGAGGAGGTCTATGTGTGTCAGCCACCTGGTTTTGAAGACACATTCCATCCTGACTATGTCTACAAGCTCAACAAAGCTCTGTATGGACTCAAACAAGCACCAAGGGCCTGGTATGAAACTCTCTCCACATTTCTCTTATCCATTGGCTTCACAAGAGGTAAAATTGACAAAACTTTATTTCTTAAATGGAAAGGGAAACACTTAATGATTGTTCAAATATATGTGGATGACATCATCTTTGGATCCACATGTAACCAAATGTGTGAAGAGTTCAGAAAACTCATGACAGCAGAGTTTGAGATGAGTGCCATGGGTGAGCTTCAGTGTTTCCTTGGTCTTCAAGTGAAACAACTGCAAAATGGCACATTCATTCACCAAAACAAATATGTAAAGAATTTATTAACCAGATTTGAGATGAATGATTGTAAGCCATGTAGCACACCCATGAGTACAGTCAAGCTGCTCACTATTGATGACAAGGATGAACTGGTTGATCAAACACATTATAGATGTATGATTGGGTCTTTATTGTACCTAACTGCATCTAGGCCAGACATTATGTTTGCTACCTGTGTCTGTGCCAGATCCCAGGCTTCACCCAGAAAGTCAAACCTTATTGCTGTAAAAAGGATATTCAGATGCCTCAAAGGTGCTCCCACACTTGGTATCTGGTATCCTGCTAATGGAAACATTGAGCTTTCAGGTTTTTCAGATAGTGACTTTGCTGGCTGTCACACCACAAGAAAATCCACTTCAGGAGGGTGCCAATTTCTAGGGAATGCCTTAGTTTCATGGCAAAGCAAAAAGCAGGCAGCTGTTTCAACTTCAACAGCTGAAGCTGAATACATTGCTGCTGCAAGCTGTACAGCCCAATTGATGTGGCTTCAGAATCAACTACTGGATTTTGGGATAACTGCACTTAGGACTCCACTCATGTTGGACAGCCAAGCTGCTGAAAATATCATCAAGAATCCAGTCTCTCATTCCACTACCAAGCACATTGACATAAGACATCATTTTGTCAGGGACAGCTATGAAAAAGGTTTGATTTCTTTACACCATGTTCCAACAGAGGATCAGTTGGCAGATGTGTTAACAAAAGCTTTAGACACATCTACCTTTACAAATCTGATTTCCAGAATTGGCATGCTAAACATGGATTAACCAAATAACTTTTTTAAAAAAAAAAAATAATAATAATAAAATTGTTCAGAAATCAAATATTTTCTTCAAATTGCTGTTTGGTTGAAAAATCTGTTTTCCAAACATCTGATCAGATAAACAACCACTGTTTCATTCATTTCCACTGTTGGTTGAAAAGTCTGCTCCAAACATCTGATCAGATAAAACAACTGTTAGTTGAAAAATCTGTTTCAGAACATCTGTTCAGATAAAACAACTGTCCATATATATATATATACTACATTAAAAAAAAAAAAAAAAAAAAAAAAAAAAAAAAAAAAAAAACCACCAACGGTTGGATCCATCAGCTGTTTGTATCAGTTGTTTACCAAAACAGCTGTTCTCCACCAGATGTTAGATCCATCAGATGATTGCCACGTCTGCTCATATAAGCAGATGTTTGGCCACATCAGCGGTTTCATTGAGCCTATAAAAACCCTGTTTTACCACAACAGATGTTACACTGTCTCATTGTATTCAAAATACTGTAAACCGCCTTCTTCACTCTCAAACCCTTCAACAATCTTCAGTCATTTTCCCGTCGAAATCCATTACAATGGATCTTCAAGCCAAAGCTACACACAATTGTCTCCCCTATCTGATTAAAACAGATGACAACACTCCATTTCATTCCACCATCGACATTTTCCTCAATTCCAAATACTTACCCATCCTAACCGCCAACGCCCCCATTTATCTGGATACACTCCAAGAATTTTGGTTGAATGCTGAGTTTCTATTACAAGATAAAAAGCCTACATCCATTATTTCCAAAATTGGAGAAACCAGTATCGTCATTACCCCTGATATCATATCCACAACCTTCACACTGAATGACCTGGCAGGTAAGGATTCCTTCACTAAAACAGAGATTCACACTGAGTTCCAAGAAAGAGGGTATGATGGTCAGATGACTGGATCAACTCTTTTCAAAAAGTTTTTCCCTCCAGTCATGAAATTTTTCTTCCACACTCTTCTTCTTTGTGTCTCTGCTAAGTCCACATCCTTTAATGAAATACCATTAAGGATGCAATATCTGGGATATGCTATGTTGTCAAACTCTGACTTCAATCTTTCCCAGGGTTTGTTCATGGACTTGGTATCAAATGTGAAAGCAGTCAAGTCTGGGTCAAACAATGCTTTTCTTATTTACCCACGAATTCTTAGTGTAATTTTACAAAAATTATTACCTGAAAAAGTTTTCAAAAAGGGTGCTGCTATGCAAATGAAAAGCTTAACTGATGAAACTTTCACAAGAATGCTGGGTGGAAGCACCCAAGAAAAGGTGTCAAAAGTGTCTAAAGTTTCTAAAACACAAACAAAGAGGACAAAGGCAACAACTGTTGTCAAAACCTCTGTTGTTGAGCCCACTGCTCCTGGTGATCATGGCACTACATCCAGTGCTGTGAAACCCACACCAGCCACTTCCAAAAAGAAACATTCATCCACAAAAACCACCACTCAACCACAAATGAGGCTTCTGGATGTTGAGGTACCAGAAGAAACCTCTGTTGCACAACAAAAGCAACATGAAACCACTGTTGTTACTTCCTCACAACAGTTGGACATACCTCCACCTGACAAACCTCCTCATGAATCCTCTCAAAAGGATCATGTTGTAAGCCAAGGGGACACACATCATGATGCATTTGAGTCACTTGACCATATGTTCACAAGCCCCTCTCCCAGGGCTAACTCTCTTCTTACTCCACCACTCTCACCATCACATGTTCCACAAACAATGCAACCCCTGTTTGAAGCAATTGAATCTCAGGAAGATCCCAGTTCCTCTCTTCCACCTGTCACTGAGAGTATACTCCAACAAGTGACTGAGCCTGAGAATATTCAATCTGCTAACCTCCAAACAGAAGAGGAGGTTACACCACCAGGGTTCAATGAAACTCTAGGTGAGTTTTCAAGTGGAGCAGCCACTACTGGTGTAGAGACCATTGTCTCACATCAGGACAGTGATTTCATAACTAAGACTCCCTTGAAGGCAACAACTGTTGAAGCCACCATAGTGTCTCCAAAAACAGTTGGAAGTCCCCAGTACCAAGAAAAAGGGGCATCTGATTCCCCTATTAGGCCTGAATCAGATAAAACTACCACTGGTAGGGACTCAGATGATCCTATTAATTTAGGAGATGAGTCAAAATACCAAGAATTGACGGCCAGAGTTTCTGCAATTGAAACATCTGTTGCTGACATCAAATCTGATGTCAAGCTTCTCCTAAGCTCAATTGCAGGTCTCTCCAAGAGTCAACCATCTACCACTGATATAGCCAATGAGTTATGGAAATCAGTTTCCCCCATCATCATAGCTCACAGGAAATTGGCTGATCAAACACATGAAACCTACATGGCTGAGATCAGAAATATGGTTGATGCAAGGTACAAAGATACCCATGCTGACATAAAAGCCATCAAGGACCATCTGCTGAAGACTACTGGCTCTGCTCCTACCACCATCCTCAGGGATGAAACTGATGATGATTTCACGGCTGATGATGCCAAAAAGGGGGAGAGTGGCAGAGATAGGCTACCAAAACTAGATCCTTTTGGTTGCCCACCTTCTCAAAAAGGTCAAGCCAAGTCTGCCAAGAAACCAGAGTCTACCAAATCAAGCACCACCACCACCACCACAAACCACTGAAAAGAATAAGGCAGTAGATGACTCTGCAAACATAGAAGCTGAAAAGGCTGCTCAGTCCAAACAACAAAGGGCTGACACCTTGGAAGTAAAAGCAGAGTCATTGATTGAACTCAAGAAGAAACAACAAAGGGAAACTGAAGATGTGGGATCCTCTAAAAGGATGAAAAGACCTGCCAAGCATGTTAGAAAACCACCATCCAAGTTACAAACCTCTGTTGATAAAACCACTGCTGCTGAAACCACTGTTACTGAAACCACTGCCACCCAAACCACTGAAACCACTATACCCAAACCAACACACACTCCTGAACCAACAACCACCAAACCTACATCACCAACCAAAACTCCAACATCTGCTGGTTCTTCTAAAAGGCCAACAGATGTTAATCCAACCACTGCTGCCAAATCACCTTCACCAAAAATCATGTACACAAGGAAGAGAAAATCAACCTTTGTTGTGCATGATGAAAACATTCACACATCACCAACCACCATTTCAACTGCCCAATCCACTCCTCCCATCACAGCCATTCCACTCACCTCATTCTCACCACATACATCCAAATTCACAACCCATAGACCACCACCAACCATTACACCATTGGTTGTTCAGTATCCCCTTGAACTTGATCTACTCAAGGGGGAATTACAATCCTTCTACAATACTGAACAGCCATCTGAAAGATCCTTCCCATCTCTCCCAAATTTCCCTGTTCCCCTCAACATTGATACCTATCTAAAATACAAGGGTGAACAGGTGGATGCCATCATCAGGGAGAAATGCAAAGGGAAGGATGACAGGACTGCTCAGGGCATCCATTCAGCAGAGCTTAGCAAACTCAGAAGGATTGAAGACTTTGCTAAGACCCTGAGCAATTCCATGTCCACCATGCCTCTCAGTGTAGACCTGGAGAAGGAGGTAAGGGATTCCCTACTTGAACAGATAATGGCAACCAAGCCCTACAAAGCTAACAAAAAGCAGTTCAATGGCTGGACTACTCATGCTTTGAGGGAAGAACTGATCAGAATTGAAGAAATGGCCAAAAATCCCAAAGCTAAAGTCTCCATTCCCAATTTTGGCAAAGGCAGAGACCCAGTCAGAGCCTTGAAGTTCAAAAGAATGAGGCAGGAGATTGTAGCTGCCAATTATGGGGAGATGAGGTCTGTTTCCAGATGGTCAGAGCTTAGATTGGTTGAAACCTATAAAAGTCTGGAAGAGAATAGAAAGAAGGATCCCAGTCTTCCAAGAAAACCAGTTTACAATGATGAGCCTATGATGAAGAGACCCCAACAGACTTTCAACCTAGACAGCTTACTTGAAACCTCTGATCTCACTGCTGCTGCTAGTAGACAGTTCAAAAGGCAGAAGGAGATGTCAGAGGAAGACCAAAGAAAGTTTGCTGACACATTCATAAAGGAAGGGCTCTTCAATCAAATCCATTATTTCTCTGATCCCACAACAGAGAAACTAAGAGAACTCATAGGAAGACCACCATCACCCAACTCATCAAGAATAAAGGTTCATCTCAGCAAATCCACTGACTCAAAAATTCTAAAGTGGAAGGTCAACAAAGACAACCACGAATTGACACTGCTCAGGTCAGATGGAAAGGTTCAGAAGATCAGTATGGATGATGCTTACAGCCTTTGTGCAGAAGATCACCAAGCACTGCTAAATCTGGATCTGGAAAGAGATGAAGAAGACCTATTTGCTTTGAACTTTGAATTACAATTCAAAGGTCAAATCAGAGAAAGTCTGATGAGGAATAAAGATCAATGAATAAAGCTGAGTTTTGGCATCATCTGTTCTAGGGGGAGATTGTTGGGTCTGCTGACCTGGAGAAGAACAGATGATTGGAAAGCCAAAATATGCTATCTATTATGATCCTTGAATAAACAGTCTTTACAACTTACTTCTCCCAAAAGACTGCTGACCCTAACTACTGTTCTATCCAAACAACTGCTCAACAACTGCTGATACAAAGAACTGCTAAGGAAACAACTGATGAAGAACAACTGCTGACCAAAGGTCTGAAGAAGAGCAACAGCAGATACAAGTACTGAAGACCAAAGCACTGCTGGAAGCAACAGCACTTAGGCTTCAGCAGTGGATACAAGATCGTCAGAGTTTATCTTTAACAGCTGTTTACTATCAGTGCTTTCAATGTAACAGTAGTTTGTATAGCAGATGTTTAAGTTTGTTATTCTGTTAGAGGTCACTGTCTTAGGTGACGTCAGCCTAGGTCATCAGTGGTTTGAGTCAGTCTATAAATAGAACAGTGCATGTACTGTTCTATTGCATCACACACAAAACATTCTCTCTGACAAACAACTGTGTGATCAGGCTGAGGGGGAGTAACTTGTACGATTGTAATCTTTGATATATTAATGAAAGCATTCGATCGAAAAACATTTACTCTCTTGTTTTGATTTACAGTTTATTATTCCGCTGCAGGAGCAAAGGTCTCATCATAATCTATTCCTTCTTCTTGTCTGAAGCCTTGAACCACAAGCCTGGCTTTATTCTTGACAACAATACCCCTTTCATCAGTCTTGTTTTTGAAGACCCACTTTGTTCCTATAGGGCAAACATCCTTAGGAAGTGGTACAAGCTCCCATACTTGTTGTCTTTTGAACTGAAGGAGTTCTTCTTGCATGGCTTCTACCCAACTGTTGTCTTTCAGTGCCTCTTGGTACTTGACAGGTTGTGTGAGGGATAAGAAACCTGCAAAAAGACAGATATTTGAGGATTGGCTTCTTGTGAGCACTCCCTCTCTGATGTTGCCAATGATCTGGTCTGGTGGATGAGCTCTTAAGTAAATAAGATCTCCTTGATATGGAACAATGGCATTTTGGGGTGATGGACAGAGGTTTGGTGACTCTGTTGGTGTAACATCTGTTGGTACTTCTGTAGAGACCCCAACAAACTCATCAGACCAAGTATGAATTTAAACCTACTTGGTCTGATGAGTGTGATACTCTTGAGAATTATAAACCTGTTGATTTTAAAACCCCTGAGGGAAAAACAGCTCCTCAGGCAAGGGTCATTCCCTTGGCAAAGGTCATTCCCCTGAAGGATTCTCCAGCAGATGCTCAAACATCTGCTGAAAAGAAGCCTGAAAAAGGGAAAAAGAAGGAAAAGACTGTTAACTTGTTTTGTGATTTCTGTGAAAAGAAGAATCATATCACCAAAAACTGTTTTCTTCTAAAAGCATATGATATCAACAAAGGAACAAGTGAATGTGATTCAAAAGCCACATGCTCAATATGTGGGAAAAAGAATCATAAGACTAAAGAGTGCTTGTATCTCAAAAATTTTGATGTAAAAATACAAGAATACAAAGCAAAAACTCTTGCAAACCCTGTGGTTAGTACTCCAAAAGGAAAGCCCAAACAGACCTTTACACCTGTCCAAACATCTGTTACAAAAAGGCTTGAAACATCTGCTTCTAGAGATGTCCAAGTAACAGATGCTCCACCCACAAGCAAATACCCAAGAGGTTATGGTCAACCTCCATGTCACAGTCTGCCACATGTTTATGAGGAGCCAAAAAGACCCTCTAAACCAAGAGTGAACAGAAATCCATATGGGTATTATCATCTGTCAGGGGGTGATCAAACAACTGCTGCCCCAAGTGCTGATATACAAGCACTGGCAAATGGTCAGCAGCAGTTGTTGACCCTAATTCAAAAATTGGTCCAAACCACTGATCACCTTCCAAAACTTGAGTCTGAAAGGTCTGAGGATCCATCCAAAGCCAATTTGGCTTTGGACACTCACCAAAACTAATCATTTACTGATGTGCAGGGAGCTTCTGCTTGTTTAGATAGTCTTTGGTATGTAGATAGTGGAGGTTCCAGGCACATGACAGGATGTAGAGCCCTACTTCTGGACTTCTTGGCTCATGGAGGGGGTGATATATCCTTTGGTAATGATTCTAAAGGTAAGGTGTTGGGTTCAGGGACTGTACAGGCAGGAAAACTCAAGTTTGAAAATGTCAATCTTATTGATAATCTCAAGTTCAATCTTCTGAGTGTTTCACAAATGAGTGACAAAGGTTATGGCTCATTTTTCACAAAGAAAACTTGTAAGATTATTGGGCCAGAAGTGGTGAAAAAGATTGATACCATTATTGCTGAGAGCAAAGCACAGCTTGTTGCTCATAGAAGTGGCAATGTGTATGTTGTTGATATGTTAAAGGATAATCCTATGGCAAATGTCTGTCTGTTTTCTGCTGCCTCCACTAAGGAGACAGAATTGTGGCATAGGAGACTGGGTCATACCAACCTTAATACTATCAACACACTCTCAAAACAAAGCCTTGTCAGAGGTCTTCCATCAAAAGAATTTAAATGTGATGAGCATTGTGTTTCTTGCTTAAAAGGGAAACAACATAAAAGCTCTTACAAATCCATTGATGAGTCCAAAACTAGTCAGTGCTTACAACTGTTGCACATGGACCTGTTTGGCCCTGTTAAAATCATGAGTCTAAGAAGAAAAAGATTTTGTCTTGTCATAGTTGATGATTTTTCTAGGTTTACATGGACTTACTTTTTACACTCTAAAGATGAGACTGCAGGTATATTGAAGGACTTTGTCACCAAGGTTGAAAAGCAGTATGACTTGCCAGTAAAAGTTTTCAGGAGTGACAATGGAACAGAGTTTAAAAATAAGGAGTTAGATGACTTCTGTGTGTCAAAAGGGATTGTGAGGCAGTTCAGCATCCCAAGAACACCAGAACAAAATGGGGTAGTTGAGAGGAAAAATAGAACTCTTATAGAAGCTGCAAGAACCATGCTAGCAGATTCTGGTTTGCCACTGTCCTTTTGGGCAGAAGCTGTAAACACTGCTTGCTATGTTCAAAACAGAGTTTTGATCAACCCCAGACATCAAAAAACTGCTTATGAAATTTTGTTCAAAATCAAACCATTAATCTCATTCTTCAAAATCTTTGGCTGCCCATGTTTCATTTTAAATCTTAAAGATTCCATTTCAAAATTTGCAGCCAAAGTAGACTGTGGTTATTTTCTGGGATATTCTTCTACTGCTAAGGCCTACAAAGTGTTTAACACAAGGACTAAAACAATAGAAGAAACCTTGAATGTTAAGTTCAATGAACTTTCATCTCTGAAAATCCCTGCAAACCCTGCTGAATTATTTGATTTAGATAAATTCAAATTTGAAGATATCACTGTTAAGACTAACAATGCAGGTATTCCACAGTCTCCACAACAAGATTACAGAACAGATGTTGTGATTCCCAGTCACTACAAAGTCTATTCTGCATCAGAGGGAGCAGTTGTTCAAAACAGTTGTCAAAACTCTGCCACAGCTGTGTCAACCACTGTTGGCCAGTCCTATCCTCAAACCTCTGCTTCACCCCTCACTACCACTGACCTATCATCTGTTGACAAAAGTCAATCATCTGTTGACAAAAGTCAGTCAAGTTTCACACCACTTGGACCCATTCCTCCACTACCATTCCAAACATCTGTTGACTCTACAGAAGTACCAACAGATGTTACACCAACAGAGTCACCAAACCTCTGTCCATCACCCCAAAATGCCATTGTTCCATATCAAGGAGATCTTATTTACTTAAGAGCTCATCCACCAGACCAGATCATTGGCAACATCAGAGAGGGAGTGCTCACAAGAAGCCAATCCTCAAATATCTGTCTTTTTGCAGGTTTCTTATCCCTCACACAACCTGTCAAGTACCAAGAAGCACTGAAAGACAACAGTTGGGTAGAAGCCATGCAAGAAGAACTCCTTCAGTTCAAAAGACAACAAGTATGGGAGCTTGTACCACTTCCTAAGGATGTTTGCCCTATAGGAACAAAGTGGGTCTTCAAAAACAAGACTGATGAAAGGGGTATTGTTGTAACACCCCAACCGATGGCGGAAACATCGGGGTGCCACGTATTGATGATTGTTTTCAGTAGCACATGGTATAATATAAATTTTAAATAATTTATTCAAACATAATATCCAAAATGTGAAATAATGTCTAAGAATTCAAATACATAACATCCAAATAATAACTTCAAAAACTTCAAATAAACTTCAAGGTATATCCTCATGCTAACTCAAACCTCAGCTTCGTTGTTACCTGAAACATGTTAATTTTGAAAGTATTTTGGGTCAACATAAGTTGGTGAGAATTACATAGGTTTTTGATGATAAAATGAATAAAATGTTATGCAATTCATGTGTCATGTTAATCTAGCCCATATGTGAGAAACATATTAGAAATAAATCGAGTGCATAATCAACCCTGATGACTGTTATAATATGATACATACCATACGCTCATGGTCCACTTGAATATGTTATACGATAACAAACACCCACGCTACCTTTGTAGGAGGCACGTATCCGGGTGGGATTGTCAGTCCAATAGATCTATCAATGTATACCGTCGGCCTGTACGGAGTTAATGATTATGCTAGAATGGTGCTTACTCTAATCATGCTCAAGACATAATGCAACATAGAAAACACATAGACACATTGATGATTGAATTGCAATAATGATGTTATAACATGTTTCACCCCAAAAATGGTGATAAATAAAAGGGGCTATGTAAAACTCACCTTAGCAAATGTTAACTTGTTTGAAAGATATGATAATGGTGTTGCCCAAAGTGATTCCCAATATTACCCTATAATGAGGTAATATATAATAAGTCTAAGTCTATATAACTAATATGTGTATCCTAGGGTTTCGATTTGGGGATAATCAATTGTTAAATTTTAATTTAAAAATGTTAATTAAATAAAGAAAATTGGATAATTAATGAAAAATAGTCTTTTTATAAAGTTTGAATTTTGAATGAGTACAATAAAGTGTTTGAAGCAATAAAATAATTTTTATAAAATTATTTCATTTAAAATAGATTTTTAAATCTATTTATTTATAAATAGCCAATTATTAACTTTAATATTCAAAAATACTAAAATTAAAGAAATCTATTTTTAAAAATCATAATTCTGATCTAAATGATTAAAAATAATTTGTGTAAAATTTCGGTGCAAAAATGATGAAAATTGGATTTATTATGAATTAAATATGATTAAATCTTACAAAAATTGATTAAAAATAATAAATAAATGATTTTACTGAATTAAAAATTATTTCAGTAAAGTTTAACTTTATAAAAAGTTAGGATAATTTTTGGAGAATTTAAATAAATTGTTTTGATATAATAATGGATTTTTATAATTATAATAGTATAAAAATGATTTAATTATTATAAATATTAAATAAAAGAATTTCTGGAAAATAAAAATTGTAAATAAATCTTTTATATCAGATTAACTAATAATAATTTTTTTAGAATTTATAAAAGAGTTTAGGTATTTAAAAAGAATTTTAAAAGATTTAAAGGATTTATATATATATATAATTATTTAATGGTTAAAAAGAAAAGAAAGGAAAAAGGTGCAAAACCCGGTCAGTGCCGGGACTCGAACCCGGGTGACCATGATACAAGACCAGAGTCACAACCACTTGGCCTAGGCCGGTGGTTGTGATGGATCTGGATTCAAAATAAATAAATACGCGATGCAGATTCTGGTTTATCCCCAAACCACAACGACGAACCCTAGATAAATCAATTGATTGATTCAGGCAACAATAGCCCGATTAATGTTAGGGCTATTGTTGCTTGAATGCCGATGAACTAAACCCACCAAATAAATTGAACTCACAGTGTGATGATGATGATTATTATCGGGTCAAAGCAAAAGTCAACCACGAGCGATTAAACCCAACACAGAGAGAATCAGAGAGAAATAAGGATTGAGAGAGAGGTATGAGCGATTTGTTAAGCTATGCAGAGCCTCAATTTATACTAATAGATTAGGGTTAGGGTTAATTGAATCGTTGACTTTCCTTATTATAAAACGCGGCCAATAAGACGATTAGGGCAACAATTGCCGTGTAATAGTTGTGCAATCGTGTTGTAATGGGCCGGTTAATGCACGAGTTTACCATAATTATAGAAATCACGCGTTAATACTTGGATTGATCAACAAGGCAATACCACAGTTGACTTTTCCTTGTCAACTGTGGGATTTTATCACGCGTATAAGATTAAATTGAGTCCGGGTTTATAACAAGAAACTGGCTAGCCCAGTTGGTTGGTGCATGTGTGTTGGTTAGCCCGGCCTTGGCGCGGGTTCGAATCCCGGCCAAGGCAAACATTTTTTTTGATTTATAATTATCACACACACTTATATATATTATATTATATATAGTATTAGGGTTCCATAGAAGCGACAAAAATAATAAATGCGACGATAATAATAATTGCGAGGGTAAATATGAAACTTGACGTTTTTATTAAATGTCGGTGCGTAACGTACAAGTATTAAATGCGTAATGTTACAGTCTCCCCTACTTTTAGGAACTTCGTCCCGAAGTTGGAGTTGGAGAGTCTGGTGGAAAAAGATGCGGATACTTCGACTTCATCTGGTCTTTACGCTCCCAAGTGAACTCTGGGCCTCGTTTAGATTCCCAACGAACCTTAACGATCGGAATACGACTGCGCTTGAGTTTCTTGACTCCAGTGTCAACAATCTCGACGGGTTTCTCGATAATGTGCATGCTTTCATCGATTTGCACATCCTCAAGAGGAACATGAAGGTTCTCATCTGCTAAGCATTTCTTGAGATTCGAAACATGGAAGGTCGGATGAACATTGCTTAGCTCGGGTGGAAGCTCAAGTCTGTAAGCCACTTTCCCAACTCTGTCAAGAATTTTGAAGGGGCCTACGTATCGAGGAGCTAGTTTTCCCTTTCTACCGAAACGAATAACTCCTTTCCAAGGGGATACCTTAAGTAGCACAAGGTCCCCAACTTGAAATTCCAAGGGTTTACGACGTTTATCAGCATAACTCTTTTGGCGACTTCGAGCCTTGAGAAGATTATCCTGAATAAGCTGGATTTTGTCTGTGGTTTCCTGGATTAGTTCGGGTCCAGTAATGCGAGCTTCACCAACCTCGGTCCAACAGACAGGAGAACGACATTTCCGACCATAGAGTGCCTCAAAAGGAGCCATGTTAATGCTGGCGTGATAACTGTTGTTGTATGAAAACTCAACCAAAGGAAGATGAGAATCCCATGCGCCACCAAAATCGATGACACACGCCCTGAGCATGTCCTCAAGTGTCTGGATGGTTCGTTCAGTCTGGCCATCCGTTTGAGGGTGATAAGCAGTGCTCAGGTTCAACTTGGTACCCAAAGCTTTTTGTAGAGATTCCCAAAAGTGAGAGGTGAAACGACCATCGCGATCCGAAATAATGTCCAAAGGTATACCGTGACGACATACGATTTCACTTACGTACATCCTTGCCAACCTTTCCACAGAATACTTCTCACGAATAGGCAGAAAGTGAGCTGACTTGGTCAAACGATCGACGATTACCCAAATACTGTCAAAACCTTTGGGTGTGCGAGGGAGTTTGGTGATGAAATCCATAGCTATGCTCTCCCATTTCCAGACAGGAATCTCTGGTTGTTCAAGCATACCAGATGGTCGTTGATGTTCAGCCTTAACCTTGGAACAAGTGAGGCATTTTGCAACGAAAAGAGCAATGTCTTTCTTCATACCAGGCCACCAATAAGAATAACGAAGATCTTGGTACATCTTGTCAGCTCCAGGATGAATAGAATAACGAGACTTATGAGCCTCGTTCATGAGAAAAGTACGAAGATCATCACGGTCGGGAATCCACAGTCGATTAAGAAAATAAAGGAGACCATCGGGTTTGGTTTCAAGTTGAGTCTCAGCACCACAAGACATTTCATCGTACATGTTACCTTGGGTGACTGAGGTGTGTTGAGCCTGGAGAATACGATCTTGGAGATCGGTACGAACTCTAGCACATTGGAGTTTGACACGCTCTTTACGACTAAGTGCGTCAGCCACAACATTCGCTTTGCCAGGATGGTAGCGAATTTCGCAATCATAGTCGTTAAGTAATTCAACCCAACGTCGTTGCCTCATGTTAAGATTCTTTTGGTCGAAGACATGTTGGAGACTTTTGTGGTCCGTGAACACCACACATTTGGTCCAATAGAGATAATGTCTCCAAATCTTGAGCGCAAAGACAACAGCACCCAATTCAAGATCATGGGTGGTATAATTTTTCTCGTGAATCTTGAGTTGTCGAGACGCATAAGCAATAACCTTTCCTCGTTGCATGAGAACACAACCGAGACCTTGGTTTGACGCATCACAGTAGACCACGAAATCATCATTACCATCAGGTAGAGACAAGACAGGAGCTTCATAGAGTTTCAGCTTAAGAGTTTCAAATGCTTCCTCTTGCTTCGGTCCCCACTCATAGGGTTTACCCTTGTGAGTTAAGGTAGTGAGAGGAACAGCGATCTTGGAGAAATTGGCGATGAATCGACGATAATAACCAGCCAACCCAAGAAAAGAACGGACTTCTGTGGGAGTGGTAGGAACACTCCAATTCTTCACAGCTTCGATTTTTGCAGGATCAACGTGAATTCCGTTCATATCAATGACATGTCCCAAAAATTGAACTTCCTTAAGCCAAAATTCACATTTGGAGAACTTGGCGTACAGTTGTTCTTTCTTTAGGAGACTCAAGATAGAGTGAAGATGTTGCTCGTGATCGGATTTTGATTTAGAGTAAATCAAAATATCATCAATGAAAACGATCACGAATTTGTCGAGATAGGGTCTACAAACCCGATTCATCAGATCCATAAATACCGCGGGAGCATTGGTCAAACCGAAAGGCATAACCATGAATTCATAGTGACCGTAGCGAGTGCGAAAAGCTGTCTTGGGAATATCTTCATCGTGGACTCTAAGCTGATGATAACCAGAACGGAGATCAATTTTCGAGAAGTGGGTTGCTCCTTGAAGTTGATCGAAGAGATCGTCAATCCTAGGAAGTGGATAACGATTCTTGATGGTGAGTTTGTTGAGTTCACGGTAGTCAATACACATCCGAAGAGAACCATCTTTCTTTTTAACGAATAAGACAGGGGCTCCCCATGGAGAAGAACTAGGGCGAATGAACCCTTTATTAGAAAGTTCCTGTAATTGACTAGCAAGTTCTTGCATCTCAGAGGGTGCAAGACGATAAGGAGCTTTAGCAATAGGATTAGCACCAGGAACAAGATCAATACGAAACTCCACTTGTCGAGCAGGAGGCAAACCAGGTAAATCCTCTGGGAAAACTTCAGGATAGTCACGGATAATAGGAATGTCTTGGATACTTTTGCCTTTATCCTTCTTCTCTATCACGTTAGCTAAGAAGGCTGTATACCCCTTTCGTAAGTACTTTTGGGCAGTAGTACAAGACATAAGCTTAAGCTCACCACAGGGTTTCTCACCATAGATCTTCAAAATCTCACCAGATTCAAGAGGAATGCGTATGACTTTCTCGAAGCACAGAATTTCGGCACGATGAGTTGACAACCAGTCCATGCCTACTATAACATCAAAACTACCAAGATGCATGGGAATAAGATCGATAGGGAAGGTATGATCATTGAGATTCAACAAGCAGTTACGAATAATAGATCCGATCGAAATAGACTTCCCGTTAGCTACCTCTACCACAAAAGGGTCTTCTAGATTAGTGTGGGGTAAGTTAAGTAAAGGTTCAAACTTCAGTGACACGAATGACTTATCAGCTCCTGAATCAAATAATATGGATGCATAGTGATTATTAATGAGGAACGTACCATTCACCACTTCATTGTTGTCACGGGCCTGATTAGCGTTGAGATTGTAGGCGCGACCTCGAGCACCTTGGTTCTGGTTGCGGTTCTGGTTTTGGTTTTGGTTCTGGTTCTGGTTTTGGTTACGGTTACGGTTAGGACAGTTGTTGATGTAGTGATTAGGGTTACCACACTCGTAGCATTGACCACGAGTAGGCCTGTTGTTTTGTTGGTTTTGGTTGGGAGCTGGGTTGTTGTTGTCTTGGGCAGCAGGAGATCGACAGACGTTCACCAGGTGACCATATCTTTGACACTTAGTACAGAATCGACATGGCACCTGTGTGGGATGGTGATACTTGCAAGTGTTGCACAGAGGGTGAGGTCCGGTGTATGGTTTCTTGGCTGGGTTTTGGGCAGCAGGTGGAGTAGCAGCAACCATATAGTTTCTAGCCTTGCGCTTCTTGTTGCTTGAGGTCTCCGGCTTGACTTCAATTGCAGGCTGTGGAGTATCTTTGGCAACAGTCTTCTTAGAGCCCTTGCGAACCAGAGTACCATTCTTCACATGATTATCAGTAAGAGTGGCCGCTAGACGTTTGGCCTCTTCCAGAGTTGCAGGATTTCTACCCCAAACAGTGTCCTGGATTTGCATGGGCAGACCACCGATATACTTCTCGATGGCTACCGGCAGAGGAGTAACCTTGTGTGGCAACAGTAAGCTAAGCTCATGAAAGCGGGTGTTGTAGGCAAGATTTTCCCCACTATCTTGAGCCAAGGTGTGAAACTCATCCTCAAGCTTTTTGACTTCATTTCGAGGACAGAACTCCTCTTTCATGATCTCTTTGACCTGGTCCCAAGTCATAGCAAGAGCAACTTCGGCCCCACGAGTACGCTTTTCTTCATTCCACCATGTGAGTGCTCGTTTATGGAGAACACTCATGGCGTAACGAACCTTGAAATTATTGGGGCATTCACTGTTGATGAAGGTATTTTCAATACCCTCAAACCATTGGAGAAGTCCAGTAGCTCCTTCTTCACCGCTGAACTTTGGAGGGTTACAAGAGTTGAAGTGCTTGAGGGTGCAAGCTTGGGGTCCATTGCCATTGCCATTGCCATTCCCGTTCCCGTTGTTGTGACCATTCCCATTCAATTGGATGACCTGGGCAAGTAAGTTGGGAACCAGAGTTGCGATTTGCTGCGCCATTTGTTGAGAAATGATCGCAGCCAGTTGAGCATCGACCCCATTGTTGTTGTGGTTAGGAACTTGGTCATGGTTGTGGTTATGGTTATCACTACCTTCTGCGGGGTTCTCTCCATTGCTGTTGCGAGTGCTGCGACGAGGAGGCATGATCTGTAATAGACACAATGAAATGAATGAGAGTTCATATAAGGAATGTAATCATTTATTCATTAATTAAAACGAATAAACGAAAACGTTGACTTATCAAAGATTCTAAATTCTAATAACATATGAAGACATGCTTTAGCCTATAAGTGAACACTCATCCCGAGAATTCCCAGGTAGGCATCCGGGTCCCTCGTCTGATTGGGATATATGCGCAATGCCAGCCTAGACAGAAGACTCAGAATACAGGCGTTCACCCTTCCAGATTGCACGTGTTCGTTATTAAAATCTAGAACTTCGACGAGATCTCAAGGGGGTTCAGGTTAAACCTGAGGATTTTGTCCTATTAATCTAATGGTGGATCAGGATTGCAGCAGACAATTAAGAATAGTCACATGTGGGTTTAGGGTTATAAGGTATAGGATAAGGATAGGATTAGGGAAGCAATTAGGGTTACAAGTAGGAGAAGCAAGTACTGTTTTAGTCCCTAAGGTTATAGTCTAGATTATTTCTAATAACCTAATTCCCTATAACCAAGGCTCTGATACCAATCTGTAACACCCCAACCGATGGCGGAAACATCGGGGTGCCACGTATTGATGATTGTTTTCAGTAGCACATGGTATAATATAAATTTTAAATAATTTATTCAAACATAATATCCAAAATGTGAAATAATGTCTAAGAATTCAAATACATAACATCCAAATAATAACTTCAAAAACTTCAAATAAACTTCAAGGTATATCCTCATGCTAACTCAAACCTCAGCTTCGTTGTTACCTGAAACATGTTAATTTTGAAAGTATTTTGGGTCAACATAAGTTGGTGAGAATTACATAGGTTTTTGATGATAAAATGAATAAAATGTTATGCAATTCATGTGTCATGTTAATCTAGCCCATATGTGAGAAACATATTAGAAATAAATCGAGTGCATAATCAACCCTGATGACTGTTATAATATGATACATACCATACGCTCATGGTCCACTTGAATATGTTATACGATAACAAACACCCACGCTACCTTTGTAGGAGGCACGTATCCGGGTGGGATTGTCAGTCCAATAGATCTATCAATGTATACCGTCGGCCTGTACGGAGTTAATGATTATGCTAGAATGGTGCTTACTCTAATCATGCTCAAGACATAATGCAACATAGAAAACACATAGACACATTGATGATTGAATTGCAATAATGATGTTATAACATGTTTCACCCCAAAAATGGTGATAAATAAAAGGGGCTATGTAAAACTCACCTTAGCAAATGTTAACTTGTTTGAAAGATATGATAATGGTGTTGCCCAAAGTGATTCCCAATATTACCCTATAATGAGGTAATATATAATAAGTCTAAGTCTATATAACTAATATGTGTATCCTAGGGTTTCGATTTGGGGATAATCAATTGTTAAATTTTAATTTAAAAATGTTAATTAAATAAAGAAAATTGGATAATTAATGAAAAATAGTCTTTTTATAAAGTTTGAATTTTGAATGAGTACAATAAAGTGTTTGAAGCAATAAAATAATTTTTATAAAATTATTTCATTTAAAATAGATTTTTAAATCTATTTATTTATAAATAGCCAATTATTAACTTTAATATTCAAAAATACTAAAATTAAAGAAATCTATTTTTAAAAATCATAATTCTGATCTAAATGATTAAAAATAATTTGTGTAAAATTTCGGTGCAAAAATGATGAAAATTGGATTTATTATGAATTAAATATGATTAAATCTTACAAAAATTGATTAAAAATAATAAATAAATGATTTTACTGAATTAAAAATTATTTCAGTAAAGTTTAACTTTATAAAAAGTTAGGATAATTTTTGGAGAATTTAAATAAATTGTTTTGATATAATAATGGATTTTTATAATTATAATAGTATAAAAATGATTTAATTATTATAAATATTAAATAAAAGAATTTCTGGAAAATAAAAATTGTAAATAAATCTTTTATATCAGATTAACAAATAATAATTTTTTTAGAATTTATAAAAGAGTTTAGGTATTTAAAAAGAATTTTAAAAGATTTAAAGGATTTATATATATATATAATTATTTAATGGTTAAAAAGAAAAGAAAGGAAAAAGGTGCAAAACCCGGTCAGTGCCGGGACTCGAACCCGGGTGACCATGATACAAGACCAGAGTCACAACCACTTGGCCTAGGCCGGTGGTTGTGATGGATCTGGATTCAAAATAAATAAATACGCGATGCAGATTCTGGTTTATCCCCAAACCACAACGACGAACCCTAGATAAATCAATTGATTGATTCAGGCAACAATAGCCCGATTAATGTTAGGGCTATTGTTGCTTGAATGCCGATGAACTAAACCCACCAAATAAATTGAACTCACAGTGTGATGATGATGATTATTATCGGGTCAAAGCAAAAGTCAACCACGAGCGATTAAACCCAACACAGAGAGAATCAGAGAGAAATAAGGATTGAGAGAGAGGTATGAGCGATTTGTTAAGCTATGCAGAGCCTCAATTTATACTAATAGATTAGGGTTAGGGTTAATTGAATCGTTGACTTTCCTTATTATAAAACGCGGCCAATAAGACGATTAGGGCAACAATTGCCGTGTAATAGTTGTGCAATCGTGTTGTAATGGGCCGGTTAATGCACGAGTTTACCATAATTATAGAAATCACGCGTTAATACTTGGATTGATCAACAAGGCAATACCACAGTTGACTTTTCCTTGTCAACTGTGGGATTTTATCACGCGTATAAGATTAAATTGAGTCCGGGTTTATAACAAGAAACTGGCTAGCCCAGTTGGTTGGTGCATGTGTGTTGGTTAGCCCGGCCTTGGCGCGGGTTCGAATCCCGGCCAAGGCAAACATTTTTTTTGATTTATAATTATCACACACACTTATATATATTATATTATATATAGTATTAGGGTTCCATAGAAGCGACAAAAATAATAAATGCGACGATAATAATAATTGCGAGGGTAAATATGAAACTTGACGTTTTTATTAAATGTCGGTGCGTAACGTACAAGTATTAAATGCGTAATGTTACAATTGTTGTCAAGAATAAAGCCAGGCTTGTGGTTCAAGGCTTCAGACAAGAAGAAGGAATAGATTATGATGAGACCTTTGCTCCTGTAGCTAGACTAGAGGCCATCAGACTCTTTTTAGCCTTTGCTGTCAACCACAACATAAAGGTGTATCAGATGGACATCAAATGTGCCTTCCTTTATGGCAAAATTCAGGAGGAGGTCTATGTGTGTCAGCCACCTGGTTTTGAAGACACATTCCATCCTGACTATGTCTACAAGCTCCACAAAGCTCTGTATGGACTCAAACAAGCACCAAGGGCCTGGTATGAAACTCTCTCCACATTTCTCTTATCCATTGGCTTCACAAGAGGTAAAATTGACAAAACTTTATTTCTTAAATGGAAAGGGAAACACTTAATGATTGTTCAAATATATGTGGATGACATCATCTTTGGATCCACATGTAACCAAATGTGTGAAGAGTTCAGAAAACTCATGACAGCAGAGTTTGAGATGAGTGCCATGGGTGAGCTTCAGTGTTTCCTTGGTCTTCAAGTGAAACAACTGCAAAATGGCACATTCATTTACCAAAACAAATATGTAAAGAATTTATTAACCAGATTTGAGATGAATGATTGTAAGCCATGTAGCACACCCATGAGTACAGTCAAGCTGCTCACTATTGATGACAAGGATGAACTGGTTGATCAAACACATTATAGATGTATGATTGGGTCTTTATTGTACCTAACTGCATCTAGGCCAGACATTATGTTTGCTACCTGTGTCTGTGCCAGATCCCAGGCTTCACCCAGAAAGTCAAACCTTATTGCTGTAAAAAGGATATTCAGATACCTCAAAGGTGCTCCCACACTTGGTATCTGGTATCCTGCTAATGGAAACATTGAGCTTTCAGGTTTTTCAGATAGTGACTTTGCTGGCTGTCACACCACAAGAAAATCCACTTCAGGAGGGTGCCAATTTCTAGGGAATGCCTTAGTTTCATGGCAAAGCAAAAAGCAGGCAGCTGTTTCAACTTCAACAGCTGAAGCTGAATACATTGCTGCTGCAAGCTGTACAGCCCAATTGATGTGGCTTCAGAATCAACTACTGGATTTTGGGATAACTGCACTTAGGACTCCACTCATGTTGGACAGCCAAGCTGCTGAAAATATCATCAAGAATCCAGTCTCTCATTCCACTACCAAGCACATTGACATAAGACATCATTTTGTCAGGGACAGCTATGAAAAAGGTTTGATTTCTTTACACCATGTTCCAACAGAGGATCAGTTGGCAGATGTGTTAACAAAAGCTTTAGACACATCTACCTTTACAAATCTGATTTCCAGAATTGGCATGCTAAACATGGATTAACCAAATAACTTTTTAAAAAAAAAAAAAAATAATAATAATAAAATTGTTCAGAAATCAAATATTTTCTTCAAATTGCTGTTTGGTTGAAAAATCTGTTTTCCAAACATCTGATCAGATAAACAACCACTGTTTCATTCATTTCCACTGTTGGTTGAAAAGTCTGCTCCAAACATCTGATCAGATAAAACAACTGTTAGTTGAAAAATCTGTTTCAGAACATCTGTTCAGATAAAACAACTGTCCATATATATATATATACTACATTAAAAAAAAAAAAAAAAAAAAAAAAAAAAAAAAAAAACCACCAACGGTTGGATCCATCAGCTGTTTGTATCAGTTGTTTACCAAAACAGCTGTTCTCCACCAGATGTTAGATCCATCAGATGATTGCCACGTCTGCTCATATAAGCAGATGTTTGGCCACATCAGCGGTTTCATTGAGCCTATAAAAACCCTGTTTTACCACAACAGATGTTACACTGTCTCATTGTATTCAAAATACTGTAAACCGCCTTCTTCACTCTCAAACCCTTCAAAAATCTTCAGTCATTTTCCCGTCGAAATCCATTACAATGGATCTTCAAGCCAAAGCTACACACAATTGTCTCCCCTATCTGATTAAAACAGATGACAACACTCCATTTCATTCCACCATCGACATTTTCCTCAATTCCAAATACTTACCCATCCTAACCGCCAACGCCCCCATTTATCTGGATACACTCCAAGAATTTTGGTTGAATGCTGAGTTTCTATTACAAGATAAAAAGCCTACAGTAGTTAGGATCTGAGTTTGTTTGTTTTGATTGTTTAACTAAATGATGACAATAATGGAATGAAAGTAGAATGAAAGTGCAGCGGAATAATAAACTGTAAATCAAAACAAGAGAGTAAATGTTTTTCGATCGAATGCTTTCATTAATATATCAAAGATTACAATCGTACAAGTTACTCCCCCTCAGCCTGATCACACAGTTGTTTGTCAGAGAGAATGTTTTGTGTGTGATGCAATAGAACAGTACATGCACTGTTCTATTTATAGACTGACTCAAACCACTGATGACCTAGGCTGACGTCACCTAAGACAGTGACCTCTAACAGAATAACAAACTTAAACATCTGCTATACAAACTACTGTTACATTGAAAGCACTGATAGTAAACAGCTGTTAAAGATAAACTCTGACGATCTTGTATCCACTGCTGAAGCCTAAGTGCTGTTGCTTCCAGCAGTGCTTTGGTCTTCAGTACTTGTATCTGCTGTTGCTCTTCTTCAGACCTTTGGTCAGCAGTTGTTCTTCATCAGTTGTTTCCTTAGCAGTTCTTTGTATCAGCAGTTGTTGAGCAGTTGTTTGGATAGAACAGTAGTTAGGGTCAGCAGTCTTTTGGGAGAAGTAAGTTGTAAAGACTGTTTATTCAAGGATCATAATAGATAGCATATTTTGGCTTTCCAATCATCTGTTCTTCTCCAGGTCAGCAGACCCAACAATCTCCCCCTAGAACAGATGATGCCAAAACTCAGCTTTATTCATTGATCTTTATTCCTCATCAGACTTTCTCTGATTTGACCTTTGAATTGTAATTCAAAGTTCAAAGCAAATAGGTCTTCTTCATCTCTTTCCAGATCCAGATTTAGTAGTGCTTGGTGATCTTCTGCACAAAGGCTGTAAGCATCATCCATACTGATCTTCTGAACCTTTCCATCTGACCTGAGCAGTGTCAATTCGTGGTTGTCTTTGTTGACCTTCCACTTTAGAATTTTTGAGTCAGTGGATTTGCTGAGATGAACCTTTATTCTTGATGAGTTGGGTGATGGTGGTCTTCCTATGAGTTCTCTTAGTTTCTCTGTTGTGGGATCAGAGAAATAATGGATTTGATTGAAGAGCCCTTCCTTTATGAATGTGTCAGCAAACTTTCTTTGGTCTTCCTCTGACATCTCCTTCTGCCTTTTGAACTGTCTACTAGCAGCAGCAGTGAGATCAGAGGTTTCAAGTAAGCTGTCTAGGTTGAAAGTCTGTTGGGGTCTCTTCATCATAGGCTCATCATTGTAAACTGGTTTTCTTGGAAGACTGGGATCCTTCTTTCTATTCTCTTCCAGACTTTTATAGGTTTCAACCAATCTAAGCTCTGACCATCTGGAAACAGACCTCATCTCCCCATAATTGGCAGCTACAATCTCCTGCCTCATTCTTTTGAACTTCAAGGCTCTGACTGGGTCTCTGCCTTTGCCAAAATTGGGAATGGAGACTTTAGCTTTGGGATTTTTGGCCATTTCTTCAATTCTGATCAGTTCTTCCCTCAAAGCATGAGTAGTCCAGCCATTGAACTGCTTTTTGTTAGCTTTGTAGGGCTTGGTTGCCATTATCTGTTCAAGTAGGGATTCCCTTACCTCCTTCTCCAGGTCTACACTGAGAGGCATGGTGGACATGGAATTGCTCAGGGTCTTAGCAAAGTCTTCAATCCTTCTGAGTTTGCTAAGCTCTGCTGAATGGATGCCCTGAGCAGTCCTGTCATCCTTCCCTTTGCATTTCTCCCTGATGATGGCATCCACCTGTTCACCCTTGTATTTTAGATAGGTATCAATGTTGAGGGGAACAGGGAAATTTGGGAGAGATGGGAAGGATCTTTCAGATGGCTGTTCAGTATTGTAGAAGGATTGTAATTCCCCCTTGAGTAGATCAAGTTCAAGGGGATACTGAACAACCAATGGTGTAATGGTTGGTGGTGGTCTATGGGTTGTGAATTTGGATGTATGTGGTGAGAATGAGGTGAGTGGAATGGCTGTGATGGGAGGAGTGGATTGGGCAGTTGAAATGGTGGTTGGTGATGTGTGAATGTTTTCATCATGCACAACAAAGGTTGATTTTCTCTTCCTTGTGTACATGATTTTTGGTGAAGGTGATTTGGCAGCAGTGGTTGGATTAACATCTGTTGGCCTTTTAGAAGAACCAGCAGATGTTGGAGTTTTGGTTGGTGATGTAGGTTTGGTGGTTGTTGGTTCAGGAGTGTGTGTTGGTTTGGGTATAGTGGTTTCAGTGGTTTGGGTGGCAGTGGTTTCAGTAACAGTGGTTTCAGCAGCAGTGGTTTTATCAACAGAGGTTTGTAACTTGGATGGTGGTTTTCTAACATGCTTGGCAGGTCTTTTCATCCTTTTAGAGGATCCCACATCTTCAGTTTCCCTTTGTTGTTTCTTCTTGAGTTCAATCAATGACTCTGCTTTTACTTCCAAGGTGTCAGCCCTTTGTTGTTTGGACTGAGCAGCCTTTTCAGCTTCTATGTTTGCAGAGTCATCTACTGCCTTATTCTTTTCAGTGGTTTGTGGTGGTGGTGGTGGTGCTTGATGTTGTTGTTGTGGAACTGATTTGGTAGACTCTGGTTTCTTGGCAGACTTGGCTTGACCTTTTTGAGAAGGTGGGCAACCAAAAGGATCTAGTTTTGGTAGCCTATCTCTGCCACTCTCCCCCTTTTTGGCATCATCAGCCGTGAAATCATCATCAGTTTCATCCCTGAGGATGGTGGTAGGAGCAGAGCCAGTAGTCTTCAGCAGATGGTCCTTGATGGCTTTTATGTCAGCATGGGTATCTTTGTACCTTGCATCAACCATATTTCTGATCTCAGCCATGTAGGTTTCATGTGTTTGATCAGCCAATTTCCTGTGAGCTATGATGATGGGGGAAACTGATTTCCATAACTCATTGGCTATATCAGTGGTAGATGGTTGACTCTTGGAGAGACCTGCAATTGAGCTTAGGAGAAGCTTGACATCAGATTTGATGTCAGCAACAGATGTTTCAATTGCAGAAACTCTGGCCGTCAATTCTTGGTATTTTGACTCATCTCCTAAATTAATAGGATCATCTGAGTCCCTACCAGTGGTAGTTTTATCTGATTCAGGCCTAATAGGGGAATCAGATGCCCCTTTTTCTTGGTACTGGGGACTTCCAACTGTTTTTGGAGACACTATGGTGGCTTCAACAGTTGTTGCCTTCAAGGGAGTCTTAGTTATGAAATCACTGTCCTGATGTGAGACAATGGTCTCTACACCAGTAGTGGCTGCTCCACTTGAAAACTCACCTAGAGTTTCATTGAACCCTGGTGGTGTAACCTCCTCTTCTGTTTGGGGGTTAGCAGATTGAATATTCTCAGGCTCAGTCACTTGTTGGAGTATACTCTCAGTGACAGGTGGAAGAGAGGAACTGGGATCTTCCTGAGATTCAATTGCTTCAAACAGGGGTTGCATTGTTTGTGGAACATGTGATGGTGAGAGTGGTGGAGTAAGAAGAGAGTTAGCCCTGGGAGAGGGGCTTGTGAACATATGGTCAAGTGACTCAAATGCATCATGATGTGTGTCCCCTTGGCTTACAACATGATCCTTTTGAGAGGATTCATGAGGAGGTTTGTCAGGTGGAGGTATGTCCAACTGTTGTGAGGAAGTAACAACAGTGGTTTCATGTTGCTTTTGTTGTGCAACAGAGGTTTCTTCTGGTACCTCAACATCCAGAAGCCTCATTTGTGGTTGAGTGGTGGTTTTTGTGGATGAATGTTTCTTTTTGGAAGTGGCTGGTGTGGGTTTCACAGCACTGGATGTAGTGCCATGATCACCAGGAGCAGTGGGCTCAACAACAGAGGTTTTGACAACAGTTGTTGCCTTTGTCCTCTTTGTTTGTGTTTTAGAAACTTTAGACACTTTTGACACCTTTTCTTGGGTGCTTCCACCCAGCATTCTTGTGAAAGTTTCATCAGTTAAGCTTTTCATTTGCATAGCAGCACCCTTTTTGAAAACTTTTTCAGGTAATAATTTTTGTAAAATTACACTAAGAATTCGTGGGTAAATAAGAAAAGCATTGTTTGACCCAGACTTGACTGCTTTCACATTTGATACCAAGTCCATGAACAAACCCTGGGAAAGATTGAAGTCAGAGTTTGACAACATAGCATATCCCAGATATTGCATCCTTAATGGTATTTCATTAAAGGATGTGGACTTAGCAGAGACACAAAGAAGAAGAGTGTGGAAGAAAAATTTCATGACTGGAGGGAAAAACTTTTTGAAAAGAGTTGATCCAGTCATCTGACCATCATACCCTCTTTCTTGGAACTCAGTGTGAATCTCTGTTTTAGTGAAGGAATCCTTACCTGCCAGGTCATTCAGTGTGAAGGTTGTGGATATGATATCAGGGGTAATGACGATACTGGTTTCTCCAATTCTGGAAATCAGATTTGTAAAATTGTTCAGAAATCAAATATTTTCTTCAAATTGCTGTTTGGTTGAAAAATCTGTTTTCCAAACATCTGATCAGATAAACAACCACTGTTTCATTCATTTCCACTGTTGGTTGAAAAGTCTGCTCCAAACATCTGATCAGATAAAACAACTGTTAGTTGAAAAATCTGTTTCAGAACATCTGTTCAGATAAAACAACTGTCCATATATATATATATATACTACATTAAAAAAAAAAAAAAAAAAAAAAAAAAAAAAAAAAAAAACCACCAACGGTTGGATCCATCAGCTGTTTGTATCAGATGTTTACCAAAACAGCTGTTCTCCACCAGATGTTAGATCCATCAGATGATTGCCACGTCTGCTCATATAAGCAGATGTTTGGCCACATCAGCGGTTTCATTGAGCCTATAAAAACCCTGTTTTACCACAACAGATGTTACACTGTCTCATTGTATTCAAAATACTGTAAACCGCCTTCTTCACTCTCAAACCCTTCAACAATCTTCAGTCATTTTCCCGTCGAAATCCATTACAATGGATCTTCAAGCCAAAGCTACACACAATTGTCTCCCCTATCTGATTAAAACAGATGACAACACTCCATTTCATTCCACCATCGACATTTTCCTCAATTCCAAATACTTACCCATCCTAACCGCCAACGCCCCCATTTATCTGGATACACTCCAAGAATTTTGGTTGAATGCTGAGTTTCTATTACAAGATAAAAAGCCTACATCCATTATTTCCAAAATTGGAGAAACCAGTATCGTCATTACCCCTGATATCATATCCACAACCTTCACACTGAATGACCTGGCAGGTAAGGATTCCTTCACTAAAACAGAGATTCACACTGAGTTCCAAGAAAGAGGGTATGATGGTCAGATGACTGGATCAACTCTTTTCAAAAAGTTTTTCCCTCCAGTCATGAAATTTTTCTTCCATACTCTTCTTCTTTGTGTCTCTGCTAAGTCCACATCCTTTAATGAAATACCATTAAGGATGCAATATCTGGGATATGCTATGTTGTCAAACTCTGACTTCAATCTTTCCCAGGGTTTGTTCATGGACTTGGTATCAAATGTGAAAGCAGTCAAGTCTGGGTCAAACAATGCTTTTCTTATTTACCCACGAATTCTTAGTGTAATTTTACAAAAATTATTACCTGAAAAAGTTTTCAAAAAGGGTGCTGCTATGCAAATGAAAAGCTTAACTGATGAAACTTTCACAAGAATGCTGGGTGGAAGCACCCAAGAAAAGGTGTCAAAAGTGTCTAAAGTTTCTAAAACACAAACAAAGAGGACAAAGGCAACAACTGTTGTCAAAACCTCTGTTGTTGAGCCCACTGCTCCTGGTGATCATGGCACTACATCCAGTGCTGTGAAACCCACACCAGCCACTTCCAAAAAGAAACATTCATCCACAAAAACCACCACTCAACCACAAATGAGGCTTCTGGATGTTAAGGTACCAGAAGAAACCTCTGTTGCACAACAAAAGCAACATGAAACCACTGTTGTTACTTCCTCACAACAGTTGGACATACCTCCACCTGACAAACCTCCTCATGAATCCTCTCAAAAGGATCATGTTGTAAGCCAAGGGGACACACATCATGATGCATTTGAGTCACTTGACCATATGTTCACAAGCCCCTCTCCCAGGGCTAACTCTCTTCTTACTCCACCACTCTCACCATCACATGTTCCACAAACAATGCAACCCCTGTTTGAAGCAATTGAATCTCAGGAAGATCCCAGTTCCTCTCTTCCACCTGTCACTGAGAGTATACTCCAACAAGTGACTGAGCCTGAGAATATTCAATCTGCTAACCTCCAAACAGAAGAGGAGGTTACACCACCAGGGTTCAATGAAACTCTAGGTGAGTTTTCAAGTGGAGCAGCCACTACTGGTGTAGAGACCATTGTCTCACATCAGGACAGTGATTTCATAACTAAGACTCCCTTGAAGGCAACAACTGTTGAAGCCACCATAGTGTCTCCAAAAACAGTTGGAAGTCCCCAGTACCAAGAAAAAGGGGCATCTGATTCCCCTATTAGGCCTGAATCAGATAAAACTACCACTGGTAGGGACTCAGATGATCCTATTAATTTAGGAGATGAGTCAAAATACCAAGAATTGACGGCCAGAGTTTCTGCAATTGAAACATCTGTTGCTGACATCAAATCTGATGTCAAGCTTCTCCTAAGCTCAATTGCAGGTCTCTCCAAGAGTCAACCATCTACCACTGATATAGCCAATGAGTTATGGAAATCAGTTTCCCCCATCATCATAGCTCACAGGAAATTGGCTGATCAAACACATGAAACCTACATGGCTGAGATCAGAAATATGGTTGATGCAAGGTACAAAGATACCCATGCTGACATAAAAGCCATCAAGGACCATCTGCTGAAGACTACTGGCTCTGCTCCTACCACCATCCTCAGGGATGAAACTGATGATGATTTCACGGCTGATGATGCCAAAAAGGGGGAGAGTGGCAGAGATAGGCTACCAAAACTAGATCCTTTTGGTTGCCCGCCTTCTCAAAAAGGTCAAGCCAAGTCTGCCAAGAAACCAGAGTCTACCAAATCAGTTCCACAACAACAACATCAAGCACCACCACCACCACCACAAACCACTGAAAAGAATAAGGCAGTAGATGACTCTGCAAACATAGAAGCTGAAAAGGCTGCTCAGTCCAAACAACAAAGGGCTGACACCTTGGAAGTAAAAGCAGAGTCATTGATTGAACTCAAGAAGAAACAACAAAGGGAAACTGAAGATGTGGGATCCTCTAAAAGGATGAAAAGACCTGCCAAGCATGTTAGAAAACCACCATCCAAGTTACAAACCTCTGTTGATAAAACCACTGCTGCTGAAACCACTGTTACTGAAACCACTGCCACCCAAACCACTGAAACCACTATACCCAAACCAACACACACTCCTGAACCAACAACCACCAAACCTACATCACCAACCAAAACTCCAACATCTGCTGGTTCTTCTAAAAGGCCAACAGATGTTAATCCAACCACTGCTGCCAAATCACCTTCACCAAAAATCATGTACACAAGGAAGAGAAAATCAACCTTTGTTGTGCATGATGAAAACATTCACACATCACCAACCACCATTTCAACTGCCCAATCCACTCCTCCCATCACAGCCATTCCACTCACCTCATTCTCACCACATACATCCAAATTCACAACCCATAGACCACCACCAACCATTACACCATTGGTTGTTCAGTATCCCCTTGAACTTGATCTACTCAAGGGGGAATTACAATCCTTCTACAATACTGAACAGCCATCTGAAAGATCCTTCCCATCTCTCCCAAATTTCCCTGTTCCCCTCAACATTGATACCTATCTAAAATACAAGGGTGAACAGGTGGATGCCATCATCAGGGAGAAATGCAAAGGGAAGGATGACAGGACTGCTCAGGGCATCCATTCAGCAGAGCTTAGCAAACTCAGAAGGATTGAAGACTTTGCTAAGACCCTGAGCAATTCCATGTCCACCATGCCTCTCAGTGTAGACCTGGAGAAGGAGGTAAGGGAATCCCTACTTGAACAGATAATGGCAACCAAGCCCTACAAAGCTAACAAAAAGCAGTTCAATGGCTGGACTACTCATGCTTTGAGGGAAGAACTGATCAGAATTGAAGAAATGGCCAAAAATCCCAAAGCTAAAGTCTCCATTCCCAATTTTGGCAAAGGCAGAGACCCAGTCAGAGCCTTGAAGTTCAAAAGAATGAGGCAGGAGATTGTAGCTGCCAATTATGGGGAGATGAGGTCTGTTTCCAGATGGTCAGAGCTTAGATTGGTTGAAACCTATAAAAGTCTGGAAGAGAATAGAAAGAAGGATCCCAGTCTTCCAAGAAAACCAGTTTACAATGATGAGCCTATGATGAAGAGACCCCAACAGACTTTCAACCTAGACAGCTTACTTGAAACCTCTGATCTCACTGCTGCTGCTAGTAGACAGTTCAAAAGGCAGAAGGAGATGTCAGAGGAAGACCAAAGAAAGTTTGCTGACACATTCATAAAGGAAGGGCTCTTCAATCAAATCCATTATTTCTCTGATCCCACAACAGAGAAACTAAGAGAACTCATAGGAAGACCACCATCACCCAACTCATCAAGAATAAAGGTTCATCTCAGCAAATCCACTGACTCAAAAATTCTAAAGTGGAAGGTCAACAAAGACAACCACGAATTGACACTGCTCAGGTCAGATGGAAAGGTTCAGAAGATCAGTATGGATGATGCTTACAGCCTTTGTGCAGAAGATCACCAAGCACTGCTAAATCTGGATCTGGAAAGAGATGAAGAAGACCTATTTGCTTTGAACTTTGAATTACAATTCAAAGGTCAAATCAGAGAAAGTCTGATGAGGAATAAAGATCAATGAATAAAGCTGAGTTTTGGCATCATCTGTTCTAGGGGGAGATTGTTGGGTCTGCTGACCTGGAGAAGAACAGATGATTGGAAAGCCAAAATATGCTATCTATTATGATCCTTGAATAAACAGTCTTTACAACTTACTTCTCCCAAAAGACTGCTGACCCTAACTACTGTTCTATCCAAACAACTGCTCAACAACTGCTGATACAAAGAACTGCTAAGGAAACAACTGATGAAGAACAACTGCTGACCAAAGGTCTGAAGAAGAGCAACAGCAGATACAAGTACTGAAGACCAAAGCACTGCTGGAAGCAACAGCACTTAGGCTTCAGCAGTGGATACAAGATCGTCAGAGTTTATCTTTAACAGCTGTTTACTATCAGTGCTTTCAATGTAACAGTAGTTTGTATAGCAGATGTTTAAGTTTGTTATTCTGTTAGAGGTCACTGTCTTAGGTGACGTCAGCCTAGGTCATCAGTGGTTTGAGTCAGTCTATAAATAGAACAGTGCATGTACTGTTCTATTGCATCACACACAAAACATTCTCTCTGACAAACAACTGTGTGATCAGGCTGAGGGGGAGTAACTTGTACGATTGTAATCTTTGATATATTAATGAAAGCATTCGATCGAAAAACATTTACTCTCTTGTTTTGATTTACAGTTTATTATTCCGCTGCACTTTCATTCTACTTTCATTCCATTATTGTCATCATTTAGTTAAACAATCAAAACAAACAAACTCAGATCCTAACATCTCAGGAAGTGGTCCTTTTGAGTAAGAGGGCTCATGAAAACCATTTGCTTTGTCATTAGGTCGAATGAACTCGGTGACATGGACCTTTGGATCTTGAGGAACATCCGAAAACAATTTCTTTAAAATTTCTGGTGGAATTTCGTTTGTTCTCTCATGTTTTGGAAACCAAATAGTGCTTTCTTGCCAGATTTTGTCAAGTTTAGAATAGTTAACGTTTTTGATTGGAAATTCCTCATCAGAAATGATCTTATCAGATCCCTCCATCCGATAAAATACCTTGACAGGTTTGTCACTTGGTTCATTCAACTCATTCTTTTTAACAACATTCTTAACACCATTATCTTTCTTAACCTCAATCTTTTCAGACTTTTTATCACGATTAGCATTTGCCATCGGATGAACATGATCAGATGGTGACACTGGTTCAGTAGTAATGATGTGATTTTCTTTTGGAATCTCACATACATTAACAGTTTGGTCACTACCAGTATCATCATTCTCTGAGTCTGAATTCACACTTTCAGCATAAACACCCTCATCGTTCAAGCCCAAAATCGGTCTCACATCGGAATAAGGATCACCAATACTCGAGGTATTAGATTCCATTTCCGATGATGAGTCTGATTTTACCGAACTCTCCGGTATAACTTGGTGATAGTTATGATTTTCAAAAAGAACCGGAGATGGTACAGACTTGTAATTGGTGGTGTTATCATGAATGATATGGTTTACCACATAAGCAACATTCTTATAACTTTCCAACTTCTTGTTAACCTTTTCAGCAAAGGATTTTATGGCTGCCATTTCCAACTTGGTGTTTTCAATTTCATTGATATAGTTGTTTATTGCTAATTGTTTCAATGACAAAGTGTTTTTCAAGTCAGAAATGTCCTTTTTATAGCCATCTAATACTTTGTTGAAAGCATTCAACTCTTTGCGAGTAGATTGACTGTTAATGATAGCACTATCACGTGAAATTCGGAGTTGTTTATTCTCCTCAGTCAATCTATCACATGTTCCACAATATTTATCACTCATAACATCAGTGCTAGATTCAGAACTTACAGGTTTTGGCGGTTCAGTCATGGCCATCAACGCGAAATGAGCTTCCTTTCCAGTGAAAAACTTGGAGTAGTCAATCTTGGTGAAAGCATCATCAGCATTGCACGACTTCCTCGTCATCAAAAAGTCAGCTTCTGCCAGCAACTGATCAATATCATCATCTAAAGAATCAACACTTGCCTCTGTGTCTGATTCGCTCTCAGAATCTGAATAAACTGATCTACACTCTTCGGGAACATCAGTAACAGAATCAATCACCATTCCAGAACTCGTTTCCTCAGCCTTAACCTCAACAGGTTCATTCTCCACTTCCATCTCAGTCTCAGAATCATCACTTTCACACTCCTCAGTTTCTTTCTTCTCATCAACCGCCACCGACTCTTCCATATCAACCTGATAAGCAACACATGCCACATTCCCACCAGTAGTCACTTCCTCAACTCCTATTTGCATACCCGACCAGTCAAACCTTTCATCCTGTTGAGTCACCAAAGCTTGGTTCTGACTCGCATTCTGTTGAGTCTCATTAGGTGTAGTGATAGGTACAACTGTTCGGTTTGTGTTGTTAGGAGATTGGTTTTGAATCTGGTTTTGAGTGTTTGGTTGTCTGTTTTGGTTGTTAAAGTTTCGGTTTTGGTAGTTGTTGTTATTTTGGTAAGAAACTTGGCTTTGTTGTTGACGGTTCTGGTAATTTGCATTGAAAGGGTTTCGATTACCTTGTTTAGGTGGCTGGGTGCATTCCCTTTTAAAATGTCCTTTTTCTCCACAATTAAAACACGTAACCTTCTCCTTGTTAAATCCATAGGTTGTGTTGGGAGAAGTTGCTAAATCAGTCCTTCCTGTTTTCTCGATGAACTCTGTTGCTCTTCTCATGATACTCGCAAAAGCTCATTGAATGTCAATGAGTTCCATCTCTTCCTTGTCTATCTGTGCGTAGTCTTCGTTGGTTAAGTTGTTGTTCCCAATCTGACTAGCAACTAACCCATTGTAGGATGAAACCATTGCTGAGTCTAATGCAATGTGTTGCTGAGCAACCTCCACAGTCACATTTCCCAAGTTAGATGTATCCAAAACCACCGGTTGTTGATTAGGTTGAGTAACTTGGTTTATTGGTTGTTGTGGTTGGTTAGCGGTGTAAAAACCTGCTTGTTGCATTGGGGAGAGTGGTGAAATGTAGGAATTGTATTGTGGTGGTGTGTATGATGGTTGTGAGTAGGATGATGTTTGTGTCAAGTAGTTGGTGGTTGGTTTTGATGATCCCATGACATTGGAAATACATGCAACATGTGGTGCAACGCTTCCTGAGCTCGAGTTACCAACTGGAACTGAAGTGCCTCCAAAATACAAACTGGGATTCTGAGGAATCTGTGACCTTCTAGCTTTCCTCCTATCCTCCAACTCTTTGTTCTCCAGCTTTTCGATAAACTCTGAAATAGTCCAGAATTGATAAGCATCCTTCTCTCTGAGAACCTCCACATGCTGATCCCATTGTGGTGGTAAAGCATCTGCAAACTTATCCACCTGCTTAGTCATTGGAATCTGTACACCATAACTAGACAATTCAGACAACAAATGCATATATCTAGGAGTTAGTTCTTTTAGAGTTTCATTATTAATAAAAGAAAAATTCTCAAACTCTTTGACCAATTCTTCCATTCTCAGGCTCCTAGTCTTCTCATTACCATCATGCTTCCTCTTAAGCTTATCCCAAAGCTGCTTTGATGTAGTACATGTCCCAAACTGATGCAACAGGTCACTTGTGATTGCCTGTGTCAATTGGGAAAAAGCCTTCTTCTCCACCACATATTTCTTCTTCTCGTCCTCAGTTAAGCTTTCCAAAGGAATCAATTCACCTGTTGTAACACCCCAACCGATGGCGGAAACATCGAGGTGTCACGTATTGATGAGTATACAGTAGCACATGGTAATCAAATTTTAATTGAAATAAATATTAAATTGTAAATATCCAAAAATTGAAATACATAAGAGTTTGAATGTGGAAATCTAATACATCACACAAGAATCAAGCATGCATAGACTCCTTATTTCTTCATAAGTACTCTAATCTTCAAGCATCATTAACACCTGTTGAGTTGTAAAAATGGGGGGGGGGTCAACTAGAAGTTGGTGAGAATACATAATCCATGTTAAGCATATAGTTTAAGTATAAAAGACTAGCAATTCGTACGTCTATTGTAAATTTAAGTCTACATGCATAGTATAATATGTTGACATAATCAAACCTCCGACTAGTTTAGGTCCATCCCGTCATCTACGGTTCACCTTAGTAATATGTTGAACGATAACAATCACCCACGTGACCTATGTAGGAGGTACACGTATCCGGGTGGGGTTGTCAATCCAATAGATCTATTATTGAGTATCGCCGGCTTGGCCATAGCTAATGATTATGTAAATGTTGAAACTCGTTGAAACTCGTTGAAACTGTTGACTAATACATGAGGCAATAAAGTTTACTTCTAGACATATATGTTGAATTGCTTAAAATTGTTGCAAGTATAAAGAATCGCATAAACAGGATTACGTAAACTCACCTTAGCAAATGTTAACTTGTTGAAAAGATATGATAATTGTGTTGCCCAAAAAGATTCCAAATATTACCCTATAATTAGGTAATATGTAATAAGTCTAAGTCTAATTAACTAACGAGTGTATCCTAGGGTTTCGATTTGGGGATAACCAATTGTTGATTTTAAAAATAGAATGGTAATTAAATAAGGGAGATATGATAATTAAATGAAAAATATATTTTCATGACATTTGAATATAGAATGTTCACAATAATGCATTTGAAGTATAAAAATAATTTTTATAAAATTATTTCTTTTAAAATAGATTTTTAAATCTATTTATTATAAATTGTCAATATTTAACTTTAATATTCAAAAATACTAAAATTAAAGAATTTCTATTTTAAAAATCATATTTCTGTTCTAAATGATTAAAAATAATTTGTATAAAATTTTGGTGCAAAAATGATGAAAATTGGATTTATTATGAATTAATTGTGATTAAATCTAACAAAAATTGATTAAAAATATAAAATAATTGCTTTTACTGAATTAAAAATTATTTCAGTAAAGTTTACCTTTATAAAAAGTTAGGATAATTTTTGGGGAATTTAATAAAACTGTTTTGATATAATAATGGATTTTTATAAATATAATAGTATAAAAATGATTTAATTATTATAATTATTAAATAAATGAATTTCTGAAAAATAAAAATTACAAATAAAACTTTTATTACAGATTAAACAAATATAATTTTTTTAGAATTTATAAAAGAGTTTTGGTATTTTAAAAAGAATTTAAAAGATTAAAAGGATTTAATATATATAATTAATTATATTGTTTGCTTAAAAAGAAAAGAAAAGAAAAGAACACAAAAACCCGGTCAGAGCCGGGACTCGAACCCGGGTGACCTCTGTGGAAGGCCAGAGTCACAACCACTTGGCCTAGGCCGGTGGTTGTGATGTTTCTGGTTTGGTTTAAATTAAATGCACGATGCAGCAACAGGTTTATCCCCAATTAAAGATCGACGAACCCTAAATTTTACAATTGAATAAATCAGACAACAATAGCCCGATTAATGTTAGGGCTATTGTTGCTGGATTGCCGATGAACTAAACCCACAAAAGAAAACGTACTCACAGTGTGGTATTGATGTTAATAGTCGGGTCAATGAGAAAGTCAAACCACGAACAAATAACAACGATCAGAGCAGTTAAGAGAGAAATAGAGATTGAGAGAGAGTTGTGAGCGATTTGTTAAGCTACGGAATGCCTCAATTTATACTGGAGGATTAGGGTTAGGGTTAATTAGAAGGTTTGACTTTCAATTGAATGTTACGCGTTTAATAATCAAATGGGTCAACAATTGATGTGTTATTGACGTGTAATTGTGTTGGATTGGGCCGGTTATTGCACGAATTTGCCAAAGATAGCACAATTACGCGTTTAATTGTTGGATTGATCACCAAGGAATCCCACAGTTGACTTTCCTTGTCAACTGTGGGGATTAAACACGCGTATAAGATTAATATATATCCGGGTTTATCACAAGGAACTGGCTAGCCCAGTTGGTTGTGCACATGAGTGTGCTTGGCCCGGCCTTTGGCGCGGGTTCGATTCCCGGCCAAGGCATGTTTTATTTTTGATATAATTATACAATCACACACTTATATATAATATTATATATAGTATTAGGGTTCCATAATCGCGACAAAAATAATAAATGCGACGTATAAAATGAAACTTGACGTTTTATTAATGTCATGCGTAACGTACAAGTATTAATTGCGTAATGTTACAGTCTCCCCTACTTTTAGGAACTTCGTCCCGAAGTTGGAGTTGGAGAGTCTGGTGGAAAAAGATGTGGATACTTCGACTTCATCTGGTCTTTACGTTCCCAAGTGAACTCTGGGCCTCGTTTAGATTCCCAACGAACCTTAACGATCGGAATACGACTGCGCTTGAGTTTCTTGACTCCAGTGTCAACGATCTCGACGGGTTTCTCGATAATGTGCATGCTTTCATCGATTTGCACATCCTCAAGAGGAACATGAAGGTTCTCATCTGCTAAGCATTTCTTGAGATTCGAAACATGGAAGGTCGGATGAACATTGCTTAGCTCCGGTGGAAGATCAAGCTTGTAAGCCACTTTTCCAACTCTGTCAAGAATTTTGAAGGGGCCTACGTAACGAGGAGCTAGTTTTCCCTTTCTACCGAAACGAATAACTCCTTTCCAAGGGGATACCTTAAGTAGCACAAGGTCCCCAACTTGAAATTCCAAGGGTTTACGACGTTTATCAGCATAACTCTTTTGGCGACTTCTAGCCTTGAGAAGATTATCCTGAATAAGCTGGATTTTGTCTGTGGTTTCCTGGATTAGTTCGGGTCCAGTAATACGAGCTTCACCAACCTCGGTCCAACAGACAGGAGAACGACATTTCCGACCATAGAGTGCCTCAAAAGGAGCCATGTTAATGCTGGCGTGATAACTGTTGTTGTATGAAAACTCAACCAAAGGAAGATGAGAATCCCACGCGCCACCAAAATCGATGACACATGCCCTGAGCATGTCCTCAAGTGTTTGGATGGTTCGTTCAGTTTGACCATCCGTTTGAGGGTGATAAGCAGTGCTCAGGTTCAACTTGGTACCCAAAGCATCTTGTAGAGATCCCCAAAAGTGAGAGGTGAAACGACCGTCGCGATCAGAAATAATGTCCAAAGGTATACCGTGACGACATACGATTTCACTTACGTACATCTTTGCCAACCTTTCCACAGAATACTTCTCACGAATAGGTAGAAAGTGAGCTGACTTGGTCAAACGATCGACGATTACCCAAATACTGTCAAAACCTTTAGGTGTGCGAGGGAGTTTGGTGATGAAATCCATAGCTATGCTCTCCCATTTCCAGACAGGAATCTCTGGTTGTTCAAGCATACCAGATGGTCGTTGATGTTCAGCCTTAACCTTGGAACAAGTGAGGCATTTTGCAACGAAAAGAGCAATGTCTTTCTTCATACCAGGCCACCAATAAGAATAACGAAGATCTTGATACATCTTGTCAGCTCCAGGATGAATAGAATAACGAGACTTATGAGCCTCGTTCATGAGAAAAGTACGAAGATCATCACGGTCGGGAATCCACAGTCGGTTAAGAAAATAAAGGAGACCATCGGGTTTGGTTTCAAGTTGAGTTTCAGCACCACAAGACATTTCATCGTACATGTTACCTTGGGTGACTGAGGTGTGTTGAGCCTGGAGAATGCGATCTTGAAGATCAGTACGAACTCTAGCACATTGGAGTTTGACACGCTCTTTACGACTAAGTGCGTCAGCCACAACATTCGCTTTACCAGGATGGTAGCGAATTTCGCAATCATAGTCGTTAAGTAATTCAACCCAACGTCGTTGCCTCATGTTAAGATTCTTTTGATCGAAGACATGTTGGAGACTTTTGTGGTCCGTGAACACCACACATTTGGTCCCATAAAGATAATGTCTCCAAATCTTGAGTGCAAAGACAACAGCGCCCAATTCAAGATCATGGGTGGTATAATTTTTCTCGTGAGTCTTGAGTTGTCGAGACGCATAAGCAATAACCTTTCCTCGTTGCATGAGAACACAACCAAGACCTTGGTTCGATGCATCACAGTAGACCACGAAATCATCATTACCATCAGGTAGAGATAAGACAGGAGCTTCACAAAGTTTCAGCTTAAGAGTTTCAAATGCTTCCTCTTGCTTAGGTCCCCACTCATAGGGTTTACCCTTGTGAGTTAAGGTAGTGAGAGGAACAGCGATCTTGGAGAAATTGGCGATGAATCGACGATAATAACCAGCCAACCCAAGAAAAGAACGGACTTCTGTTGGAGTGGTAGGAACACTCCAATTTTTCACAGCTTCGATCTTTGCAGGATCAACATGAATCCCGTTCGTATCAATGACATGTCCCAAAAATTGAACTTCCTTAAGCCAAAATTCACATTTGGAGAACTTGGCGTATAGTTGTTCTTTCTTTAGGAGACTCAAGATAGAGTGAAGATGTTGCTCGTGATCGGATTTTGACTTGGAGTAAATCAAAATATCATCGATGAAAACGATCACGAATTTGTCGAGATAAGGTCTACAAACCCGATTCATCAGATCCATAAATACTGCGGGAGCATTGGTCAAACCGAAAGGCATAACCATGAATTCATAATGACCGTAGCGAGTGCGAAAAGCTGTCTTGGGAATATCTTCATCGTTGACTCTAAGCTGATGATAACCAGAACGGAGATCAATCTTCGAGAAATGCGTTGCTCCTTGAAGTTGATCGAAGAGATCGTCAATCCTAGGGAGCGGATAACGATTCTTGATGGTGAGTTTGTTGAGTTCACGGTAGTCAATACACATCCGAAGAGAACCATCCTTCTTTTTAACGAATAAGACAGGGGCTCCCCATGGAGAAGAACTAGGGCGAATGAACCCTTTATCAGAAAGTTCCTGTAATTGACTAGCAAGTTCTTGCATCTCAGAGGGTGCAAGACGATAAGGAGCTTTAGCAATAGGATTAGCACCAGGAACAAGATCAATACGAAACTCCACTTGTCGTGCAGGAGGCAAACCAGGTAAATCCTCTGGAAAAACTTCAGGATAGTCTCGAATAATAGGAATGTCTTGGATACTTTTGCCTTTGTCCTTCTTCTCTATCACGTTAGCTAAGAAGGCTGTATACCCCTTTCGTAAGTACTTTTGGGCAGTAGTACAAGACATAAGCTTAAGCTCACCACAGGGTTTCTCACCATAGATCTTCAAAATCTCACCAGATTCGAGCGGAATGCGTATGACTTTCTCGAAGCACAGAATTTCGGCACGATGAGTTGACAACCAGTCCATGCCTACTATAACATCAAAACTACAAAGATGCATGGGGATGAGATCGATAGGGAAGGTATGATCATCGAGATTCAACAAGCAGCTACGAATAATAGAACCGATCGAAATAGACTTCCCGTTAGCTACTTCTACCACTAAAGGTTCCTCTAGATTAGTGTGGGGTAAGTTAAGTAAAGGTTCAAACTTCAGTGACACGAATGACTTATCAGCTCCTGAATCAAATAATATGGATGCATAGTGGTTATTAATGAGAAACGTACCATTCACCACTTCGTTGTTGTCACGAGCCTGATTAGCGTTGAGATTGTAGGCGTGACCTCGAGCACCTTGGTTTTGGTTGCGGTTCTGGTTACGATTAGGGCAGTTGTTGATGTAGTGATCGGGGCTGCCACATTCGTAGCATTGACCACGAGTAGGCCTGTTGTTTTGTTGGTTGGGAGCAGGGTTGTTTCTGGCAGGGTTGTTTTGGTTGTTTTGGTTGTTTTGGGCAGCAGGGGCTTGACAGGCATTGGTGTAGTGTCCATACCGTTTACAGTTATTACACTGGCGGCATGGTCTACCAGGAAGATGATGGAACTGGCAGGTGTTGCAAAGAGGGTGTGTTCCACCATAGGGTTTCTTGGCTGGATTTTGGGTAGCAGGTGGAGTAGCAGCAATCATATAGTTTCTAGCCTTGCGCTTTTTGTTGCTTGAGGTCTCAGGCTTGACTTCAATTGCAGGCTGTGGAGTGTCTTTAGCAACCGCCTTCTTAGTGCCCTTGCGGAAGAGAGTACCGTTCTTCACGTGGTTATCCGTAAGAGTGGCCGCTAGACGTTTGGCCTCTTCAAGAGTTGCAGGATTTCTACCCCAAACGGTGTCCTGGATTTGCATGGGCAGACCACCGATGTACTTCTCGATGGCTACCGACAGAGGAGTAACCTTGTGAGGCAACAATAAGCTAAGCTCATGAAAGCGGGTGTTGTAGGCGAGGTTTTCCCCACTATCTTGAGCCAAGGTGTGGAACTCATCCTCAAGCTTTTTAACTTCATTGCGAGGACAGAACTCCTCCTTCATGATCTCTTTGACCTGGTCCCATGTCATAGCAAGAGCAACCTCGGCCCCACGAGTACGCTTTTCTTCATTCCACCATGTGAGTGCTCGTTTATGGAGAACACTCATGGCGTAACGAACCTTGAAATTGTTGGGGCACTCACTGTTGATGAAGGTATTTTCAATACCCTCAAACCATTGGAGAAGTCCAGTAGCTCCTTCTTCACCGCTGAACTTTGGAGGGTTACAAGAGTTGAAATGTTTAAGGGTGCAAGCTTGGGGTCCATTACCATTGCCATTGCCATTTCCGTTCCCATTGTTGTGACCATTCCCGTTGCCGTTCAATTGGATGACCTGAGCAAGTAAATTGGGAACCAGAGTTGCGATTTGCTGCGCCATTTGTTGAGAAATGATCGCAGCCAGTTGAGCATCGACCCCATTGGTGTTGTGACCAGGACCTTGGTCATGACCATGGTTGTCACCACCTTCATCGTGGTTCTCACCAGTGCTGTTGCGAGTGCTGCGACGAGGAGGCATGATCTGTAATAGACACAATGAAATGAGTGAGAGTTTATATAAGGAATGTAATCATTTATTCATTAATTAAAACGAATAAACGAAAACGTTGACTTATCAAAGATTCTAAATTCTAATAACATATGAAGACATGCTTTAGCCTATAAGTGAACACTCATCCCGAGAATTCCCAGGTAGGCATCCGGGTCCCTCGTCTGATTGGGATATATGCGCAATGCCAACCTAGACAGAAGACTCAGAATACAGGCGTTCACCCTTCCAGATTGCACGTGTTCGTTATTAAAACCTAGAACTTCGACGAGATCTCAAGGGGGGTTCAGGTTAAACCTGAGGATTTTGTCCTATAAATCTAATGGTGGATCAGGATTGCAGCAGACAATTAAGAGTAGTCACATGTAGGTTTAGGGTTTTAGGGCATAGGATAAGGATAGGATTAGGGAAGCAATTAGGGTTACAAGTAGGAGAAGCAAGTACTGTTTTAGTCCCTAAGGTTATAGTCTAGATTATTTCTAATAACCTAATTCCCTATAACCAAGGCTCTGATACCAATCTGTAACACCCCAACCGATGGCGGAAACATCGAGGTGTCACGTATTGATGAGTATACAGTAGCACATGGTAATCAAATTTTAATTGAAATAAATATTAAATTGTAAATATCCAAAAATTGAAATACATAAGAGTTTGAATGTGGAAATCTAATACATCACACAAGAATCAAGCATGCATAGACTCCTTATTTCTTCATAAGTACTCTAATCTTCAAGCATCATTAACACCTGTTGAGTTGTAAAAATGGGGGGGGGGGGTCAACTAGAAGTTGGTGAGAATACATAATCCATGTTAAGCATATAGTTTAAGTATAAAAGACTAGCAATTCGTACGTCTATTGTAAATTTAAGTCTACATGCATAGTATAATATGTTGACATAATCAAACCTCCGACTAGTTTAGGTCCATCCCGTCATCTACGGTTCACCTTAGTAATATGTTGAACGATAACAATCACCCACGTGACCTATGTAGGAGGTACACGTATCCGGGTGGGGTTGTCAATCCAATAGATCTATTATTGAGTATCGCCGGCTTGGCCATAGCTAATGATTATGTAAATGTTGAAACTCATTGAAACTCGTTGAAACTGTTGACTAATACATGAGGCAATAAAGTTTACTTCTAGACATATATGTTGAATTGCTTAAAATTGTTGCAAGTATAAAGAATCGCATAAACAGGATTACGTAAACTCACCTTAGCAAATGTTAACTTGTTGAAAAGATATGATAATTGTGTTGCCCAAAAAGATTCCAAATATTACCCTATAATTAGGTAATATGTAATAATTCTAAGTCTAATTAACTAACGAGTGTATCCTAGTCTAATTAAATATATTTTCAGAAATAAAAATCTGAATAATGGTGTTTAGGGTATGAACATCATTATGTAAAATTTTGGGAATTTTTGAAGGCCTTTAAGTATTTTAAATAATTAAAATGAGTAATTATAAAATTTAAACATATAAATCGAAAATACAAAAAAAAAAAAAGAGTTATATAAAGCGGACAATATTGGTGATGAGAGGGGCGGGGTGTTACAGTTTTGTCCCTCAGCAAGCACCATTTTATAATCAAAACATATATTTTCAAAAGAGGAAAAATCGTCCGATGACATATGACCATCGTAACCGGATAGCCATGGAAAAACCACTTAAGAAACCTGTGGTGAACACAACTGTTGACAAGAAGAAGGTACATGTAAAACCTGCAGTCAAACCAACAGTTGGACCTGTCTCTGTTAAATCAGAGAAGGTAACCAAGAAAGTTTCTTTTAAGGACAAAGTAAAGAAACCGGTTGAGACCCCAAAATCTCAAATCCGGATCTTGAAACGTTCGGAACAGTATTGGTCACCAAAGGGTTCTCAATGTGCTTCATCTTCACAAGAGAATGTGAAAGCTGAAACTGAAAAAGATTTAATTGATCAGAAAAAGATCAGTTCAAATCAATCTGTTTGTGAGAAAGAATATTTGAAACTCAATGTTCAAAGACCCAAGACCAAGCAGGCTTGGGTCCCCCGAAAAATCTAATCTTTTACTTGATATCTGCAGGGAATTTCAGCTGGCCCTGTGAGCAGTCTTTGGATTGTTGACAATGGAGCTTCTGGTCACATGACAGGGGATTTATCGCTACTATTTGACATCAGAAATATCAATGGATGATACGTAGCGTTTGCCAGGAATAAAGGTGGATACATTACTATGCAGGGTAGTGTGAGTAATGGGATAGTGAGTTTTGAGAAGATTTCATACGTGAAGCAAATCGATTATAATCTGCTAAGTGTTAGTCAGATATGTGATAAGCAATTTTCGGTATTCTTTGATGATAAATCTTGCTACCTACTCAAGCCAGGATTCGTTCTTCCAAAAGAGTGGGTTATGCTAAAAGCACCGAGAGTGAACAATCTGTACATTCTCGACATGTCAAAAGCTATGACTACACAAGGCCAAGTCACATGTTTCCACTCCAATGCTACTGAAAAAGAATCAATCATGTGGCATTGGAGGATGGGACACATTCACCTTAGAAAGATGAATCATTTGGTGAAGAATGAACTTGTCACAGGCGTGAATGTTAAACATTTTCATTTGAATGACAAGTGTGTGAGTTTTAAGAAAGGAAAGCAGTACAAACAATCCCATAAACCAAAGAAAGTCAATTTCGTTAAATTACCACTTGAGCGTTTGCACATGGATCTGTTTGGACCGGTCAAGCGTAAAAGTCATGCTGGTGAATTGTACTGTCTTGTGGTTATAGATGACTATTCCAGATTTTCATGGGTTATGTGCTTGCATCATAAGAGCGATACGTTTGATAATTTGAAAGTTCTGTTCACTCGATTGGAAAATATCTATGGTCTTAAGATCAAGAGAATTAGGAGTGATAATGGAACGGGGTTTAAGAATGCACTGATGGATGCTCTTTGTGAAGACAAAGGAATTCATCATGAATACAGTGCTCCGTATACCCTCAACAGAACGGTGTCGCAGAACGCAAAAACAGGACTCTAATTGAAGCGGCAAGGACAATGCTTGCGGATTCCAATCTTCCAGTAATGTTCTGGAATGAAGCAATTTACGCAGCATGTTATACTCTCAATCATGTTTTAACGGTGAAGAAGTTTGGCAAAACTTCTTATGAGTTGTTGAATCGACGAAAGTCGAACTTAGAGTATCTAGAACCGTTTGGAGCACTGTGTACAATGCTTAATCCATCTGAGAAGTTCGCACCAAAGGCTGAAGAAGGATTCTTTGTTGGATATGCAACCCCGCTCAAACGGATATTCAACAAACGAACTCGTCAGGTAGAGGAGTGGGCTAATGTTGAAGTTCAGAGGTATACTCAGAATGTACAGGGTAGCGGTCCAGACTAGATGTTTGATTACAAGGATTTCTTTGAATCATTCAATCTAGATAGCTTGGTTGAAGAGGCTGTCTTAAGATTATATTACGAGTGTGTAAACGCAGTGACATCACCGTTGATGCGTCCGATCACCGTAAACCCACAAACAGCTTCTAATGATACCAACGCTCCTGCAGCTGAAGAAGAGGTATGTTAGGAAGCTTCCACAACTCTTAATTCATCGGAATTTGAAGATGACGAAGATGTTACAAGTGAAGCTGTTCTAGATATTGCTACAGAGACACTTCTAGTGAACCCAAATCCAAATTGTGCTTCATCTTCAAACTTGGGTAATGATCTGGATTCGACAAAGAATTTGACTACTCAGACGGGAGTGCAAGTACCTGATTATCTGGAATCTCGGATACATCGGATTCACCCACTCGAGCAGGTTATTGGTGATCCTGGTAGTAGTGTGATGACGAGAGGTCAACTGAGGAATGCTAACTCACCAGAAAATCTTGGCGCTCTTGCTTTATATGCCAAAATTCAAAAATCAGGTTTTCAAAATGACTGGTCTTTTGCTAGTTATGTTTCGCAGGTCGAGCCGCAGACATACAAGGATGCTCTTTTGGATGACGCTTAGGTAGAGGCTATGCAGGAGGAGTTATTATAGTTCTAGAAACTTGGAGTGTGGACACTGACAGATTTACCTCCAGGAAGGAAAAAGATAGGAACTAAATGGGTGTTCAAGTGTAAGAAAGATGACAGAGGAGTGATTGTTAGGAACAAAACTCGATTGGTCGTACAAGGCGTTCATCAAGTTGAAGGAATTGATTATAACGAGATTTATGCAACGGTTGCACGCTTAGAAGCTATTCGCATGTTTCTGGCGTTTGCATCTAATAAGAAATTCAATGTGTATCAAATGGACATTAAAAGCGCGTTTCTTTATGGTGTGGTCAAGGAAGAAGTTTATGTAGGTCAACCACCAGGCTTTGAAGATCCTATTCACCGGGATAAGGTCTACGTTCTAAACAAAGCCCTCTACGGGTTGCACCAGGCTCCAAGGCAATGGTATGAGGAGCTGAGCATGTATCTTCTGTCCAAAGGATTTAAGGGAGGTTTGGTAGATTGCACACTGTTCACAAATCGAACAGGAGATGACTTGCTTCTAGTGCAGATTTAAATTGATGACATTATTTTTGGTTCTACGAACGAACTTCTGTGCAGAGAATTTGAACGTTTTATGCATGAAAAGTTCGAAATGAGTGTGATGGGAGAGATACAGTTTTTCCTAGGCCAGCAGGTGGAACAAAGACCAACGGGGATCTTTATTCACCAGACGAAATACGGTTCTGAAGTCTTGAGCCGATTCCAGATGGATGATTCGAAGCCGATGGATACCCCGATACAACCTAATCACATGATTGGTGTTGATGCTAAGGGGGAGTTAACTGATCCTTTTACATACAGAGCAATCGTCGGATCTCTGATGTACCTCACCGCCTCCAGACCAAATATAATGTTTGCTACATGCCTCTGTGCACGTTTTCAATCGAAGCCGAAACAGAGTCATCTTGCAGCTGTCAAACGTATCCTTAGATATTTGAAGGGTTGTCAGTCGAGAGGACTATGGTACCCTAATGATGATAATTTTGACCTAATCGCTTTTAGTGATGCAGATTGGGGTGGCTGTGACAAAGACAGCAAATCCACAACGGTTGGATGCCAGTTTATGGGGAGCAGGCTCGTGACCTGGCAATGCAAGAAACAAACTGCAGTCGCTTTATCCACATGTGAAGCAGAATATGTCTCAGTATCAAGCTGCTGCTCACAAGTTCTCTGGATACAACAACAGATGGTGGACTACGGTTTGCAATTTCTTAAAACCCCTATTTACTGTAATAATGAGGCCGCAATTGCATTAACAAAAGATTTAGTAAATCACTCGAAAGCTAAACATATCTGGATCAAATATCATTTTATCCGTGATTGTTACGCAAAAGAGTTGATCGATATGGTCAAAATCCACACTGACTATCAACGTGCAGATCTTTTTACCAAAGCTTTTGATAAATCAAGATTTGAATAGCTTTTAAAAGCTAAAGGTATAAAAGAAAAACAAGACTGATCACCACCTTAGTTTATCGTTTTTTTTTTGTTTTTATTGTTTTTTCAGAAAAATACAAAAATCCAAAAATATGTTTTACATTTTAGGTAGAATTTATTTCCAGAAAAACCAAAAACATTGAAAAATCTAAAAACCCATAAAAAATTAGAAAACCCAAAATGATTTCCAGGAGAAAAAGGGGAAATGATAGTACATCAGTGGGGATCTGACACATGCTAAAGAAGTGTAACGCAATATAAGGCGTGTGTTTGAGTCTGTGTGATGTGTTGATAGGCTTCGTAGACCTATTAATGTGTGCCTGATACATACATATCAAACGAATTGTTGTGTGGATGAACTCTTCATGGGCATATGGTCTTAGTACCGTAATTTCGTTTGATAGGGTATTTGTATAAAACTCGGAGGTTTCGGGTCGTTATGTTATTAGTTATCTGGGGATAGCCTCTCTGATCTTTTGCTGTAAGTCATTACGGACCTAGATCAGATAGGGTGTCTTTATAAAAGAGCTGTAAAGCCAAATCCTAAAGTTACCGAATTGAGGAACTTTCAATGTATGATGATAATCATAGATTATCTAATACATCCTATCCAATCATTGATGCAAATCATGATTGATATTAGCCCTCAACCTGGTAGAGTGCACAAGTTACTTTGTAGCATTGAGTTGTTGACCTGTACACCTCTGTGCCTCATACCTTGTAAATTATAGATGACGAAAGCATAATCGCGCGTTACAATGAGTCTTTGTGCATTTACTTCTTGATACGGGAGTATGTCGTGTGCCTGGGAACCACAGACAATTGAGTTTATACTATAAATAATAGTATCAGTCTAAAGCACTGCACAACAGTCTGCATGTGAGTTTACGTTGATCACAATATCATCAGTTGCTAGATCACACATTGTCTTTAATGATAATAAATCAAAAGATCAACGGTGTGATCAGATTTCAATAACTGATATGATCCCCTTACCGGAAATCACAAAACATTTACTGCTTTATCTTTACATTTCTGCATTTCAAATTTCTCGTCAAAAATACAAAACTCAAAAAGATTTTAGGTGTGTTTTAACAAAAAGTTTAGAAAATCCAAAAGATTTTACATTTCTATCTTATTTTTGATAACTGATGGTGGTTGATGGTGATTTTCTAAAGCTTGATGGACCATTTGAGTTTTGTCATCTTAAAATGAGAAATAATGAATGACGAATGCTTAAAAGTTGAGAAAAATATTGAACTGGACTCGATTTTAAGATTTGGTAAAAACTTGAAAAATTCCAATTCTCATTCGCCCCTTCGATGGGTTGAATGTGGAATTTTTGCTGCCTATTCGAACCTTTCAAACGGTCGAATGTGAGTGTTCTTATGATATTTTCACATTCGAACCATTTGTCTACATTCGAACCTTTCAGTAGGGTCGAATGTGGATAAATTTTCACATTCGACCTAGTCGTTTGGTCGAATGTGGAGCCCTATATTAGCCAGTTTTGCACATTCGAACTCTATTCAAATTTTTTCAAAAATTCTGAGATTAAGGGCCCTTATTGCTCATGATTTTAAAATCATACCATTGTGTTCTCTACTACTTGCTGATCATTTCAACGTATTGTTTGCAGGTTATCATCCATTTAACAGATCAGATTCATCGATTTAGTGTCTGAACCCTAACATGGATCAAAACATGATTATTAACCGTTAATTGTTACAATTGTTGTTAAGGTTTCATTGTTTAAGTGTTTTAGGGGGAGAATAAACAAAAATAAAGGGTTAAAACTTCACAGATTGGACTATTGATTGTTTAAAAAATGTCGAACCCTAGATTTTAAGTGAAAACACATAAACAATGAATAATAATCAAACTGGCATGTTAAAACTTTCTAAATCAAAATCTGCAATTTGAGAAGATGAACAGTCTTTTTTCGTCCAATTTTAAACGGTCGAACGTGGCTTTTTGGTCGAATGAAGATGTTCAAACTGTCGAAAGTGGAACTTTATGGTCGAATGTACACTTTTACTTTCTGATTTTCACATTCGAACTTTTGATTCCACATTCGAACCCCAATTTTCACATTCGTACCTTCGAATGGTCGAATGTAGAATTTTAAAATAAAAAATTTCTTATTTTGGTTAATTTGTCCGTTTGTAACGTGATTTCTTGCACTACAACAAAATGAAGCTAATGCAACCCCGACAAATAGTTGCATTAGGCCTTGAAAAGGTTGCGTTAGGCCTAATGCAACCTTTTATCAAGGGCTGCATTAGGTGAAGTTGCATTAGACCTAATGCAACCTTTTCAATAGATAATGCAACTCTTTTTGAAAGGTTGCGTTTACCATGAAAATGCAACCTTTTTATAATGCAACCTTTTTTACCTGGTAGTGCAACTTTTTTTTTTTTTTACTTTTCTAATACTCAAATGCAACATTTGCTAACTCAAATGCAACTTTTAATACATTCAAATGCAACCTTTTGTACGTTCAAATGCAACCTTTGTTATATATTTTAATATAATTATGCAACTTTTTTACATCAAATGCAACATTTTTTAATATTTTAGTTATGACAAATGCAACCTTTTTCTTAGTCAAATGCAACTTTATAACAAAATTGTTTGAGGTACGGTACTAAAATTTCCATTATTATGCAATAGTATCTCAACTGCATCAACACAACAATAACGTAAATATACTAGAAATTTATTAACATAATTTAACTCATGTCCAAACTCAAAATAACAATGTGATATAAAGAGTTACTCGTTACAATGAGAAAAAGTAATGAAAACCTCCTACTCATCTCTAAGAGGCACTCCAATAGGTAGCTTTTCCAAAACACATCGCATCGTAGCTTCAAAGTTTGCTCTTCGACTGTCAAAATCTTTCTGCATAGATTCTAGCTCATCTTTTTTCTCTTTCTGCATGCCTTCTAGCTCGGCTTTTTTCTTTTGATGCTCCTCTTCAATTTCTTTTCGCATTTCAAGCAACTGTGCTTTTTCAACTTCAATGTCTGCTTTAAATGATTCCATAAGCCCACCTGGAAACATGTATGGTTCCTCACCATGATCCATCTTTTTCATTATTTTTTTAGTAACACCTCTACCATAAAGTCAAAGGTAGCCATCATACTCCTTGTTCATGACAGCCGTAAAAGGATCAATCAAAACATTTCCACCTTCTGGAGGTTTGTAATTCTTCATTTGTTCCTTCAAAAGAGAATAATAATAAAAATTAAAAAAAATGCAGCCAATAAAAAGTCAACACATATGGGATACTTCATACAAAATGGTCATTTAAAAACTAGAAAGAACTTACAATTTTCGTTGCGGTGTCATCATATGTATCACGATACGTACGCCCTTCGGTACTTTTCCATGTACGTTCGAACAATTTGGCTAAACTAGGTAATTCCTTGTTTGGATCATCGTTTCTCTGCATTCATGGTAATATACATATATAAAAAAATCAGAATCTTCAACATTAGAAACACTAATCACGAGCAAAACCAAGACATATTACCATCTCTTCACGAATTCTAGCGAAACTTTTTGGGCCAGCTGTGTGCAAATTCTTTTGAGACATGCGAATTTCCTTGGCATGCATAGAACGCTTCTGGATACAAATTAACATAAATGTATCAACTAACAGAAAACTCTAAAAGACAAATTCTAGTAATAGATAAATTGCTTAGGAAATTACCTCTACATCTTTATTACTCCACAACCTCAACAATTGTGAGAAATGATCAACCGGGATGTTTTTTGGTCGGTTCATCAATCTTGTTTTGTTGTCCTTATATTTATAGAAGTGTTTTTTCTTGAACCTACATTTATGTACCTTATAGGCACTTCCAATAGTCTTTAACACCCAAGTTTTAGCAGCATCGGGTACATCATATTTTTCCTTTATAAATAGGGTAATAATTTAGTTTAAAAAAATAAAATATAAGAAAAAAAATATAAAAATTAAAACTCCTTAAATCCTTACCAAAACGTACTCCCACATTTTATCGTTATGTGGTACCTTATGCCATGAACTATAGGTCAAATGTGCATAACTATTATTACGAGCTATTGTACCCAAAAATCGAGAAAATTTTCCGACTACATCATTCTCCTATGTTGCTTCTGGTCCCACGGGTTGTCCAAATTTATTGCATATAATGACCTCCCGGTTTTTCCGTGCATGCACAAGATGCAACATTGTTGGTCCTCTTTTAGTGGTTTTGGATATTTCTGAAATCAAGTATACATTATATATATATATATATAACCAATATCCATCCAAAAACATGGTATAATAGTAATAACGAACCCATTGCGTTTTCTGATTCGGGGTGATGTAATTGATCTTGAATCAATGCATCATCTCCGTCATCCAAATCGTCATGGCTATCATTCCCTTGTATCTCAACTTCATTATTTGCAAATGTCGTGAGGTCCATGTCATCATATTCATCATTTTGGTCAACATAACCTTGTCATTGTTAAATATAACACTCTCAATAAATAAATTTTACAAAAATAATAAAAAAAATCAGGCTAGTCACTAAACATATTTACCTTGAGATCTCAGCACATACCCCTCATTTCCATCTTCCTCCAAACCTGGTGGTTCATATCTACTTCATTAACATTTAAAAGCATAAAGGAGTATATTAATATAAAAAGTAGTATGACTGAATTTGTTATTATTCAATAATTAGATGAATTTCAAGATCGCAAAAATAATACCTTGAAACATGTCATCATCCACGTCGTCATCATCATCCTCCTCATCAACCAAAACCACACGCTTCTTTGGTCCGCGTTTATTATAAGTTGGCTTTTCCAAATTTTGTTTGTATACATCCATTTGACTTGTTTCTTTATTACGTAAAATTAGTTCACCCATGTTAAGCGTTGCTTTAGAATGGTTCACTTTTACTGTGTTTGAATCCACGACTTTTGGAGCGGTCACTCGATGTTGCTTTGCTAATTTAGCAATTTTATTCAAGGACAATGGTGCAATATATCGTGAACAATGTTGCTATAAAAATATCATCTTTATTAGAAACGAGTGTTTATAAAAATAAAATAGAAAAGAATAATCTCTAAATACCTTTTTGGATACTTTAGCATTTGTATCAACTTCTTGGTATTCTTCCTCACTATCATCACCATTACCAGGGATATAGTCTGCATCTCTCACGTTACGATATGTTGATGTCACTTTCTTAGTCTTTTTTTTTTTACTTTCTACTAAGCTTGTCAAAGAATTTGAAATGTTCTTCAGTCCCATATCTTGCATTCTTTTTTTGTTTTCTTCAACCCTCAATTGCCTAGCTTTCAAATACTTATTTTCTTCTCCTTGTATACTTTGATTTTCTATGCCTTTGTTTGACATTGGACCTACTTCAAGAAAAAAAATGCAAAAGTAGGCTTGATTTTTATTTCATGTTTTGGGAAGATAATCTTATATGTCATATGAAGGGGCTAAAATGGGTAGATCTTTTAGATTCGGTATTATCTATGGTATACAAATCTTTAATCTTTGGTGTAGAGTATTATTAGATAGGTACAAAGTTAGTTTTACTTGAAATCATAAAATTTAAAATAATAAAGAAAAACAATTAAAAAAACAATTAAAGTCTTATCTTCAATATCATAACATTCCCTTTCTTAAAAAATTGACAATCTTAAAAAATTAATCATTCAGCTATGTACGGATTTTTTTAACAAATTGATGGAGCATGATTGAGTACACTTGTGAGTATGAAAGATGGGATTCAGAGAAGCATTATTCCTCTAAAAAAACACTAGACAAAGTAAAAGCTTTTAGGATGATGACCTAAACCTTGATTCAACCATGTACTGAATAAGGAGACCCCCCTATGTTAGAAATATGTAACTTACCAAGTGTTTTGGAGAACTGAATGAGAGTAGCAGAAGGTTGATGTATGACGGTGAGTAGCAGAGGATTAGGGATCCAGAAGGGGAAAAGATGCTAGGGTAGTTTTATGGAACAATTAGGTTTTAATTTTTTTTAATTTGAATTAAACCGCCACATTGGGGGAAAATAAATATTAGGAGGGAATTTTTAATTTTTATTTACTAGTGGGCAATGTTGACCAAGTGACTGTTAAAAATGAAGACATGTATATATGATAAGTAAATTTTAATAGTAGTTGGGGTGCCAGACATATGTTAGATAAGAAAAAAAAATACTTGTAAAATTAATTTGGTACTTTGATAATAGTAAACCTTCAATAAAATACTTGTAAAATTTGAGTTGTATATGTTTTAAAACTTGTTTTTCTTATTTGAAATAAACTACGTGTTTTGTAAATATGGTTCGTCAATGTTCAATAGGGTTGTTCATGAGGCCCAATATAGTTCATTAAGACATATACGATCTGCTATCATCTATTGTGATCCATTATGGCCCAATATGTCCCATCAAGACATATATGATCTATCATTGTCCAGTGTGATCCATTAAGGCTCAATATACCATCTACTATCGTTCGCTATGATCCATTAAGGCCCAATGTGGCTCATTAAGACATATACGATCTATTATCGTCCATTATGATCCATTAATGCCCAATATGGCCCTTTAATACATATGCGATCTACTATTTTTCATTTGTGTCCATTAAGGCCCAATATGGTTCATTAAGACATATACGATCTACTATCATCTATTGTGATCTATTATGGCCTAATATGGCCCATCAAGATGTGACACCCCGCATTTTCAGGTTAAATACTTTTACTGAACTCTAGTAAACTTACATGTTCATACATGGCTAGATACTTAACTAGGGTTAGTTAAGTAGGTTAACATGTGATAGAAGATGCTAACATATGTTATAAGTAGGAAAATCCTTGTTAAACACACACATGAGTCCTGTATCCCAAACGTTGGTGAATTATGTGGAATACATAGCAGTAATACGTACAATTGAATTATGGTGAACATGAAGTACGTGCTTATATGAATTACATGTTTTTGTGAATGATCGCCTAACTGAAAGATAATACGTAGATTATGTAAATTACGTGCACAACATGATTAATATATTATGTAATAATGAAAACAATGGTTTCTATGCAATTTAGGGTGACTAATATTATTGGGTCCGGTATTGGGCTATAACATGATTAAAAGGTCAAGTTAATGGACTAGAAGGGCCCTAAAACCCAATTACTTGGGGAACAAGCAAGACCCTCTTATAATTAGGAGGCAAGAAAAAGATAAAACCCTACTTCTTCTTCTTGTTTGTGCCGTGCGAAACCCCCACCCCCTTCTCTCTTGGCTTTCAAGCAATCAAGTAATCCTTCACCTAATCAAGCTAGTTCGGGTTTGATTTCAAGGCTCTAGGGAGTTTAATCCTTCGCAAGGTATACGTTCTTATGATTTGTGATGAATTATAATGATTGAAAAACTTTAAAAACTCTAAAAATAATATATGTAGAATCGCATGTATGTATGTGTAGGAGTTCTTGGATGTTCTTGATGATTTGATGATGATTGTTTTTAGTAGCCATGATTAGGGTTTTCACATGATAACATATGTGTTTTGCTATGATTAATATGGTGTTTAATCAGTACTATAGGTGTTATACATGTATTAGGGATGTTCATGAAAAATTAGGGTTTGTAGATTACTTGGGATGCAAGTTTAAGATTCTGGCAGATTCGTTTGAACGTGTTGTAGGGGCTGTAACGGATTGGTACATCGATTTTTTTGATGATTTCTTTGCATGATTGCAATGTACAAGGTCTTAGCTTTTCATAATGGGCAAAACCATCGAATTTGGACATCGTTTGAGTCGTTTTTGGAATTTTAATTGATTAGGGGTCATATCAGATTTTCGGATTTGTAAATTGGGCTAACTTTAAATGGTCATAACTTGAGATTTACAAGGAGTTAGGTTATGAAATTTTTACAGTAGGTCAATACTGGAAAAATAGAGCTTTTCCAAGTGGATTCATCTCATTTGGATGAATACACAAATTTTAAGAATTTTCCTACTAAACTGACCTGTTGAGGAAATTTTCTGGACACAGCTGTGTTGTACGAATTTTCATAGTTTTTGTGTTTGGAATTAAGACAAAAAAAATAGGTATTGTCTAGTGAATCCCAAATAAAATTCAGTAAACATTTGGGACTCTAATTCATTCGTTAAGTATTTTAAATAAATTGTTTTTCACAGCGCACAATCTGTCCTAATAACGCAGATTGTGTACGGGGTCTTTATGTGACTATTTGGAGTTTTATGTGATATGTAATTGACATGTACTTGTGTGAAAACTTGTATGAGATGTAATTGATGTATTAAACTGATAATAATCACTATGATCACCAACGGGATACGTAGGACATACTTGAGCATGTAGAGTCATTAGGTGTCACTACACGGTTTTGAACATTTAAAGGTCTCGGATAAACGAGTTATATGGTGTGTTGGTTATGCACATATACTCACCTAGTGACACTTGTAATAGGGAGTCGGTAGCTCGTTACTGTTTGAGGGATTTGGATCATTCACGTGCAACCTAAGGTGAGTTTCACTACTCTTTTTCTCAAAAGCATGCGTCTCAGGTATGAGACATTTTACTTAACATTTTCTAGTCCGGTTTGGGACTACTTACACATCCCGGGTTGGGATTCCATGGATCCTTATGAGGGTCGGTTACTTTGCTAGTTCGCAATTGTGTCCTTGATAAACTAAACCATTTCTATCATCTGTAAGTCCTCACGTACCGAATGAGTTGCCAGGGTTGGCAAGCGGGTTATTAGTGGAAAGCCCTATTAGGTCTTACAAACCTCACACCGGCTCGGGGAGCGCCGGGGTGAACTATAACTTAATGAAACTTTATCATTGTGGATAGACAATGATGTCAGGCATGCGGCACACTTATGTGGCTACAAGTACATAGCAGTGCGGTATATTCGGTTAGTTATCCTGAATGGGTTAGCTACCCTTGACATGCGATGAACTAGTGGTTACACGGTGCGGGGCACCAACACAACTTACTTACTTACGTGGTTTTGGAAACCAGCGCATTTGCATATTAAATTACTTTACTTTGTGAACTCACCAGCTTTATGTTGACACACGATTTACATGCTTTTGCAGGTAGTTAGCTTCCGGTGCCAGGATTAGAAAGCACTGTACACTTCACTGCATTTGGGCTCTCGGGCATACACATAAATTATATATTATGCCTTCGTATGGTTTTAATTTGGGCGCATTGTTTTGCGCATAGTTTTTTTTAAAAAGGTTTAAATTTGGTTTACGCTTCCGCAGCTTAACTAAACTTGGTTTTCGAAAACGAACTAAATGGTTTGGGCATTTAGAGTTCGTTCCTGTGACTTATGGCTATGGGATCCTGGTTTGTCATGCTCCTCGCGGTATAAACCCCGCAGTGGAAATTTGAGGGTGTGACAGATTGGTATCAGAGCCAGGTTATAGTGAACTAGGACTGCATGTTGAGTCTAGTCTATAACCATTATAGCATAAGTACACTCACAACTTAAGTGCACAACTAGCTTTTAGCTACTCATACCTACAACATATGATTTCAGGAGGTATGTTATCTCCTAGTTCTAGACCTAATTCTAAACACGTCAATGGTGGGAACCCAGGGTTACACCAGGTGACGCACTACTGGGAGTAGTTTTCTAACAAACCTCATGGATGAGGAAACAACAAAAGTACAAGGGAGGGAGCCCATTAAATCAACTATGAAGGAATTCGAATGCTGAGACTTATCTTTTGTCACCTAGCAAGGAGACAATTAGTTTTTGTTCCTTGTTACTTGATCCTTCTTACTTCCATTCGTAACACAGACGGGACTGGAATACACAAGTAGAACTTATTTCTTACCTTAGTACCTTACGCCTAGTATAAGCGGGCGAACGTATGACTGCATATCCTTGTTTTCTCATAAGTATATGGTAGATTCATGGGAACACATTAGATCGGGACTTGTTACACACACTCTTGGGGAGTTACATAAAGCCTGCGATGTAATGCAACATCACAAGGGAGGATGAAACCTACTAATGGCTGATAGCCACGATTGGAGGAACGAGTGGTACAGCTTACCACTAAACTGGTTCACATAGGACTAGAGAAGGAGATTGTACGTGATGAGAACCATATACCACTGACATCGCAAAAGAGGAAGGATAAGAGATGGAAGGGGAACCTGAGCAGGACGAGCACATGGAAGTGAGGATGAAGGCTCTACTATCTAGACAGAGCATGGCGACGATTGGCTCTTACCTTTTCTTACCTATCTTTTCTTTCATTTCCCTTTGCTAACTTAGATAAGACTGAGTTCTTATGATCAACGATAGGGTGGTTGAGGCCCTCGCATCTTTCCAAGCTAGTAAAGATCTATTTTGCTAAATCATTCTTTTCCCCTGACTTCCACATTTGAACTTTCTTATACCTTGAACGCACATCGTATTTTCAAGCCTTTTATTGGTTGTAAACCTCGATAACTCCAACGGAACTGAAGGAGACCGTCTGATTGCTTCGATAGTATAAGTCTTTGCCATGTGCATTTGTCCCAGGCAGGATGGAGTAATGTACGCTACATGCACACTCGATGAGTTACAGATACCTAGAAGGAGAACGTAACACCCTGTGGTGAAATCCAGAAATTTTGTTATATAAAGACGGATGGGTCTGAGATCGACGCCTACACTACCAGGCTATAGGAGATAGCCACTATAGGCTCAAATCTATTTAACCTACCTTACAAATGGATCGAACTTTAAACCGAAAGGGTGGGCCCCTCAGATTCGTGGCTTGGCCACTGCAGCTCACCTACAAATCTTTCACTTGACTCGCAAACTCACAGATGAGACTGCCGATCATGGTACTTTTCTGAAGCATGGTGCTTCATTTTCTACTATTGGTGATAGCAAGAGAACGTGGGATAGTGTGAGGTATAAGTCCTGCAACAACAACAACCGTAACGGTAGCAACAACAACGGGGCTCGGGGAAAAGCATTTGTGATTGGCCTGGGGAAAGCTAGGACTGATAACAATGTCGTGATGGGTACGTGCTCCTTGAACGACACTCTTGCTTCTATCTTATATGATACTGGTGCGGACTATAGTTTTGTTTCATCAAAACTTAGTAAACAATTAGGGATGGTTCCTACTCCTCGAGATACTCCATACTCTATTGAACTGGCTGATGGAAAGCCTGTTGAGGTAACCCATATTCATCGTGACTGTAAGCTCGAGTTGGATGGGCAATCGTTTGCCATCAACATTCTACCTATCACCCTTGGAAGCTTTGATCTCGTGGTTGGCATGGACTGGTTGTCCAAGCAACACGCTGAAATTCTCTGTCAGGAGAAGATTGTTCGTATTCCCCCTCCCAAGTGGAGAACTTTTATCTATACAGGGTGATCATGGTGGTGCCATGGTAGGCATCATCTCCTATCTGAAGGCCCAGAAGTGTATTCGTAAGGGCTGTCCAGCCATTTTGGCTAACATATCAGGTACTCGAGCTGGAACTGAAACCCAGATTGAGGACATCCCAGTGGTCCGAGACTTCCCAGATGTCTTCCCAGAGGAATTACCTGGACTTCCACCCGTTCGTCAAGTGGAGTTCCAGATTGACCTTGCACCTGGAGCAGCGCCAGTTGCACGCGCACCATACCGTTTAGCACCAGGTGAACTTCAAGAACTATCTACCCAACTCCAAGAGCTATTGGATAGGGGTTTCATTAGACCTAGTTCTTCACCATGGGGAGCTCCAGTTCTGTTTGTTAAGAAGAAAGACGGGAGCTTTCGCATGTGCATAGATTATCGGGAGTTGAACAATGTGACGATTAAGAATCGTTACCCTTTTGCCTCGTATTGATGACTTGTTTGACCAACTGCAAGGGTCGAGCTTCTACTCTAAGATTGACTTGAGGTCAGGATACCATCTACTGAGAGTCCGAGAAGAGGATGTGGCAAAGACGGCGTTTCGAACTCGTTATGGACATTATGAGTTTTTGGTAATGCCATGTGGGCTAACTAATGCACCGGCTGTGTTCATGGATCTAATGAACCGTGTGTGCAAGCCCTACTTGGACAAATTCGTCATAGTGTTCATAGATGACATATTGATTTACTCCAAGAGCAGGGAGGAGCACGAGCAGCACCTGCGGCTAATCTTGGAACTACTGAGGAATGAGCAGCTGTATGCAAAGTTTACCAAATGTGACTTCTGGATTCGAGAAGTCCAATTCCTTGGGCATGTGGTCAACGAGGCAGGAATGCATGTGGACCCAGCCAAGATTGACGCTATCAAAAGTGGGAGGCTCCTAGGACCCCTACTGAAGTGCGCCAATTTCTTGGTCTCGCTGGTTATTATCGCAGATTTATTGAGGGATTTTCTAAGATCGCTCAACCTCTCACCGCCCTAACGCAGAAAGGTATTACGTATAAGTGAGGAGATGCCCAAGAATCTGCCTTTCAGCTACTAAAGTCCAAACTTTGCAGTGCACCGATATTATCGTTGCCTGAGGGTACAGAGGACTTTGTAGTATATTGTGATGCGTCTATCCAAGGTTTAGGGTGCGTACTGATGCAACGTGATAAGGTAATTGCATATGCATCGCGGCAACTGAAGATCCATGAGAAGAATTACCCCACTCATGATTTGAAACTGGGAGCGGTGGTTTTCGCTCTCAAAATCTGGAGGCACTACCTCTATGGAACAAAGTGCACAATTTTCACTGATCACAAGAGCCTTCAGCATATATTCGATCAGAAAGTGCTGAACATACGACAACGTCGCTGGGTTGAACTTTTGAACGATTATGACTGTGCCATCAAGTATCATCCAGGGAAAGCTAACGTAGTAGCTGATGCCCTCAGTCGAAAGGAAACGAAACCCAAAAGAGTGCGAGCCTTACAACTCACCATTCATTCTAATCTTCCTGATAAGATGCGTGAAGCACAGGGTGAGGCATTGAAGGAAGAAAACATCAGGCTTGAGACCCTACATGGTGCTGATAAGCACTTGGAACTGAGAACAGACGGTCTGCAGTACTTCATGGATCGAGTCTGGATACCACGATTTGGGGGATCTCAGACAACTGGTGCTCGATGAAGCACATACCTCTCGCTATTCGGTACATTCTGGTTCGGACAAGATGTACCAAGATCTTAAGACTCTATACTGGTGGCCAAACATGAAAGCCGAGATAGCCACCTAGGTTAGTAAGTGCTTGACTTGTGCGAAGGTTAAGATTGAATATCAAAAACCTTCAGGCCTACTCCAACAACCAGAGATTCCGATGTGGAAATGGGATGGAATTTCCATGGACTTCATTACAAAGCTTCCTAGAACGCCAACGGGCCATAACATGATTTGGGTTATCGTGGACCGTTTAACCAAATCGGCCCACTTCCTGGCAATAAAAGAAACGGATTCGTTAGAGAAGCTGGCAAACCTATACATCAAGGCGATAGTCTCTAGGCATGGGGTGCCTACTTCCATTATATCTGATCGCGATGGACGATTCACTTCTCGTTTCTGGACTACTCTCTAAGATGCTCTAGGAACTCGTCTTGATATGAGCACAGCCTATCACCCACAGACGGATGGACAAAGTGAACGTACCATCCAAACATTAGAGGATCTGCTACGAGCGTGCGTAGTGGACTTTGGTAATAACTGGGATAAGCACTTGCCCTTAATCGAATTCTCTTACAACAACAGTTACCACACTTCGATACAGTGTGCGCCTTTCGAGGCACTTTATGGGTGCAAGTGTAGGTCTCCTATCTGTTGGACTGAGGTTGGGGATAGCCAACTAACAGGTCCCGAACTAGTGCACGAAACTTCTGAGAAGATAGTGCAAATTAGAAATCAGATGGCTGCTGCTCGAGATCGACAGAAAAGTTATGCTGACAAACGTAGAAAACCTTTGGAGTTCCAGATTGGGGACAAGGTTTTGTTAAAGGTGTCACCTTGGAAAGGAGTGATACGCTTTGGGAAACGAGGGAAGTTGAATCCCCGATACGTTGGACGTTTCGATTGTTAAAAGGATTGGTCCGGTAGTTTACCAGCTGAATTTACCAGATGAACTCAGTGGAGTGCATAATGTATTCCACGTCTCAAACTTGAAGAAATGCATATCCGATACGACACTGGTAGTGCCACTGGAGGAGATCCAGGTGGACGATCAGCTACGGTTCGTGGAAGAACCAGTGGAAATTCTTGAGCAGGGCGTCAAGAAACTCAGACAAAGCACTATACCTATTGTTAAGGTACGGTGGAATTCCCGTCTAGGACCGGAATACACGTGGGAGCGCAGAGATCAGATGCGGCTCAAATACCCACACCTCTTTACTGAACCTGAAATCGTACATAGATCAAACGCGGAACATAAAGCAGCTCTTTCAAAGTGAATTTCGGGGCGAAATTCCTTTCAACTTGGGGATGATGTGACATCCGGGAACCAAGCACACATTTTTATAGCTGGCTTTATTGTTTACTTGCTGAATTTCGGGACGAAATGCTTTTCAACTTGGGGATGATGTAACACCCCGCATTTTCAGGTTAAATACTTTTACTGAACTCTAGTAAACTTACATGTTCATACATGGCTAGATACTTAACTAGGGTTAGTTAAGTAGGTTAACATGTGTTAGAAGATGCTAACATATGTTATAAGTAGGAAAATCTTTGTTAAACACACACATGAGTCCTGTATCCCAAACATTGGTGAATTATGTGGCATACATAGCAGTAATACGTACAATTGAATTATGGTGAACATGAAGTACGTGCTTATGTGAATTACATGTTTTTGTGAATGATCGCCTAACTGAAAGATAATACGTAGGTTATGTAAATTACGTGCACAACATGATTAATATATTATGTAATAATGAAAACAATGGTTTCTATGCAATTTAGGGTGACTAATATTATTGGGTCTGGTATTGGGTTATAACATGATTAAAAGGTCAAGTTAATGGACTAGAAGGGCCCTAAAACCCAATTACTTGGGGAACAAGCAAGGCCCTCTTATAATTAGGAGGCAAGAAAAAGATAAAACCCTACTTCTTCTTCTTGTTTGTGCCGTGCGAAACCCCCACCCCTTCTCTCTTGGCTTTCAAGCAATCAAGTAATCCTTCACCTAATCAAGCTAGTTCGGGTTTGATTTCAAGGCTCTAGGGAGTTTAATCCTTCGCAAGGTATACGTTCTTATGATTTGTGATGAATTATAATGATTGAAAAACTTTAAAAACTCTAAAAATAATATATGTAGAATCGCATGTATGTATGTGTAGGAGTTCTTGGATGTTCTTGATGATTTGATGATGATTGTTATTAGTAGCCATGATTAGGGTTTTCACATGATAACATATGTGTTTTGCTATGATTAATATGGTGTTTAATCAGTACTATAGGTGTTATACATGTATTAGGGATGTTCATGAAAAATTAGGTTTTGTAGATTACTTGGGATGCAAGTTTAAGATTCTGGCAGATTCGTTTGAACGTGTTGTAGGGGCTGTAACGAATTGGTAAATCGATTTTTTTGATGATTTCTTTGCATGATTGTAATGTAAAAGGTCTTAGCTTTTCATAATGGGCAAAACCATCGAATTTGGACATCGTTTGAGTCGTTTTTGGAATTTTAATTGATTAGGGGTCATATCAGATTTTCGGATTTGTAAATTGGGCTAACTTTAAATGGTCATAACTTGAGATTTACAAGGAGTTAGGTTATCAAATTTTTACATTAGGTCAATACTGGAAAAATAGAGCTTTTCCAAGTGGATTCATCTCGTTTGGATGAATACACAATTTTTAAGAATTTTCCTACTAAACTGACCTGTTGAGGAAATTTTCTGGACACAGCTGTGTTGTACGAATTTTCATAATTTTTTTGTCTGGAATTAAGACAAAACAAAAATAGATATTGTCGAGTGAATCCCAAATAAAATTTAGTAAAAATTTGGGACTCTAATTCATTCGTTAAGTATTTTAAATAAATTGTTTTTCACAGCGCACGATCTGTCCTAAAAATGCAGATTGTGTACGGGGTCTTTATGTGACTATTTGGAGTTTTATGTGGTAGGTAATTGACATGTACTTGTGTGAAAACTTGTATGAGATGTAATTGATGTATTAAACTAATAATAATCACTATGATCACCAACGGGATACGTAGGACATACATGAGCATGTAGAGTCATTTGGTGTCACTACACGGTTTTGAACATTTAAAGGTCTCGGATAAACGAGTTATATGGTGTGTTGGTTATGCACATATACTCACCTAGTGACACTTGTAATAGGGAGTCGGTAGCTCGTTACTGTTTGAGGGATTTGGATCATTCACGTGCAACCTAAGGTGAGTTTCACTACTCTTTTTCACAAAAGCATGCGTCTCAGGTATGAGACATTTTACTTAACATTTTCTAGTCCGGTTTGGGACTACTTACACATCCCGGGTTGGGATGCCATGGATCCTTATGAGGGTCGGTTACTTTGCTAGTTCGCAATTGTGTCCTTGATAAACTAAACCATTTCTATCATCTGTAAGTCCTCACGTACCGAATGAGTTGCCAGGGTTGGCAAGCGGGTTATTAGTTGATAGCGCTATTAGGTCTTACAAACCTCACACCGGCTCGGGGAGCGCGGGGGTGAACTATAACTTAACGAAACTTTATCATTGTGGATAGACAATGATGTCAGGCATGCGGCACACTTATGTGGCTACAAGTACATAGCAGTTCGGTATATTCGGTTAGTTATCATGAATGGGTTAGCTACCCTTGACATGCGATGAACTAGTGGTTACACGGTGCGGGGCACCAACACAACTTACTTACTTACGTGGTTTTGGAAACCAGCGCATTTGCATATTAAATTACTTTACTTTGTGAACTCACCAGCTTTATGTTGACACACGATTTACATGCTTTTGCAGGTAGTTAGCTTCCGGTGCCAGGATTAGAAAGCACTGTACACTTCACTGCATTTGGGCTCTCGGGCATACACATAAATTATATATTATGCTTTCGTATGGTTTTAATTTGGGCGCATTGTTTTGCGCATAGTTTTTTTTAAAAAGGTTTAAATTTGGTTTACCCTTCCGCAGCTTAACTAAACTTGGTTTTCGAAAACGAACTAAATGGTTTGGGCATTTAGAGTTCGTTCCTGTGACTTATGGCTATGGGATCCTGGTTTGTCATGCTCCTCGCGGTATAAACCCCGCAGTGGAAATTTGAGGGTGTGACACAAGACACATATGATCTATAATTATTCAGTGTGATCCATTAAGGCCCAATATACCATCTACTATCGTTCATTATGATCCATTAGGGCCCAATGTGGCCTATTAAGACATATACGATCTACTATCGTCCATTATGATCCATTAATGCCCAATATGGCCCTTTAATACATATGTGATCTACTATTTTTCATTGGTGTCCATTAAGGCCCAATATGGTTCATTAACACATATGCGATCTACTATCGTCTATTGTGATCCATTATGGCCCATCAAGACACATATGATTTATCATTACCCAGTGTGATCCATTAAGGCCCAATATACCATCTACTATCATTCATTATGATCCATTAAGGCCCAATGTTGCCCATTAAGACATGTACGATCTACTATCATCTATTATGATCCATTAATGCCCAATATGGCCCTTTAATACATATGTGATCTACGATTATCCATTGTTGTCCATTAAGGCCCAATATTGTCCATTAAGACTTATGCAATCTATAATCGTCCATATGATATGCAATGTTATACGATATAATAAAATAGAATAACATACGATGTGATACGATACTATACTGTATTATACGATATGCTCAGTATAGGCCTATGCCAAAAACTACATCTTTGATTTCAAACAAATTTCAAAATGGCAGACCAGATGACCTAATTACTCATTTTGTATTCTTTGATATTCTTTAAAAACCGACCAACATTCTATAACTGCACGTTTTGGTTTACATGGATAGTGGCGAATCTTGACCCGAGACTTCGGGGGGTCGGATGTCACGGGGAGTCAGAAATCACTAGTTTTGGGGGGTCGAAACCGTATATACCAAAAAAATTCTATACGAATACTATATAATTGGAACTTCTAAGCAAAAATTCAGGGGGGTTGGCCGCCCCTCCCCGCCCCTTAAAAGCTACGCCCATGCATGGATTGTTGGAGAATGTGTTTCGAGAGAACAAAGTATTTGAGGTTATATACCATTTTGGGTGTGAATTTATATTCCTTTTGTATCAAACGGGTCATGTTTGGTTTGATGCGTCTGAAATGATTTTTAGTTCAGTCGTGGTCAGTCTCATGTCAAGCTTTTGGTTTCGTGTCGGGTCCAACCCGCGAATCTGCGTTCACAACTCGTGTAATACCCCTAACTTTGGTTTGACTTTTTAAGTCAAGACTTATTAAATAAACCAAGGCGTATATTCGTGGGAGATGGTTCCACAGTGGCGTTTTGGCTGGATAACTGATCTGCTGTGGGCCCGCTCGCTGCAAGGTTTCCTATACTGTTTGCTCTTGAAAGTAATAAGTTCGTCTCTGTCAGGGAGAGGGTTGCGGATATCGGGTCAGGCCGGTTCTGGGGTGGGTTCTGGACCTGCAGGGGAATTATATTAATGGGGAACTCAATGATTTTCTGAACAACATTATGGTCCCAGCTCTTACTTCGGCCAAGGACAGATGGGTTACAAAACTAAAGTTCGAATCTTTACAAACTAATTTGGTGTGATCTAAACATACATTTTTTTTAATTTGAATTTAGATATTTTTTTACGAGAGTTCACACTAAAAATTAGTGAGACACATTGAAATAATAATTTGGCATTAGACATTCTTATTTTTTTTTTTTTAGAATAATTCATAGTCATTTATAATTATAAAACCAACAAGTTTACAGGTGGGCGGCAGGTAAACGGGCTATAAGTTGTGCCGCTACCCCCTTTTGAATAGAAAAACCTACTCTATTACAAATAAAAGTTGGGTCCTTGGTCGCTGGGGAGTTACTTTGCATTACCTTTTGTACTCTTTCTAAGAAACGAATTGTTTCATGACCTAGACCTCCAAACGTGTCAAAAGCAAAGGGCACAAAGACGTTATTTTATTTTCAAAAAGTATTTCTTAACCTCTTTTTTATCAATTACAATGTTATTTTATTATAACAAAATTCAAATATGGTTTTTATCGTTTACAAAACAAAACTTTCTTTATACTTTTTTCGTATTCATTGAATTTCTCAACCACGTGAAAGTTTGTGGGCCAATAACTTATGTCATAACACAGGTTCGCTTATAATTGGAGTTGGATGCAACTTTTTAAATTGATAGTTGCATTTAACTTTTAAAAATGTAACCTTTTAAAAAAAGAGTTGCATTTATGTTTTACACTATGCCACCTTTCAAGCAAAAAGGTTGCGTTTTTAGTAAAGTTTGCAACTTATAAATAAAAATGTTGCATTAGACCTTCTAATGCAACCTTTTTATTTAATTAAGTTGCATTAGAGTTAAATGCAACTCATTAGAAAAAGGTTGCATCTAAAAAGTTGCATTAGGCCTATTTTCTAGTAGTGTTGATTTATTTTGCAGTCTAATCATGTCTGAACAGCAAAGTACTGATGTTCCTGCAGGATCTTCAGAAAAGGCAGCTGAAAAGGAACAGATTGAAGAGTTACCATTTGAAGCAGCACACAATTGCTGTGCGTATATGGGAGATCTAAAGAAACATACCGAATTCACCGGTATTGTTGATTTCTTAAATAGAAGTCGTGTGATTGTTGCCCTTGCTACTCCCGCCATCATATACAAAGATCATCAACAAGAATTCTGGAAGAATGCCAGAATGGATTATTGGAACAATGAATCTGCTGTCGTAAGTACGATTCAGGGGGAGTTTGTGATCATTTCTGAAGATGATATCAGGGAAGCATTAAAGTTGCAGGATAAGAAGACAGATCCAAGAGTTCTTTCATGGATTGAGCAGAGAAAGTGCTTCCTACGAATGAAGTACAATGGACCGAACACTGATGGTTCATTACACAAAGGGAAGCTATACCCGTAGTTTAAGTATCTTGCACACGTTATGTTACATGTGTTTGGATTAGTGAGTGGAGGGTATGATGTTATGAGAAAGAGTATTAGCTCTTTGATGGTTGCCCTAATCTTGAATAAGCCTTTCAATGTGTCTGGTATGATACTTGAACATATGCTGGAACAACTCAGAGGTTTGAAGAACAAGAAATTTCAGTTATATCCGAGATTCCTGCAGATGATATTTGATGAGAAGTATAAGAACTTGAGAAGAGATCCTACTCAGATAGTTGTACAAGATCTTATGAATCTGAACACGCTAGTAAGAATGAAGGGTTATAAAGGCGTGCCGATGAATGAGAGACAACCACTGAAGAATCTGTTTGGTCACTTGATTAATCCAGGATATGAAGATCCAGGTAAGGATAAAGCCAGGCATGATAATAGTGATTCAGATGAAGACAATCCTTTATGCCCTGTTGATCCTGATGCAAAGGGAAAACGACAAGTAGTGAATGTTGGCGTAAAGAGTGGAAAAGGGAAAGAGAAACACGATGATGAAGAACCACCAAAGAAGAAGGTATCTAGAAGGAAGAAGAGTGAAGCCAAAAAGGGTTTACATTTGGTTGATGAAGTGTCTGTTGATTCTGAAGAGACACAGGAAGATGAAAGATGGGATTCAGATAACGAGACTGTTAAGAGCACCACGCCCAAGGCCACTGTGACTGGTGAGTCTGAAAGTCTAAACAAGTCTTTAGACGAGCAAAGGACAAAAAAGTCCGATTGCATTGGATGAGATTGATGAAGGTTTAGGTTTAGGTTTGGGATCTGAAGATTTTGGAGGATCGCCAAAGACGGGAGAGAAACAGCAGAAGCCTTTATATAAGAAGAAAGAGAAAGTTGTGAAGCCGATGGAGAAAAGAGCTAGAGACATTGAGAATTTGATTGCTGGAAAGAAAGTGCCTGCAGCATCTAGTTCTAAATCACCCATTACATCCCCAGCAGCAATGAAACAGAAGACATCATCTGCTGCTGAACATACTGATCTGCCAACTGATGCATTCAATGATGCTTTGGAAAGAGTTTTGAAAAAGCTGAAGAAAGGAAAGATTCCAGTTGCTAAAGCTTCAACACCAAAGGTTACTGTAGATAGTGATGTGATGACTGCAGTAAACCAGAAGCTTGCAGACATGATGAAGATCATAAATCAACAACAAGCAGAGATAGAACAGTTTAGGAATAATGACAGAAAGATGTTAGATTTTGTTGAATCTTCACATGAAAATCAAGAAGCTCTGGAAGAAAAGATTAAACGACTTCAGAAAGAAAACAAGAAGTTGTTATTACATGAGCCGAGAAACACCAGAAGGTACATCACTGTGAAAGAGGAGAACAAGAAGCTGAGAGAAACGAACAAGAGCATGAATAATCTGATTAAAGATCTATACTCGAAAGCTCCTCAATTTAAAGAAGGAGAAGAGGATAAAGAAAACGATGAAGAACTTGTTGATTTTGAACCATCAGATGAGGAAGAAGAAGAGGATGATGAGTTGAATGAGGATGCCGGTGATGCTCCTAAAAAGAAGAAGAAAGATGATGGTGATGATGATGGTTCAGGAGATGAGTCGGGTGATGGTAATAGCTCTGCTAGTTCTAATAGTGATGATGATGATGATACTGACAAGTATAAGTATGAGAAGGGAGGATCAGGAAAAGACACATGAGAATCTAGTTCAAAAGCTCCTGGTGGCACTACTGACGATGATAATATCTTCTGGAACGAGAAGTTAAAAGCCTTATCTGAAGAAGATAAGAAATTATATCATCAGATGTTAACTGATAGGGTCTGGACCATCAAGATGACCGGTATGTTTCCAAAGATATTTGAGTCAAACGATATGCGTTTTGAGTTAGAGTATAATGATCCTGATCTATAAGACGGAGAAGTTTCTGCAGCCGTATCGAAAGAGATATTGGAGGGACTGGCGAAACATGTTGGTAAATCTCTGGAGGAGTTGATGAGTGAAAATCAGATACCGTATATACCTGAGAAAGAAGCAGGTAATCACTCCGATGATAGAGATGTCCCAGTGTTTGAAGAAGTGGAGATAGAGGATATTACTAGTGAGGAATATCCAGAATACTTTAAGAATGATAAAGATTCTAGATTTCCTGAATTTTCTGAAGAACTGTTCAGTCAGGCTGAGAAACTTGCTAGTGAGAAGAGTAAGAAGTTTGTTGAAGAAGTGTTCAAAGATTCAGATTGTCAAAAGCCAAATGTTGAACAATCTGATGACTTGAAAGAATTGTTGAGAAAGCTTAAAGAAAAAGAAGCTAACCGTCCAAAGACTGAAGTTCAAGGTAGCTTTTACAAATTCCATAATGAGTTATTTAAAGGGAAAGCTCTCGGATGGAAGTACTTGAGACAGCTTAAATGTGTCGTAGTGAAATGGGAGAAAGGAATTCTGTACTTCAACAGATTCCACGATATTAAGTGTCACACCCTCAAATTTCCACTGCGGGGTTTATACCGCGAGGCGCATGACATACCAGGATCCCATAGCCATAAGTCATAAGAACGACTCTAAATGCCCAAACCATTTAGTTCATTATTGAAAATCAAGTTTAGCGTTTACCAAAAAGTTTAGTTAAGTTGCGGAAGCGTAAATCAAACATAATCGTTTAAGTTCATGCACAAAACAACGCGCTCCAAATAAAACCGTTAAATGTAAAGCAAATTGTATAAATTAAGTAATGTTCACAACCCATGACACAATGATGCATTTCCTATCGTGTTCTGAACCTAGAGACCAGCAAAAGCATGCTAGCGTGTGTCAACATAAAGTTGGTGAGTTTACAAAGTAAGGTAAGTAAAAGTGTAGGTTTCCCAAACCAAGAAATAGTAGTTAGGTTTCCCAAACCCAAATGTAGTAGTCAACAACCAAAACCAAGAACCAAGTACCACTAGTTCAGCGTAAGCCAAGGGTAGCTAACCCATTCATGATAACTAAACAAGGATATACCGAATTGCTATTTGAATGACGCACTCGCCCCGTGAGCTGGTTTTTTCCTCCCATCATTGCCTATCAACAATGATAAAATCTAAGGTCGTAGTTCACGCCCGGCTCCCAGCACGGTGTGAGGTTTGTCAAACCTAATAGCGCTATCAACTAGTATCCCGCTTGCCACCCGGCAACTCATTTGGTAAATAGTGAAGGACTTTCGTGATAGAGTGTAGTTTAGTTCATCAAGGACATAGAGTGTGAAACTAGCAAGGTCTGATTCCTCCCAGGAATCAACCCATCCAAAAACCCAAGATAAAAATATTAGTCCCAAACCTGGACTAGTACAGTAAGTAAGTTGTCTCCCCGAGACGCATGCTTTTGAGAAAAGAGTAGTGAAACTCACCTTAGTATGCAAGCAAGTAAATCCAAATTCCACAGGGTGTGCTACCGACTCCCTATTACATGTGTTACTAAGTGAGTATATGTGTAATATCATTACACCATATAACCCATTTGTCCAAGACGTTTAAAAGTTCAAAACGTGTAAGTGACACCTAACAATTCTACATGCATAAGTAAACCCTACGGACCCGTTGGTGAATATGTTGGTTATCATCAGTTTTACACTTCATATGCATCTCATATAAGTGTCCATTCAAGTTCACGTCAATTACATACCACATAAGACTGCAAATAGTCCCATAAACACATAATACACAATCTGCGTTTTTAGGACAGATTGTGCGTCACAAAAACTATTTTATTAAAAATACTAAATCAGTGAGTTAAACTCCCAAATTTTTACCGAATATTCTTTGGGATTCATTTAACAACCATATTTTTGTTTTGTCTCAAAACCAAACACAAAAATTATTAAAATTCATTCAACACAACTATTTTCCGAAAACCTTCACAACAGGTCAGTTTAGTAGAAAAATTCTCAAAAATTGTGTATTCATCCAAACGGGATGAGTCCACTTGGAAAAGCCAAAATATTCCAATGTTAATCTTCTATAAAAATTTCATAACTTAATTATTTATAAAAATCGAGTTATGACGGTTTAAAGTCGACTCAGTTTGTTAACCCAAAATTCTGATATGACCTATTTTCAAAGAAAATTTCAAAAACTACTCCAACGACGTCCAAATCACTCGATTTTACCCATTATGAAAAGCTAAGACCAGGTATGATATCACTATGCAAAGAAAGCATCAAAACAATCATGTTAAAGCCATGTAACAGACCCTACAAGTTGACCTAAACATTCTGTCCAGATTTTAATTATGCATAAACCCTTATTTAAACGACTCACGTGTGCGTATAATCGATTAATAACCATAAACAACCATAACAAAATATTCATAAGACCTATTAAGATCAGAATCTATCATAATACATGCAAAGTCATAAACCCCAACAATCAAAACATCATCAACTTGCGCAACAAGTAATCTATTATATCACTAATCGCCTATCATCATGTTTAACCTGTTAAATCTTCAAAAGCTTCAAGTTTTAATATTTATAAAAAGGTCTCAGACCTAGACAAACTTAGTTATAGGGTTTTTATAACATAATAACAAGATTAAAGCATAATAGATTGAGGATTATACAACAAGCTCTTCGAAACAACCAACCGAATGCTCTTGAAGCTTCCCGATCGATGTTCTTACGCCTTAGCACGTGGTTTGGGGTTAATATTTCGTAGGTAGGGCAGTAGGGGCGATTAGGGTTTGAGTTTAGGTGATACAAGAGGCTTATGGTTGCTTAAAGAGGTGTTTAAGTCGGTTTGGTGGCGTCAGGCACCCGCGAGCGGCCGCTCACAGGGCCTTGGCCCGCGTGGGTAGCCCGTTTCGTCACCCGACGTGTTTTCCTTCGACGTTTTCGCTATTTCGGACTGTAATAAGTGTAACCCCATGTGTTAAGACCCCAATCATCCTAATAGTCCACCTTTAACGATATTTATTAACGTATTCGGTTTAAATTCACATAATAACATATGGTTTGCACATAGTTTCACTGAGTATCACAGAAGTACGTAATTGCAATCAATCTTAATCAATTAATTCACAATTATCTAATTTCATTGTTTACCAACGTCCGAGGTTCACTATTCATGTATACAGTCTGGTAATTCCCCGAATTACCACCTCATGCAATTATTAACCTATAACTGTGCGACGTGTGACTTAACTAGCTAACCCTAGTTAAGTAGAATGCATAGAATGTAACTAGAGTTCAGTTAAAGTGAGAACATGAAATTGCGGGGTATCACATTAAGACACTATCGTACTGGGCTGTTCGCGATATCTGCAGACATGAAATGTCAGGTGCTTCAGTAAATAACCATCTAGTTGGTTACTTTGCAGATCGCATGGCGAGGGAGAGCAGGACGAAATGGGACGTGTTTACCACATAGTATCCTAAAAGAATTGTTTACAAGAAGGAGAAGGAAGATATAACGGGGATGCCGAAGGTGACTTTTCGAAAGTGTTGTAGCATATTCCTTTGATGCAGATTCCACAACACTTTTCGAAAGATTTTATGTGGTGGTACTACGATTGGAAGACGGCAGAGGCTATTATCGTTCTGAAGGATGGTTTGAAGGACTTCAAGAAGATTCACATTTTTGACCCGATGTGGTTAATCAATTGCTCGCACAAAGATATCATCATGCTTTATTATAATCCAATCTATTGTGAAGCAAAAGACAGTGAACAGGCAGCCAAATACCAACGTGTGGTATTCTTATGCTTTGCGTGGGATGTTAATGCGGGTTGTGATTTTGACAAGAAACTGGGGAAGTTTGTTAAGACTCGGAATGTTGAAAAGAAGAAACCAAAACAAACTCATGAACCAGTGATGACAAAGGAACAAAAGGTGTTATTGCGTATCAAACTGATGAACAAGACTATGGACGAAGAGCGAAGGCTAAAACAATTCAAGCAATAGTCGAGGGGGAGTTTGTAGATACACGAAAGTGCGACTAGTGCTGTTGAATTGCGAATTTCAAGTTGTTTTGCTGATTGTCGAGTGGTCGAAGGTATTTATAAACGGTCGAAGGAAGATGTAAACAGTCAAAGGTGACACTGGGAGGTCGAATGAAGATTTGTTGACGTGTGCGAATATACACATAATTTTACAATGAAATAACACACGTTTTGCTTTAATATTTATAAAAATGGTTTAGACCTTAATATTAAAACATACACAATAGGGCAAGTGTGCCCTGTCATATATGTAGTAATGTGTAGATGAGAACCAGATATCGATCCATGGACGCACGCGGAGCAATGGTACTAAAACTCTATCCCCGATTTACTGGTAGGAAAAGATAAGTTGAGTTTGTTTATAGCTAAATTTATTCTAACACATGTGAATAAGTTAACTACGACTCCAAATAGAAAATATAACTATATAAACTATAATACGCCAATCCTAGCATGTCATCTACATATAATAAGAAATAACGGCGTGATCAACATTCCCATTTTCCGACAGTTAGTTTCCCTCTCGGGCATCCTAACATGACAACTATACAGAAAGTTAACACGAATACACACGTTAACCACTTCAAGTTGTTCATTAGCGCGCAGCTGATATTATCTCATGAGAATCTTTTAAAGATAGGTTAGTATCACCTTTCGGGAGTCCTCAACCGCACTAGTTAAGGAAAGAAATATCGAATACACAATACGACCACCTAGACTAGCATAAAGTAGAGCATTTCACAACCTTTTCCATTTTACTAACTTTGAACACAAATCTACTAAGATCGCTATTTTCACTAAAATAACTAACAAAGATCATTAACCGTGTCAAAGATTAGTAACAACACCATTAAGCTTTTTAAACACTTTTACGTGCCGGTAAACATTTATAATCATTATCCGAGTGACTTTAACCAAACCAATACCCGGTTACAGTTTCATGGTGTAAACTTTATTAACAAGTTAACTAGTTTACTATCGGACGATTAAACGGACGGTTTCTTCAACAAGTAATCCGCCTAACACATTCGATAATCATCAAAGTCATCCGAACACAACTACAAATCTATCAACAATGAAACAATGTTGCGCTTTGATCATCAAGATTCAAACATGAAAAACGCCAAATGTATACAAAACATGAATACATACTAACAATTGTTTTAATTACTAACTAATACTAATGTTCTTGCCCGTAGGCGTACGATTAACTAAAACAACATCAAAATAGCATACAAAATCAGATTTGGATCTAAAAAGGCTTAAAGGATCAAACCATAAGAATGCTAAAGAGATGGATTGGATGATGAAGGATGGATCGGATGGATTCCCGAGCTTGTTAAAAGGCCTTCCAGCTGCTTGGTTCGTCCGAAAATCGCCCAAAATCGCCTCTCCAAAACCCAATATTCGATCAGTAGGCTGAATGGGGAATTTATAGAAGAACAGGGGCCTGTGAGCGGCCGCTCACTTTTCAGACAAGTGGACCAGTTGCTCGTTTGCTGACGTAGGCCTCCTGGAAGGTTTCTGAAAATATCTGTAGGAGCGAGCGGCCGCTCACAGGACCTGAGGTCCTGTTTGCGCGCCGAAAACTGCGTTTTTCCTTCAGTTATGCTTCCGGGACATCGTTTAAGACCTGAAACTGCAAAGATACCAAAATAAGCACCAATTCCTGTGTATAAGGTCAAAAACGTCTTAAAATGGGAGTTAAACGGGGACTTTTATATGTGTAAATTAAGGTATATCAAACCTCCCCACACTTGAACAAGGAGCTCCAAACGGTTCTAGATACTCTAAATTCGGCTTGCGACGATTCAACAGCTCATAAGAAGTTTTGCCAAACTTCTTCACCGTTAAAACGCGATTGAGAGTATAACAAGCTGCGTAAATTGCTTCGTTCCAGGACATTACTATAAGATTTGAATCCGCAAGCATTGTCCTCGCCGTTTCAATTAGAGTCCTGTTTTTACGTTCCGCGACACCGTTCTGTTGTGGGGTATACGGAGCACTATATTCATGATGGATTCCTTTGTTTTCACAAAGATCGTCCATATGTGCATTTTTAAACTCCGTCCCATTGTCACTCCTGATCCTTTTGATCTTGAGACCATAAAAATCTTGAGTTGTTAAATGTGTCGCTCTTCCTGTGTTAGCACATCACCCATGAAAATCTTGAGTAATCATCAGTCACCATAAGACAGTATAACTCCCCGGCATGACTCTTACGCTTGACCGGTCCAAACAGATCCATGTGCAAACTTTCAAGTGGCAGTTCAACGGAATTAACTTTCTTTGGTCTATGGGATTGTTTGTGCTGCTTCCCCTTTTTGCAACTCACACACTTGTCATTTAGGTGAAAATGTTTGACGTTTATGCCTGTGACAAGTTCATTTTTCACCAATTGATTCATTTTTCTGAGGTGAATGTGTCCCATCCTCCTGTGCCACATAATGGATTCTTTTTCTGTAGCCTTGGAGAGGAAACACGTGACTTGGCCTTTGGTGGTCATTGCCTTTGACATATCGAGAATGTACAAGTTGTTCACTCTCGGTGCCTTTAGCATCACCCACTCTTTTGGTAATTCAAACCCCGGCTTGAGTATGTAACAAGATTTGTCGTCAAAGAACACAGAAAATTGCTTGTCGCATATTTGACTGACACTCAACAGATTGTAATCTATCTGCTTCACATAAGAAATTCTTTCGAAGCTTACGATCCCATTACTCACACTACCCTCCATGGTTATATAGCCTCCTTTGTTCCCGACAAACGCTACATAGCCTCCATTGATATTTCGAATATCAAACAGTAGTGATAAATCCCTAGTCATATGGCCAGAAGCTCCACTGTCAACAATCCATAGACTGCTAACAGGGCCAGCTGGAGCTCCCTGCACATATCAAGTAGAAAAGTTAGATTTTTCGGGGGACCCAAGCCTGTTTGGTCTTGGGTCTTTGAACATATTGTTTCAAAGAATCAATTCTCTCACAAACATCTTGGGTTTTAACAACCTCTTTCTTTTCACTCAAAACTTTTTCTTTACCAGATTCACATTTTGTGAAGTTGAAGCACCCTCAGACCCTTTTGATGACCAAGATTGTTCAGTCCGTTTCAAGATCCGGATCTGGGATTTTGAGGTCTCAGCCGGTTTCTTTACTTCTTCCTTGAACGATACCTTCTCTGATTTAATAGAGACAGGTCCAACTGCTGGTTTGACATTAGGTTTAGCAGGAACCTTTTTGTTTTCAGCAGTTGTGTTTACCAATGGTTTCTTCAATGGTTTCTCCATAGCTATCCGGTTGCGTCTGTCATAAGTCATCGGACGATTTTCCCTCCTTTTGAAATAGTTGTTTTGGTTATAATAAGGTGCTGACTGAGGGAAAAACCGTCTCTGTGGATAACTATAATTTTCAACCGGACAGTCATATCTTTGCTTCATCTCCACCTCGTGCCTCTTGTGTCGTACATACGGGCAGGTGGCAAGTAAATGTCCCCTTTCCCCGCACTTAAAACACGCACGGTACTCTTCATAGTTTTCCTTGATGTTCGACTTAGAATAACTAGCAATGGGATATTGATCAACCATACACTGTCTTCTTAAACTCTCAGGAGTTGGGTCCTTTGAGTAAGCCGGCTCAATAAAACTATTTGACTTGTCTGTTGGTTTAACGAATTGTGTGACATTGACGTTTGGGTCTTTAGGATTATCCGAATGAATTTTCTTTAAAATGGCTGGAGGAATATCATTGGTTCGTTCATGTTTTGGGAACCAAATCGTACTTTCCTGCCAGATCTTTTCAATTTTGGAATAGTTTGCAAATTGAATCGGATATCTTCATCAGACATAATCTTATCGGAGCCTTGCATCCGATAGAAAACCTTTACAGGTTTATCACACGATTCGTTTTTCACTTTATTTGACTTTTCGGTTTTATTTTCAATTTTCTTTTCAACAGATTTAACAACATTCTTTTCAACATTCTTAACCACTTTCTTTTCAACATTCTTATCAACAGACTTCTCAACTTTCTTAACAACATTCTTTGCTGATTGATTCTTTCTGTGAGCGTTAGCCATGGGATGGACAATCTGAGATGGTGAGACCGGTTCAGTAGTGATGATGTGATTTTCATCAGGAATATCACTCACTTTTTCAACAACCGACTCAGACTGTTCATCCTCTTCATCAGAATCATCAGCAGCAACCACACCTTCATTGTTTCCCAGAACAGGTCTAACATCAGAATACGGGTCTCCGACACTGGATGTGTTGGACTCGTTATCTGATGTAGAGTCAGATTTGACTAAGCTCTCTGGTGCTATCGCATGCAAATTATGGTTTTCGAACAACACCAAAGCTGGGACAGCTTTGTAGTTTGCACTACTTGACTGTGAAGGTTCTTCTATGATGTGATCAACTACATAAGCAATGTTCTTATAGCTTTCAAGCTTTTTGTTCACTTTCTTGGCAAAGCACTTAATGGTGGCCATTTCCAATTTTGTGTTTTCTAAATCGTTTATATAATTGTTTATGGCCAATTGCTTTAAAGACAAAGTCGTTTTCAATTCAGAAATATCTTTCTTATACCCATCAAGTACTTTGTTGAATTCTTTTGATTCCTTTTGATATAATTGACAGCTAATTTTTGCACTCTCAAGTTGAACCTTGAGTTGCTTTTTTTCATCTGTCAATTTATCACAAGATTTGCAATGTTTAACACAAGTAGAATTAACAGTAGATTCGGTACTTACCTGCTTAGGTGGTTCTGTCATGGCCATTAGAGAAAAATGAGCTTCCTTCCGAGCGAAAAACTTGGAGTAGTCAATTCTGGTGCAAGCATCATCCACCATGCATGACTTCCGAGTCATCAAGAAATCAGCTTCAGCTAGCAACTGGTCAATGTCGTCATCCAGTGAGTTAACACTAGATTCCGAGTCAGAATCACTTTCTTCATCAGAATAAGTGGAATCAAACTGTTCTGGAATATCAGCAACAGTATCCATAACCATTCCAGTCTTCTTTTCAGCACAGTCCACATCAACATTCATCTCATCACTCACCTCTTCAATCTTTAACTCACTCATCTTCTCAGACACAACCTCTTCTTCAACCTCCACCGGTTCATCCAAGTTCATTTTCTGTGCCACACAAGCCACATTCCCTGCTGTAATTTCTTCCACTCCCAACTGCATACCGGTCCAATCGAAACCCTCATCCTTCTGTATCACCAAAGCTTGGTTTGGGTTTTCAGTTTGGGTTTGTGTGTTTGGTGTAGATATGGGAATGATTGTTCCGTTTGAGTTCTGTTGTGTTTGGTTTTGGTTTTATGAAGTGGATTGTCTAGCATTGTTGTTTTGTTGGTTATTTTGGCGGTTTTGATAGTTGTTGTGAGGTTGAAAGCTTGAAATATTGTTGGAACTTTGGTATGATACTTGGTTTTGGTTTTGAGTTTGACGGTTTTGGTATGAAGAGTTGAATGGATTTCGATTACCTTGTTGTGCTGGCTGTGTGCACTCTCTTTTAAAATGACCTTTTTCACCACAGTTGAAGCAAGTTACCTTGGCTTTGTTGAAGCCATAAGTGGTGTTAGGAGAAGTTGAAAGATCCATTCTCCCGGTCTTCTGAATAAAATCAGTGGCTCTTCTCATGATGCTTGCAAAAGCCCACTGTATATCCATCAATTCCATCTCTTCCTTGTCGATCTGTGCATAGTCCTCATTGGTCAAATTGTTGTTCCCAATTTGACTAGCAACCAGACCGTTGTATGATGCTACCATCGCTGAAACTAATGCTACATGTTGTTGAGCAATCTCAACGGTAACATTATTCAGATTAGAAGTCTCCAACACAATTGTGCTTTGGTTCGGTTGGCTTTGGTTAAGTTGAATTTGGTTCATTTGTGGGTTGTAAGGTTGTTGTTGTTGAGGTTGGCTGGCAGAATAACATGCGGCTTGTTGCATGGGTGAGAATGGTGGAATATAGGTAGTTGTTGTAGGATATGATGGTGAGGTATATGCAGATGTTTGAGCAAGGTAGTTGATTGGTTGTTTGGCTGGTTCAACGATGTTAGATACACACGCAATATGTGGAGCAACGTTGGTAGTAGAACTGGAAGTAGTATGAGAAGAAGATGAACCACCAAGATAAAGTTCCGGATTCTGAGGAATTTGAACCCTCTTTGCTTTCCTCTTCTCCTCCATCTCTTTATTCTCCAATTTATGTATAAACTCGTTGATCGTCCAATACTGGTACGCATCCTTCTCTTTCAACACTTCAATATGCTGGTTCCAATATGGTGGCAACGCATCGGCAAACTTGTCCACCAGTTCGGACATAGGTATGCTAATCTCATAGCTTGACAGCTCTGTGAGTAAGTGGCAATACCTTGGAACCAACTCTTTCAAAGTTTCATTACCCATGTAACTAAAATTCTCAAACTCTTTGCGAAGCTCCTCCATCCTTAGCTTCGTTGTCTTCTCATTCCCATCATGTCTGTTTCTCAACATGTCCCATAGCTGCTTAGAAGTTGTGCACGAACCAAACTAATGTAGCAAATCTGTGTTAATAGCTTGGGATAATTGAGAAAACGCCTTTTTCTCAATAGCAAACTTTTTCTTTTCATCGTCTGCTAGATTCTCTAAAGGAATAGGCTCTCCAGTGTTCTCCAAGATTGGAGCAGCATAGCCTTTCGCAATCATTTGCCATGCCTCAGTACCCTCTAAACCCATACCCTCCAAATGGATCTTGAATTTAGTCTTCCACGTATTGTAGTCGGCCATCTCCATTAGCTTAGGTGGTCGGTTTCCACTTCCAGATGACAAGTCTTGAATAAGCGTTGATATAGCATTGGTCGTCTGTGTGTGAACCGTTGCTGCTGCTACTCCCCAATAGTCGCCAATCGGTTGCGGTTGTGGTTGCGCAACATGTTGAGGAATAGAACTAGTCATAGCCATATAGTTGATAGGTTGTGATGGTTGACTAGTCTTTTGGGCAGCAACCGACCAAGGATCCATGGTTGTCTGCTGTTGTGGTGTCGTGTTGGGTCGTGGTGTAGTCGGAAAGTTCCACATCTTTACCTGAAAATGTTTAAACACGAAAAGATTAGAAAAGTTTAAAACAGTTTACTCCTTCATATGAGTCGAATGGTCGAATGAGAGAAAATCTTCTCCTTCGACCGTTTTCAAAGGTACGAAAGTAAGCTATAACAAACACAAATCTCCTTCGACCGTATGAAACTCTCCTTCGACCGTCCGAATGGTCGCATGAAACAATTATGGTCGAATGAACACCAATACACTAACAAACTCTTGGTTCGACCACTTAAAACACCACCTTCGACCAAAAATACTTTCGTTCGACCTTTTAACACACACGTTCGCCCATTTCTCCCTAGGTTCGACCCTGAAATTTTCAAAAACGGTTATTCTTTGAAAATCAGTTGATTTTGATCAAATTTTTCAAAAGTTGAAAGAATTTGATGATATTAATCAGGTTTTGATTCGGATTTGATTTGGAACAAGTTTATCAAAGAGAATTATGCATTTTAACCATGAAAACAAGCTCTAATCAATCAATTTATCACCAATTCAATGTTATCAATGAAAACAGAAAGTTTATGATCAAAATAGGGTCCAAATCTGCTGTAAAATTATCAAATTGTGGTTGTTTGATCCATAATGGCTGATACCACTTTGTATGCGCTTAGGATCGTCAAATCTACAAAGAGATTGATCAAACAAGTTTGATTCAGGTGCGGAATCCCTGAATCAATCACAATTATGATAATCAAACAATCAAAACACAGAAATCATCATTTCAAAGATTTTTCTCATTAATAATCAACTCAAATTACACATTTAGATAAAAATTACAATCAGATATGACGTGAAAATAAGTTGACAAAACACTAGGGAGAGACACAAAACAGGAGGGAAATGAAATGAATAAGTACTAACTTTCAAAAATGGCTTAACCTATTTATAGGCCTGCACATTCGCCCATATTGAATGGTCGAATGTGCAGGTTCGCCCAATCATATCGTGCGAACCAAGCACTACATAACAATTAATTCTTCATTCGCCCCTTTGTCTCTCCTTCGTATATATCTTCTCCTTCGCACCCATCAAAACTTTCATTCGCCCACATTCAAACTCCTTCGCCCATTCGACAATCATCATTGACATATGTTTATTGTAAATCCAAAGCATTAGTCGCACAATAATGCATCTACGCTTTCAAACATTCTGCACCAAACACAAACGGTGCATCCTTTTCCAACAGACGGGTCATCAGACGGGCAATTTTTGAGAAGTCTTTGATGAATCGCCTGTAAAAACCCGCATGACCCAAAATGTTGTGGATCGCTCTGAAAGAGGAGGGTGGAGGGAGCCTAGAAATGATATCTATTTTGGCCGGTTCAACCTCCAACCCACTTTGGGAGACCTTATGCCCCAGGACTATTCCTTCCTTCACCATGAAGTGGCATTTTTCCCAGTTTAGCACAAGACTGGTCTCCTCGCACCTCTGAAGCATCCGCTCCAGATTCCCTAGACACTGATCGAATGAACTCCCGAAGACTGAAAAATCATCCATGAATACCTCCATGGAGTCCTCGATCATGTCATGAAAAATGGCAACCATGCAACGCTGGAAGGTCGTCGGCGCATTGCACAGCCCGAATGGCATACGCCTGTTGGCGAATGTGCCAAAATAGCATGTGAAAGTCATCTTATCCTGGTCCACATGATCGATAGGGATTTGGAAATACCTTGAGAAACCATCAAGGAAACAATAATATAACTTCCCCAACAGTCGTTCCAACATCTGAGCGATGAATGGAAGCGGGAAGTGATCCTTGCGGGTGGCGTCATTGAGCTTGTAGTAGTCAATGCAAACTCTCCACCCCGTGACGGTCCTCGTAGGAATCAACTCATTCCTATCATTCGTGACCACCGTCATGCCACCCTTCTTGGGCACGACGTGCACAGGACTAACCCAAACAGAATCCGAGATCGGATATATCTGGTGCTGTGCACAAGGCTTATGGACATCTTCCATCAAGATTTTATGAGTACAGAATGAGGGATTGATCCCTTTGATGTCCATGATCTTCCAGGCGATTGCCTTCTTATGAAGTTTCAGTATACGAAGCAACTCGCTCTTTTCAACTGCAGATAGAGAAGATGAAATGATAACAGGCAGACGACCCTCCTTGTCAAGAAAAGCATACTCCAGATGCGGTGGGAGCTCCTTCAGCTCCAAAGACGGTGGATCCTCAACAGACGGCTTCGACTTATCACTCTCCTCACGCTCAATCTCCACGAAACGCCCCGGGCTCTGGGAACTATCATTACCGATCTTATAGACCGGATGCTCATCTCTATGGCCCTCCTTCATAATGCCATCTAAGTCCCCACACAACAGATGTGTGCCCGAAACATTCCCCTCTATCGTGCCTCGAAAGTGAGAACTGATACACTGGTCTACTATATCAAGATAGTATAGTGTGTCATCCTGACTCTTGGGATGACGCATCGACCTCTGAACATCAAAAGTCACATGCTCATCATTCACCCGGAGTGTGATTTGGCCCGCAGCCACGTCAACAATCATCCTAGCCGTGTTAAGGAAAGGACGTCCGAGGATCAAAGGCACTTTAGAGTCCTCATCCATATCAAGGATGACAAAATCCACCGGGAATACAAATTTGTCAATTTTGACAAGCATATTCTCAACAAATCCCCGAGGATATTTAATCGAATGATCAGCAAGACGAATAGTCATCCTGGTGGGTGAAGGCTCACCCAGATCCAGCTTCTCAAAAACCTTATAAGGCATAAGGTTAATGCTCGCACCCAAGTCTGCCAGTGCATTACTGACAGACATGTTCCCTATCAGACAAGGGATGGTGAAACTACCTGGATCTCCCATCTTCATGGGCAGTCTATTCTGCAGAATTGCAGAGCAGTTCTCATTTAAGAGTACACAGGACAGGTCCTCAAGTTTTTGCTTATTAGTGAGGATGTCCTTCAGGAATTTGGCATACTTAGGCATCTGGGCCAAGGCCTCCACAAACGGGATGTTTATATGTAGCTGTTTGAACAGCTTGAGAAATTTCCCGTATTGCGCCTCGTCTTTTTGTTTCCTATGTCTGCCAGGGTATGGAACAGGAGGAGTGTAGTCAGTGACTAGCTTCGGAAATTGTTCTGTACTTGCTGGGACTCGCCTAGCGTGCACCTCGTCCGAAGACTCAGTCTGGACCGTCTCAGTGATCGGTGGTGAGCCCGATGTGTCAGGTCCCGTGGTTTTACCACTCCTCGTCATGATGGCATGTACATGCCCCCTCGGATTAGACTCAGTGTTGCCCGGGAGAATGCCCTACTGTCTCTCGGACATCATCTTCGCCATCTGGCCTACCTGGTTTTCAATAGCCTGTATGGACGCCTTTTGTCCCCTCATATCTCCTTCGTAATTGGAGAAGTGCTCCTCGTGTTGCTGGTAGCGCTGCTCAGCAATTTGATTGGAATTTGTTGTGTTGGTGAGGAGTTGAGACATCATTTCCTCCAACCTAGACGTACCGCCCTGGGCGTGCTGCTGGGAACTGCCCCCAGCGCCCTGGTTCTGGTACTGGTTCGGTCTGGATTGGTAGGATTGGCCATGAGAATGGTAAGGCTGTTGTTGTTGGGACTGTTGGGATTGGTGAGATTGGTGTGGTGCGGAGGCTCTTTGCTGAAATCCGAGAGGGTTCTAGTTCGAAGTACCAAATCTCCACCCGAAGTTTGTGTGGTTCCTCCATCCCGGATTGTAAGTATTACTGTAGGGGTTATTTTGGGGTCTCGACTGATTACCCATGTAACCACATCCTCGTGGCCAGTATACATAACCCCCTGAGCACACGAGCCAGGCTCGTGAGACACCCCGCACTGATCACACAGACTTTGGGCCTGGGCTACACTTTGTTGAGATCTGTCAAATCTCGTACCCAGCGCCTCTACCTGTGCAGAAATGGCCGTGTAGTTATCCACGGCATGTACACCCGATCGGGCAGATGAAGACCTTGATCGGTCACTCTTTCGATGCTTAGACTTTTGGGACGCCTTTTCAATAATGGCCCATGCTTCATTGGGGGACATTGTTCCGATGTCTCCCCCAGCATATACATCAAGGCGTTCTTGTGATTCATACTCGAGCCCCTGATAGAATATTTGCACCAGATGTCTTTTTGAGATATCATGGTGCGGGACACTCAAGATTAGGTCTTTTAATCTCTCCCACGCGGTGTACAATGATTCCTCGTCATCTTGACGAAACGCCATGATGCGATTCCTCAATTTCTGTGTCTTTTCAGGAGGAAAGTATTGCTGCATGAATTGTTGGGACAACTCTGCCCAGGTCGTGATCGACCCTGCGGGTTGTGACAGAAGCCAAGTCTGGGCTTTGTCCCGCAGTGAGAATGGGAAGAGTCTCAGATGGATAGCAACATCGGAGATGCCCGTCATCTTAAGGGTGGCTAAAACCTCTAAGAATGCAGCAATATGTCGGCCTGGACCCTCATGCTCCAGTCCACCGAATTGCACCGAGTTTTGTATCATATTCACGATACTGGATTTGATCTCGAAATGGTCAGCCAAAATAGCCGGCCGGACAATACTCGGTGCCAGTCCATCTCCTCCTGGACGGCCACTACCATTCAGCGGAATGTCGTCGTCCGCCATGATAATGTCACTGTGGGCTTCCGACCCCTCGTCGTCAGCCAGATCGTGCCTCGCTTCGTCGATTGGGACCTCAACTATAGGAGCAGAAATAAGAATATCAGACACAAGACGCAACTTAGGAAGTCTAATCCTCTCGCTTCTCCTCAGGCGCCTTCGCTCCTCGTCAGAAAGATCACCAGAAGACCCGGGGTTTGCGGACATCAACCTGCATGTAAGAATGATACAGTTGCAACAGGCGATAAAAGACAGAAAAATAAATAAATGAAATAAAGAATCAATAAATTCATGCGAAAATAACGGAAAGCTATATATTCAAGAAAATCAAATATAAACTAATAGAATCAATAAAATGAAGAGAAATAAGCAGACTATGCCTAAAACTATACAAAGAATGAAATTAATAATTAGTCCAAATACGAACAAATAAATCTAATTAATCAAATAACGAACAAATCAAATTCATAGACAAACCAATTAATCCAATATTCAATAAATTAAATCTATCAACATCGTAATGAACGAAAAATCAAATCAAACAATCCTATAAGCAGATAAATGAACGAATCTATATGCAAACCTATAAACCAATCTAAAATCAATCCAAAATATCTACAGACAGATAAATTAAATAAATAATCAAATAATCATATATGCAAATAAATGAATGAAATAAAGAATTAACGAAGTATAAACAAGTATTCACAAGCATGTACACTGGTAAAAAGTTGACTCGGTTCGTTCCTAATGCTCGTAGCGTCCCCGACAACGACGCCAAAAACTTGACGTGTGCGAATATACACATAATTTTACAATGAAATAACACACATTTTGCTTTAATATTTATAAAAATGGTTTAGACCTTAATATTAAAACACACACAATAGGGCAAGTGTACCCTGTCATATATGTAGTAATGTGTAGATAAGAACCAGATATCGATCCATGGACGCGCGCGGAGCAATGGTACTAAAACGCTATCCCCGATTTACCAGTAGGAAAAGATAAGTTGAGTTTGTTTATAGCTAAATTAATTCTAACACATGTAAATAACTTAACTACGACTCAAAATAGAAAATATAACTATATAAACTATAATACGCCAATCCTAGCATGTCATCTACATATAATAAGAAATAACGGCGTGATCAACATTCCCATTTTCCGACAGTTAGTTTCCCTCTCGGGCATCCTAACATGACAACTATACAGAAAGCAAACACGAATACACATGTTAACCACTTCAAGTTGTTCATTAGCGCGCAGCTGATATGATCTCATGAGAATCTTTTAAAGATAGGTTAGTATCACCTTTCGGGAGTCCTCAACCGCACTAGTTAAGGAAAGCAATATCGAATACACAATACGACCACCTAGACTAGCATAAAGTAGAGCATTTCACAACCTATTCCATTTTACTAACTTTGAACACAAATCTACTAAGATCGCTATTTTCACTAAAATAACTAACAAAGATAATTAACCGTGTCAAAGATTAGTAACAGCACCATTAAGCTTTTTAAACTCTTTTACGTGCTGGTAAACATTTATAATCATTATCGGAGTGACTTTAACCAAACCAATACCCGGTAACAGTTTCATGGTGTAAACTTTATTAACAAGTTAACTAGTTTACTATCGGACGATTAAACGGACGGTTTCTTCAACAAGTAATCCGCCTAACACATTCGATAATCATCAAAGTCATCCGAACACAACTACAAATCTATCAAAAATGAAACAAGGTTGCGCTATGATCATCAAGATTCAAACATGAAAAACGCCAAATTTATACTAAACATGATTACATACTAACGATTGTTTTAACTATTAACTATTACTAATGTTCTTGCCCGTAGGCGTACGATTAACTAAAATAACATCAAAATAGCATACAAAATCAGATTTGGATCTAAAAAGGCTTAACAGATCAAACCATAAGAATGCTAAAGAGATGGATTGGATGATGAAGGATGGATCGGATGGATTCCCGAGCTTGTTAAACGGCCTTCCAGCGGCTTGGTTCGTCTGAAAATCGCCTCTCCAAAACCCAATATTCGATCAGTGGGCTGAATAGGGAATTTATAAAAGAACAGGGGCCTGTGAGCGGCCGCTCGAAGCCTGTGAGCGGCCGCTCACTTTTCAGACAAGTGGACCAGTTGCTCGTTTGCTGACGTAGGCCTTCTGAAAGGTTTCTGAAAATATCTGGAGGAGCGAGTGGCCGCTCACAGAGAGTGAGTGGCCGCTCACAGAGAGTGAGCGGCCGCTCAGAAGACCTGAGGTCCTGTTTGCGCACCGAAAACTGCGTTTTTCCTTCAGTTATGCTTCCGGGACATCGTTTAAGACCTGAAACTGCAAAGATACCAAAATAAGCACCAATTCCTGTGTATAAGGTCAAAAACGTCAGAAATGGGAGTTAAACGGGGACTTTTATATGTGTAAATTAACGTATATCATTTGTATATATGTATGTCCAGATTCGCCCAATGTATACGGTCGAACCTGCACATTCGACCAAGTCATTTGGGCGAATGTGTAGACCTATATAAGGTTGAATCAATTTTGAATGTTTAACTTTTGGTCATTTTTTCCCTCCCAGTGTGTGTTTCTCCCTAGGGTTTTTATTGAGTCTGTGTTTTGAAGTGTAAATGATTATGTTATTGAATGAAATGAATATGTTTATGATGATTTCTGTGTTTTGCTAGTTTTATTAGCATTCTGTGATCAATTCAGGGATTCCGCACCTGAATTGAACTTGTTTGATCATTATCTTTGTTGATTAGCCGATCCTTTTCGCATACAATCATCATACTTTACTACAATCTGATCTATTGTGAAGAGAAGGATACTGATCAAGCAATGAAATATCACAGGGTTGTACGTTTGTGTTTTGCTTGGGATGTGAACGCAGGGTGTGATTTTGATAAGAAGCTGGGTAAGTATGTGAAGGTGAATGAAGTGAAGAAAAGTTCATCAAAACCTAAACCTGAACCGGTGTTGAGCAAAGAGCAGAAAATAGCTCGCCAGATCAAACGGATGAACATAACGCTCGATTATCATCGTAAACAATCCAAGCAATAGTCAAGAGGGAGTTTGTTAGTACACGATTTGTGACTATCGCATTTGGATTGTACATATAGCGTTTATTTTAAAAGTTTAGTTTGAATAATCTAGTTGTTCGATCATCGTGAGATCAAAAGAAAACTTTCAGAAGGTCGAAGGAAGCTTTATTTGGTCGAAGGAAGAATCAGAGAGAAGATGTGTTGGTTCGAGCCTTAGAATAGGTCGAAGGGACACACTCGACCCTTACGGGAGGTCGAATATGCAGTCCTATATAAACTTAATGTTTTTGTTTGGGATCAAGTTTTGGTCATTTTATGTCTATGTTTTCTCTGATTATTCTCTCTAGATTCTAAAAGGTTCCAAAGCTTATTATTTCATTGTAAACCAGTTTGTAAAGGCTTATTAACATTGTTAATTATTTTAATTTTGGTGTCTCTAAACAATCTATTAACAGCCCAATCTGTTGTACCATTTTTTAACGGCAAATTTCTACTCCTTATAAGACTTGAACCCATGACCTCCAAAATGGGCCACAATAATATGTTGTACTTAATGTTTCACCCATCCGCCTAACAATGTATAACAAAATGTAAACAACAAATGCGATACAGAAACTTATACGGTCCATCTAATACAAAATGGCGCTAGGTTATGCGAAGGTGAAAGCCACCAGTTACTTTTAAGTATATTTTATTTTTGTGTTACAACCTCCAACAAGAAGGTTATATTATACCATACCATATGTATCTTCAAGTACATGTATCAATAATCAACAACAATGGATCAAGACTCTGCACCACCTAACTATGGAAAATGGCAATCAATACGAAAAGTATGAAATATCATGTGTATAATATTGAAGCACATGAAGTGTAATAAATGTTCATCTTCTTCCTTCCCTACACATAATTAACCTGCATTGCATGGCTATAAACACTTCACACTCTAGAACCTATTACACTAGTACCTACAATGTCTGGTCCCAAGTGCTGCCATAATCCTCCGGCAATCTCCTCCGGTCAGGAATCCGGTGAGGTCTTGCAAATTGCATCCCTCAGTTCCTATGTATCCGGCAACCATGATTCCAATGTCGCCGTTCTTCTTGTTTCTGATATGTATGGTAATCCATTTTTCTCATTTTTTTTATTTTTTTTGTTCACTAGATTGAATTATTATTATTATTATTATTATTATTATTATTATTTTATATATATTTGGTATTTTTGTGCAGGTTATGAAGCTCCGAAACTGAGGTATATATTTCTTGTAATAACAATATATTCTAAAATCACTTTTATAAAATTTAACTTTATGTTAATTTATTTGTTTTTCTAAGGGATTATTTTTGGCATGATACACATGTCCCTGGATCTGTTAACTTTATGTTCCATATGTGATTGACTGTGTGCAGGCAACTTGCATACAAAGTTGCAGCTGCTGGATATTATGTAGTTGTTCCTGATTTCTTATTTAGAGATTATGTGACTCCTCAAACTCAGTTCGATGACTGGTCAAACAAGCATCCACCTGTTAATTATATATTCAATCCAATCTTGAAATAAACTAAATTTAATTTAAATTATTTTTTAAAATATTAATTCATTATAGAAAGCCAGATATAATTTGTTTTTTTTTTAATTTCTTTAGGAGCAAGCAGTTGAAATGGCTAAACCAGTCATACAGGCACTCAAAGAGAAGGGCGTATCCGAAATCGGGTCTGCAGGTTTTTGTTGGGGAGGTAAGAGTTAAGACTAGCTTCTGAACAAGTTTATCTGCATTCAATATGGTTGGTCTTCAATGTTAATAGCAATAATTTGTTTTTAATAGCTAAGGTGGTTGTAGAGCTAGCAAAAGAAGCTGAAATACAAGTTGCAGCACTCTTACATCCTTCATTTGTCACTTTAGATGATATCAAGGGTATGTATATGTATTATTCCACAACATTTATCATAATCCTTCGGTTCTTGAAACTAATGGCGCTATTAATCTAGGATGAGTTGATTCGGGTTATATTCTATCTTTAATGAGTCAAACGGGCTAAAGTTAAATCTACAACAACATTTTATTCAATAATTTTGATTATTGTTGAAATAAATAAATTTTGTAAAATAAATTATTGAAACATCTGATTCATCAACCTAATCATTTATCTCATCCATTCAAAATATGACATATGACATAGCCATTTTCTGCTTCCTAATTTTTAACTTTGACTTTGATATTTGTCTCCTAGTTAGTTATATGTTTTAAATCATATTTGTCACACTAGTGAGTTTAGCTATCACTTTTTTTTTAAATTTCTGAGAATCATTGAGTTTATTAAATTTTTGCCTAATTGATATACATGATTTTAGAGGTTAAGGTCCCTATAGCGATACTAAGTGCCGAGTTCGACACACAATCTCCACCTTAACTCGTCAAAGAATACGAGGCTGTGGTTGTTGCAAATGAGGTAATATATAAACTAGCCAATATTACGCGTGCATTTTGTCTTGCACAGTTGCACCTAAAACATTACCTTCCAGGTTCCATAAATTTCAATGTGGAACACACATAGCTACCTACATTCTTTTATCATTTTATCTATTACTTTACGGGTATGCAGGTTTACCACTTTGTGAAAATATATCCTGGTGTCGACGATGGTTAGGTCGTTAGATACAACGATGACAACGCAGCAGAAGTGAAATTTGCAAAAGAGGCTCAGTAGGATCTAGTGGATTGGTTTGGCAAAGCATTTAGTGTGTAAAACCTATTTTTTTTTTTTTTTTTTTTGCTCAAAATGCATAAAATCATGTATATTACATGCCCTATTTTTTTCAAAAATAAAAAAAAAATTTGGGAAGTCAGAGTTTCGAGAGTTTACCATCTAACAAGGGTTTCCACATTATCCTTTCCATATATATATATATATATATATATATATATATATTTAAAACCAATTATGGATTAACTTAAAAACCCTAGAATCCCCAAATTCTAGTCTAGAAACCCTAGGTGCCTAATCTTATAACATAGACTCTAAGTTCGTTCCCTTACAAATTAATTTTTTTTTTTGGGTTAATCCTTTGGGAGAATCCTAATCCACATCTCGTTGTTCGATAGATTTCAAGTTACCACGCAATTGTGATTATTACTCATCCCCTTTTTCGTTTTTACACTTTTGGCACAAGTATATAAAACTTACACGAAACTTTTATTCCATTACAATTCATATGTGTGTCTTGTTTATCTTTTCCTTTATGTTTGAACATGAACGTAGCTTATATACAAAGTCGTACATCTAGACATAACTTATGTTATGGTGCTCTTTTCATATCGATGTAACTTATGTTACGGTGCTCATTTAGACATAACTTATGTTATGGTGCTCGTTTAGACTTGACACGTGTTAGGTGCTCATTATCAACTATACATTCGATCTTATCGTGTTTGGTTACTTACATGTTTACATAATACCTTGGTAAATTCTAGACACATGAATTGTACATTTTTTTTACTTATACTATATGTACAAAGCCAGGTAATGCTCACTAACATTATGTGTTGACAAAATATATTTTCGTGCATGTTTCAGGATAAGCTTGTTAGACGATTCACGTACAACATTGGACTTAGATTAAATCGATCAACTATCTCTATTTATTATTGTCGTGTATTTATTTTCATACCTTGTAAAACAATATTCAATAATCAAATATTTACATGTTAGTACCATGAGCTTTTGAACAATCGTGAATCGTCACTACGTGACACCTCGATGATTCCGCCATTGGTTGGGGTGTTACAGATATCCACATACTCCACCGTGTTCTTTGAATTTGGTCAGGATGCGCACATATGTTTTGTTTTGTGCCCGGATTTAGATCCATATCTGCATATACTCGTACACAACACATAAGAATAATGAAAATGGCATATCAAAATGACAAATTTGCCAAACTTACTGACTTGTAGGCGTATGAGGACACATACGCATGGGAATCCAAACTTATGACATTCATACATGTTCCCTGGTCAGGCGTATGATGAGTCATACGCATGACTCAAATATGAAAATCCAAATTGTTTGATGATCGATTCAATGTGCCATTTTTGGTAGATAAGCTCTATGCTGACCCATAATCAAACCGCTATTACAATATTTCAAAACAAGCTTGTTTAAATGGTTTATTGAGGGTTTATTAGTGGCGGTTCACCATATTCAAAGAATCGATCAATCAGGGCTATATACTTGATGAAACGGAATGTAAATCACACGGTACAAGAAAATCGAAAATCACAGGGTACAAGAAAATCGAAAACAAACGAACGAAAAGTCAAACAGTCAAACAGTCAAACTTGAGGGTTCTAAGGTACACGTATGCGGCTTTTTACCTTTTTGAAACAAAGAAGATGAATTATTCCTTATATAATCTCCTTCCCTTGGAGTGACAAATTTACCCGTAAGACATACTCGGTCCCTCAATTATTACACGTATAACAAGAATACCCTTCAATGTATTTGTAGATCACACGTATACGACATACTGTGATACCCCGCAATTTTAGGTTCCTGATTTAACTAAACTCTAGTTACTTGCACCTAGATTACTTGCATTCTACATAACTAGAGTTAACTAGGTAAGTCACACGTGCACACACTAGATGTATATGTATCTATGGGATATCATAGATTGACAAATACTTGATTAAACTTATGAAGGGTTGCAAATATTAATCAATGTGTGTACATACAAATCAATGTCCTATATTTCCTATATGTGCTTGTATATATAGGTATATACACACACGCAAGGTATATATATATATATATATATATATATATATATGCCTATCCTCATGAATGATTAATATCATGAGATAATTAGATAAACTAACCTAGCTACACCTTGATACATCACTATCACTATGACAATCTAGGATCCTTGGAACTATCAATCTCTAATAAGAATGTTCTAGGAAAGGTCACCATCAAGTCCACACATCCATGACTAGACTTCGGCCATACATCACTACCACACCAAGAAGCTTCCAAAATCACAACTAAGAAACCATGAACTATTAACATCCTAAGGTATAGACTAAGCTTGTTATGGAGTTGTCACCATCATCCTCACATTTCCTCAAATGTTTCGGCCAAACTCTCCTATACAACAAGGATGAAAGTGACATGTCCAAAGGCTATGCACAAGACAACTAACCTATCCTTTTTCACCAAAGTAGTACCTAGCCACTTCACTTAATGGTTGCTTCCACATTTCCACATTTGGAGCTCTACATAGCCGCCTATATGGAGACATATGCATATGTGCATATTCACGGCCAAAGACAATGGGAGTAGGACAAAAGAATGACAACTATACTAAAGACAAAACCAACTCATGATATCCATGAAACATCACTATCCTCTAGAAGCTTACACCTTGCTTTCCCTTTTGTCTTATACCTCGGCCGAAACACCTTGACAATAGTGAGTTACTGATTGATCAAGGAACTAAGATAGGAAGCTTCTAACTATCACCATCATCAAAAAACTTTCTCTTTTCCCTTTTGTCCTATAACCGATCGGATGGAAGCAAGGAAAAAGCAAGATTAGTTGTCCAAGTTTCACCAATCTAGTAACAAGACAAATCTCCTATAATCTACCTATTAAGCCAACCCTACCCCTTCTGAACCTCATACACCGTACGACTAAAGTACAAGGATGGATACAAGACTAATGCTTTCACAAGAATGAAGGTAAAACAAGGAATCATTGCTCCATTCCCAAGATGGAGGACATGCCTCTTTGAGAGATCACAATCGGCCGAAGGAAAGGAAGGGTGCAAGCTCATGATAGTTGTCAACCTTATACAAGAATAGGAAAGAAACAAAACCTTAATCCATTCCTTGATGAGTCAACCTATCCCTTTGGTCCATATCTATCTTTAAATCGGCCAATATCAAGGAAGAAGCAACCATCTTAAGTCACTATCTTTCATTCACACTTGATTAGTCACCTAAACAATAGTTTACTCTAAGAAGCTAGTGCATTCCTCTTTTGTTTTGTCCACACCTTGGCCGATCCACTATAAATAGAGCTCACATTCCATCCTCAATTGCCACACCAACACATTCTTTCACTTTCGAAACTTTCGGTTAACATTCCCTTGGAGCCGAAGCTTTACGAGCTCTTAGAGGAGTCTTGGAGACTATCCAACCTTCGATCACTTCTAGGTAAGGTTTCCATAACCTTAAACTATGATCTAGTCAAGTCTACCCTAATTTAATCGACCCTAGTTGATTTAAACACATAAACATACACGCATTGTCTTAGATCTTGCTTAATCTTGCACTAGTGAATGCGTTGTCTTAACATTACATAAATCGGCCTTGTTACATCTTAATGGGGGCTGAAAAACTATGTTTTTATATCCTAAAGATCACATAAATCACCATGTGTAGCAATTGGTATTTGTAATACCTATGATCACGATCGGGTTAAGGATCTATACAAAGCTTTATAATCGGCCACCACTAACTAACATGTGTTATCAAAACTAGAACATGTGTTCACACTCAACTAAGGTAATATTTTTTTCTAAACTCATGTAAAGGTGTCTAACTTTATCACAAGAACAAAACCAAGGTTCACGTAATACAATAACCAAGTCCACATATGTCGGGTAGACAAATTGTATGATAAATCTTGTGATTTACCATGCTTCTAATAAATCATAGAGCAAGTACTGTCCGGACAATAGTAGCTACATAAGTTGGCTTCACTAGAGCACAAGCATCACTATCAGGTGAGTTTCACTACTCTTTTCTCAAAAGCATACGTCTCGGATGAAACAACTTTCTAAACTTTTTCATAGTCGTTTGGGACTACTTTTACACATCCCGGATTTGGGGTGCTATGATTCACTGGGTGAATCTGCTTTCACTATTTCATGCTTTATGTCCTTGATAAACTAAACCAACTCTATCATTGAAGTCCTTATAAATACCGAATGAATTGTCGGGTGGGCAAGCGGGTTACTAGTTGATAGCGCTATTAGGTCTCACAAACCTCACATCGTGCTGGAGAGCATGGGAGTAAACTATAACTCAACATATTATCATTGTTGATAGACAATGATGCAAGGCACTTTGCTCACTATTGTGGGATCTCGTTGTTTAGCTGTTCGGTATTACCGATTTTAGTTATCATGAGTGGGCTAGCTACCCCTGGCATGTGAATTAGCATTTACTCGTCAAAACATGGTCTGGAGGACCTACATATTTACTTAACTATGTGAACTCACCAACTTTATGTTGACACACGATTATTATACCTTTTTGCAGGACACTAGTTCGAAGCACGAGTAGGGCATGCATCATATAGCATTATGGGGATATGAATAATTATCTACCTCCGAATGTTTAATTATCTATTATAATTTTGAACATGTTGTTTTATTCTGACTATTTGAATAACTATTATCTTTGGCTTCCGCAGCTATTGAAATCTTTAATTATCAATGAAACTTGTTTTACAATAACAAACTAAATGGTTTGGGCATTTAGAGTCGTTCATGTGACTTATGGCTATGGAGATCCCGGTGTGTCACGCGCCTCGCGGTATAAACCCCGCAGTGGAAATTGAGGGTGTGACACATACGTATTACAGGTTTCCAATGTCGGACTCTTTGACCCTTTAACTTTTCAAAAATGACACCTTTGATACGTGCATGACCTCCTACGACTTCAATTCCATACGTTTCACACCCCGCCAAGGCGGAAACATGAGGATGCGACCTCGAAAGGTTTTCAAGCACAAGGTTTAAGCAACACACAAATTTATTTAAAAAGGTACCATCGAAGGATGGATATTGTCATAAATTATTTAAAACATTATAACATTTTCTAAGAAATAAATAATTGACTGGAAGTCATGACTTAAACAATGATACATCATGGGACTAACCAAAAACAATTTAAAGTGATACCACCCAGTGCATGCTCGAAGCTCTCTCCCAAGCCTCTGCTACTCATCATTAATTGCCTGAAAAACATGCATAAAAGATTTGTCAACAAAAATGTTGGTGAGTTCACAGGTTAATGTACTAAGTAAATTGCCCGTGCAATTCGTGTATGACCAATCATAGGCTAGTTAAGTGAATGATTACTGCGCAAACCATGAGTCTCGTAACCAAACCTCTTGACTGTTGTGCCTCGTGCATTGTACACAAAAGACAATGTATGTATAAAAGAATACTAACAATCTTTCATATGTAACCGGTTAAAGTGACTAACCAAGAGTGGGGGTGGACTAACCAAGAGTGGGGGTGTCAACCCAATAGATCTATTAAAGTGTTCCATGGCTTTCGATAGCTAATGGTTACAGTGTAATGTAAGTACGAGGACTGTTGAGCTCATGAACCAAATGTCTCATGTTCCACATGGTAGTCAAGATAGAATATACACATAAAATGATATTTGTACTAATTTGTAGCATGTTTGTCCACCAAAATGTAGAAATAGTGAAATGGGGCCGTGAAACTCACCTGATGAAGATACGTGTGGTCTAGTGAAGCTGGAATGTGAGATAGCTACCGCTCAGACAATAGTTACCCTATGATTATTAATTGCAAGGTACATTGTACGTTCTTGCCGTTTATCATACAAATGGTTCACCCGACATCCGTGGGCCGTGGTTTTAGTGTACGTGGGCCATGTACAGTACACATGCGGTTTATAACTATTTTATTTGGGTATGGTTCTGGAAACCCTGGGTATTTGTTATAAGTGGACTCTTATTGTAAACAAGGTGGTCCCCACATGTCGTCATGGGCTTTAATTATTCCCAATCTAACACTGGTGGTCGATTTATATCAAAGCGAGTGTTTTAACATGTGTTTAGGCTTTGGTAGTATCCAAACAAGCATTAACATACATTATAGTCCGATTAACATATGTTATAATAATAGCCTATTTCTTTACACTATATGTTGTTCCAAAATTCCACTAGTTATCATGGCAAAATGAATCGATCGTGTAGATCAACGTGTAAGAGAGTGACCGTGAGTGTGTATAGGTGTGTTTTTCATGAAATCATGTATGTTTGTCTTCAAAATGTACCGAGTTATCAAGTACCTGTATGTGTATATATATATATATATTTGGTATAAAAATCGGTTTCTTGACATGCTTATAAGTCGTGGAAGGTTTGATAGGTGTGAATCACTATGTGAAAGTGTTGTCTAGACTTGTTTTTGTGGCATTCATGTGTGGCGAGTTTATGTGCAAAACATATGTTTAAAAGTACCAATGAGTGTTAGAAATCGATGTCTCTTCGTGACAATAAAGTAGTATCTTTGAAAATAACTATCTAGAATGTGTTATGTCGCTGAATACATGGTGTTCAAGGGTCAGGGGTCGGGTTAACATAAGGGCCGATGAATATAAGGTGGATAGTAGTTGAGTTTGTAGATAGTAACTTACCTAGTATAAATGTTGGTGATCACTGGATGATGGGACCTTCTAGCCTCCTCTTGAGATCCTAATCTTGCGTTCCGAATGCTTGGATCAAGAAAATGGTTTTGGTATTGGGGTAAGAAGGTTCAGTCGAGAGGAATGAGGAAAGAAAGGAGTGTTGTGAGGTGTTGGTGCAAGAAACCTTGATGGTTGTGGAGCTATATATATAGGCCGATCATTTGGTTGTTTGTTATTGATTAGAGAGGGCTAGTTAGAGGATAGGTTCCTAATTCATATAACACTCAAGGTTATCATCGGTTCATGCATTCCAACAAAAGGGGCCGATTACTTGAAGCTTTGTATAGATAACTGTGGTAAACCATTTCTTGTAAGGGTTATGATGGAAAAGGATTAGAACCAATTTTGGTGCAAGCTTGGTGGCATAGATAAATAGTGATACTTCATGGAACATGGATCCTTCCTTGTCCTTTCCTAGTTGAAATTGTGGGATATAGAGGTGTCAAGGGAGATCACATGGCCTATTCTCTTTTAGTGTCTATAAGGAGTATGTTTGACTCTATGTAGGATGATCACCTTAGTTGTGTTGAGTTTTAATAGTGTAAGAAGGTTGTCACTTGTTTGAAAAGGACATGTGAGTTGGTGTGTGTATATCGGCCGATTGTAGAGGTCAAAGAAAGCAATCTTTCTAGTTTGGGTGTATGATCATACTTTGGGAGTAGTTTATCATAGGTGTAGGTTCCTTTATAGTTAATGGTTAGATGTAAATCAATGATCCATGTGTGATACCCCGCAATTTCAGGTTCTCACTTTAACTAAACTCTAGTTACGTTCCTTGCATTATACTTAACTAGGGTTAGCTAGATAGGACACACGTTACATAGTTGTATGTTAATAACTGCACAAGGTGGTAATTCGAGGAATTACCAGACTGTATACATGATTAGTGAACCTCGGACGTTTGTGAATAATGAAGTTTAATAATTGTGTGTTAACTGATTTGGATTGATTGCGATTACGTGCTTCTGTGATACTCGCTGAAACTATGTGCAAACCATATGTGATTATGTGAACTTAAACCGAATAAGTTAATAAGAATCGTTAAAGGTGGACCATTAGGATGATTGGGGTCTTAACACATGGGGTTACACTTATTAAGGTCCGAAATAGCGAAAACGTCGAAGGAAAACATGTCGGGTGAACTCACCAACTATAGTGGACATTTTAAGTTTGTTTTTAGAGATTGTTTGACTGTGGCACGGTGGGAATAGGTTGACCCTATGGATTGGATTCGTAGAAGTTGAAAGCAAGGTCCATTACACTTTGCATTTCCGCCTTTTAGCAGTGTGTGATACCGTCCGAACCAATTATTGTTGCCGCATGGTGTCGCTGCCAGGTGTCGTTTCCTGTTGATTCAAGTGTAGATCTAGGATTCGTGATTTCGTGATCATGTCAACTAGGGTGATGTGTTTCAGCTCCTAACTGTGGGTATTTGTTTTTGGTCCAAGGTATAAATTTATAAAACCCCCGATGATTGGATTTATTATAATTGTTAAACAAATGCTAGTTGGATCGCTGACTGGATTGAATCGGATTCATGATTGTCTATATACACGCTTCCGCAACTCCATTAATTATAAATATTAGTAAATTTAATATAAAATTATAATAGTACACTGATTCACAACATAATAATATAGCATGCTTTTATACTTCTTATAAACAAGATTCACAACATAATAATAGAACATGATTTATAAACCCGGAACAAAACTATCTAATATTTCGTGTGGTATATACATTAATCCTAATGCAAGTGATTAGGTAACATACTACAACAAATTGGCCACATTTAATAATATGGGTAAGGCTAACTTAAAAAGTAGCTGAATAAGGGGCTGGTACATGTCACTAGCAAAAAAAGGTATTATTGCCCATTATCATAATTGTTGATTTTTTTCAACTTTCATCCTCATTTTTAAAAAGGCCATAACTTTTTCATACGACATTATTTTTTAAAAAAAATTACACCATAAAAAAAAGTTTTCCATCCTCTTTCATTTCCATACTATATTGTATAATTTAAAAAAAATTGTTGGGTTGATAACTTGCGTTTTATTGAGTGTATACTTGCGTTTTAGAAACGCAAGTTATACCTGATAAGACGACCTGGTAAAACGACCTGATAAAACGCAAGTTATAAATAATAAAACGCAAGTTATACATGCTAAAACGCAAGAAAGAATAAGGGGCTGATACATGTCTCTGGCAAAAAAAGGGTATTATTGTCCATCACCATAATTGTTGACTTTTTTCAACTTTATCCTCATTTTTAAAAAGGCTATAACTTTTTCATACGACATTATTTTTTTAAAAAAATTACGCCATAAAAAAAAGCTTTTCATCCTCTTTCGTTTCCATACTATATTTCTATCATTTAAAAAAAAAATTTGTTGGGTTGATAACTTCCGTTTTATTGAGTGTATACTTGCATTTTAGAAACGCAAGTTATACCTGATAAGACGACCTGGTAAAACGACCTGATAAAACGTAAGTTATAAATAATAAAACGCAAGTTATACATGCTAAAACGCAAGTAAGTAATATTAAGTTTTTACATTTAGACGCAAGTTATTATTGTTTATTATTGTTTAAACGCATGTAGGTAATATCAAGTTTTTACATACATATAATACTTATAGTGATCCAAGATTAAATTCCTGTAGATGAAAAAGAAAACAAGCCTACAATAATAACTCTCAATTTACTTTTAAAGCCTTTATTTACTGGTGCATATTTAGCCACACAAACAGCAAATATTTTATTAGTTTGGAGTTTCAACGAAGGGCCTTCAAGAGTGGTACTCGCTCACTATAACATTTTAAATTTATACGCGTGAAGATTGTTAATCACAATTAAAACTTAATTATTTTCCTGTCAGTGGGTATGATGGGTGCACTGAAAGTAGAATAGAAGCAGATCAAACTCCCAAGCTATGAGTCACACTTCCTAAAAAACCGAAAACAAGACCCATAAAATGTAATTTTATCATTCTAAAGAGCCAAATGGACAACTCTAACGTGTGTGGAAACAAACTAAAAAAACAAAAAGCTATTGTTACATTCAGAATGTTTAAACGCAAGTAATAATATCAAGTTTTTACATTTAGACGCAAGTAATATCAACCCAGCAGAGTATTTTTTTTTAAAGTATAGCAATATGGTATGCAAATGAAAGAGGATAAAATGCTTATTTTTATGGTGTGTTTTTTTTTTAAATAATGTCGTATGAAAAAGTTATGGACGTTAAAAAATTGGAGGTGAAACTCAACCATTGTGGGTTATACCAATTTTGCCATTCTCCTTCTCTTTTAGAAACTCAACGTATACTTTTTCCCTTTTAATCTCATCCATTGATTTATTTTGATCAAAAGACTTAGGGACTATGAGGTCTTAGGTTCGAATCTCACAAGAGGTTTTTTTTCTCAAAATTAATTATGAGTTTCTTTCTGAATTGGTGACTTGGTAGTATAATATGATCGCGTGGTAACACTGGTGACACGATGATGCTCCATTAATCCATGAGTGATTCCAATTGACCGTTAAAAAATATATTAGCTTAGGCAATGATCCCGATGAGAATATCCTTCTTTCAAAAGATGACAAGGTACATTATTAAAGTAAGATTTTGTGATGTATATGTGATATCTTAGGTGATAAGGTTCTTGATAAGGTGCTTATAGCCACAAACCATTTATTACTTGCGTGAAGTTAGCATCTATTCATTTTTCCTAATATAACTCTTACAGTAAATTTACTATTTTGTAGTTAATCTTTTCGAGGAAGGAGGAAATATATATAGATGACATGCATTCCAATAATATTTGCAAGAGTGTTGCGCACCTCTAAAGAAATAGTTTATATAGGTTGTGTGAAGATGTATAATTAAAGTTACACTTTTATGATAGGGTATTGGTGTAGTTTAGCTTTGTTTAGCAGACTAAATTTTCTAATATTTTACATGGACTTCGAATGTGATTGTATGCTTGGTTTTTACCTATATGTTGTCCTATCATGTTATCATGTTATGTACGTTTCCATTTGTACGATGCTACTCTTTCAACTTTAATTTTGCTTCCTGAACATTTCGATAGCGGGGGCCTCTCTAATAGTTTTACTAAAAATTAAATCAAACAATTAAATCAAAGGCTATATTTAGTAAACTAAAGTGTGGTGTCCTATTCATATTACAGACATATGATACATGTTTAGAAGTGCACAGTACCAACCGCGTACATGCTATGATTGTAATTTTGACACTAGGAATGATATGTGTTATTCATTCTATTGTCACATGTTATACTACATCATTGTTCGATACACATTATAAGCCAACATGTGCACCTTATAAATGAATTTGTAAGCGTTGATTCTCAGTTTTAGCTATTTTCGTTCCCTTTATTGTACTCTATATATTTTTGTAAAAATTACATAATTTAAATGGAACTCTTATCTCAACAAGTTTGTTAGATATTATATAGTTAACATGATTTGAACATTATTCTTTATAAAGATTGAACTTATGAATTGAAAATGTGGATAGTCAATCTATAAACTACTTGAAAAACCCACTAAATTAATAGGGTTTTAAATATAATATTTAAAATTTATCCTAACCCAGTTCTAGCGGTTTTTTAAACAGAACCGCAGTTTTGAACCGAATCGAACCGAGAACCATTTTCACCAAAATCTAAGAATCAGAACAAGACTCTAAATACAAAAATGTGGTTCGGATCTAACGGTTCCTCAGTTCTAGCGGTTTCAAAGCGTGAATTACTCAGCAATAACAAAGTGTAACATACCAGAGTTACAAACAAAACTTTCAAATTACACATCAGGACCGCTACAGCGATTGTAGCTTTGCCTTGATTTTTCATCCACAAGAATCCTATTGTCCTGATCTCCTAAATTGAATTTTAACACGTTTTTAACTATTTATTTATTTTATATTTTTCTTTTGAAAAAAATCATTCGCATGTCACCTCACTTTCCATATGCACACACATGATAAAGTGATCACCATCATCATATAATTCTTCTTTCAAATATATGCTTATGCCCAAATAATATTATAATTTTACCTGACTGAAAACATGTTTCATTCAATTCTCTTTCTTTTGGTGCCTATTCTTATATTCACAGCCACTGCATATGAATTTAAAATAAGAATCTGTGAACTTAACACCACCAGCCATACAAACAACACAATTTTTCACTCAAATGTTAACCAAGTCCTTGACTCACTTGCTTCAGAATCCACCTTAATCGATAAGCGATTCGTAACCAAGAATTCTGGAACTGAACCCAACATAGTCTATGGCCTCTACCTTTGTCGGGCTGATGTTCTCCCAAACGACTGTCGTAATTGTTTGCTCGAAGCTCATCTAGATATCAACACGACATGTTCTTTGTCAAGAGCAGCCGTGGCATGGGGAGACGTCTGCATGTTCCGTTACGCCAATTATTCAATGGTCTCGGTGATGAACTATAACACTTTTTTCCAGATCTGTAACGAAGTTAATATTACAGAACTGGCTTCAGAGCAAGATCATTTTTCACAAGCTGCTAATAACCTTATGATTCAACTATCGAAACGTGCTTCAAATGATCTGACAAAGATGTTTGCATATGATGAAGTATCGTACAATAATACTGAAAAGATTTATGGATATGTCCAGTGCACACCAGATTTATCAGGTTCTGATTGCTATAAATGCCTTCAAGCGAGTATAGACCGTATGCGCCCCTACTGTTATGGGAAAAAAGGTGCACGATTGGTGGCCGCGAGTTGCAACATTAGATTTGAGATATATAAGTTTTTAGAATTCACAGCAGCCTCATCAGACGATCCAGGTTTAAATTCAGTTTCATTAATTTTGCTTTAGTTGTGAATGTATTGTGTAATCTGATCTAGCCTATTTGTGTTTCTAAAATTATTATGTCTTTGGAACATCAATTGATTGATAAACGGTTTGAAAAGATTTTTTACTTGATGGTAAGGGGTGATTGTTTGATTTCAACCAATAAAAAAATATTTACCAAAATAAACATAATAAACATATGCTCTGGATAAGGTGCTAATATTTAGCCCGCACTTTGCATGTGTCTCTTCTCATTTGCCTTTAAAAGCTAAAATTTAGCCTGTGCTTTTTAATATGGCGATAAAATGGTTTAGCAGAATTTTAGCCACCAACTAGATTTAGCTCACTCTTTGAGTGTGTATTAATTTGATTGTTTTTCACAAACCCCATCGTTTTGGTGCTACCTAAAATTTAGCCCACACTTTATCCTCTTTGCATATCGTACCTATTTGTCCTCTAATGGTTGCTTTCTCTATCTTTGCATACGCTAAATTCATTCTTTGTATTTTTTTTGGGCAATATTTCTATTTGGTGTTTCACATGCAGGGAAAAAGAAAATTCAGTCAAAGATAATTGCAGCAATTGTAGTTACAGTTGGTGTTTTTGTTGTTACTGCGGCCATATGCTATTTATTCTTTGTGAAGAAATGGTTTCATCCCATCACAGGTGGTGGTTTAAAGGATAAAACTGGTGAGTTCATAATGTTTTCACTTCAGTGATTAGACTAGCAATGATACTTGGGAGAATTTATTTAATTGGTTTACAATTTCCACCTGCTATAGATGAAAGTGAAATAATAACTCATGAATCTTTACAATATCCATTGAGCACAATTGAGGAAGCCACAAATAATTTCTCAATTGAGAACAAAGTAGGTGAAGGTGGGTTTGGTGAAGTATACAAGGTATGAAATTGTGTTTAAACTTATCTTTTCTTGATTAAGAGATTTTATTTTTAAATCTACAAATTGATAATGACATGAAATTCACTTTATTAAATGACAGGGAGTTTTTGCTAATGGACAAGAAATTGCTGTGAAGAGGTTATCCAAAGGATCCAGACAAGGCACACTAGAGTTCAAGAATGAGGTTGTATTACTAGCCAAACTTCAACATAGAAATCTCGTCAGACTTCTGGGATTTTGCCTACATGCTGAGGAGAGGATCCTAATTTATGAATATGTTCCTAACAATAGTCTTGACTTCTTTCTATTTGGTTAGCCTCAAACCTCTATACCCAAGTACATAATATTCCATGCACAAGTCTCTTTGTGGCAGATTGTATCCATGTTTTGCAATTGTTTTGCAAATAACTAGTGGCTTACTCAATCCACTCATTAATTCTTTGTGTGTTGAATACTTTAATCGTCTTTAAACATATATCTTTCTTCAAAAGTCATTTTGATTGATGTCCAGGTCCAACAAACGATGTGAAATTGGATTGGTCAACACGGTACAGAATAATAGGAGGTATTGCTAGAGGGATGTTGTACCTACATGAGGATTCTAGACTGCGAATTGTTCACAGGGATCTTAAAACTAGCAACATATTGTTAGATCAAGAATTGAATCCAAAAATATCAGATTTTGGAATCGCAAGGATTGTTTGTGGAAATGAAGAACACGCGAAGACAAGTAGGATTGTCGGAACTTTGTAAGTTTTTTTACTAGCTTCCACATAAAACTAGTAGGTTCATTTATATTATTTTGACATTCTGTTTGCATTTGTAAGCGGATACATGTCACCTGAGTATGCAATGCATGGTCACTTCTCTGTAAAATCCGATGTGTACAGTTTTGGTGTATTAGTTCTTGAGATAATAAGTGGGACTAAAAACACTCGATTCGTTCAATCTGGTTACATGGACCTTCTATGCTATGTGAGTGCAACTATTTCCATGAATGCAAAATATTACAATGTTGAATTTGTTAACTAACTATTGTATATGCCTTCTAGGCCTGGAGTAAATGGACGTGTGGGGACAAACTTGAGATACTAGAAACAAATATGGTCGACGCAAGATCCGAAAATGAAGCCTTACGTTGTATCAATATCGCCTTATTGTGTGTTCAAGAAGATGATGAATTAAGACCAACAATGGCGTCTGTAGTCCACATGCTTAATAGCGACTCAACTGCATTACCTGTTCCTCAACAGCCCCCTTTTGTATCTGGGAAAAGAAGTAAATATACAACATCAGAGCTACAAGAATCAGATGTTTGGCTTACAGATGCTTCACTTATTACTGATCTACATCCTCGATAAAGAAAGCCATTAAACAATTTTAGTTAGGTGTCACCACCTATTGGATATTTGAAAGTCTAAACAATGGTAATGTTGGTGAAATATTGAATATAATCATAACGTTATTAGCTTTTGTTGGATAATAAAACTGATGTGCATAACTCAAACAGAAATAGAATGAATAATGTAACGGAATTCGATTAACAGAACAGGATATAATAATTCATAGTGTTTATCTTTGAATTTGGACAAAAACACAAGAACATAAACTTTTCGAAAAACTAATGGATTTTATTAAGGATAACAATCTTGGTATCTAACAAATGTACATGAACATTTATTATATACTAAATGAAACGACATGTCTTGAAGACAGTTATCATTCGATCAGTTGGGTTGGTCAGATAACCAACTGCCACCCATTCATAATTTGGCGCCAAACATAATTGTCAAGGGTAATATAGTCTTTTCAGAGTTGTTTGACCCATTATCTTGTGCTCGTTTTGTTTGCAGCCTTGTTCGTCTGATCTGGTTATTGTTGACCCATGTTCCAGCCTTCTGATCTTGTCTATATTGACCCATTTGATGTTGCAGTAACCATGTAATCCATCTTGACCCATTTTTGTGGCTGCAGTTCTTCTGATCCGAATGCTTCAGCCCATTTGTAGCCGATTGATCCTAATCATGTCCTTATTATTCTATCAAACTAAGATCTTAAATATTTACATATGTAGTACTTATATACATACACACATACATACTAATACATACATTTAGAGTTTACATATTTACAAATACATATTTACAAGTTTGCATATATATATTAACACCTGCCCCTAAATCAAAGTTGGGCTCATCGGACTTAAAGGTAGTGTTTCAATGGCTTCTTTTAGATCTTTTTCGGCATATGAGAAGTCGAATTTTCTCTTCTTGATTAGCCTGTTTGGAGCCTTCCAATCTCCTTCCATATAAAGAGCATAATCCTCTTCAATTGAAGTTGATTTATTGTTTATCATAGGCATTCTTCTAGGCATGATTGGCATTGTTTCAGTTCTTCTATGATTGATGCACTTAATTCTTCCTTTTCTTACTTTATCTTCGGCTTTGTAGGATCGTTTTATCACAAAGAACACAAGATATCACAAAAGTTATTATGAATCAGGTGCGGAAACCCTAATTCACATGCAAAATGATATAAATCGTAATCAAAAGACATTAAAGTTCATTTTCAAAACGTTTTCATTAACATTAATCAAATATATAACAATTACAACTCGATATTAATGAAAACTAAGACTTTCCAGAACCTTCCTAAACACACACACAAACACCTACTCGAATGACCAACAACTACAAACTCAAAGCTGATCAAAGATATATATAGACTTTCTCATTCGACCTAGAAAAGGTTCGAATGAGTTGGTTCGAACCCTCGACATCCCGAACCAATAATCAACCTTAATAAAATCTTCCTTCAACTCTTGATAAACTTCATTCGACCTCTCGATGAGTCGAATGAACATGTAAAACTTCCAAAACTTGAAATCTTCGTCATTATTATGTGAATCCAAAAGCGACAGACACAATAATGCATCTACAAACTCCTCCTTGTCTGTTGCTCGGATTCTTTGGTCTGTTTCTTATTTAAAACAACTTTCACCTTCTTCTTCATACTCGTTCCTTCAACGTTTGATGGACATTTCATTGATTCATCTCTCATCTTCATCGTTTTCCCAAGCATTCTTTGTAATTACAACCTGCATACACTTCGAATGCAAAGCAAAACATGACAACTTTCTGAAACCTCCAAGCTTGTTCAAGATCAGGAACATCAAAATGAATTTAATTGTAATACAACGCGTCGATATCGTCTTTTGAACAGTTTATCAACCACATAGGATCGAACACACGTATTTTCTTACACATCAGCTTTGGATTCTTGTCATGTAATACGATCATTGCTTCACCAGTCTTCCAGTCATAGTACCAGAATGCAAAGTCTTTATTGAAATTCTGTTGAATCGACATCAAAGGAATTCTCTTCAAAACACGTAGGTGGTTTATATTTCAGAGTCACATACGGCAAATTTTTCTTTGGATCAGTATTCTTATGAACAATTCTCTTAGGATACTGAGGCTTGAGCCTGTCCCACTTCATATTACTCTCTCGTTTCATCTTCTCAGCCATGTAATGAAGTATATTCGAACTCTCTAAACCACCCAACTGATGTCTACACACGTCTCTCACAACCCAATATGGAAGTGTTTTAATATCATGAAAGTGTCCAAAGTAGATAACACCTTTCTCCCATTTTATCTTGATATACCTAAGCTGTGGAAACCATTTCCATGCCAACGCTCTTCCGTTGAATAACCTGTAATGACATCTGTAAAATTTGCCTTGAATTGCCGGCACAGGACGTTTATCAGTCTCTTCTCGCAACTTCTTCATGTAAGCTTTCAAAGCATCAGACTGTTTATACACATTTGCTTTCTCAGTTTCATCATCGAACACTTCATCAATGGTCTTATTTCCTTTCTCTATGGCAATCTTTTCAGCTTTCTTCAAGATCTGGTAATTAATAACCGGAATGCTGGTTTTTTCTTTCATGTTGTAGTACTCCGGGTATTCTTCGTGAGATATATCTTCAATTTGTACCTCATCGAATTTACTTGTGTTTCTGTCATCAAAGTTATTACGCGGTTCAACAACTAGAATATAAGGAATATCTTGTTTCTTTAATAAATCATCAAGATACATTCCAGCTTGCTGTGCAAGTCCTTCAAGTATTTCCTTCGTCACCGCAGCACTTACCTCAGCATCTTCAAGATCTGGGCCTTGGTATTTGTAGATACACGAAGTGCGACTAGTGCTATTGAATTGCAAATTCTAATATGTTTTGGTGATATCGGACGGTCGAAGGTGAAAATCAATTGGTCGAATGTCGATAGAATGGTCGAAGGGAGAGCTCAGAGAGGTCGAATGAAGTTTTGTTTATTATATGTGTTGATTCGCCCACTGTGAATGGTCGAACCTGCACATTCGCCCAATCGAATGGTCGAATGTGCAGGTCTATATATAGGATGAATCATTTTCTAATGTTAACTTTTGGTCATTTTTGTTTCCCTCTCTGAGTGTGTCGTCTCCCTAGGGTGTCTTTGAGTCTGTAATTGATATCTATCATTGCAAACAACGTTTTAAAGGTTTTATCATTATGTTTATTAATGAAATGAAAATGTTTGAGATGATTTGTGTGTTATGCTAGATATATTATCATTTCGTAATCAATTCAGGGATTCCGCACCTGAATTGAACTTGTTTGATCATAGTCTTTATTTGAAGATCGATCCTTGACACATACAAAGTGGTATCAGAGCCATAAGGATCAAACAACTACGAATTGATAATATTAGTGTTGATTTGGACCCAATTTTGATCAAAACTTTTCTGTTTTCATTGAACATTTGAAATTGATGAATATTTATTGATTTGAACTAGTTTTCATGGATAAAATTCAAAATTCTCTTTGTTAAACTTGTTCCAAATCCAATCCGATGCAAAATAACTGAATTTCAAAGTATAACCGTTTTTCAAAATGAAAGGGTCGAACCTAGGGAGAAACGGTCGAGAGTGTGGTTTTAGGTCGAACCAGGACCTTTTAGGTCGAACGTGGAAATTAATTCGGTCGAACCTAGAAATTGTTAGTGTGTTGATGTTCATTCGACCATTGGTTTTACATTTGACCAATCGGGAGGTCGAAAGTGGATTGATTTGGTCGAAAGTGAAACGTGTCTATTATTTTCTACATTCGAGTCTTTAGAAACGGTCGAATCTGGACTAAATTCCACATTCGTCCTCACGATCATTTGTAAAAGGTCGAACGTAGAATCTGTTGAAATGTTTTTCTAATCGTGTCGTGTTTTATAATTTTCAGACGATATGTAGAACTTTCTGACAACACCACGACCTAATACAACACCACAACAGCAAACAACAATGGATCCTTGGTTGGTAGCTGCTCAGAAGACGGCTAGTCAATCATCTCAACCAATCAATTATTTGGCGATGACTAGTTCGATGCCCCAACAAGTTGCACAACCACAACCACAACCTATGGCTGATTACTGGGGAGTTGTAGCAGTTGCGGTACACTCTCAGACTACCAATGCGATTTCAACGCTTATTCATGACTTATCTTCGGGTAGTGGGAGCCGTCCACCAAAGTTGATGGAAATGGTGGATTACAACCAATGGAAGACCAAGTTCAAGATTCATCTAGATGGAATGGGAATGGAAGGCACGAAAGCTTGGCAAATGATTGCTAAGGGGTATGTAGCTCCGGTTTTGGAGAACACCGGTGAGCCAATTCCATTAGAGAGTCTAGCCAAGGATGAGAAGAAAAAGTTTGCAGTGGAAAAGAAGGCGTTTTCCCAACTGTCCCAGGCCATTAACAATGATCTTTTACATCAGTTTGGGTCGTGCACCACTTCGAAACAATTATGGGATATGTTAAGGAATCGTCACGATGGGAATGAGAAGACAAGGAAGCTTAGAATGGAGGAGTTGAGAAAAGGGTTTGATAACTTTAGCTATATGGGAAATGAGACGTTGAAAGAGTTGATTCCGAGGTACTGTCATTTATTGACCGAACTTTCAAGTTATGAGATTAATATACCCATGTCTGAGCTGGTGGATAAGTTCGCTGATGCATTACCACCATACTGGAATCAACATATTGAGGTCCTTAAGGAGAAAGACGAGTACCAATATTGGACCATCAATGAATTCATCCAGAAGCTTGAGAACAAAGAGATGGAGGAAAAGAGGAAAGAAAAAAGAGCTCAAGTTCCTCAGAATCCAAAGTTATATCATGGTGGTACATCTTCATCTCTAACTAGTTCAAGTTCCAGCAATACTGTTGCTCCACACATAGCTTGTGTTTCAAGCATTGTTGAACCAACCAAAACACCCATAAACTATCTTGCTCAAACCTTATCTTATACCTCACCATCATATCCTACTACTTAAATCCCACCATTTTCACCTATGCAACAAGCTGCATGCTATTCAACTAATTTGTACCAACCACAACAACAATCCTACATTCCTCAAGTGAATCAAACTCAAATGAACCCAAGTCAATCTAACTAGAGCCCAATTGTGTTGGAGACATCAAACTTGAACAATGTTACTGTTGAAGTTGCACAGCAACATGTAGCCTTGGTTTCTGCTATGGTCGCTTCATATAACGGGTTAGTAGCTAGTCAAATTGGTAACAATAACTTAACCAGTGAGGACTATGCTCAAATTGACAAGGAGGAGATGGAGCTCATTGACATTCAGTGGGCATTTGCTAGTGTCATGAGGCAAGCGACGGAGTTTATAGAGAAGATGGGCAGAACTGATCTTTCCACATCTCCCAACACCACATATGGCTTCAACAAAGCCAAAGTCACATGTTTTAACTGTGGTGGGAAAGGTCACTTCAAAAGAGAATGCACACAGCCAACACAACAGGGGAACATGAATCCTTTTAACACCAATTACCAGAACCGTCAATCACAAAATCAGGTATCATATCAAAGCCAAAATAACTCCAACTTTCAACCACAAAATAACTACCAAAACTGTCAAAACACCTCACCAAATAATTCTGTTAGACAAACCACTACACAAAACCAGAACCAAAACCAAACACCACACAATCCAACCAGAACAATCATTCCTATCTCTATACCTAATATCCAAACCCAACCAGATAACCAGAACCAGGCTTTGGTAATCCAGAAAGATGAGGGATTTGATTGGACTGGTATGCAACTTGGTGTTGAGGAGATCACTATTGGTATGCAACTTGGTGTTGAAGATGAATTGGAGATTGAGAAGTTGTCTGAGGTGAAGATTGAGGAGTTAATTGCAGAAAATGATGCTTGTGTTGAGAAGTAGTCGGGATTGATTCTTGATTCTGTTACTGATGTTCTTGAACAGTGTGATTCAGCTTATTCTGACTCGGAGAGCAATTCTGATTCTGAAGCTAGTGTTAACTCACTAGATGATGATATTGATCAACTTATAGCCGAAGCTGATTTTCTGATGACTAGCAAATCTTGCATAGTGGTTGATGTTTTTACCAGAATCGACTATTCTAAATTCTTTGCTGTAAAGGAAGCACACTTTGCATTGATGGCGATGACAGAGCCTCCAAAACAGGTAAGTTCTGAATCTAATTTAGACATGAACAGTGATAACTATTGTGGTGCATGCGATAGATTGACAGAGGATAATAAGCAACTCAGGGTTCAGCTTGAGAGTGCTAAGATCAACTGTCAATCGTATAAAAAAGAAGCACGGGAATTCAATAAGGTACTTGATGGTTATAAGAAAGACATTTCAGATCTTAAAAGGACATTATCTTTAAAACAATTAGCCATTAACAGTTACATTAATGAATTGGAAGAAACAAAACTTGAAATGGCTACCATAAAGTGCTTTGCTGCGAAAGTCAACAAGAAGCTTGAAATCTATAAACATATTGCATATGTTGTTGGCCATATAATTGAGGAACCTTCACAGTCAAGTAGTGCAAACTACAAAGCTGTCCCATCTCCAGTGTTGTTTGAAAATCATACTTTGCATTCAATAACACCGGAGAGTTTAGTTAAGTCTGACTCTACATCGGATGATGAGTCTAACACCTCCAGTGTGGGAGACCCTAATTCTGATGTTAGACCTATTTTAGGACTAAATGATGAAGGTTTGATAGCTGTAACTGATGATTCTGACTCTGAGGATGACAAATCTAAGAAAGTGAGTGATATCCCTGCTGAAAATCACATTATTACCAATGAACCGGTGTCACCTTCTTAGATTATACATCAAATGGCTAACGCTCATCGAGTGAATCAGTCAGTTAAGCATTTGAGAAAAATGAACAATGTGACAAATCCGTCAAAGTGTTTTATCGGATGGAAGGATCCGATAAGATAGTCTCTGACGAGGAATATCCAATTAAGTTTGCCAATTATGCCAAGATTGAGAAAATTTGGCAGGAGAGTACCATTTGGTTCCCAAAACATGAGAGAACAAATGATGTACCTCCAGAGGTTTTAAAGAAAATTTATTTAGATGTTCCAAAAGAACCAAAGGTTGATGTCACAGAGTTTATCAAGCCGAAAGAGAAGGCAAATAGTTTTCTTGAGCCGACTTACTCAAAGGAACCAGCTCCTGAGAGTTTAAGAAGAAGGTGTGTGGATGATCAATATCCTATCACTAGTTATGCAAAGTCGAACGCCAAGAACAACTTTGAGGAGTATCGTGCGTGTTTTAAGTGCGGGGAGAGAGGGCATTTACTTGCTCACTGCCCGTACGTTAGGCACAAGAGGCACGAGGTTGAAGTGAAGTAGAAATATCAAAATCCAGTCGATAATCATTGTTATCCACAAAGACGATTTGTCCGTCAACCAGCACCGTTTTATAACCAAAGCAGATATTTTCAAAAGAGGGATAATTGTCAGATGACATATGATTGTCGTAACCGGATCGCCATGGAAGAGCCTTTTAAGAAACCTGTGGTGAATACAACTGTTGACAAGCAAAAGGTACCATTAAAACCTGCAGTCAAATCAACAGTTGGACCTGTCTCTGCTAAATCAGAGAAGGTAACCAAGAAAGTTTCATTCAGGGACGATGTAAAGAAACCGTCTAAGACCTCAAAATCTCAGATTCGGATCTTGAAACATTCGGAACAATTTTGGTCACCAAAGGGATCTCAAGGTGCTTCATCTTCAAAAGTGAATGAGAAATCTGAGAATGAAAAGGATTAAATTGATCAGAAAAAGATCAATTCAAATTCAACTATTTGTGAAAAAGATTCTTTGAAACTGAATGTTCAAAGACCCAAGACCAAGCAGGCTTGGGTCCCCCGAAAAATCTAATCTTTTTACTTGATATGTGCAGGGAGCTTCAGCTGGCCCTGTGAGCAGTCTTTGGATTGTTGACAGTGGATCTTCTGGTCACATGACATGGGATTTATCGCTACTATTTGACATAAGAAATATCAATGGCGGATACGTAGCTTTGCTGGAAACAAATGAGGATACATTACTATGGAGGGTAGTGTGAGTAATGGCATCATAAGTTTTGAGAAAAAATCGTATGTGAAGCAAATAGACTATAATCTGCTCAGTGTCAGTCAAATCTGTGATAAGCAGTTCTCTGTATTCTTTGATGACAAATCTTGCTACATTCTCAAGCCAGGATTCGTACTTCCAAAAGAGTGGGTAATTCTGAAAGCACTAAGAGTGAACAATCTGTACATTCTCGACATGTCAACAGCAATGACAACTCAAGGTCAAGTAACGTGTTTCCTCTCCAAGGCTACTGAAAAAGAATCAATTATGTGGCATTGGAGGATGGGACACATTCTCCTTAGACAAATGAACCATCTAGTGAAGAATGAACTTGTCGAAGGCGTAAATGTTAAACATTTCCATTTGAACGACAAGTGTGTGAGTTGCAAGAAAGGAAAGCAACACAAACAATCCCACAAACCAAAGAAAGTCAATTCAGTTGAATTACCACTTGAGCATTTGCACATGGACCTATTCGGACCGGTCAAGCGTAAAAGTCATTCCGGTGAATTGTACTGTCTTGTGGTTACCGATGAATATTCCAGATTTTCATGGGTTATGTGCTTGCATCATAAGCGCGACACGTTTAACAATCTGAAGGTTCTGTTCACTCGACTAGAAAATGTCTATGGTTTAAAGATCAAGAGAATTAGGAGTGATAATGGGACGAAGTTCAAGAACGCACAGATGGATGCTCTTTGTGAAGACAAAGGAATTCATCATGAATACAGTGCTTCGTATACCCCGCAACAGAACGGTGTCGCAGAACGTAAAAACAGGTCTCTAATTGAAGCGGCTAGAACAATGCTTGCAGATTCCAACCTTCCAGTAATGTTTAGGAATGAAGCCATTTATGCAGCTTGTTATACTCTCAATCGTGTTTTAATAGTGAAGAAGTTTGGTAAAACTTCTTATGAGCTGTTGAACAGACAAAAGCCAAACTTAGAGTATCTAGAACCGTTTGGAGCACCATGTAAAATGCTTAATCCATCTGAGAAGTTCGCACCGAAAGATGAAGAAGGATTCTTTGTTGAATATGCAACCCCGCTCAAACGGGTATTCAACAAATGAACTCGTCAGGTAGAGGAGTGGGCTAACGTTGAAGATCAGCGGTATACTCAGAATGTACAGGGTAGCGGTCCAGACTGGATGTTTGATTACAAAGATTTCTTTGAATCATTCAATCTAGATAGCTTGGTTGAAGAGGTTGTATTACGATTATATTACGAGTGTGAAAACGCAGTGACATCACCGTTGGTGCGTCCGATCACCGTAACCCCTCAAACAGCTTCTAATGATGCCAATGCTCCTTCAGCTGAAGAAGAGGTATTTCAGGAAGCTTCCACAACTCTCAATTCATCAGGATCGGAAGATGATGATGATGTTACAAGTGAAGCTGTTCCAGATATTGCTATAGAGACACCTACAGTGAACCCAAATCCAAATGGTGCTTCATCATCAAACTTGGGTAATGATCTGGATTCGACAGAGAATTTGACTACCCAAACGGGAGTGCAAGTACCTGATTATCCGGAATCTCGGATACATCGTATTCACCAGCTAGAGCAAGTTATTGGTGATCCTGGTAGCAGTGTGATGACGAGAGGATAACTGAGGAATGCTAAATCACCAGAAAACCTTGGCGCTCTAGCCTTATATGCTAAAATTCAAAAGTCAAGTTGTCAGAATGACTGGTCTTTTGCTTGTTATGTTTCGCAGGTTGAGCCGCGGGCATACAAGGATGCTCTTTTGGATGAAGCTTGAGTAGAGGCAATGCAAGAGGAGTTATTACAATTTCAGAAACTGGGAGTGTGGACACTAACAGATTTACCTCCAGGACGGAAAAAGATAAAAACAAAATGGGTGTTTAAATGCAAAAAGGATGACAGAGGAGTGATTGTTAGAAACAAAGCTCGATTGGTCGTACAAGGATTTCATCAAGTGGAAGGAATCGATTATAACGAGATTTATGCACCGGTTGCACGCGTAGAGGCTATCCGCATGTTTCTAGCGTTTGCATCTTACAAGAAATTCAAGGTGTATCAAATGGACGTTAAAAGCGCGTTTCTCTATGGTGTGTTCAAGGAAGAAGTTTACGTAGGTTAACCACCAGGCTTTGAGGATCCTATCCACCGGGATAAGGTCTACGTTCTAAACAAAGCTCTCTATCGGTTGCACCAGGATCCACGACAATGGTATGAGGAGCTGAGCACGTATCTTCTATCTAAAGGATTTAAACGAGGTGTGGTAGACTGCACACTGCTCACAAAACGAACAGGAGATGACTTGCTTCTAGTGCAAATATATGTTGATGACATTATTTTTGGTTCTACTAATGAACTTTTATGCAGAGAATTCGAAAAAGTTATGAAGGAAAAGTTCGAAATGAGTGCGATGGGAGAGATGCAGTTTTTCCTAGGCTTGCAGGTGGATCAAAGACCCACGGGGATCTTTATTCACCAGACCAAATACGTTTCTGAAGTCTTGAGCCAATTCCAGATGGATGATTCGAAGCCGATGGATACCCCGTGTAACACCCCAACCGATGGCGGAAACATCGAGGTGTCACGTAGTGACGATTGTTCAATAGCTCATGGACTAAAGTGTAAATTTGAATACATTGATTAAATAATTTATTACATTGAAATGAAATACAACGATTCTAACTGCCAACTAAATTGAAATACAATGAATCAAAATCTAAATATAAATCCGAAAGCTTAAAGGATGCATCTCAAAACAACCTGAAACATGTACAAAATAATTTGGTCAATACAAAAATGTACTAGTGAGCATACGCCGTTTGAATAAATATAGTAGGAAAAGTGCTTAGCAATTCATGTGCGGTACCATTTGCAATTATGTAATAAGTAATATCCGTTCAAAACCAAACCTGAGAATAATGACTAACACATGACTAACCAACTGAATAATGAATTAACAAGACAATGACCAAGATTCTCTCAACAAAGTCTCAAGGGGGTATACCATAGTACTATTCATTGAAAAGGTAGGCCGCCCAGCGGTTAATGATTTTGACAAGTCATAGACACACCAATTAACATAAAGCAAACACACATGAGAATTGCATTAAGTATAAGAAATTGAAACTTGATTAATATATAGATACATGAGTCACCCCAAAGTAGTAAAACAGTAAAAAGGGGAAAGATATACTCACAGTTTGCGAAAGCGATCAAAATCCACTTAAGCGGTCGTGAGCTAAGTAATGGGAATTCCGAGGAATTCAACCTATAATGTGTAAGCATACTAATAAGGAAATGTCTAAAAAGTCTAAGGTATCTAGGATCTAAGGCATTAGGGTTTGCTAAGTCGATTTGGGGAATTAGAGTTTTTATGATAAATTGGATTAATATAAAAGTTGTATATTTTAAAAATAATATACTAAAGTTTATAATTAGGATTTAGGTAATATAATTATTACCAATTGAGTATTTAGGTCAACATATGTTTAAATAATTAATACAAAGTAATTTAGTTAATTACTTTAACTAATTATTGTAAATAAATACAATAATCATAAAAGTATAACTAAATAATTATGAGTTTCACAATGATCCAACAAATGGTAATTAATATTTTCAAACATAAACATTTCTATTTTATAAGAAAAATATTTATAAAATAGATGTTTAAATAGTGTAAATAAATAAATGTTTAATTATGTCTAATTAAACATAAATAATGTTAATAATACAAGACATGACTCAAAAATACTATTTTTATAGAAATTGGATGCTTTCTTATGTAAATAAATGAAAATAATTTTCTCATAATTTTAATAAACTTATTTATATTTAAAACTGATTTAATGAGATTAAAATCACGGCCTATGCAATCTTCCAATCATAATACCACCAGATGAAGTCTTTGGCGAAGTGTTGTGGGATAGGCAACAAAGGAATCTTTTTCAACACTCGCGGTGGTTTGTACTTTAACGTCACCTTGGGCATACCTGTTATCAAATCAATATCCTTCTTATAAACAATTCGCTTTGGATATTGTGGTGTAAACAAGTCCCACTCGGTTCGGCTTTCTCTAGTCATCTTCTCAGCAAAGTAGGTAATCTGACTATTTGACGCTCCCGTTAAACGGTGACGACAAATATCACGGATTGCCCAATAAGGAAGGGTCTTCAAGTGATGAAACTTGTCGAAATACAAGATCCCCTTCTCCCACTTTACTGCGAAGCATCTCAATTCTTTAACAAACTTCCAGGCCAATGCACGACCTTTGAAAATACCATTGTGAAGTTTGTAAAAGCTTCCTTGAATATCAGGTTTCGGATGATTGTTTTCTTTTTCTTTTAACTTCTTCAAAAACTCTTTCAAACTCTCCGACTGCTCGAACCGTGGCTTGTCATGCCCTTTGAAGATTTCGTCTTTAAACGCTTTGCTCTTTTCTTTCGCTAGTTTCTCGGCATGGTTTAGCAGTTCATCTGAGAAAGAGAATCCACAATCTTGATTAGTCTTGAAGTATTGTGGATATTCTTCGCATGTAATATCTTCCATTTCAACTTCTTCAAACGCATGAACATCATGATCATCCGAATGATTTCCAGCTTCTTTCTCAGGTATCTTAGGAATGAAGTTGTCAGCAAGTAATTCATCCAAAGTCTTTCCTACTTGCTTTGCTAAACCTTCAAGTATCTCTTTCGAAATTGCCGTAGAAACTTCCCCATCTTCAAGATCAGGATCATCAAACTCCAACTCGAATAGTTTATTGTTCGATTCAAATATTTCTGGAAACCTGCTAGTCATGTCGATCGTCCAGACTCGATCAGTGAGCATCTGGCGATACTTGTTCTTATCATCTTCAGACAATGACTGCAATTTCTCGTTCCAGAATATATCATCATCAAAATTCTCTCCAGGAGCCTTAGAGCTCAATTCACCACCCTTATCTGAGTCACGCTTCTCGTATGTAAACTTATCAGCGTCATCATTATCATCATCACTACTATCATCAAATGCAGAGCCGTTTCCATCACTCGAACCATCATCTGATCCTCCATCATCCTTATCATCCTTCTTCTTCTTCTTCTTTGTATCGTTTCCTGCATCTTCATCAAGTTCATCATCTTCTTCTTCATCAGATAGTTCGAAATCGACTTGTTCTTCTTCTCTTTCTTTGTCTACTTCACCAGCTTGAAGTTGAGGAGCTTGAGAGTACAAGTTCTTGATCAGATCATCCATATGCTTGTTACTCTTCTTTAACTGTTTGTTCTCCTCCTTCAAGACTATGATTCTCCTGGTGTTTCGTTGCTCGTGTTTCAGCAACTTCTTATTTTCTCTCTTCAACCTCTTAATAGTCTTCTTCAAAGTCTCATTATCATCTGCTGATGTGACTACGACCTCCAACATCTTCTTATCATTAGACTTTAACTGCTCAATCTCAGTTTGTTGTTTGTTAATCAGATTCATCATCTCAGACAGTCTCTGATTCACAACACTCATAACATCACTATCCACCAAAACTTTCATCTTCTTTGGTGGTTCAACAGCATCAGGCAGTTTGCCTTTTCTGATCTTTTTAAGCACATTATCCAATGCCTCATTAACATCATCCATAGTTATTTCTTCAGTTTGTGGTGTGCTCGATGTTGTCGCAGTCTTCTGCTTCTTTTGAGCTGGTGCAATAACCGGTGATTTAGAACTTGTAGCTGGTGGTAGTTTCTTACCAGCTATCAAAGATTCTATCTCTTTCTTCCTCTTGATACTCGGCTTCTCCTGTTTCTTCTTTTCTTTCCTAGCAGCTTGCACAGGAGAACCAACAAACGTCTCATCTACATTCAAACCCAACTCTTCTTCATCAACAGGAATAGGACTTTTGTTCCCTTGATCCTCAACATTCTGGCTAGCAGACGCACCAGCCTCAGTGGCCTTGGGCATGGTTGTCTCTACCGTTTCAGCATCTGAATTCCATTGTTCATCCTCTTATTTCTTCTTTGCATACTTTTCTTCTTCTCAGGTTCAGAAACCTCTATCCTTATCTCCTGTTTCTTTGTTTTCCCACTCTTTGCGCCGACATTCACAACTTGTCTTTTGCGCTTAGCATCAGGATCAACATGATGTAACGGATTATCAGGATCAGAATCACTGTTTACATTTCTCACAAGCCCTTCACCTGGATCTGTATAATCCACTCTAGCTAGGTGTCCAAATAAACGTCTTATTGGAGGACGTTCTTCAACAGACAATCCCTTATATGCTTTCATCCTAGCGAGTGTATTCAGTGACATATGTTCCTGAACAACAATGTGTTTAGGATCTCTTTTCAGCTCCTTATACTTGTGATCCAATATCATTTGGAGGAAACGAGGATATAAAAGAAACTTCAGATTCCTCGTGCCGTTTACAGGCTCCAGTAAGTGAGACATCAGCATGCCAGAGACATTGAACGGTTTGTTCAATACTAAAGCAACCATCATAGAACTGATGCTCTTCCTCATCAAATCATAACCTCCTGCTGCAGATCCGAATACGTGAATCAAAACATGTGCCAGATATTTGAATTGTGGGCACAGTTTTCCCTTATGCAATGAACCGTCAGTGATTGGTCCATTGTATTTCATCCTGAGGAAGCACTTTCGCTGATCCATAAATGTAAACTCCTTTGGATCTGTCGGCTCATCATTCAAATTCAACGCTTCCCTCAGATCCTCTTCGCAAACAATGACTCGTTGTCCTTGAATCTTGCTCGTCAAACAAGATTCGCACTTCCAGAAGTCAAGTTTAGCATTCGACCAGAATTCTTGAATCATATCCCTGTATATAACTGTCGGCGTAGCAATGGCATCTATCACCCTGCTTCTCTTCAGAAATTCAATAATTCCAACGAACTCTGTGTGCTTCTTTACGTCTCCGAGATACGCACAGCAGTTATGTGCGTTTTCAAAGTCTAACTACTTGACAGGCTTTGATGAGGATCCAGCTTGTTCCGTCGTCTTCTGTTGTTCAGTCATCGTTAAATCTGCAAAACAAACAAAAACACACGTTAATAATCGACAAAATTTCAAATTGAAAATTTTTGGTAACAACTCTTCTCTTTCGCCCAAACGGGGGTACGAAAGAGTTTTTGCAAAGGTACGAATGAAAAATAATAGGTACGAATGTATGAGTTTTTGATAAAATGTTTCATTCGCCCATCCATTCCTCATTCGTCCATTTGATTTTCTTCCTTCACCCATTCGTACTGGTCGAAGGAGTCTGTTCATCATTTTGAAATTTCAATCTTGAAATTAAGTGATTCTGAACATGTCCATTTGATTGAAACCAAACCTAATAATGCCGATGAACAATCCTAAACTAACAGATTCATTGATTAAGTATTGTATTTGTGTTTTCTATTAAAAACTAGGGTTTGAACACTGATTGATCAAACAGTCAAGTTTTAAACCATAATTTTTGTTATATCTCCACCTAAAACACATATACAATAAACCCTATGCATCAATTGAGACTATTATGTTGAATTTAAACGGTTTAGAATAGTTAGGGCTCAATTTATAAAACAGAGATTAACTCCTGAAATCCTTGATGATAACCTGTGAAATATATAGCAAAATGATCAGTGTGAAGTCACGAACACAATGGAATGGTATAAAATGAACGAGCAATAAGGTGAGTTAAAGATTGAAAATCTGGAAAAAATATGAATGGGGTTCGAATGAGCAGATGGGTATATATAGGCATACACCTTCGCCCGTTTTAGTCATACGAAGGAGAAACTTTTGTCTCCTTCGACCCTATTGAAAGGGTACGAATGAGGCAAAAGGGTTCGAATGAGAGAATGATCATGAACACTCTCCTTCGCCCACATAAAACATACGAAGGAACATGTAAAATCCCACATTCGACCAACCGAATGGGCGAATGAGAATTGGGATTTTTGAAAATTTTCCAAATCTCAAAAACGAGTCCCGGTCCAATTATTTTCCAACTTTTAAGCATCCAACAATCATGTTTCACATTTTAAAAGTTACAAAGCTCAAATGGTGTATCAAGGTTTAGTGTTGGGTCAAATTAGAGAATGATGTTATCAATTACAAGCAAGTTTTCCAAGTGCTCACACAGTAGGCTGAGCACTTAGTCAAGTACTCAGCCAAGTACTCAGCCAAGTACTCACACTGAGCACTTAGTCAAGTACTCAGCCAAGTACTCAGCCAAGTACTCACACTGAGTACTTAGGCAAGTACTCAGCCAAGTAGTCACACTGAGCACTTAGTCAAGTACTCAGCCAAGTACTCACACTGAGTACTTAGGCAAGTACTCAGCTAAGTACTCACACTGAGCACTTAGTCAAGTACTCAGCCAAGTACTCACACTGAGTACTTAGGCAAGTACTCAGCCAAGTACTCACACGATTTTAGTGGTTTTCCAAGCAAGTGGCGGCTTGCTTGGAGGACAAGGCTCAGGATCTATAAATAGGACACTAGACACCATAGAAAGGTGTGTATTTTGGAGCCACCACCCCTGGGGAGCTCACCCGGGGTGGGTGATTATCTTGTTATCTTATTATTACATTCAATGAAAGTTTTCTTTGTTTAATCCAATATCTATGTATCATTCTTATATTAGTTGTTTGTTCTTGGCTCAAATTCACCCGTCTCTATTTTTATATCAATTCAAGGCTTAAACAAGATCATTTGGGGATATCAATTGGTATCAGAGCAACAGTATCACCAAACACATCTCCTGAAGTTACTCCAGCTTCAGAAGAAACATCTTCAGCACAACAGTCTGCAAATGATCCATCCAGTTCGTCAACTCCTACAGATCATCTTTCCAATCTGCCTTCCCATATTCAAGAAGAACCGAACATGGGATTTAAATCTTTTAAGGATCACCCTGTGGAGAACATCATTGGACCAATCTCTGAGGGTGTTCTTACTAGAAATCAGGCAGACAAACTGAATATTGCACTTTCAGCCTTCTTATCTCAGACGGTACCTTTCAGTATTGAAGATGCTGTCAGAGATGCAAGTTGGGTTGAAGCCATGCAGGATGAGCTGTATCAGTTTAGGAAGCTAAAGGTTTGGGAGCTTGTGGATTTACCTGAAGGAAAGTATCCTATTGGAACAAGGTGGGTTTTTCGCAACAAAATGGATGAACGAGGCGTGGTAATTAAGAACAAGGCTCGTTTAGTCGTTCAGGGATTTCGTCAACAGGAGGGCATTGATTATGAGGAAGTGTTCGCTCCAGTTGCTAGACTTGAAGCTATTCGTATCTTCCTGGCTTACGCCTCATACAAGAACTTCAAAGTCTTTTAGATGGATGTGAAAAGTGCATTTCTGTACGGGAAGATCAAAGAAGAAGTCTATGTGTGTCAACCCCCAGGTTTTGAAGATCCCCATCATCCCAATAAGTATTACAAACTGGATAAGGCTCTCTATGGACTTCATCAAGCTCCACGAGCTTGGTATGAGACCTTATCGTCATACTTGCTGCAGAATGGGTATACTAGGGGGAAGATCGACATGACCTTATTCACCAAAGAAGTCAATAAACACTCTATCCTTGTTCAGATTTATGTTGATGATATTATCTTTGGTTCCACTGATGAAAATTTGTGCAGGGAATTTGAAAGCATCATGAAGTCTCAGTTTGAAATGAGCATGATGGGAGAATGATCGTTTTTCTTAGGCTTGGAAGTACAGCAAAAAGAAGACGGAATTCTAATTCATCAAGCGAAGTATACAAGAGACATCTTGGCAAAATTCAACATGACCGATTGCAAGCCGTCCAATACTCCTTTTGCGGCCCAAACAACACTTGTACCAGATCTTCAGGGGCCTTCAGTGAATCCTCATACATATCGATCAATGATTGGCTCTCTGATGTATCTTACAGCTAGCAGACCAGATATAATGTGGGCAGTTGGATGCTGTGCGCGTTTTCAGTCTAATCCTAAGCAATCGCATGAGACTGCAGTAAAAAGAGTCTTCCGCTACCTCAAAGGAACACCTAAACTTGGTTTATGGTATCCTAAGAGCGATAACTTTGATCTAATCGCTTACTCTGATAGTGATCATGCAGGTTGTAGGATAGACAGAAAATCTGTCTCTGGTGGCTGTCAATTTCTGGGTAACCGGCTAGTGTCTTGGCAAAGCAAGAAGCAGACCACCGTGTCAATCTCTACTGCTCAGGCCGAATACACAGCTGCTTCCAGTTGTTGCTGTCAGGTGTTATGGATCCAAAATCAGCTTTTGGACTACGGTTTGAATGTCATGCATACACCTATTTTCATTGATAATGATGCATGTCGTGACATCGTGAAGAATCCAATTGACCACTCTAAAACCAAACACATTGAAATTCGGATTCACTCAATTCGCGATGCACACGACAAAGGGTACATACAGGTGTTGCCTATTGATACTGCTGATCAAAAAGCAGATATCTTTACAAAAGCTTTTGATAAAACCCGGTTTCATCAGTTGGTTTCATGGCTTGAGATGATCAACTTTGAATAAAAAAAAAAAAAAAAAAAAAAATATGTATATTTTATAAAAAGAAAAATCTTATTTTCCTTTAAAACAAGATTTTTGGGGGAGAAAGTGAACCGGTCTATTCTTAGTGCAAAATTAATTCAGGAAATGATAGGAACTAATCATATCTCGTCAGCATGTGAATAGGACCCAGAGGATGTTGTGGCCTCAAGCAACGATATGTCGGTAGATTCAGCCTGAAATCAAGTAAACTGTCACTAGGTGATCAACAATGAAAGATTTTGGGTGCTTAGCCGATTTGTGAAGATTCGAAGACAGTATCAGATATACTTTTTTAAGGATCATATGAAGAATTGATAGCATAATTCTCAGGGGAATATTGTTGGGTCAAATTAGAGAATGATGTTATCAATTACAAGCAAGTACTTAGCCAAGTGCTCACACAGTGGGCTGAGCACTTAGGCAAGTACTCAGCCAAGTGCTCACCTGAGCACTTAGTCAAGTACTCAGCTAAGTGCTCACACAGTGGGCTAAGTACTTAGGCAAGTACTCAGCCAAGTGCTCACCTGAGCACTTAGTCAAGTACTCAGCTAAGTGCTCACACCATGGGCTGAGCACTTAGGCAAGTACTTAGCCAAGTGCTCACCTGAGCACTTAGTCAAGTACTCAGCTAAGTACTCACACAGTGGGCTGAGCACTTAGGCAAGTACTCAGCCAAGTGCTCACCTGAGCACTTAGTCAAGTACTCAGCTAAGTACTCACACAGTGGGCTGAGCACTTAGGCAAGTACTCAGCCAAGTGCTCACCTGAGCACTTAGTCAAGTACTCAGCTAAGTACTCACACATTTTAGGGTTTTCCAAGCAAGTGGCGGCTTGCTTGGAGGACAAGGCTCAGGATCTATATATAGGACACTAGACACCATAGAAAGGGTGTGCATTTTGGAGCCACCACCCCGGGGGAGCTCACTCGGGGTGGGTGATTATCTTTTCATTTGTTTATTACATTCAATGAAAGTTCTCTTTGTTCAATCCAAAATCTATCTATTTTTCTTATATTAGTTGTTTGTTCTTAGCTCAAATTCACCCGTCTCTATATTTATATCAATTCAAGGCTTAAACAAGATCTTTTGGGAATATCAATTGGTATCAGAGCCACGGTTGGCTCGTTTGAGGCTTGTTTTGATTGGATCTTCAACCGGAGACGTAAAACAGTTGCTGAATATGGGGTTTAAATGAATTTTCAGTTCATGTGTGGATGAATTCTGCGCACTTATGCTTGAATGTTGAGTACTTGTTTCATATGTTGAGTACTTGTTTCATATTTTGAGTACTTGTTTCATATCTTGAGTACTTGTTCATATCTTGAATGTTGAGTACTTGTTCGTGGATGAATTTTGAGCACTTATATGAAGAAATAAGATGGCGGCTGATGAAGCATTTGTGACTCCTAGGGTTAACAATGATTGGATAATGATTATTCTTTTTGGGAGATGTGCATGATTGTCTTATTCTAGCAGAGCTGTACGGATGCTGCGTACTTGTGTGTGTCATCCCTGAGCACTTAGTCAAGTACTCAGCCAAGTGCTCACACAGTGGGCTGAGCACTTAGGCAAGTACTTAGCCAAGTGCTCACATAGTGGGCTGAGCACTTAGACTAAGTACTCAGCCAAGTGCTCACACAGTGGGCTGAGCACTTAGGCAAGTACTCAACCAAGTGCTCACACAGTAGGCTGAGCACTTAGACTATGAAGCTGTTTACACTACTTCAATCATTCGGAGGTTTGAACCTTTATCTCATGCCAATTATAGTAGAGATGATCAATCGAGCGTAAAGCTTACACGGAGTGGAAAGTTGCTAATTGAGTTTTAGTCTCGAATTAATTAGGAGGGTCTATATTTGCGGGGGAAAACAACAATGAAAGATTTTGGGTGCTTAGCCGATTTGTGAAGATTCGAAGACAGTATCAGATATACTTTTTTAAGGATCATATGAAGAATTGATAGCATAATTCTCAGGGGAATATTGTTGGGTCAAATTAGAGAATGATGTTATCAATTACAAGCAAGTACTTAGCCAAGTGCTCACACAGTGGGCTGAGCACTTAGGCAAGTACTCAGCCAAGTGCTCACCTGAGCACTTAGTCAAGTACTCAGCTAAGTGCTCACACAGTGGGCTAAGTACTTAGGCAAGTACTCAGCCAAGTGCTCACCTGAGCACTTAGTCAAGTACTCAGCTAAGTGCTCACACCATGGGCTGAGCACTTAGGCAAGTACTTAGCCAAGTGCTCACCTGAGCACTTAGTCAAGTACTCAGCTAAGTACTCACACAGTGGGCTGAGCACTTAGGCAAGTACTCAGCCAAGTGCTCACCTGAGCACTTAGTCAAGTACTCAGCTAAGTACTCACACAGTGGGCTGAGCACTTAGGCAAGTACTCAGCCAAGTGCTCACCTGAGCACTTAGTCAAGTACTCAGCTAAGTACTCACACATTTTAGGGGTTTCCAAGCAAGTGGCGGCTTGCTTGGAGGACAAGGCTCAGGATCTATATATAGGACACTAGACACCATAGAAAGGGTGTGCATTTTGGAGCCACCACCCCGGGGGAGCTCACTCGGGGTGGGTGATTATCTTGTCATTTGTTTATTACATTCAATGAAAGTTCTCTTTGTTCAATCCAAAATCTATCTATTTTTCTTATATTAGTTGTTTGTTCTTAGCTCAAATTCACCCGTCTCTATATTTATATCAATTCAAGGCTTAAACAAGATCTTTTGGGAATATCATTTAGAAAATCAACATCAACCACCATCAGTTATCAAAAATAAGATGAAAAAGAAAAATCTTTTTGGATTTTCTAAAGTTTATGCTAAAACACACCTAAAATCTTTTTGAGTTTTGTAATTTTTGACGAGAAAATAAAATGCAAAAATGTAAATGAAAAACTGTAAATGTTTTTGGGATTTCCGGTAAAGGGATCATATCAGTTTTTGAGAAATCTGATCACACCGTTGATCTTTTTGAAATTATTATCATTAAAGACAATGTGTGATCTGACAATTGCTGATATTGTGATCCACATAAACTCACATGCAGACTTTTGTGCAGTGCTTTATACTGATACTGATATTTATAGTATAAACTCAATTGTCTGTGGTTCCCACGCACACGACATACTCCCGTATCAAGAAGTAAATGCACAAAGACTCATTGTAATGCGTGATTATGCTTTCGTCGTCTGTAATTGTACAAGATATAATGCATAGAGGTATACAGGTCAGCAAATTAATGCAGCAAAGTAACATATGCACAATACCAGGTTGAGGACTGATATTAATCATGACTTGCATCAGTGATCAATACGATGTAATAGATAATCTTTGATTATCATATAACATGGAAAGTTCCTCAATTCGGTAACTTTAGGATTTGGCATATAGCTCTTTTATAAAGACACCCTGTCTGATCTAGGTCCGTAATGACTTACAGCAGAAGATCAGAGAGGCTATCCCCAGACAACTAATAACATAACGACCCTAAACCTCCGAGTTTTGTACAGATACCCTATCAAACGAAATTACGGTACTAAGACCATATGCCCATGAGGAGTTCATCCACACAACAATTCGTTTGATATGTATGTATCAGGCACGCAGTAATAGGTCTACGAAGCCAATCAGCACATCACACAGACTCAGACACACGCCCTATATAGCATTTCATTATTTAGAATGTGTCAGATCCCCACTGATGTACTATCATTTCTCTATATACTCCAGGAAATCATTTTAGAATTTGCTGATTTTTATAGATTTTCGAATTTACTGTTCCCAAGGATAAGCTGGAGCATTTCAAATATGTGACTGCCCAGATATCGTTTGTTCACAGAAATCTGACGGCATTAATCTAAGGGAAAAAGATATAGCAGTCAGCAAAGAAATTTTCTAATTTTTATGGATTTTGAAATTTTTCAATGTTTTTGGGTTTTCGAAATTTTTCTGAAAAACAGTAAAAATTTAAACTAAAAGGTGATAGACTGAGGTGGTGATCAGTCCTGTTTTTCTTTAATACCATTAGCTTTTAAAAGATAATCAAATCTGGATTTGTCAAAAGCTTTGGTAAAAAGATCTACGCGTTGATAATCAGTGTGGATTTTGACCATATCGATCAACTCTTTAGCATTACAATCACGGATAAAATGATATTTAATCCGGATATGTTTAGCCTTTGACTGATTTACTAAGTCTTTTGTTAATGCGATTGCGGCCTCATTATCACAGTAAATAGGGGTTTTAAGAAATTGCAAACCGTAATCCACCATCTGCTGTTGGATCCAAAGAACCTGTGAGCAGCAGCTCGATGCTGAAACGTATTCTGCTTCACATGTGGATAGTGCAACTGCGGTTTGTTTCTTGCATTTCCAGGTCACGAGCCTGCTCCCCATAAACTGACATCCAGCCGTTGTGGATTTGCTGTCTTTGTCACAGCCGCCCCAATCTGCATCACTAAAAGCGATTAGGTCAAAATTATCATCATGAGGGTACCAAAGTCCTTTCGATGGACAACCCTTCAGATATCTAAGGATACGCTTGACAGCTGCTAGATGACTCTTTTTCGGCTTCGATTGATATCGCGCACAAAGACATGTCGCAAACATTATATCAGGTCTTGACGCTGTGAGATACATCAGAGATCCGACGATTGCTCTGTATGTAAATGGATCAGTTAGCTCCCCTTTATGGTCAACTCCAATCCCGTGATTGGGCTGTATTGGGGTATCCATCGGCTTCGAATCATCCATCTGGAATCGGCTCAAGACTTCAGAAACGTATTTCGTCTGGTGAATAAAGATCCCCGTTGGTCTTTGCTCCACCTGCAAGCCGAGGAAAAACTGCATTTCTCCCATTGCGCTCATTTCGAACTTTTCCTGCATAACTTGTTCAAATTCCCTGCACAGAAGTTCGTTCGTTGACCCGAAAATAATATCATCAACATAAATTTGTACAAGAAGCAAATCATCTCCTGCTCGTTTTGTGAACAGTGTGCAGTCTACCAGTCCGCGTTTAAATCCTTTCGAGAGAAGATACGTGCTCAGCTCCTCATACCATTGTCTTGGAGCCTGGTGCAACCCGTAGAGAGCTTTGTTTAACACATAAACCTTATCCCGGTGAATAGGGTCCTCAAAGCCTGGTGGTTGACCTACGTAAACTTCCTCTTTGACCACACCGTAAAGAAAAGCGCTCTTTACATCCATCTGATACACCTTAAATTTCTTCCATGATGCAAACGCGAGGAACATTCGGATAGCTTCCAAGCGTGTAACCGGTGCATAGATTTCATTGTAGTCGATTCCTTCAACCTGATGAAAACCTTGAACGACCAAACGAGCTTTGTTTCGCACTATGACTCCTCTGTCATCCTTTTTGCACTTAAACACCCATTTGGTTCCAATTTTCTTTCTTCCAGGGGGCAAATCTGTCAGGGTCCATACACCAAGTTTCTGGAATTGTAATAACTCCTCCTGCATTGCTTCCATCCAGGCATCATCCAAAAGAGCATCCTTGTAAGTTCGCGGCTCGACCTGCGAAACATAAAAAGCAAACGACCAGTCATTTTGAAAACCAGATATCTGTATTTTGGCATATAAAGCAAGGTTGCCAATATTTTCTGTTGCTTGAGCATTTCTCAGCTGTCCTCTCGTCATCACACTGCTACCAGGATCACCAATAACCTGTTCAAGCGGGTGTATCCGATGTATCCGAGATTCCGGATAATCAGGTACTTGTACTCCCGTTTGAGTTGTCAAATTCTCTGTAGAAACCAGATCATTACCCACATTCGATGTTGAAGCATCAGTATTAGTTGGGTTCACTGGTGGTGTCACTGTAGATTTGTCCAGAATAGCTTCACTTGTTGCATCATCGTCTTCATCTTCTGAATCTGATGAATTAAGCGTTGTGGAAGCTTCTTGGAACACTTCTTCTTCCATCACAGGAGCAGTGGTAACATTAGTAGCTGCTTGGGGGTTTACCGTGATCGGACGCACTAACGGTGAAGTCACGGCGTTTTCGACCTCGTAATATAAGCGAAGTACAACTTCTTCAACCATGCTATCTAGATTGAATGATTCAAAGAAGTCTTTGTAATCAAACATCCAATCTGGTCCTCCACCCTGTACATTTTGTGTATATCTTTGAACATCGACGTTAGCCCACTCCTCGACTTTTCTAGTTCTTTTGTTAAATACCCATTTTAATGGGGTTGCATATCCAACAAAATAACCTTCTTCAGCCTTTGGTGCGAACTTCTCTGAAGGATTCAACATTGTACACGGGGCTCCAAATGGTTCTAGATACTCCAAATTCGGCTTGTGTCGGTTCAACAGCTCATAAGAAGTCTTGCCAAACTTCTTCACTGTCAAAACACGGTTAAGAGTATAACATGCCGCGTAAATAGCTTCGTTCCAGAACATGACTGGAAGATTTGAATCCGCAAGCATAGTTCTCGCCGTCTCTATTAGAGTCCTGTTCTTTCTTTCTGCGACACCGTTCTGCTGGGGTGTATACGGAGCGCTATATTCATGATGAATTCCCTTGTTTGCACAAAGATCCTCCATCTGAGCGTTTTTAAACTCCGTCCCATTGTCACTACGGATTCGTTTGATCTTCAGACCATATATATTTTCCAGACGTGTAAACAGAACCTTCAGGTTGTCAAAAGTGTCGCTTTTCTGATGCAAACACATTACCCATGAAAATCTTGAATAATCATCAGTCACCACAAGACAGTACAACTCCCCGGCATGACTTTTACGTCCGACTGGACCGAATAAGTCCATATGCAAACGTTCAAGTGGCAGCTCAACGGAATTGACTTTCTTTGGTCTATGGGATTGTTTGTGCTGCTTTCCCTTTTTGCAACTAACACACTTGTCATTCAAATGGAAGTGTTTCACATTAACTCCCGTGACAAGTTCATTCTTCACTAACTGGTTCATTTTTCGCAAATGGATGTGTCCCATTCTCCTGTGCCACATAATCGATTCTTTTTCCGTAGCCTTAGAAAGGAAGCCCGTGACTTGGCCATGGGTGGTCATTGCTTTGGACATATCGAGAATATACAAGTTGTTTACTCTCGGTGCCTTCAGCATCACCCACTCTTTCGGAAGCTCAAACCCAAGTTTCAAGATGTAGCAGGATTTGTCATCAAAATACACAGAAAATTGTTTATCACAAATTTGACTAACACTGAGCAGATTGTAATCTATCTGTTTCACGTATGATATCCGCTCAAATGTTACTAGCCCATTGCTTACACTACCCTCCATCGTAATGTAGCCTCCCTTATTACCAGCAAATGCCACATAACCTCCGTTAATGTTTTTGATATCAAAGAGTAGCGTGAGGTCACCTGTCATGTGACCAGAAGCTCCACTGTCAACAATCCATAGGCTGCTAACAAGGCCAGCTGAAGCTCCCTGCACATATAAAGTAGAGCAGTTAGATCTTTCGGGGGACCCAAGCCTGTTTGGTCTTGGGTTAACTCAACCCCTTTCTTCTCACTTAGAACTTTCTTTTTCTCATTCTTCTCATTCTGTGAAGTAGAGGCTCCTTCAGATTCCTTAGATGACCAAGATTGCTCAGATCTTTTCATGATCCGAATCTGAGATTTTGAAGTCTCAATCGGTTTCTTTACTTCATCTTTAAATGCAACCTTCTTGGTTACCGTCTCTGATTTAACAGAGACAGGTCCAACTGCTTGTTTTCCATTAGGTTTAGGAGCAACCTTTTTGTTATCAGCAGTTGAGTTCATCATAGGTTTCTTAGCAGATTTTTCAGTGGTTATCCGGTTGCGTTTATCATACGTCATCGGACGGTTTTCCCTCTTGTTATAGAAATTGTTTTGATTATAAAAAGATTCTTGCTGAGGGTAAAACCGTCTCTGTGAATAACCATAGTTGTCAACCGGATAATGATGATATTGCCTCATCTCCACCTCGTGCCTTTTGTGTCGTACGTACGGGCAGGCAGCAAGTAAATGTCCCCGTTCCCCGCACTTATAACACGCACGATATTCCTCATAGTTTTCTTTGATTGGCGACTTGGAAAAGCTAGCAATGGGATATCGATCGACCATGCATTGTTTCCTTAAACTCTCAGGAGCTGGGTCCTTCGAGTAAGTCGGTTCAATAAAACTGTTTGCTTTATCAACAGGCAAAACAAATTGTGTGACATTGACCTTGGCATCTTTATCCGAATAAATTTTATCTAAAATTTCTTGAGGAATGTCATTGGTTATTTCAAATTTTGGAAACCAAATCATATTTTCCTGCCAGATCTTTTCGATTTTTGAATAATTGACAAACTTAATCGGATATTCATCATCGGATAAAATCTTATCGGAGCCTTGCATCCGATAGAAGATTTTGACAGGTTTGTCACACGATTCGTTGCTCATATCATTGGTTTTCTCAGATTTAGGCTCATTTTTCTTTTCTACCGGTTTAACCACATTTTTCTCAGATTTAGTTTCAATTTTCTTTTCAACCGGTTTTCTCACATTTTTCTCAAATTTCTTTACCTCTTTCTTTTCAAAACTCTTACCAACAGACTTTTCATTTTTCTTAACCTCATTCTTACGATGAGCATTTGCCATTGGATGAATGATCTGAGACGGTGAGACTGGCTCAGTAGTGATTATATGATTTTCATCAGGGATATCACTTTCACTTTCAACCGTCTCAGATGGTTCATCTTCTTCATCTGAATCATCAGTAGCGACCACACCCTCATTATTTCCCAGTACTGGTCTCACATCAGAATATGGATCCCCGACACTAGAAGTGTTAGGTTCATTTTCTGATGTGAAGTCAGAATTGATTAATGTCTCCGGTGGTATTGCATGTAAGTTGTGGTTCTCAAACAATACCGGAGATGGGACCGCCTTATAGTTTGCACTATTCGACTGGGAGGGTTCTTCTATGATATGGTCAACTACATATGCTATGTGCTTGTAACTCTCTAACTTCTTGTTTACTTTTTCAGCAAAGCACTTGATGGTTGCCATTTCCAATTTAGTGTTTTCCATTTCATTGATGTAATTATTAATGGCAAGTTGTTTGATTGATAATGTATTTTTAAGTTCAGGCACATCCTTTTTATAACCATCAAGAACTTTGTTGAAATCTTTTAAATCTTTTTGATAAATCTGACAATTGAGTTTAGCACTCTCAAGTTGGACCTTGAGAAGCTTGTTCTCATCTGTCAGTTTTTCAAAATCAGCACATTTATCACATTTAACACACGCTTGAGATTGAGTTTCAGAACTTACCGGCTTAGGAGGTTCTGTCATGGCCATCAAAGCGAAGTGAGCTTCCTTTCCTGCGAAGAATTTGGAGTAGTCAATCTTGGTGCACGCATCATCCACCATACATGACTTGCGGGTCATCAGGAAATCAGCTTCAGCTAACAGTTGGTCAATGTCATCATCTAGTGAATTCACACTAGCCTCTGAATCAGATTCACTCTCCATATCCGAGTAAGCTGAATCGTATTGGTCTCCAACATCCGTGACAGAATCAAGAATCAACCCAGATTTCTTGTCTTCACTCTCAACAAGCACATCCTCATTCACTTCCTCAATTTTCAACTCCAACACTTTTTCAATCACAACCTCCTCTTCAATCTCTTCATTCTCATCCAAACTCATCTGCGGTGCCACACATGCCACGTTCCCAGCAGTGATCTCCTCCACCCCCAATTGCATACCAGTCCAATCAAAACCTTCATCCTTTTGGATCATAAGTGCTTGGTTTTGATTGTCAGTTTGGTTTTGGTTTTATGCGTTAGGTGTAGAGATAGGAACAATAGTTCGGTTTGGATTTTGTTGAGGTTGGTTTTGAGTTGTGGATTGTCTAGTGTTGGTGTTTTGTTGACGGTTCTGATAATTGTTTTGTGGTTGAAAGCTTGAGATGTTAGGACTGTTGTATGACACTTGATTTTGGTTTTGGTTTTGTCTATTTTGGTATGTTGAATTGAAAGGGTTTCGATTACCTTGTTGTGCTGGCTGTGTGCACTCCCTTTTAAAGTGTCCCTTCTCTCCACAATTGAAGCAAGTAACTTTTGCTTTGTTGAATCCGTATGTGGTGTTGGGAGAGGTTGAGAGATCAGTTCTGCCAGTCTTTTGAATAAAGTCAGTAGCTCTTCTCATAATGCTTGCAAAAGCCCACTGAATGTCCATCAGCTCCATCTCCTCTTTGTCGATTTGAGCGTAGTCCTCATTGGTGAGATTGTTATTTCCAATTTGACTCGCAACCAAACCGTTGTAAGAAGCAACCATAGCAGATACAAGAGCAATATGCTGTTGAGCAATTTCAACAGTCACATTGTTAAGATTTGAGGTCTCTAACACAATCGGGTTTTGACTTGATTGTGCTTGAGTAATCTGCATCTGATTCATATGAGGAGGATATTGTTGTTGTTGTTGAGGTTGACTTGATGTGTAGCATGCGGCTTGTTGTAATGGTGAAAACGGTGGAATAAAGTTTGGTGTTTGAAAAGATTGTTGTGTGTATGATGGTGTGTAGGATGAAGATTGAGCAAGGTAGTTGATGGGTGCTTTTGTTGGTTCAACAACGTTGGATACACATGCTATGTGAGGAGCAACATTTGAAGTGGTACTTGAAGCAGAAAGAGAGTTAGATGTACCACTCACATATAGATCAGGATTCTGTGGAATCTGAGCTCTCTTAGCTTTTCTCTTCTCCTCCATCTCTTTGTTTTCCAGCTTTTGAATGAACTCGTTAATAGTCCAATACTGGTATGCATCCTTCTCCTTTAACACTTCAATGTGTTGGTTCCAGTAGGGTGGTAAAGCATCAGCAAATTTATCTACTAACTCCGACATTGGTATGCTGATTTCATAGCTCGACAATTCAGTGAGCAAATGGCAATACCGTGGAACCAACTCTTTTAGGGTCTCATTACCCATGTAACTGAAGTTTTCAAATTCCTTCCGAAGCTCTTCCATCCTTAGCTTCCTTGTCTTCTCATTTCCATCATGTCGATTTCTCAGCATATCCCATAGTTGTTTGGATGTTGTGCACGATCCAAACTGATGCAATAGATCAGTGTTGATCGCCTGGGATACCTGAGAGAATGCCTTCTTCTCTATCGCAAACCTTTTCTTCTCATCATCCGCCAAATTCTCCAAAGGTATCGGTTCTCCAATATTCTCCAGAATAGGAGCAACGTAACCCTTCACAATCATTTGCCATGCCTCGGCTCCCTCAAGTCCTTGTCCCTCAACATGGATCTTAAACTTCGTCTTCCAAGTATTGTACTCCTTCATGTCCATTAGCTTTGGTGGACGATTGCCGCTTCCAGAGGATAGATCATGAATAAGAGTGGATATAGCGTTGGTCGTCTGCGAATGAACTGCTGCTGCTGCGACTCCCCAATAGTTGTCAATCAATTGTGGTAATGGTTGAACAACTTGTTGTGGAGCCGAACTAGTCATTGCCATATAATTGATTGGCTGTAATGGTTGACTAGTCTTCTGGGCTTCAACGGACCACGGATCTTGTGTTGTCTGCTATTGTGGTGCTTGAGTAGGTCTAGGCGTTGTTGGGAAGTTCCACATCTTGTCCTGCAAACGATTAAACACGAAAAGATTAAAAATGTTTTAAAACAGGATGCTCCTTCGTATAAACGAACGTGCGAATGAGATATAAAGTTCTCCTTCGACCGTTTTTAATTGATACGAATGTGAACTAAAACAACAAAATCTCCTTCGACCACTTTAGTCTCTCTTTCGACCGTTCTCCTGCTCCTTCGACCGTTCGATCAGGCGAAGGTGAAACAACTGGGCAAATGAACAAAATAAGCAATCAAAGTCTTCTTTCGACCCCTATAACACCTCCTTCGTACACAAAATCCTTCTTTCGACCAAAATAAATTCCACTTTCGACCAAACTCTCTCTTTCGACCCTTGTGATTTCAAAAACGGTTATTCTTTGAAAATCAGTTAATTTTGATCATGTTTATCAAATGTTGATGGATTTTGATGATCTAAATCAGGTTTTGAATCGGAATTGAATTGGAACAACTTTAATGAAGAGAATTATCCGATTTAAACTTGAAATCAAGGTGTAATCAATCAAAATCTTATCACATCAGTTTGTTCATTGAAAATAGAAAATTTTTGACCAAAATTGGGTCCAAATCAACTAAGAGACTATTAATATGTGGTTGTTTGATCCGGAGTGGCTCTGATACCACTTTGTATGTGCGTGTAAGGATCGATAACAAACAAAGAATGATCAAACAAGTTAGTTTTAGGTGCGGAAACCCTAAAACTATCACAAAATAATAATCAAACAGATTCAAACACACAGATCATCATTTTCAAAAGTTTTCATTAATAAATCACTCGATTACACGTTGAAATAATGATACAATCAAGGTATGAATGATAAACGAGTTAAACAAAACACTAGAGAGAGTTTCTGAAAGTGGAGGGAATAATAATCATCAAAAGTTACATTCAAAAATCAAACTTGTCTATTTATAGACTGCACATTCGCCCAAATTGATTGTGCGAATGTGCAGGTTCGCCCAAATCATCTGGTCGAACCAAGCTTTACAATAATCTATAATCTTCATTCGTACATATCATCTTCCTTCGCACCTTTTATCTACCTTCGCACCTTCAAAAGTACTCCTTTGCACCAACGATATCAACCAAAACATTTGTATTGTTCAATCCAAAGCATTAGTCGCACTTTTGCATCTACAACAACGGTCCTATCATAGATGGTTTATTGCACAAAGCTAAACTGTGTCCACAGTTTAAGTATTTGCCACATGTGATTCTGCATGTTTTTGGACCTGTTCGTAGAAGTTATGATGTGATGAGAAAGGGTTTAAGTTCTTTGATGGTTGCGTTGATTCTAAAAAACCATTCAATGTATCCGGGATGATATTTGATCACATGTTGGAAGTGCCGAAAGGATTGGAGGTAGATAGGTTTTTGATGTACCAAAGATTCTTACAGATGATATTTGACAAGAAGTATCCAAAACTGAAGAAAGATCCGAAGTAGATTTTAGTTCAACATCATATGAATATGAGCACGCTGAGCAGAATAAAAGCGTATAAGGGTGTTTCAGAGAATGAAAGACCTCCACACAAGAACTTGCTTGGTCACTTGTTTAATACAGGTTACAAGAATCCAGGTGAAAACAAAGCAAGAAATGTTGGAAGTGATTATGATATTGATGATCCTTTACAACCAGTTGATCCCGATGCAAAAAGAAAACGTCAAGTAATTAATAAAGGTGTGAAATCTGGAAAAGGTAAAGCTAAGATAGTGGAAGCTGCACCTAAGAGACAGAAAAGTGTTACTTAGAAGAAATCTGGAAAAAGCAAGACGTTGGTTATTGATGAGGAGTCGATTGATTCAGAAGAGACTCAAGATAATGAAGAATGGGATTCGGGTAATGAAACTGTCAAGACCACTAAGCCCAAGGCCACTGACGCTGGTGAGATTGAAAGTCTGAACAAAACCATAGAAGAAAAACGACAGAAGAGTCCAATTGCTGTAGAAGAAGGATAACTTGACCTTGGACTTGAAGATCAAGACTTTACTGGATCTCCTGTTGTTGTTGGAAAGATAATGAAGCCTAAGTTCAAAACCATGGCTAAGAATAAAGAACCAAAGAAAATTCCTGATATTGGAATTTCAAAAGTTCCCACACGTGTTACATCCCCTGTAGCTAAGAAAATGAAGAAATCTGTTGAAGAAACATCAGTGAATCCCCCAACAGATTTTGAAGGTACTTTGGAGAATGTATTAAAGAAGTTTCTGAAGAAGAAATCTCATGTTGCTGAGGCATCTACCCCTCAGGTTACTGTTTCTGATGACGTTTTGGAAGTAGTTTACAAAAAGATTGTAGATATGATGAAAGCTTTCAATGAGCAACAGTAGGAGATAGAAAAGATGAAGAAGAATGAAGAGTTGATGTTAAAGATTGGTGTATCCTCACAGGAAAGTCAAGAAGAGCTGGAAGCCAAGATTAATTAGCTTCAAGAAGAAAACAAGAAGTTGTTAGCTCATGGACAGAGGAATACACGAAGGATTAAGTTTTTACAGCATGAGAAAAAAGAGATAAAATCAACCAACAAGAATCTTAGGAAAATGATTTACGATTTATATAGAAAAGCTCCTCAATTCAAAGATGGAAAAGAAGATAAGGAAGAAGAAGAAGAAGAACAGGATGATTTTGAACCATTTGATTCTGAAAAAGAAAATGAGGATAAAGAAGATGATGATTTATCAGATGATGCTGGTGATAAGAATCCAAAGAAGAAAGATGATGATGATGATGATGGCGGTTCTGATAAAGGTAATGATGATGGCAGTTCTGACGATGATGATGATGATACTGATAAGTATAGATTTGAGAAAAGAGAGTCTGATAAGAAGGATGCAGGTGAATCTAGTTCTAAGAAGGCACCTGGTGGAAATACTGATGATGATAGTATTTTCTGGACTGAGAAGATCAGAGCCTTATCTGATGAAGATAAGAATTTGTATCGTCAGATGCTTATTCAGAAGGTTTGGACTTTCGAATTGACTGGAAAGTTTCGAGAAATGTTTGAGTCTGGTGATAAGAAGTTTGAATTGTAGTATAACGATCCTGATTTAGAGGATGGTGAAGTTTCTTCGGCTGTTACTAAAGAGATTCTAGAAGATTTGGAAAAACAAGTTGGAAAATCTCTTGAAGAATTGATGAATGACAATAAGATTCCTGACATTCCTGAGAAAGAAGCGGGAAATCATTCTGATGAAAGAGATACGCCTGTATTTTAAGATATTGAGATAGAGGATATTACAAGAATATCCTGAGTACTTTAGAGGTAAATAGGAAGATGTGATTCCTGAATTTACTAAAGAATCTCTTGATTAGGCTGAGTTTGATTGTTTTGATTTGTTTAAGTAAAGATGAGAAAAATAAAGTGAACTATAAATGGAAAGTGAAGCGGAATGATAAACTATAAATCAAAACAAGAGAATAATTGTTTTCAATCGAATGCTTTCATTAATTGAAATATTACAATATTACAAGTACTCCCCATCAGCCTGATCACTCTGTGATTGTTTGTCTGAGAGAATGTTTCGAGTGATGAATAAAACAGTACAAGCACTGTTCTATTTATAGACAAATCTAAACCACTGATGATCTAAGATGACGACACCTATGACAGTAACCTCTAACAGAATAACAACATAAAACATCTGTTAAATACAAACTACTGTTACATTGTAAAACATTGTAAGGTAAACTGCTGTTGGGGAAAACTCTGATGGTCTTGTATCATCTGTTGGAGCCTATTGTTGTTGGCTCCACAGACCTTTAGTCTTCAGCACTTTAAGACAACAATTGTTCTTCATCAGACCTAAACTCAGCAATTGTTCTCTAGCAGTTGTTTATCTAGCAGTCCTTTGTAGCAGCAGTTGTTTCTAACAGTTGTTGAGTACAGCAGATGTTATGGTCAACAGTCATTTAGGAGAAATATCTTTTAAATGTTGTTTATTTCTAAGGATCAACTGAGTAGTATATTTTGGCTTTCCAATCATCTGTTCTTCTCCAGGTCAGCAGACCCAACAATCTCCCCTAGAACAGATGATGCCAAAACTAAGCTTTATTCTTGATCTTTATTTCCTCATCAAACTTTCTCTGATTTGACCTTTGAATTGTAACTCAAAGTTCAATGAGTAGAGGTCTTCTGCATCTCTTTCAAGCTCAAGGTTTAGTAGTGTTTGGAGGTCTTCTGCACACAGGCCATATGCATCATCCATGCTTAGCTTTTGAGCTTCTCCATCTGATCTGAGCAGAGTCAATTCATGGGTGTCTTTGTTGACCTTCGATTTTAGAATTTTTGAATCAGATGATTTGCTAAGATGCAATTTTATTCTGGATGAGTTTGGTGATGGAGGTCTCCCAATGAGTTCTCTGAGTTTTTCAGAAGTGGGATCAGAGAAATAGTGTACTTGATTGTAGAGGCCCTCCTTTATAAAAGTATCAGCAAACTTCTTCTGATCTTCTTCATACATTTCTTTCTTCCTTTTAAACTGTCTTCTAGCAGCAGATAGATCAGAAGTATCAAGTAGGCTGTCTAATGTAAAAGCCTGTTGAGGTCTCTTCATCATGGGTTCATCAGAGTAGACAGGTTTTCTGGGCAAGGTAGGGTCTTTCTTCCTGTTTTCTTCCAACTTCTTGTAAGTTTCAACCAGCCTCAGCTCTGACCATCTTGCAACAGACTTCATCTCCCCATATTTTGCAGCCACAATCTCTTGTCTAATTTTTCTGAATTTTAAGCCTCTGGCTGGATCTATGCCTTTACTGAAATCTGGGGCAGAGACCTTAGTTGGGGGATTCTTGGTCATGTCCTCAATTCTTATGAGTTCTTCTCTGAGAGCATGAGTGGCCCAGCCTGCAAACTGTTTCCTGTTTTCTTTGTATGGCATGGTTGCCAAGATCTGTTCAAGAAGTGATTCCCTAACCTCCCTTTCCATGTCACTACTGAGAGGCATGGCAGACATGGAGTTGCTCAGGGTCTTAGCAAAATCTTCAATCCTTCTCAGTTTGCTAAGCTCTGCTGAATGGATGCCCTGAACACTCCTGTCATCTTTCCCTTTGCATTTCTCTTTGATGATTGCATCTGCCTGTTCAGCCTTGTATTTAAGATATTTGTCTATTTTAGGGGAACAGGAAAATTTGGAAGAGATGGGAAAGATCGTTCAGATGGTTGTTCAGTATTGTAGAAGGATTGCATTTCCCCCTTGAGTAGATCAAGTTCAAAATGATACTGAACAGCCAATGGTGTAATGGTTGGTGGTGGTCTATGGGATGTAAATTGTGAGGTGTGTGGTGAGAATGATGAAAGTGGAATGGCAGATATGGGTGTAGATTGTGTGGTTGAAGTAGTAGGTGGTGATGTGTGAATGTTTTCATCCTGTACCACAAAAGGTAGATTTTCTCTTCCTTTTGTACAAGATTTTTGGTGATGGTGGTGTTGAAGCAGTGGTTGTGTTAACATCTGTTGGTACTTTTGTAGAACCAGCAGATGTTTGGGATTTGGGTGATAGAGTGGTTGTAGGTGGTGTATTGGTGGTTGTGGTAGTAGGTTCAGTGGTTGGTTTGGTGGCAGCAGTGGTTTTGGTAGCAGTGGTTTTAGCAACAAGTTTGGATGGTGGTTGTCTGACAGGAATTTTCTTCCTTTTAGAGGAACCCACATCTTCAACTTCTTGCTGTTGTTCTTTTTTCAATTGTACCAAAAACTCTGCTTTAACTTCCAAAGTGTCAGCCCTCTTTTGCTTTTCCTCAGCAGCCTTTTCAGCCTTTTCATTAGCAAAGGTATCAACTTCCTTTGCTTTTGCTGGTTTTGGCAATTTCAGCAGCAGCAGAGGTTTGAACATTTGGTTGTTGTTGTTGTTGTGGTGTTGTATGGGTAGACCCTGGTTTGTTTGCAGACTTTGATTTTCCCTTTTGTCAGGGTGGACAACCAAAGGGATCTAGCTTTGGCAATCTATCTCTGCCACTCTCCCCCTTTTTGGCATCATCAGCAGTGAAGTCATCATCATCTTCATCTCTGAAAATTGTGGTAGGGGCAGAGCCAGTGGTCTTCAGCAAATGATCTTTGATGGCTTTAATGCCAGCTTAGGTATCTTTGTACCTAGCATCCACCATAGTTCTGAATTCAGTCGTGCATGTTTCATGTGTCTGATCTACTAGTTTTCTGTGAGCTATGATGATGGGGGAAACAGTTTTCTGTGAGCTATGATGCAGCCACAATATTGTCATGATATCTGATTTGATATCAGCAACAGAGGTTTCTATGGACTGTACTCTGGCCGTCAATTCTTGGTCTTTTAACCCATCACCTAAGTTAATAGGATCATCTGGATTCCTACCAGTGGTAATTGTAACTGGTTCAGTCCAGGAGGTGAGTCCAAAGGATGAGAACCAGATGCCCCTTTTTCTTGGTTCTGGAGACTTCCAACTGATTTTGCGGACACTATAGTGGCCTCATCAGTTGTTGCCTTCAAGGAAGTCTTAGCTATGTAACCACTGTCCGGTTCTGAGACAATGGTGTAACCTCACGAATTTTCCCATTTATTTTGCACTAAAGTATTTCTCGATCCATGATATAAAGTCTAATTTATTTCTAAGTATTCTTATCTTTATCCGTGCACTCTATTTTTCTAAGTTCCTTTTATCATTGTACTTAAAAAAATAAAAATCTTCAATCATGACATATGTCCTATCCAAATTCTATTTATAAAATCGTCATTTTATAAGACGGTGTTTTTATTTTCTAATTCAAACCAATGTTTTTTTTATTTCATATTTAAAGCTAATCATTTTTCCAATTACATTTATAATCTCAAACAAGGAAGATATAAATTCGTTTCAAAATATATATATATATATATATATATATATATATATATCAAAGCCTTGAGTCAAGAGTCAAAGTCTTGACAACATAATTCTTGGAGTCAAAGTCTTGAGTCAAAGAATTATGTGTAATTATTTAGTCAAAGTCCTGGTCAAAGTCCTAGTCAAAGTCTTAGTCAAACAGTCAAAGTCTTAGTCAAATAGTCAATTCATCATAAAACCTTACTTTATGGTGTTGACCAATTTTAATGGCTAATTGAATCCAAAACTAGTATAAAAACCCACCTATGACCCATTATACTTGGCACCTCTAAATCGATTGTTTCAATCCGATTAAACTTTCCCTCATACCTTTCTTCTATAGTTTATTACTTCTACAATTGAAGCTTTGATTATAAGCTCTTGTGATTGGCAACTTTAGGGCTACACATATTCTATTTCTCGAGACTTAATACTTTGCTAAGGTGAGTTTACGTAACCATGTTTATGCAATTCTTCATACTTGCAACATTATACTCAAGCAATTCTACATGCATGTCTAGTTGTAAACTTTAATGCCTCATGATTTAGACAACAACAACAGTTTCAACGAATTTCAACATTACATAATCATTTGCTATGGCCAAGCCGGCGATACTCAATAATAGATCTATTGGATTGACAATCCCACCCGGATACGTGTACCTCCTACATAGGTAGCGTGGGTGATTGTTATCGTTCCAACATATTATTAAGGTGAACCGTGGATGACGGGATGGACCTAAACTAGTCGGAGCTTTGATTATGTCGATTCAACACTTCATGTTTATTCATGTAGACTTAAACTTACGATAGACATTTGAATTGCTAAACTTTTATTCTTAAACTTAATTGTTTGACATGGCTTATGTATTCTCACCAACTTCTAGTTGACCTCCCCATTTTTACAACTCAACAGGAAATAATGATGCTTGAAGTCTAGAGAGTTAGCATGAGGAGACAATTTGAAGTTTATGCTTTGTTTGGCTTTTTGATGTATTAGAAATCCATTCAAGACTTGTTATGTATTCTCAATTTTGGATATTTTACTTTAAATAAATTTCAATTAAAACTTGAATACCATGTGCTATTGAACAAATCATCACTACGTGACATCCCGATGTTTCCGCCATCGGTTGGGGTGTTACAGATTGGTATCAGAGCCATGGTTATAGGGAATTAGGTTATTAGAAAAAAAAATCTAGTCTATAACCATAGGATTTTAATCAATACTTGCTCCTTTTACTTGCAACCTTACTTGTTTATATTCTCTATCCTACTTCTTATCTTTACTTTAGTCCCTACAAGAATAGTGCTCTCCATCACAAGATATACTCTTAGACTAATAGGACAAATCCTCAGGTTTAGCCTGAACCACCTTGAAGATCTCGTCGAAGTTCTAGATTTTAATAACGAAAATGTGCAATCTGGAAGGGTGAACGCCTGTATTCTGAGTTTTCTGTCTAGGACTGGCATTGCGCATAAATCCCAATCAGACGAGGGACCCGGATGCCTACCTGGGAATTCTCGGGATGAGTGTTCACTTATAGGCTAAAGCATGTCTTCACTATGTTATTAGAATCTAGAAGTTTTGATAAGTCAACGTTTTCGTTTATTCGTTTTAATTAATGAATAAATGATTACACTCACTTTCCTTAAACTAAGCTCTAAAATCTCAAAATTTTACAGCTTAAATCAATCTCATTTCATAACCATCTATGGATTTCACAATCACACTTCACCTTACCATCTTAGCCACTTTTTAAATATTCAATACCCTACCCAAATCATATTATTTCATTTCTCCACATGTTACTTATTTTTTTTTAAAAAAAAAACTATAACCTCATACCTTAGCACAAACTAAAGATTTCTAAATCTTGTTGTATTTTCATTACCTAGTAACTTTACAAAGTACATTTTTTTTTGTCAAAAGATGTCCTCGAACTTAAATTCAATTGTTTATTTATTGATGTAACAAACGATTTTCTATATAATGCTTTAAACTATTAAAAATCACTTAATAGAACCTTGATCTTCAAAACCTAATGTCATGTTTGAAATCTCCAACTAACGGGAATATTTTAATCAAAGCCCACTTAGCTTGTACTATTTAACAACTTTTGCTTTATGTATAAAACCAATTTTGAAAATAAGATTTTTTTATCCATAGGAATAATATCTAGTCTCTAAATTCTCCATCGACACTCACTCATTTTCAACTTGTTCATATTTTTACAATATTTGGCATATACCACAATCATGTTTTCTTATACACTTGATTATAACCTTTGATCCAAACCCCCAAATTTACACTGCTACATAATCTCCTTACTATAAAATAAACTCTTTATCAACTATCTTCACATTCACTATCTCTCACAACCTTGATTCTGCTTCAAGATTTTTCATCATCCTCTCAAGAACTAAATTCATATCCTTCACCTTCTCAAACATGAATTAGTTACCCATGATAACCAAACTATTGAAACTTGGTTGTGTGTTCCATCAAACTTAATCCTTAGTTATACATGAGGATTCGATTATCTACCATATTTGAACATTTGATACTAGAAGTCATGGAATATAAACTATTTGCTATAGACACACCTAGAGTCATTAACCTTGTCTCGAGACTTAATACTTTGCTAAGGTGAGTTTACGTAACCATGTTTATGCAATTCTTCATACTTGCAACATTATACTCAAGCAATTCTACATGCATGTCTAGTTGTAAACTTTAATGCCTCATGATTTAGACAACAACAACAGTTTCAACGAATTTCAACATTACATAATCATTTGCTATGGCCAAGCCGGCGATACTCAATAATAGATCTATTGGATTGACAATCCCACCCGGATACGTGTACCTCCTACATAGGTAGCGTGGGTGATTGTTATCGTTCCAACATATTATTAAGGTGAACCGTGGATGACGGGATGGACCTAAACTAGTCGGAGCTTTGATTATGTCGATTCAACACATCATGTTTATTCATGTAGACTTAAACTTACGATAGACATTTGAATTGCTAAACTTTTATTCTTAAACTTAATTGTTTGACATGGCTTATGTATTCTCACCAACTTCTAGTTGACCTCCCCATTTTTACAACTCAACAAGAAATAATGATGCTTGAAGTCTAGAGAGTTAGCATGAGGAGACAATTTGAAGTTTATGCTTTGTTTGGCTTTTTGATGTAATAGAAATCCATTCAAGACTTGTTATGTATTCTCAATTTTGGATATTTTACTTTAAATAAATTTCAATTAAAACTTGAATACCATGTGCTATTGAACAAATCATCACTACGTGACATTCCGATGTTTCCGCCATCGGTTGGGGTGTTACAGATGGTCTCTACATCAGTAGTGGCTGCTTCACTTGAAAACTCACCTAGAGTTTCATTGAACTCTAGGGGTGTAACCTCCTCTTCTGCTTGTGGGATAGCTGATTGATTTTCCTAAGTCCCAGTCACTTGTGGAGGTATACTCTCATTGATGGGTGAAGGAGAGGAACTAGGATTGTCCTGAGTTTTATCAATAGCCTCAAACAGAGGTTACATGGTTGGAGGGACATGTTTTGGTGAAGGTAGAGTAGTGAAAAGAGAATTAGCCCTGGGAGAAGGGCTTGTGAACATATGGTCAAGTAACTCATATGTATCATGATGTATGTCCCTTTGGCTTACAACATGATCCTTTTGTGAGGATTCATGAGGAGTTTGTTTAGGTTGAGATATATCCATCTGTTGTGAGGAAGGAACAACAGTGGTTTCTTGTTGCCTTTGTGTTGCAACAGGGTTTTCCTCTGGTATTCATCTTCCAGAGGCCCCCTTTTGGTTTTAGTGGTGGTTTTTGTGGATAGACGTTTTCTTTTGGAGGTGGTTGGTGTTGGTTTCACAGCACTGGATGTAGTGCCATGATCACCAGGAGCAGTAGGCTCAACAACAGAGGTTTGGACAACAGTTGTTGTCTTAGTCCTCTTTGTTTGTGTTTTGGAAACTTTTGACACTTTTGACACTTTTTCATGGGTAGTTGAACCCAACATTCTTGTGAAAGTTTCATCAGTTAGACTCTTCATTTGAACAAACTCACCCTTTTTAAAATCTTTTTTCTGGTAAAACCTTTTGTAGGATTACACTCAAAATTCTTGGATAAAGTAGAAAAGCATTATTTGACCCAGACTTTATGGCCTTCACATTTGATACTAAGTCCATAAACAGGCCATGGGATAAGTTGAAGTTAGAGTCTGACAGCATAGCATATCCCAAGTCCTGAATCCTCAATGGGATTTCATTAAAGGAAGTAGACTTAGCAGAGACACAGAAAAGGAGGGTCTGAAAGAAAAATTTCATGACTGGTGGAAAAAACTTTTTAAACAGAGTTGATCCACTCATTTGTGCATCATAACCTCTTTCCTGAAACTCTGTGTGAAGCTCAGCCTTAGGGAAAGAGTTGTTACCTGACAAGTCATTGAGTGAGAAGGTTATGGAAATCAGTTTAGGGGTAATGGCGACATTTGTGTCTCCAATTTTTGAGATTATGGTTGTAGGCTTTTTGTCTTGAAGAAGAAACTCAGCGTTTAACCAAAATTCTTGGAGTGTGTCGAGGTATATGGGAGCATCGGCGGTTAGGATTGTCAGGTATTTGGAGTTTAGGATAATGTCGATGGTGGAATGGAATGGAACGTTTTCATCTGTTTTCACCAGATATGAGAGATAATTGTGGGTGGCTTTTTCTTGAAGATCCATTGTAATGGATTCTGAGTGTGAGAGTGAGAGGAATTTGAGTAAGGGTTTGAGGTTGAAGAAGGCGGTCTCAGTATTTTGAATACAATGAGACAGTGTAACGACTGTTGTGGTAAAATAGGGTTTTTATAGGCTCTGGTGAAACCTCTGATGTGGCCAAAACTCTGCTTTTGGGAGCAGACGTGGCAAACATCTGATGGCCAAACATCTGGTGGCATACAACTGTTGCCAAAGATCTGATGCAAACAGCTGTTGTCTTACCAAAGTGCTGATGCTAACATCACTTTTTTTTATTATTTTTTTATTATTTTTTTATTATAGATAAATATATGTATATATGTATATATATATATATATAAGGAAACAGTCGTTTTATCTGATCAGAGGTTTGAAACAGATTTTTCAACCAAACAGTGGTTGTTTTATCTGATCAGATGTTTGAAACAAATTTTTCAACTAACAGTGGATAGAGTGCATGAAACAGTGGTTGTTTTATCCTGAACAGATTTTTCAACCAAAATGCTATTTTTAAGGATGAAATTTGATTTTTCTGAAACAATTTAACGTTTTCTTTTATTTAAAACATCTTTGTTGTTTAGTCCATGTTTAGCATACCAATTCTAGAAATCAGATTTGTGAAGGTGGATATGTCAAAATCTTTTGTCAACACATCTGCCAACTGATCCTCTGTTGGAACATGGTGCAGAGAAATCAAACCTTTTTCATAGCTATCTCTAAACAAATGATGTCTCATGTCTATGTGCTTTGTTGTTGAGTGAGATACTGGATTTTTGATGATATTTTCAGCAGCTTGACTGTCCAACATGAGTGGAGTTCTTAGTGCAGTTATCCCAAAATCCAGCAGTTGATTTTGAAGCCACATGAGTTAGGCTGTACAGCTTGCAGCAGCAATGTATTCAGCCTCAGCTGTTGAAGTTGAAACAGCTGCTTGCTTTTTTGCTTTGCCATGAGACTAAGGAATTCCCTAGAAACGGGCACCCTCCTGATGTAGACTTCCTTGTGGTGTGGCAGCCAGCAAAATCACTATCTGAATAACCTGAAAGCTCAATGTTTCCTTTAGCAGGATACCAGATACCAAGTGTGGGAGCACCTTTTAGTAGGGCTGTAAACGAACCAAACGAACACGAACAACGCTTTGTTCGTGTTTGTTTGTTAAGGTTTCTTGTAAAAACGAACCGTTCACGAACACACTAACGAACATAATTCTATGTTTGTGTTTGTTGGTTAAGAAATTCAGTTGTTTGCGAACTGTTCGTGAACACGGGTCTTGAACACAAACAAACAAAAACAAACCTTTAATATGCAACTAATTAAAAAACCATTGTTAATATTAACCGTTAGACAAAATACATCTACAAAACGATGTTGATAAGTCAAATTGTACTAACTTAAACATAATTATCTAAAATTACTTAGGCATAGGCATGAATACATGATATTCCTAATTCAAAAGTTAATAATTATCCTAAGTTTTAACTAGTGATCGAACATAAACAAACATACACGCACGGGCATAAATAAACGAACGTAAACAAACACATTGCCAAACGTTCACGAACGCAATCGAACGAACGAAACATTTGTTCATGTTTGTTTGTTTAGTTAATCGAACATAATTTTTTGTTCGTGTTCGTTTATTTATTAAACAAACGGACACAAACGAACTTCCCGCCGAACAGTTTACGAACTGTTCACCAAACATTTGGTTTGTTTACAGCCCTACCTTTTAGGTATCTAAAAATCCTTTTCACAGCAATAAGGTTTGACTTTCTGGGTGAAGCCTGGGATCTAGCACAAACACAAGTGGCAAACATAATGTTTGGCCTAGATGCAGTTAAGTACAACAAAGACCCAATCATGCATCTGTATTGTGTCTGGTCAACCAGTTCATCCTTGTCATCAATAGTGAGTAGCTTGACTGTACTCATGGGTGTACTACATGACTTACAGTCATTCATCTCAAATCTAGTTAACAATTTTTTCACATATTTGTTTTGATGAATGAATGTGCCATTTTGCAGCTGCTTCACTTGGAGACCAAGGAAGCACTAACGTTCATCCATAGCACTCATTTCACACTCTGCTGTCATGAGTTCCCTAAACTCTTCACTCATTTTGTTACATGTGGATCCAAAAATGATGTCATCCACATATATTTGAACAATCATTAAGTCTTTCCCTCTCCATTTTAAAAATAAGGTTTCATCAATTTTACTTCTTGTGAAACCAATGGATAAGAGAAAGGTGGAAAGAGTTTCATACCAGGCCCTAGGTGCTTGCTTGAGTCCATACAAGGCTTTGTTAAGCTTGTAGACATAATCAGGATGGAATGTGTCTTCAAAACCAGGTGGTTGACATATATAGACATCCTCCTGAATTTTTCATATAGGAATGCACATTTGATGTCCATCTAATACACTTTGATGTTGTGGTTGACAGCAAAGGCTAGGAAGAGTCTGATAGCTTCGAACCTAGCTACAGGAGCAAAGGTTTCATCATAGTCTATCCCTTCTTCTTGTCTGAAGCCTTGAACCGCAAGCCTGGCTTTATTCTTGACAACTATACCCCTTTCATCAGTTTTGTATTTGGAGACCCACTTTGTGCCAATTGGACAAACATCCTTAGGCAGTGGTACAAGTTCCCATACTTGTTGTCTTTTAAACTAAAGGAGCTCTTCCTGCATGGCTTCTACCCAACTGTTGTCTTTTAGTGCCTCTTGGTACTTGACAGGTTGTGTGAGAGATAGAAAGCCTACAAAAAGACAGATATTTGAGGATTGGCTTCTTGTGAGCACACCCTCTCTGATGTTGCCAATGATTTGATCTGGTGGATGAGCTCTTAGGTAGATTAGATCTCCCTGATATGGTATGATGGCATTTTGAGGTAAAGGACAGAGGTTTGGTGACTCTATTGATGTAACATCTGTTTGCACTCCTGTAGTGCCAACAGATGTTTGAAATGGAGGTAGGGGAATGGGTCGAAGTGGTGTAAAACTGGACTGACTTTTGTCAACAGAGGTTTGACTTTTGTCAACAGATGATTGAGTAGTGGTTTAAGGATAAGACTGCCCAACAGTGGCTGACTCAGCTGTGACAGAGTTTTGACAGGTGTTTTGAACAACTGCTTCCTCTGATGCAGAATAGACTTTATAGTGACTTGGTATCACAACATCTATTCTGTAATCTTGTTGTGGAGATTGTGAAGTACCTGCACTATTAGTTTTGACAGTAATATCTTCAAATTTGAATTTATTTAAATCAAACAACTCAGCAGGATTTGCTGGGATTTTTAGGGATGAAAGTTCATTGAACTTTACATTTAGAGTTTCTTCTATTGTCTTGGTCCTTGTGTTAAACACTTTATAGGCCTTGGCAGTAGAAGAATATCCCATAAAATATCCACAATCTACTTTGGCTGCAAATTTTGAAATGGATTCTTTAAGATTTAAAATGAAACATGGGCAGCCAAAGATTTTGAAAAATGAGATTAATGGTTTGATTTTGAACAAAACTTTATAAGCAGTCTTTTGATGTCTTGGGTTGATCAAAACTCTGTTTTGAAAATAGCAAGCAGTGTTTACAACTTCTGCCCAGAAGGACAATGGGAAACCAGAATCTGCTAGCATGGTTCTTGCAGCTTCAATGAGAGTTCTATATTTCCTCTCAACCACCCCATTTTGCTCAGGTGTTCTTGGGATGCTGTACTGCCTCACAATCCCTTTTGACACACATAAATCATCCAACTCCTTATTCTTAAACTCTGTTCCATTGTCACTTTAAAAGACTTTTACTGGCAAGTCATCTTGTTTTTCAACTTGGGTGACAAAGTCCTTCATGATACCTGCAGTCTCATCCTAAGAGTGTTAAAAGTAAGTCCATGTAAACCTAGAAAAATCATCAACTATGACAAGGCAGAATCTCTTTCTTCTTAGACTCATGATTTTAACTGGGCCAAACAAATCTATGTGCAACAATTTTAGACATTGACTTGTTTTGGACTCATCAACGGATTTGTTAGAGCTTTTATTTTGTTTTCCTTTTAAGCAGGAAACACAATGCTCATCACATTTGAATTCTTTTGATGGTAAACCTCTGACAAGGCTTTGTTTAGAGAGTGAGTTGATAGTTTGAAGGTTGGTGTGACCCAGTCTCCTATGACACAATTCTGTCTCTTTTGTGGAGGCATGTAACACCCCAACCGATGGCGGAAACATCGAGGTGTCACGTGGTGACGATTGTTCAATAGCTCATGGACTAAAGTGTAAATATTGATACATTGATTTAAATAATTTATTACATTGAAATGAAATACAACAACTCTAACTGTCAACTAAACTGAAATACAATGAATCAAAATCTAAATATAAATCCGAAAGCTTAAAGGATGCATCTCAAAACAACCTGAAACATGTACAAAATATTTTGGTCAATACAAAAATTGTATTGGTGAGCATACCCTGTTTAAATAAATATAGTAGAAAAGTGTTTAGCAATTCATGTGTCGTATACTGTTTGCAGTTATGTAATAAGTGGTATCCGGGTCAAATCAACCCTAAGAGAAGAAAGTAGATATATATAGTATGCGCAAGTAGTAATGTAATACATAGCAATGACGAGGACTCTCAACAGAGTCACAAGGGTATAAACCATAGTACTATTCATTGAAATGCCAGGCCGCCCAGTGGTTAATGATTTGACAGGTCATAGATACACAAAATAACACAAGCAAACACACATAAGAATTGCTATTTCAGTAAAAGGAAATATAAACTTGATAGTAAGTACATGAGTCACCCCGAAATGTAAAATAGTAAAAAGGGGAAAGATATACTCACAGTTTGCGAAAGCGAGCAAAATCCAACTTAAGCGGTCGTGAGCTAAGTAATGGAAATTCCGAAGAATTCAACCTATAATATGTAATAATACTAATAAGGAAGTGTCTAAAAAGTCTAAGGTAACTAGGGTCTAAGGCATTAGGGTTTGCTAAGTCGATTTGGGGAATTAGAGTTTTAATGATAAGTCGCGTTAATGTAAAAGTTGTATATCACAAATAATATATGAAAGATTGTAAGTGTGATTTAAATAATATAATTATTACCAATTGAGTATTTAGTTAAAAATATGTTTAAATAATTAAGACAAAATAATTTAGTTAATTACTTTAACTAATTATTGTAAATAAATACAATAACCATAAATATTGGAATAAATAGTTACGAGTTACTCAAAGATCCATCAATGATAATAAAGACTTTCAATCATAAGACATTTCTATTTTTTTTAAGAAAAATATTTATAAAATAGATGTTTAAATAGTGTAAATAAATAAATGTTTAATTATGTCGTAATTGATAAATAAAACTAATAATACAAGACATGATCCAAAAATGCTATTTCTATAGAAAATGGATGCTTTCTTATGTAAATCAATGAAAATAATTTTCTCATAATTTTTATAAACTCATTTATATTTAAAACTGATTTAATGAGATTAAATTATGTTTTAATGATTAAAATTAGGAAAATCAATAAAAATAATTGTTTTCTGAACCAAATATTTTTATTTCAGATCATAATAATTATAAATAAATTCCCAAAAAGTTTGAGATCAAAATCAATAAAAATGAATTTTTAATCAATTAAATACGATTAAAACAAATAAATTCAATAAAAAATATAAAAATAAGACATTTTTCAGATAATAAAAGTGTGGTAATTTTCTTTATGGTGTCAAGATGCTACATCTAAATTTTCATAATTTTTGGAGCAAAAATGAATTTATTATAAATATTTTAAGATATGTACGTATATTTACAAATAAATTCAATATTTTAAGATATTGTTTTCAAACACAATATAACTTTCATATTATGGCAGATTTAGTCCCTTATGTTTAAACTTAGTTAGTTTCTTTAGTTTTTCCTTTATAATACTTAACCAAAGTTAACTTATTTAACTTAAATATTTTTAAAACTTTATGAAACTTAAAATTTTTTTTTTACAAAAATTTTCCGAATACGTTTCAACATACGCGTTTGATTAAAACTTATACCCAATCCATGATAGATATAAATGAAAAAAAATATATATTTAGTTCGCTCAAAAAAATTAAATTTAAAAACGACGAAATTTACAAGGACTATCATGGAAAAATTTGAAGGACTACTATTGTCAGTTTGACGAAAGACGAAGGTGACGAATGTCACATTCTCCCCTACTTTAGAAAATTTCGTCTCGAAATTTCTTTCAAGTGAAGGTTACTATGAAACAAAATGCGTTGTAAAAGTCAACTAAATGTTTAAAAGAAAATTTCATCATTTATGATTTGACAAAATTTTAAATAGTTGTCTAATTCCCAAAGTAAAAGCGTCCAAATATTTGACAGTTAACTCAAAATTAGAAAGTTGAGAATTTAAATGAGAAAAGTTTTGGGTATGTGTAACGGGTGAGGGGCAGAGGTACTAATGAAGCAGTCTCCCATACTTTAGAAAAGTTTCTGACTAAACGTTGCTAAGAACATGCAACAGGATTTCGGCTAACGGAGAATGTAGGAGTATACAAGGTTTAAGATTTTCTGTAGAGGTGATCAACAAGGAAGGCTTCAACAAAACTAATTGAAACTTATGTAGAATGTTCTTAATGAAATGCCAGCTATTAGTCAATGATCTAATGAAAAGATATTAATGGGTAGGTTCTTGATCAGACTCCTAGTCCTCTCCCGCATTATCGTTTATGCTTATATATAGGGTGTACCGCAGCTATCCCACCACACTCCCGATACTTTAGACTCGTACTGATTGTCTACCAATAGCCTAAATAGAATTACACACCACCCCCATGTACCTGTAAACCCATGATTGCGTTCCGGACCGTAATCACCGATTTACCTTACACTAGGGTGTTATGCTTTTCCATAACACTAACATAAATAATACCAGAAAAAAATGTGTGCAACCCATATGTAATAGCCACTGTAATGAAATAATGTTCAATCATGACATGGTTAGAGGTCCTTCCCTTCCGGGTTTTCCCTTTAACCGTAATGTGAATAACATGTAAGTATAAGACATGGTTAGAGGTTCTTCCCTTTCGGGTTTACCATTAACCGGTAACTCCTGTTCACATCGTTGGCTTTAAACACCCATATTGATAACCCTGAGGTTTACACCGTTCCCCTTGGATTAAAGAAATACTCTAACCCGAGTCGTACGTGGGCACCGGCTTAGATCTCATACGAGTTATCAACTAGTATGTTCGTTGGCCATGATGATGAACAAAATAATGTAAAGTATAACAGGGTTTTGGCTCAAAACAGGAAAAAATATGCATACCAAATATGCGTTCAAGTAAGTATATAAGTATAGCATAAAATTTTCGATTGAAAGAATGGTATAACATAAAGCGAGTAAATCGCATAATTGCACAAAATGAAAGTAAACGAATTGTATTAATGCAAATAGGCAATGTGAAAATAATCACAACTATCGTGTCAGAAATGACTATGAATAAAAATGATGCAAGATTAAAATAATGAAATTTACGGCAAACGAATGTGCACGGGACGGGTGTATAGCCTACTGGCATGTGAGTTTAAAATCTAATAATTTTACATATATGCGTTATACTATAAAAGACATTTAGCAGCATTCTGATAGAAAGATATGTCCATTGTTTTGTTAAACCAAAAGTTTTGCAACTGAAAAAGTATAAGTGTAAAAGGTAAATTTTCGCAGTTTACTCGACTTTGTGATATTGTTGAAAGAATAGTAGTGATGCATGAGAATAAATTTTTAGAAATCGAAGTGTGTTTTAGATTCAGAACAGGTTCATTTGCAAAATCTTCGTAAATACACATTTTCATGTGTTTACGAGAAGTCGAGTTTGAAAAATGTTATAAGGCTTATTATTAGTTGTAAATTTCTCTCGAAAATATATATTGGTTATGTCATATGAAAACAAAGGGTTACATTTGTCCTTTAAAATATGCAGTACAAGTTTGCAAAATGAAACCATTTCATAAACTATGTGTAATTCTAAAGTGCTTTAAAAGACCATGATTTAAAATGACGTGAATGATAAGATTAAAGTATGTAATAGATTACCAACATTTAAGAAAATTCATAATCAACGAGATGTAGAAATAGATCCTTGAGACGTGGATTTCACTCCTAACTCAAAGATGTATTTCAAAATTGAAAACGATTGTGGAATTAAACCGATCACTAAGTTAAGGATATCACTCCCAGCTTAGTGGTTAAGTTTCGTTTTGAAGGAAATACTCTTTGAGGTGTGGATGTCACTCCTATCTCAAAGTTATATTTCTAAGATAAATAACCTACAGAGGAGTGAAACTAATCACCAAGGTATGGATGCCACTCCTAACTTGATGATATCGTTTCGTTTGTGAAATACGAGTGTCTTCTTCGCCAAGCAAAATATCGAAAGAATAATGAGGAATAATCATAACGAAAATATCTTGAAAGAAAATAATAGGAAATAAGAGAAATATAAACGAGAGGACTCGTGAAAGTAAGCTTAGTTATAGACTAGGCTAAAAGGCATTCTAATAACCTAATTCCCTATAACCATGGCTCTGATACCAATCTGTAACACCCCAACCGATGGCGGAAACATCGAGGTGTCACGTGGTGACGATTGTTCAATAGCTCATGGACTAAAGTGTAAATATTGATACATTGATTTAAATAATTTATTACATTGAAATGAAATACAACAACTCTAACTGTCAACTAAGCTGAAATACAATGAATCAAAATCTAAATATAAATCCGAAAGCTTAAAGGATGCATCTCAAAACAACCTGAAACATGTACAAAATATTTTGGTCAATACAAAAATTGTATTGGTGAGCATACCCTGTTTAAATAAATATAGTAGAAAAGTGTTTAGCAATTCATGTGTCGTATACTGTTTGCAGTTATGTAATAAGTGGTATCCGGGTCAAATCAACCCTAAGAGAAGAAAGTAGATATATATAGTATGCGCAAGTAGTAATGTAATACATAGCAATGACGAGGACTCTCAACAGAGTCACAAGGGTATAAACCATAGTACTATTCATTGAAATGCCAGGCCGCCCAGCGGTTAATGATTTGACAGGTCATAGATACACAAAATAACACAAGCAAACACACATAAGAATTGCTATTTCAGTAAAAGGAAATATAAACTTGATAGTAAGTACATGAGTCACCCCGAAATGTAAAATAGTAAAAAGGGGAAAGATATACTCACAGTTTGCGAAAGCGAGCAAAATCCAACTTAAGCGGTCGTGAGCTAAGTAATGGAAATTCCGAAGAATTCAACCTATAATATGTAATAATACTAATAAGGAAGTGTCTAAAAAGTCTAAGTTAACTAGGGTCTAAGGCATTAGGGTTTGCTAAGTCGATTTGGGGAATTAGAGTTTTAATGATAAGTCGCGTTAATGTAAAAGTTGTATATCACAAATAATATATGAAAGATTGTAAGTGTGATTTAAATAATATAATTATTACCAATTGAGTATTTAGTTAAAAATATGTTTAAATAATTAAGACAAAATAATTTAGTTAATTACTTTAACTAATTATTGTAAATAAATACAATAACCATAAATATTGGAATAAATAGTTACGAGTTACTCAAAGATCCATCAATGATAATAAAGACTTTCAATCATAAGACATTTCTATTTTTTTAAGAAAAATATTTATAAAATAGATGTTTAAATAGTGTAAATAAATAAATGTTTAATTATGTCGTAATTGATAAATAAAACTAATAATACAAGACATGATCCAAAAATGCTATTTCTATAGAAAATGGATGCTTTCTTATGTAAATCAATGAAAATAATTTTCTCATAATTTTTATAAACTCATTTATATTTAAAACTGATTTAATGAGATTAAATTATGTTTTAATGATTAAAATTAGGAAAATCAATAAAAATAATTGTTTTCTGAACCAAATATTTTTATTTCAGTTCATAATAATTATAAATAAATTCCCAAAAAGTTTGAGATCAAAATCAATAAAAATGAATTTTTAATCAATTAAATACGATTAAAACAAATAAATTCAATAAAAAATATAAAAATAAGACATTTTTCAGAAAATAAAAGTGTGGTAATTTTCTTTATGGTGTCAAGATGCTACATCTAAATTTTCATAATTTTTGGAGCAAAAATGAATTTATTATAAATATTTTAAGATATGTACGTATATTTACAATAAAAAAAAGAATAAAGAAATAATAGGATATTATAAGGGTTTTGAGAAAAGGAAAAAAAAAAGATTTGTGCACAAGGGGACTCGAACCTGCGCCTTTTTTGTACACTGATACATGCATAACCACTAGACCAAAGTTAATTTTGTTATATGGTTTAGAAAGGAAACAATATAAGTTTATTATCCCACATTCCATCTTCTTCCCCAAATCACCCTAAGAACCCTAACTCTTACCAAACCCAATAAAACTGATCTGTACATGATAACTGAACTGTTATAGAGGGTTTATGGTCGGAATTCGATAAGGAATAATATGGCATAACAAAATTGGACTTACAAGATTGTATACATATCGAAAGAGGAAGAACATGTTCGCAACTTTGAGTCAAAATTACTAGGTCTTCTGCACGATTTTGGTTCGTTTTTGAAGTGGGTTAGATGTGAAAAAGGTGCAGAAATGAATTGCTAATATCAATTTATATAAAGGTCGATCAAAAAGGCGTTTTGAATGGATATTATCATTCCGACCGTTTCCCACATTTAACCCGGTTCTAAACTCATTTAGGTCGCGAATTATGGTTCAATTAATCATAGAAACTCAATGGTGAAAGTGAAGAAACGCATGGATAACAGTTCTCCCATAAATTTTGCATTAAAAAACATGTTTAAGAGCTTTAATGGGTTCGCCGGCCGGCCACTGAGTCGCCGGAACAGTGCCGCCGGAAAAAAACGTGTGGATGGCTGCTGTTTGTTTTCAAACACAATATAACTTTCATATTATGGCAGATTTAGTCCCTTATGTTTAAACTTAGTTAGTTTCTTTAGTTTTTCCTTTATAATACTTAACCAAAGTTAACTTATTTAACTTAAATATTTTTAAAACTTTATGAAACTTAAATTTTTTTTTTATAAAAATTTTCCGAATACGTTTCAACATACGCGTTTGATTAAAACTTATACCCAATCCATAATAGATATAAATGAAAAAAAATATATATTTAGTTCGCTCAAAAAAATTAAATTTAAAAACGACGAAATTTACAAGGACTATCATGGAAAAATTTGAAGGACTATTATTGTCAGTTTGACGAAAGACGAAGGTGACGAATGTCACAAGGCAGCAGAAAACAGACAGGTATTTGCCATAGGATTATCCTTCAACATATCAACCACATACACATTGCCACTCCTGTGAGCAACAAGTTGTGCTTTGCTCTCAGCAATGATGGTATCAATCTTTTTCACCACTTCTGGCCCAATAATCTTACAAGTTTTCTTAGTGAAGAATGAGCCATACCCTTTGTTACTCATTTGTGATACACTAAGAAGATTAAATTTAAGATTATCAATAAGATTGACATTTTCAAACTTGAGTTTCCCAGCCTGAACAGTCCCTGAACCCAACACCTTACCTTTTGAATCATTACCAAAGGATATATCACCCTCTCCATGAGCTAAGAAGTCCAGAAGAAGGGCTCTACATCCTGTCATGTGCCTGGAGCCTCCACTATCTACATACGAAAGTCTAACTAAGCATGCAGAAGCCCCTGCACATCAGTAATTGATTAGTTTTGGTGAGTGTCCAAAGCCAAGTTGGCTTTGGATGGGTCCACAGACTTTTCAGCCTCAAGCTAAGAAAGGTGATAAGTGGTTTGAACTAGTTTTTGAATCAAGTTCAACAACTGTTGCTGACCATTTGCCAGTGCTTGGATTTCAACACTTGGTGCAACAGATGTTTGATCACTTCCTGACAGATGATAGTATCCATAGGGATTTATGTTTACTCTTGGTTTAGAAGGCCTTTTGGGTTCTTCATAAACATGTGACAGATTATGACAAGGTGGTTGTCCATATCCCTTTGGCTACTTGTTGGTGGGTGGAGCATCTGTTACTTGAACATCCCTGGAAGCAGATGTTTCCAAATTTTTGGTAACAGATGTTTGAACTGGAGTAAAAGTCTGTTTGGGTTTTCCTTTTGAAGTACTCACCACTTGGTTTGCAAGAGTTTTAGCCTTGTACTCTTGTATTTTGACATCAATTTTTTTGAGATACAGGCACTCTTTGGTTTTGTGATTCTTCTTACCATATATTGAGCATGTGGTCTTAGAATCACACACACTTGTTCCTTTGTTGATATCATATGCTTTTAGAAGAAAACAGTTTTTAGTAATATGATTCTTCTTTTCACAAAAATCACAGAACAAGTGAACAGACTTTTCTTTCTTTTTCCCTTTTTCAGTCTTCTTTTCAACAGATGTTTGATCATCTGCTGGAAGATCTATCAAGGGAATGACCTTTACCTGTAGTGCTTTCTTACCATCAGGGGTTCTGAATTCAACTGGTTTGAAGTTCTCAAGAGTACCACACTCATCAGACCAAGTAGGTTTAAATTTATATTTTTCAAGTTCAGTGAATTATGAGGAACCTTCTAGTTTTTCAAGAACAATTTTCTTGCCATTAGGTTCAGTGATTTTAATCTCTTGACCCTTCAAATTAGTTGGTACTACCTCAACAAACTTTTGATGCCTTTTGTCAGTGTTTTCAAAAGCTGGAGTAGTGGTTTCAAAACCAAAACCAAACTTCACATGACTTTTGGTTTGTTTGTTAAGGAGCATCTCAAAACATTTACATGATTCCACCTATTTCTGACATTCAACTTGGGTGGTCTCTAGCTCACTTTTGCAACTATGATATTTAGTTATCATAGTTTGGAGCTGGTCTTTGGTTATAGTTGCTTCATGATTTAAACTGCCTATTTCAGATTCTTTTTCAGCCAATTTTGATTTTAACTCTTTTGAAAGTTTCTCAAATTGAACTTCATCATCTAAAATTTTCTTTCTAAGGTTTTCATTCACCTCTTTGATGTTAGCAAATGCTATTACACATTTTTCAGAACACAAATCATTAAGGATTTGATGAGATACCTTAGCAGCAGCCATCAATGCACAATCACACTTGCACTCACAATCATCAAATGCACCCCAGGGATCTGAGAGACTCACAACCTCTTCTTCAGATTTTTCACCTGCAACTACCTCATCAACAATATCATCAGTCACAACTACAGATTCAGTTACCACCTCTTCAGATTCAACTTCTTCTACCATAGCCATGAAACAAAAATTTTCTGGTTCATTTTCAGCTTTGGCAACTAGTGCAAAATTTTCATCTGTCAACTCATCTCGTAGACTACTCCAATCAACAAAGCCTTGTTTGAAGAAACTCTGTTGACTGGTCTCTGCAGGGGCAGAGGGTGGAGCAGCAGTCATTGGCACTTGTGCCTGAGCAACAGGTGTTTGCACATAGTGGATCTGAGGGACAGTGGTTTGGACATACTGGACAGGAACCGTGTTTGAGGACTATGCAAAATGAGCAGTGTTTTGCACATTTGGTCTAGGGGTATTATGGGAAATTTGATAAGTGTTGGTCTCTGGCTTCTGATTTGGATAGGTAATCATAGGTGTATCATGTTGACTCCTACATTCCTTAGCAAAATGACCAAGTCTATGACATTTATAACACTTAATCTTTGATTTATCCAACCCCACTTTTGACCTGCCAGTTAACCCTGGAAACCTTCTCCCAGTTTTCTTGTAAAAATTGTTAGTTCTTACACTAAGAAGGGCCAATTGGTGCATAATGTCCATTTCTTCCAAATCATCAGGGTCAAAGTATTTTAAGTCATCATACTCAAAGGATATGTTATCAGATGCCTGGATATCACCACCACTTGCTGTAAAAGCATAGTATAGTGAATAAGAATCTGAGTTAAAACCTGAAGTTATGTCAATGAAATGATCATAACTCTGATCCTTACTATTACCAGGCACGTCATCATGACCCAGAAGTGCTGTATTACCAAATACATAGTCATCAGACACTTTTCCAGAGTCATGGCGCTTCTTTTTCTGGTTAAGCTCTCTCTCATAGGTCAAGAGCTTACCATGACGCTGGGTCAGTGATAGGTCCTTGAATCCAATTGAGTTTCTCATAACTATAGCAATAGTATCCCATTTATCTGGTAGTGATCTTAAAAACCTATGGTTCAAAGTTGAATGAGGGTAAGTTAGACCAACCAGTTTTAGTTCACTAATGAGACAGTTAAACCTCTCAAACTGTTGAGTTAATGACTCTCCCTTAACATGACTGAATGTTTCATATTGTTGGTTAAGTATTTCACGGTTGTTTTCAATATCCTCTTCAGTCCCACCAAATTGTTCTTTCAGTGCATCCCACAACTCCTTTGCACTGTTACAGTGTAACAGCCCAACATATATATCATTGGGTAAAGCCATGGCCACAATACTAAAGGCCTTAGCATCTAACTCAATTTTCTGGAAATCCTGGTCGGAGTAGTTTTCAAGTTTCTTAGGCTCCTGAACCTTGGGATATTCAGTACTCGGCACCATCGGAACATGTGGTCCGAAGATAACCGACTTCCAACACCCAGTGTTCTGTTGAGCTGTAACATGGCTCATCCGACGTTTCCAGATATTGTATTCAGATCTGACAAGCATCGGTGGCTTGTTGTTCGTGCCAGTGTTGTGTGGATCGTGATTGATTGAAGCCATTCTCTAATTTTTCAAAAATAAAGTCTGTTTACAAACGGTTGAATCGAAAATAAACTATTACTCTGTTTTCAATCCGACAAACAAACGATATCAATAATTGTTAGCTGATCTGTTTATATTAAATTGATTGGTTAGATCGAATTTAATTGACCAAGCTCTGATACCAATTGTTAGGATCTGTGTTTTATTGTTTTGATTTGTTTAAGTAAAGATGAGAAGAATGAAGTGAACTATAAATGAAAAGTGCAGCGGAATGATAAACTATAAATCAAAACAAGAGAATAATTGTTTTCATTCGAATGCTTTCATTAATTGAAAGATTACAATATTACAAGTACTCCCCCTCAGCCTGATCACTCTGTGAATATTTGTCTGAGAGAATGTTCTGAGTGATGAATAGAACACTACAAGCACTGTTCTATTTATAGACAAATCTAAACCACTGATGATCTAAGCTAACGTCACCTAAGACAGTGACCTCTACCAGAATAACAACATAAAACATCTGTTAAATACAAACTACTGTTACATTGTAAAACACTGTAAGGTAAACTGCTGTTAGGGAAAACTCTGATGGTCTTGTATCATCAGTTGGAGTCTAAGTGGTGTTGGCTCCAACAGACCTTTAGTCTTCAGCACTTTAAGACAGCAGTTGTTCTTCATCAGACCTTTAGTCAGTTGTTTTTCTCTAGCAGTTGTTTATCTAGCAGTCCTTTGCAGCAGCAGTTGTCTCTAACAGTTGTTGAGTACAGCAGATGTTAGGGTCAACAGTCCTTTTGGGAGAAGTATCTTGTAAATGCTGTTTATTTCTAAGGATCAACAGAGTAGTAAATTTTGGCTTTCCAATCATCTGTTCTTCTCTAGGTCAGCAGACCTAACAGTATGTGTAACAATAGTGGTTCCCTCTAGTATCTTATCCTCCAGAGTTAACTTTTTAGGTATCTTTTTGGTGGGCTTAGTGGATGGATGTATTCTTTTGGTAGTTGCTGGTGTGAACTCCACAACACTAGTTGTAGTGCCATGGTCACCAGCAGTAGGCTCAACAACAGAGGTTGTGACAACATTGTTTTCTTAACACCCATTGCTTGTGTTTTGGATACTTTTTTTTTCAACTTTTTCTTAGGCTTTAGAACCCTTCATTCTTGTAAAAGTTTGATTTGTTAAACTCTTTATCCTAAACACTTTACGAGTTTGAAAATTCTTTTCTGGTAACACCTTTTGCTTATAAAAACATAGGAGTCTAGGATAAAGTAAGAAAATATTGTTAGACCCTGATTTTATGCCTTTCACATTTGCTACCAAGTCTATGAACAATGCCTAGGATAGATTATAATATGTGTTTGTCATAATGGCATATCCTAGATATTGAACTTTCCAGTGAATATCATTAAATGATGTTGTCTTGGCATAGAGACAAATGAGAAAGATATGGAAAAAGAATTTCATTGATGGGTGAATTTTTAGTTTAAAAATGGTTCCCCAGTCATTGATAATCATATCCCTTCTCAATGAACTCAGTGTGAAGTTCACCTTTCAATAAAGTATTTTTACCTTCTAGGTTATTTCGAGAAAAGGTGGAGGAGATGGATTGTGGTGTGATTTGAACATTGGTTCACCAACTTTTGATATAATGGATGTTGGCTGTTTATTTATGGAAAACAAAATTTTTCTTTTTAATCCATATTTAGCATGCCAATTTGAGAAATCAAGCTTTCAAGAGTAGATGTGTCTAAAACTTTTGTTAACACATTTGCTAGTTGATCCTCTATTGGAACGTGATGCAAAGAAATCAAACCTTTTTCATATCAATCTCTTACAAAGTGATATCTGATGTCAATCTGCTTGGTTGTTGAATGGGATGCTAGATTTTTGATGATATTTCAGCTGCTTGACTATCTAGCATGAGTGGAGTCTTTAAGGCAGTTATACCAAAATCCAGTAATCGGTTTTGAAGCCACATAGGTTGGGTTGTGCAGCTTGCAGCAGCAATATATTCAGCCTCTGCCGTGGATGTGGAAACAGCTACGTGCGTTTTTCTTTGCCAAGAGACCAAGGCAATGCCTAGGAATTGGTACCCTCGAGAAGTGCACTTCCTTGTGGTTTGATAACCAGGAAAATCACTATCTGAATAGCCTGAAAGATTAATGTTTCCATTAGCAGGATACCAAATACCAAGTGTGGGAGCACCTTTTAGGTATCTAAATATCCTTTTCATAGCTATAAGATTGAACTTTCTAGGTGATGCCTTGGATCTTGCACATACACAAGTGGTAAACATAATGTCTGGCCTAGAAGTAGTTAGGTACAATAAATACCCTATCATGCATCTGTAATGTTTCTGCTCTACCAGTTCATCTTTACCATCAACAGTGAGTAATTTAGCTATACTCATGTGTGTAGTACATGGTTTACAATTATTCATGTCAAATATTGTTAACAAGTTTTTAATATACTTGTTTTGATGAATGAAAGTACCATTTTCCAACTGCTTAACTTGAAAACCAAGAAAGCATTGGAGTTTACACATGGCACTCATTTCAAACTCTAATGTCATGAGTTCCCTAAACTCTTCACACATTTTGTTACATGTGGATCCAAAAATGATGACATCCATATATATTTGAACACTCATTAAGTCTTTTCCTTCTATTTTTAAAAAAAGTGTTTTGTTAATTTTACCTATTGTAAAGCCAATGGATAAGAGAAAAGTGAAAAGAGTTTCATACCAAGCCCTTGGTGCTTGTTTCAAACCCAAGTGGTTGGCACATATATACTTCCTCCTGAATCTTGCCATATAGGAAAGCACATTTGATGTCCATCTGTAACACCTTGATGGCTTCCAACCTAGCTACAAGAGAAAAGGTTTCATCGTAGTAAATTCCTTATTCTTTTCTAAAGCCTAGAACCATAAGCCTAGCTTTATTCTTGTAAAAAAAAAATACCCATTTCATCATTTTTTTGAAGACCCACTTGGTGACAATTGGAAAAACATCATTTGGCATTGGTACAAGTTCCCATACTTGTTGTCTTTGGAACTATAGGAGATCTTCTAACTTTTATCTTTCAGTGCCTCTTGATACTTGACAGCTTATGAGAGAGATAGAAAAGCTGCAAAAAGACAAATGTTTTGGGATTGACTTCTTGTAAACACCACTTCATTGATGTTGCCAATAATCTAATCTGGTGGATGAGCTCTAAGGTAAATTAAATCTGCTTGGTTTGGAATAATGCCATTTTTTGAGGTGAAGGACAAAGGTTTGTGTAATCTGGTGTAACATTTGTTTGTGTTTCTATGGTGCCAATAGAGGATTGAAATGGAAGCGGGGGAATAGGACCAAGTGGAGTAGTGAAGGACTAACTTTTGTAAACTGAGAGTGAACTTTTGTCAACAGATGATTCAAGGTTGGGAGAATTGGTTGAGGCAGTGGTTTGAGGGTGAGACTGGTCAACAGTTGTTGACATAGAAGTGGAAGAGTTTTGACAGGTGTTATGAACATCTATTCCCCCTGATGCAAAACAGACTTTGTAGTCCGATGGAATCTCATTATCAAATTTGTAATCCTGTTGTGGAGACTGTGGTGTACCAACACTGTTAGTTTTAGCAGTAATATCTTCAAAGTTGAATTTATATAAATCAAACAGGTTTGCAAGATTCGCTGGGATTTTAAATGATGAAAGTTCATTGAACTTAACATTCAAGGTTTCTTCTATAGTCCTAGTCCTTATGTTAAATAGTTTATAGGCCTTGACTGTAAAGGAATATCCTAGAAATTATCCACAATCTACTTTGGCTGCAAATTTTAAAATTGAATCTTTTAGATTTAAAATGAAACATGGGCAGCCAAAGATTTTGAAAAATGAGATCAGTGGTTTGATTTTGAACATAATTTCATAGCAGTATTTTGATATCTGGGGATAACCAAAACTCTGTTTTGAACATAGCAAGCAGTGTTTACAGCCTCTGCCCAACAAGACAGTCGTAAACCAGAATCTGCCAACATAGTTCTTGCAGCCTCAATTAGAGTTCTCTTTTTCCGTTCAAACACCCCATTTTGTTCTAGTGCTATAGGAATGCTATACTGCCTCATTATTTCTTTTGACACACAAAAGTCATCCAATCCTTTTTTCTGAACTCTGTTCCATTATCACTTCTAAAGACTTTTACTCGAAAGTCATATTGTTTCTCAACTTTGGTGACAAAGTCCCTCAAAATACCTGCAGTTTCATCCTTAGAGTGTAAAAAGTAAGTCCATGTAAACCTAGAAAACTATCAACAATGAAAAGATATAATCTCTTCTTTCTTAAATTCATGATTTTAATTGGGTCAAACAAGTCAATGTGCAACATTTCAAGACACTGACTTGTTTGGACTGATTATTGGATTTGTAAGAGCTTTTATGTTGTTTTCCTTTTAAACAAGAAACACAATGCTCATCACATTTAAATACTTTTGGTGGAAAACCTCTTACAAGGCTGTAAAAGATCGGTTTTGATGAAAACAACTATATGATCATACAAGTAGAACAATCTAGGAGCAGAAACTCAAGATCGTATACAAAATGATATAGATCAAATCAGACGCAATCGATTACCTTTTCAATCATGATTTCATTCATAAACATATTAAATTTTCTTTACAATTTGGTTTATAATGAAATAACACACTTCTAGAACCTTCCTGAACTCTAGAGAGAATAAACACAAAACACACACGACCAAAATGACAAAAGTTAACATCTAAACAAACCTTTAAGCTTATATAGGCCTGCACATTCGACTTCATGTCTAGGTCGAATGTGTACCTTCGACCTTCCACTAGGCTCGAACTAACTAACAGTCTTCATATCTTCCTTCGACCTCTAATATCTTCCTTCGACAACCAAATAAGCTTCATTTGACCCCACGTAAACAACCAAAACACTTATATTAACAATCCAAAGCAACTAGTCACAATTCGTGCATCTAGAAACTCCCCCTTGACTATTGCTTTGATTGTTGACGTTGATAATCAAGCATTATCTTCATCAGTTTAATCCAGAGAGCCTTCTTTTTCTCTTTACTCATCACCGGTTCAGGTTTAAGTTTTGATGAACTTTTCTTCACTTCATTCATCTTCACATACTTTCCCAGCTTTTTATCAAAATCACACCCTTTGTTCACATCCCAGGCAAAACACAAACAGACAACTCTGTGATATTTCATTTCTTGATCAGCATCCTTCTCTTCACAATAGATCTGATTGTAGTAAAGCATGATGATGTCTTCGTATGAACAATTGATAAGCCACATAGGGTCAAATATGTGTATCTTCTTATATTCTCCCCTTATCTTTCAGCAAGATGACATCTTCAGCAGTTCTCCAGTCATAATACCATATCACAATTTTTTTGCTGAAATGTTGTTGGACAGGCATCAAAGGAATACGTTTCCGTACAGTCGGTGGTTTATACTTCAAAGTTACCTTGTTCAGCCTAGTAATCGGATCAACTTTTTTATGAACTTTTCTGATTGGATACTAGGCCTGAACACATTCCATCTCGTTCTGCTCTCTCTCGTCATTCTATAAGCAAAGTAACCAACAACATGGTTATTAACAAATGCACCACTCATAGTATGTCTACAAATATCTCACACAGCCCAGTACGGTAACGTATTGATATCATGGAACCTATGAAAATACAGAATTCATTTCTCCCATTTCACAACAACACACCGTAACTGTCTGAGATACTTCCAACCTAGAGCTCTACCTTTGAATTGTTCATTGTGTTACTTGTAGAAACCTCCCTGTACTTCTGTTTTCTGTTGGTTAGCTTCTTTCTTTTTCAGTCTTTTCAACAAACTCTTCAACTCATTAGATTGTTGAACATTCGGCATCTGCTAGCATCATTCTTAAACACTTCATCAATAAACGTCTTACTTTACTTTTCAGCAAGTTTCTCAGCTTGATCAAGAGATTCTTCAGTAAATTCAGGAATCACACCTTCCTGTTTATCTCTAAAGTACTCAGGATACTCTCCACTTGTAATATCCTCCATTTCAATGTCTTCAAATATAGGCGTATCTCTATCATCAGAATGATTATCCGCATCTTTTTCAGGAACGTCAGGAATCTCATTGTCATTCATTAATTCTTCAAGAGATTTTCCTACCTGCTTTGCCAATCCTTCTAAAACCTCTTTGGAAACTGCTGCAGAAACTTCACCACCTTCTTAATCAGGATCATTATAGTCCAATTCAAACTTCATATCATCAGATTCAAAGATTTTTGGAAACTTTCCAGTCAGCTCAATAGTCCAAACATTCTGCATAAGCATCTGACGATACAAATTCTTATCTTCATCTGATAAGGCTCTGATCTTCTCAGTTCAGAAAATGCTATCATCATCAACATTTTCACCAGGTGTCTTTTTGGAACTAGACTCACCTGTGTCTTTCTTATCAGAATCTCTCTTCTCATACCTGTACTTGTTAGTATCATCATCATTTTCATCAAAACTGCCATCATCATCCCCTTTATCATCTTTCTTCATACTACTCTTATCACCAGCATCATCATCATCTGATGAATCATCAAATTCATCATCATCACCTTTTTCTTCATCAGATGGTTCAAAATCAACCTGTTCTTCTTCTTCTCTCTCTTTATCTTGTTCTCCATCTTTCAACTGTGGAGCTTTTCCATACAAATCATCAATCATTTCCCTCAAAATCTTGTTGGTTGACTTGATCTCTTTGTTCTCGTGATGTAAATATTTGATTCATCGTGTATTCCTCTGTCCATGAGCTAACAACTTCTTGTTTTCTTCTTGAAGCTCATTGATCTTATCTTCCAGCTCATCATGATTCGCTCTGGATGATACAACAATCTTTAACATAGTTTCTTCATTCTTTTTTAGCTTCTCAATCCCCTGCTGTTGCTCATTAAAAGCTTTCATCATATCTGCTATCTTCTGGTTAACTGCTTCCATAACATCACCAGAAACAGGAACCTGCAGTGAGGATGTCTCAGCAACAGGAGACTTTTTCTTCTGAAACTGCTTCAAAACATTCTCCAAAGTAGTTTCAAAATCTGGAGGAGGATTCACTGATGTTTCTTGAGCTGATTTCTTCTTTTTGTTTGCAACTAGGGATGTCACATGTGTGGTAGCTTTAGAACTTAAAATCTCAGGAACTTTCTTCCCAGCAATCAACAACTCAACTTCTCTATCTCTTTTCTTCTTCGGGCTATCTCTTTTAGCCTTTGATTTGAACTTAGGCTTCTTGATCTTTCCTCCAGCAACAGGAGATCCACCAAAGTCTTGATTATCAATTCCAAGATCAAGTTCTCCTTCATCTACAACAATTGAACTCTTCTGTTGTTGATCTTCTATGGCTTTATTCAAACTTTCAATCTCACCAGCCTCAGTGGCTTTGGGCTTAGTGGATTTGATGTTTTCATTACCCGAATCACATTCTTCCTCATCTTGAGTCTCTTCAGAATCTATCGACTCATCATCAACAATCATAGTCTTGGTTTTTCCAGTTTTCTTCTTTGTACCACTCTTTTGCCTCTTTGGTTCAACTTCCACAACCTTTGCCTTGCCCTTCCCAGACTTAGCACCTTTGTTAATCACCTGACGTTTTCTTTTTGCATAAGGATTAACTGGAATAATTGATCATCATTATCATAATTACTGTCTGTATTCCTTGCTTTATTTTGACCTGGATCCTTGTAACCTGGATTGATCAAATGTCCAAACAAGTTCTTGTGTGGAGGTCTCTCATTCTCTGGAACACCCTTATACCCTTTCATCCTGCTCATTGTGCTCAGGTTCATATGTTGTTGAACTACAATCTGCTTGGGATCTCTTTTCAAATTGGGATACTTCTTGTCAAATATCATCTGTAAGAATCTTGGGTACATTAAAAACTTGTCTACTTTCAATCCTTTCAATACTTCCATCATATGATCAAAGATCATCCAGATATATTGAATGGCTTGTTTAGAATCAAGGAAACCACCAAAGAACTTATACTCTTCCTCATAACATCATAACCACCACGAACTGGTCCAAAAACATGCAAGATCACATGTGCTAGATACTTGAACTGCGGACACGGTTTGGCCTTGTGTAATAACCCATCTGTGATAGGACCGTTGTATTTCATTCTTAGAATGCACAATCTTTGGTAAATCCATGAGAGTTCTCTGGGATCAGTAGAAAGAATATTTCAACTCCAAAGCTTCACGAATGTCATCTTCTGTAACAAGTGCAAGCTCTCCCTAAATTTTACTACGTATAGCATAAATCACTCTACTTGATGATCTTTGTAAATGGTTGTTGTAGTAGCAATAGCATAAATCACTCTACTTCTTCTCATGAAATCCACAATCCCAGCAAATTCTACATGTTGCTTGACTTCTCATATAAATGCGCAACAGTTATGAGCTTCTTCAAACAATAACTCTTTCTCTTTGTATTTTTAAACTGTTTTTTCTTGTATAACAACTTCATTCTCAGGATTTTGTTGTTCAGCCATTGAAAAACTGCAAAACAATAAGCATGAAATTTATCAAAAACGGACAAATTTTGAATTTTGGTCAAAACTCCTTCCTTCGACCCATACGGTGGTTCGAATGAAGAAATTAAGTGGTTCAAATGAGGAAAATAGGTTCAAATGAGAAAAAGCATACTGAACAAAATGTTCATTCGACCTATAATCCACTTTCGACCCTTAAAAAATCACATTCGACCTGTAAAGGCTTCGTTCGACCTAGAAAAGTCTCATTCGACCCTTTCAAGATGGTCTAAACAGACTGTTTGGTTTTCAAAATCACCATATCATAATCTGATCATAATAAACTTCTCATTTTGGTTTGTTTACACCCTAACATGGACGAGTAACAATAATTAAAGATCAATTTTAACAAACAACTTGTTTTTGATAGTTTTCAATTAAAACCTAGGGTTAATCATCAATCCACATTAATAATGTGTTTTAATCCTAGATTTTTTATTCTTCTCTCCCTAAAACTATCGAAAACAGATAATCTAACATCAATTGACCAAAAACAAGTCCTTAGCAGGTCTAATTTTGGTTCTAGGGTTCCAGAAGCAAAAACGTCGATTCTGAACATGATAGGCCTCCAATACCTGTGAAACCGATATGGAAAGGATCGGTAAGATGTAGGGAACAAGATTGTGGAATGAAAATAGCAAGAGCAACAAGGTGTCTTAATCTCCGAAATTTTTTAAAAAATAATAAGGATTCGAATGAGGTGTTTGGAGTATATATAGACTCTACATTCGACCCTTAGATGGGTTCGAATGAGAAACTTCAAGCCACCTTCGACCCTAGTGAAAGACTCGAAAGAGGCTGAAGGGTTCAAATGAACATAGTTCATTAAAGAACTCTCATTCGACCACGTTTTTAGGTTCGAATGAAGACACAAATGCTCCTTCGACCCACCGAAGGGGCGAATGAACATTTGGAATTCTTAAAATTTTACCAAATCTCAAAATCGAATCCCGTTTAATCATTTTCAAACATTTTAACATTCAATCATTCATCATTTTACATTTGAATGATACAAAACTCAAATTGGTCTATCAAACTTTAGAAAATTACCCATCAATCACCATCGATTATCAAAAATAATACAGAAATGTAAAAATTTTGGTTTTTCTGAAATTTATATTAAAACACACCAAAAATCTTTTTGAGTTCTTGTATATTTTGCAGAAAATGAATATAAAATGTAGAAATGTAAACATAAAGCAATAAACATTTTGTGATTTCCGGTAAGAGGAACATATCAGTTTTTGAGAAATATGATCACACCATTGATCTTTATTGTTTATTATCATCAAAGATAATGTGTGATCTGGCAATTGCTGATATTGTTATCTACATATGCTAACATGCAGACTGTTATGAAGTGCTTTAAAATGATACGCAATTAGGTGTACTATAAATAACAGGCTTATGGTTCCCACGCACACGACATACTCCCGTATCAAGAAATTTGCACAAAGCTTCATCGTAACACGTGATTATGCCAAATGTTATCTGTTATATTACAAGATACATAGCACAGAGGTGTACAGGTCAGCAAATCAATGCTGCAGAGAAACATGTGCATATATACCAGGTTAAGGCTGATATCAATCAGTGATTTTCATCATAGAATTGATACGATGCATTAAATGATCTTTGATCATTATTATACATTAAGTTCCTCAATTCGGCAACTTTCAGGATTTGGCATATAAACACTTTTAGCAAATATCTTGATTGAATCTAGGTCCGTAAATCAATATGACAAAAGATCAATCAAGATACCCTGGATAACAATTAACATAACGACCCGAACCCTCAGATTTTGGCAACCCTATCAAACGAAATTACAGTACTAAGACCATATGCCCATGAGGTGTTCAACCACTAGCGAGTAGTTCGTTACGTTTGTTTCTTTAAGGCACGTAGTAAATAGTCTACGAAGCCTACCAGCACATCACACAGAATCAACACACATCTTATATAGCATTTCAATTCTTTAGCATGTGTCAGATCCCCACTGATGTACTATCATTTCCTCTTTTCCTCCTGGAAAATCATTTTTGGTTTTTCTGATTTTTATGGCTTTTTGAATTTTTCCATGTCTTTGGTTTTTCTAACAAATAAAGACTCCCCCTGAAATGTAAAACATATTTTTGGGTTATTGATTTTTCTAAAAAAAAAAACTAGTAAAAACTAAAGATTAAAAACAAAGTGATAATCAGAGGTGACAATTAGTCTTGTTTTTCTTTTATACCATTAGCTTTTAGCAAAAATTCGAATCTTGATTTGTCAAAAGCTTTCGTAAGAAGATCAGCCCTCTGATAGTCAGTGTGGATTTTGACCATATCAATCAACCCTTTAGCATAGCAATCACGTATAAAGTGATACTTAATCCGGATATGCTTAGCCTTAGAGTGATTGACCGTGTCTTTAGTGAGTGCTATGGCAGCTTCATTATGACAATGAATTGGGGTTTTAAGATATTGCAAACCGTAGTCGCGCATCTGCTGCTGAATCCACAAAACCCGTGAACAGCAACTCGAGGCTGTCACATATTCGGCTTCGCAAGTAGATAGTGCAACTGCTGTCTGCTTCTTACACTGCCAGGTCACGAGCCTGCTCCCAAAGAATTGACATCCAGCCGTTGTGGATTTACTGTCTTTATCACAACCACCATAATCTGCATCACTAAAAGCAACAAAGTCAAAATTATCATTATTAGGGTACCAAAGTCCACGTGACGGACAACCCTTCAGATATCTCAGGATCTGCTTGACACCTGTTAGGTGACTCTGTTTTGGCTTCGATTGGAATTTAGCACAGAGACATGTTACAAACATTATGTCTGGATGAGATGCAGTCAGGTACATCAAAGATCCAACGATGGCTCTATATGTGAAGCGATCTGTAAGCTCCCCCTTAGCATCAACTCCAATCCCGTGATTAGGTTGAATCGGTGTATCCATAGGCTTTGAATCTTCCATCTAGAACCGGCTCAAGACTTCAGATACGTATTTCGTTTGGTGAATGAAAATGTCTGTTGGCAATTGATCCACCTGCAAGCCTAGGATAAACTGCAATTCCCCCATTGCGCTCATCTCGAACTTTTCCTGCATGACTCGTTCAAATTCTCTGCATAAATAATATCGTCAACATATATCAGAACAAGAAGCAAGTTACCCTCTGTTCATTTTGTAAATAGGGTACAGTCTACCAAACCTCGTTTAAATCCCTTTGAAAGTAGGTACGTGCTTAGGTCCTCATACCATTGTCGTGGAGCTTGGTGCAACCCATAAAGTGCTCTGTTGAGTATGTAAACCTTATCCTGGTGGATAGGATCTTCAAAGCCTGGTGGTTGACAAACGCATACCTCTTCCTTGACCACACTTTACAGAAACACGCTCTTCACATCCATCTGATACACCTTGAACTTCTTGTAGAAAGCAAACGCTAGAAACATTCGAATAGCTTCTATACGCGCCACAGGTCAATAGACTTCATTATAATCTATTCCTTCAGTTTGACTAAATCCCTGAACGACCAACTAAGCTTTGTTTCTTACAATTACGCCTCGATCATCTTTCTTACATTTAAAAACCCACTTTGTACCAATCTTCTTCCTTCCTGGAGGTAAATCTGTAAGTGTCCAAACTCCTAGTTTCTGAAACTGTAACAATTCCTCTTGCATAGCTTCAACCCAGTCATCATCTAGTAAAGCATCCTTGTATGTTCGCGGCTCAACCTGAGAAACATAACAAGAAAAGGACCAGACATTTTGACAACCAGACTTTTGAATTTTAGCATACAGGGCTAGGGCTCCGATATTATCATATGAAGTTGCTCGACGAAGTTGTCCTCTAGTCATGATACTGCTTCCGGGGCCATCAATAACCTGCTCAAGTGGATGTATCTGATGAATCCAAGATTCCGGATGATCAGGAACTTGAACTCCCGTTTAAGTAAGATTTTCTGCCTTATTCAGATCATTACACGTGTTCGACGAGGAAGGAACATCTAGATTTGGGTTCATTGGTGGTTCCTCTGTAGCCTGATCTACAATAGCTTCACTGAAAATGTCATCTTCGACTTCCAATTCAGATGAGCAAGGGTAGTAGAAGCTTCTTGAAAAACCTCTTCTTCATTTGTAGGAACATTTGTATCATTAGAAGCTGCTAGAGGAGTTACAGTGATCGGACGCACCAATGGTGAAGTCACTGCGTTTTCACACTCGTAATAAAGTCGTAGAACAGCCTCTTCAACCAAGTTATCTAGATTGAATGACTCAATGAAATTTTTATAGTCAAACATCCACTCAGGACCAATGCCTTGTACGTTTTGAGTGTAGCGTTGTACTTCAACATTAGCCCACACCTCAACCTGTCGAGTTCTTTTGTTGAATACCTATTTAAGCGGGGTTGCATATCCAACAAAGTATCCCTCTTCGGCTTTCGGTGCAAACTTCTCAGTAGGATTCAACATCGTACAAGGTGCCCCAAAAGGTTCTAGATACACCAAATTCGGCCTTCGTCTACTTAATAGTTCATAAGAAGTTTTGCCGAACTTCTTCACCGTTAATACACGATTCAAGGTATAACAAGCTGCATATATAGCTACATTCCAGAACCTTACTGGAAGATTCGAATCAGCAGGCATTGTTTGTGCGTTTTCTATTAGAGTCTTGTTTTTCCTTTCTGCAACACCGTTCTGTTGTGGAGTGTACGGATCACTATACTCGTGATGAATTCCTTTGTCTTCATAGAGTGCATCCATCTGAGAATTTTTGAACTCTGTTCCGTTGTCACTACGAATTCGTTTGATCTTTAATCCGTAAATGTTTTCCAATCGGGTGAATAGAACCTTCAAGTTATTGAATGCTTCACTTTTGTATTGTATACACATCACTCACGAGAATCTTTAGTAATCATCTGTAACCACAAGACAGTAAAGCTCCCCATAATGACTCTTACGCTTGACAGGTCCGAAAAGGTCCATATGCAAACGCTCAAGTGGCATTTCTACATAGTTCACTTTCTTTGGTTTGTGGGACTGTTTGTGCTGTTTCCCGTTCTTGCAACTCACACATTTATCATTGAGATGAAAATGCTTCACATTAACCCCTTCTACATACCCGTTCTTCACAAAATGATTCATTTTCCTTAGGTGAATATGTCCCATCCTTCTATGCCACATTATCAATTCCTTTTCTGTAGCTCTGGATAGAAAACACGTGACTTGTCCCTGGGTTGTCATTGCCTTGCTCATATCAAGAATGTACAAATTGTACACTCTTGGTGATTTCAATATGATCCAGTCTTTTGGTATGACGAAACCGGGTTTCAGAATATAGCAAGATTTATCATCAAAGTGTACAGAAAACTGTTTGTCACAAATATGGCTGACACTCAACATATTATAAAAAAAATTGCTTTACATACTAAATTCTTTCAAAACTCACAATCCCATTGCTAACACTCCCTTCCATCGTAATATAACCGCCCTTGTTTCCCGCAAAAGCCACATACCCACCATTTATGTTCTTAATGTCAAATAGCAGCGTTAAATCTCCAGTCATGTGCCCAGAAGCTCCACTATCGACAATCCAAAGACTGCTAACTGGGCCAGCTGAAGCTCCCTTCACAAATCAAGGAAATGATTAGTTCTTTCGGGGGACCCAAGCCTGTTTGGTCTTGGGTCTTTGAATGTTAGACTTCAAAGATTCATTCTCAGAAACACTTGGTTTTGAATCGACCTTTTTCTGGTCATTCAAACCTTTTTCACTTTGAGTTTTGACATTAGCAATTGATGTAGAAGCATATGGAGAACCCACTGGTGACCAAGATTGTTCTGAACGTTTAAGTATCCTAATCTGAGATTTTTGTGTCTCAGCAGGTTTCTTTGTATCGTTTGTGAATGATAATTTCTTGGTTACCTTTTCTGATTTAACAGATACAGGTCCAACTGATGACTTAACAGCCGGTTTTGGAAAAAACCTTTTGTTTATCATTAGTTGTGTTCACCATTGGTTTCTTCAGTTTCTTCTCCATAGCAATCCGGTTTCTATTTTCATAGACAAATTGACTGTTTTCCCTCTTTTGAAAATAACGACATTGATTATAAAATGGTTGTCTTTGAGGGACAAACTGTCTTTGTGGATATCTATGATTGTCAACTAGACTTTCTATAAGGTTGCTTTTTCTCAACTTCGTTCCTTTTGTGTCTCACATACGGGAAGTGAGCAAGCAAATGCCCTCTCTCTCCCGCATTTGAAACATGCACCGTATTCCTCAAACACATTTTTAGCATTAGGCTTTGCGTATGAATTGACCGGGTATTGATCATCAACACATCTACATCTTAAACTCATTGGAGCGGTTTCCATTGAGTAAGTCGGTTCAATAAATCTGTTTTCCTTTTCCTTTGGCTTAATGAATTCAGTGACATGAACTTTTGGTTCCGTAGGAGTATCACAATATAGTTTCTTTAAAAGTTCAGGAGGAATATCATTGGTCCTTTCATGTTTAGGTAACCAAATGGTAATTTCCTACCAAATTTTCTCAATCTTTGAATAATTTGCAAATTTGATTGGATACTCCTCATCAGAGATTATCTTATCTGAATCTTCCATCCGATAGAATTCCTTGACGGGTTTGTCAACTGAATCATTTTTATCTTTCTTGTTTACTGATTGATTCACTCGATGTGCATTTTCCTGAGGATGTGAAACCTGAGAAGGTAATCTTGGTTCAATTGTAATTATGTGATTTTCCAAGGGAATATCACTACCTTCCTTAGATTTCTCATATTCAGTATCTGAATCATCAGTTACTGTAACCACCCCTTCATCATTCAATCTGAGTATCAGTCTTACATCAGAATGTGGATCTCCAACACTAGAAGTGTTAGATTCATTGTCCGATGCGGAGTCCGATTTTACTGAACTCTCCGGTGTTATTGAGTTCAAATTGTGATTCTCAAATAGCATTGGAGAAGGAACATATTTGTAGTTTGCACTACCGGATTGTGATGGTTCTTCAATTACGTGGTCAACAACATAAGTTATATGTTTATAGCTTTCCAACTTTTTATTGACCTTTTTAGCAAAACACTTGATAGTGGCTATTTCCAATTTTGTTTCTTCGTTCGACCCTATTCTCTCTGGTTCGACCTGACCCATTTGAAAAACGGTTATTCTTCAAACATCAGTTGTTTTGATCCAAATTTTTCAAAAGTTTATCGATTTTGATGATCTTTATCAGGTTTTGCTTCGGATTTGATGGAGATCAAATTTAATGAATGAAAATTTTGATTTTATACGTAAAAATCTAGTCTAAATCAATCAATCCCCATTAAAACTCAATGTTCATGCAAAACAGAAAACTTTTGGACAATTTTGGGTCAAAATATGTTGGAAATCTATCAATTTGTAGTTGTATGATCCAGATTCGCTTTGATACCACTTTGTAAAGGACCGGTTTTGATGAAAACAACTATATGATCATACAAGTAGAACAATCTGGGTGCGGAAACCCTAGATCGTATACAAAATGATATAGATCAAATTGCAATCGATTACCTTTTCAATCATGATTTCATTCATAAACATATTAATTTTGCTTTACAATTTGGTTTATAATGAAATAACACGCTTCTAGAACCTTCCTAAACTCTAGAGAGAATAAACACGAAACACACACGACCAAAATGCAAAACTTAACATCTAAACAATACTTTAAGCTTATATAGGTCTGCAAATTCGACCTCACGTCTAGGTCAAATGTGTACCTTCGACTTTCCACTAGGCTCGAACTCAATAACAGTCTTCATATCTTCCTTCGACCCCTAATATCTTCTTTCGACCACTAAATAAGCTTCCTTCGACCCCACGTAAACAACCAAAACACTTATATTGATAATCCAAAGCAACTAGTCACAATCCGTGCATCTACAAAGGCTTTGTTTAGAGAGTGTGTTGATAGTTTGAAGGTTGGTGTGACCCAATCTCCTATGCCACAATTCTGTCTCTTTTGATAAGACAACAGAAAATACACAGACATTTGCCATTGGATTATCCTTCAACATATCAACCACAAACACATTGCCACTCCAATGAGCAACAAGTTGTGCTTTGCTCTCATCAATGATGGTTTTAATCTTTTTAACCACTTCTGGAATAATAATCTTACAAGTTTTCTTAGTGAAAAATGACCCATAACTTTTGTCACTCATTTGTGATACACTAAGAAGATTAAATTTAAGATTATTAATAAGATTGACATTTTCAAACTTAAGTCTCCCAGTTTGAACAGTCCCTGAACCCAACACCTTACCCTTTGAATCATTACCAAAAGATATATCACCCCCTCCATGAGATAAGAAGTCTAAGAAAAGGGCTCTACATCCTGTCATGTGCCTGGAGCCTCCAGTATCGACATACCATAAGTTGTTTAGGCATGCAGAAGCTACATACACATCAGTAATGAATTAGTTTTAGTGAGTGTCCAAAGCCAAATTGGCTTTGGATTGTTTCTTAGACTTTACAACCTCAAGTTTAGGAGAATGTCCAGTGGTTTGAAAAAGTTTTTGACCATGTTCACCAACTGTTGCTGACCCTTTGCCAGTGTTTGTATATCAACACTTGGTGCAACAGATGTTTGATCATTTTCTATCAGATGATAGTAGCCATGGGGATTCTAGTACACTTTTGGTTTGGAAGGCCTTTTGGGCTCTTCATAAACATGTGACGGTCTATGACAAGGTGGTTGTCATTAGCCTTAAGGGTACTTGTTTGAAGGTGGAGCATCTGTTACTTGGACATCTTTAGGAACAGAGGTTTCATTTAAGGTTTTGGTAACAGATGTTAGGACAGGTTGAAAAGACTGTTTGGATTTTTTCTTTGAAGTACTAGTCCCTTAACCAACTTAAGTTTTTGCTTTATACACTTCTATATTAACATCAATTTTTTTTAGATAAAGTCACTCTTGAGTTTTGTGATTCTTTATACCACATATTGAACAGTTTGGTTTAGACTCAAACACACTTGTTCCTTTGTTGACATCATAAGCTTTTAGAAGAAATTTTTTTTTCGTGACATGATTCTTCTATTGACAGAAATCACAAAATAAGTTTAAATCCTTTTCTTTCTTCATCCCTTTCTTTTTCTTCTTTTCAACAAATGTTTGAACATATGTTGGAAGATCCTTCAAGGAAATGATTTTCACTTTTGGTTCCTTAACACCATCAGTGGTTTCAAAGTTTACTGGTTTATCAAGAACATCCCATTCATCTGACCATGTTGGCTTGAATGGATATTTTTCAATTTCACCAAATGATAAGGAACCTTCATGTTTTTCAATAACAATTTTCTTACCGTTTGGTTTAGTGATTTTAATTACTTGACCTTCCAGATTTGAGGGGATAATTTCAACCAACTTGGTTTCCTTTTTAGCATTGTTTTGAGAATCCTAGTCATTGGACCTAGGAAAACTAATTCCAAACTTAACATAACGTTTGGACTGTTGGTTGATGAGCATTTCATAACCTTTACATGACTCAACCCATTTTTCACAAGTGACCAGGGTGGCCTTAAGCTCCTCTTTACAACCTTGATATATTGTTGTCATAGTTTGGAGCTGTTCTTTGGTTATGTTAGCTTCATGTTTTAAGTTGCTGTTTTCAGACTATTTTTCAGTTAATTTTGATTTTGACTCTTTTGTGAGTTTTTCAAACTGATTTTCATCTTCCAAAAGCTATTACACATTTGTTTGAACATAAATCCTTTAGGATTTGAGAAGGTACCTTAGCAGAAGCCATCAACGCACAATCACACTTGCACTCACAATCATTTGTATTCCATGGATCTAAAAGATTTACCTCTTCTTTCTCAATCTTCACATCTGAAACAATTTTCTCAACAAACTCATTAGTCATATTTTTAGATTCAAACTCCACTTCTTCATACTTAACTCTTTCAATAATGGTCTCAAGTGCCATGAAGCAAAAAGTTTGTGGTTCATTATAAGTTTTGGCTATAAGAGCAAGGTTATCATCAGTTAGCTCATCTGGCAAGCTTTTCTAGTCAACAAACCCTTGTGTGAAGAAACTTTGTTCACCGATTTTCTGCAAGAGCAGATGGTGGAATAGCAGATTGTGGCATTTGAGCCTGAGCAACAGGGGTTTGGACATAGTGAACTGGAACAGTGGTTGAGAATTGTGTAAAATGAGCAGTGTGTTGCACATTTGGGCCAGGGGTATTTTAAGAATACTGATAAGTGTTTATCTAAGGTCTTTGATTTGGATAGATAATCATAGGTGTTCCAATTTGACTCCTACATTCTTTAGCAAGGTGACCCATTCTGTGACATTTATAACACTTGATCTTTGATTTATCCAATCCCACTTTTGACCCTCCATGCAACCTAGGGTATTTTCTACTAGTTTTCTTGTAAAACTTTTTAGTTCTAACACTCATTAGTCATATTTTTAGATTCAAACTCCACTTCTTCATACTTAACTCTTTCAATAATGGTCTCAAGTGCCATGAAGCAAAAAGTTTGTGGTTCATTATAAGTTTTGGCTATAAGAGCAAGGTTATCATCAGTTAGCTCATCTGGCATGCTTTTCTAGTCAACAAACCCTTGTGTGAAGAAACTTTGTTGACCGATTTTCTGCAAGAGAAGATGGTGGAATAGCAGATTGTGGCATTTGAGCCTGAGCAACAGGGGTTTGGACATAGTGAACTGGAACAGTGGTTGAGAATTGTGCAAAATGAGCAGTGTGTTGCACATTTGGGCCAGGGGTATTTTAAGAATACTAATAAGTGTTTATCTAAGGTCTTTGATTTGGATAGATAATCATAGGTGTTCCATTTTGACTCCTACATTCTTTAGCAAGGTGACCCATTCTGTAACATTTATAACACTTGATCTTTGATTTATCCAATCCCACTTTTGACCCTCCATGCAACCTAGGGTATTTTCTACTAGTTTTCTTGTAAAACTTTTGTAACACCCCAACCGATGGCGGAATCATTGAGGTGCCACGTAGTGACGATTGTTCAAAAGCTCATGGTACTAAAATGTAAATATATGATTATTGAATATCGTTTTACAACATGTGAAATTGAATACAAGACAACATAAATAAAGATAACTGATTGATTTAATCTAAGTCCAAAGTCCTATGTGAAGCGTCAAGCAGCTTATCCTGAAACTTGCACGAAAATAATTTTGTCAACATATGAATGTTGGTGAGTACTTCTTAGTTTTGTACGTATAGTATAAGTTTTGAAAAGTAGTACAATTCATGTGTCTAGCATCACCAAGGCATTATGTAAACACGCAAGTAACCAAACAAGACAAATATCACATGTAAAGTTGTACAATGAAATTGATAATGAGCATCTCAACACGTGTGAGTCTAAAAGAGCACCATAACACAAAGTTATGTCTAAATGAGCACCGTAACATAAGTTACGTCTAAATGAGCACCGTAACATATGTTACGTCTGAGTGTAAAGAGCACCATAACATAAGTTATGTCTAAATGTATGATTTTGTATGTATGCTACGTTCATGTTCAAGCATAAGCACAAAGATAAACAAGACACGTATATGAATTGTAAATGAATAAAATGTATATGTAAATGAATACGAAAGTTTTGTATACTTGTGCATGAATCACCCCAAAAGTTGTAAAAGCGAAAAAGGGGATAAGTAATACTCACCTTAGCGAGGTGGTAAGTCTTGTGTAATTGAATAAGTATATTCCAACGTTGCCAAGTATCACCCTATGTATAATGTAACAAATAAGTCTAAGTCTATTTGGTCTATAAGTATTTTCTAGGGCTTTGAATTTGGGGATACGTATTCGTTTGATTAATAATTAAACGTTTAATAAATAAAAGAAATTTGATAAATAAATAAACAAAAGGCTTTTTGTAAATTTTAAATAAAAAAAAGATCACAATATAAAGTTTTAAGTGTGAAAATAATTTTTATAAAATTATTTTCTTGAAAATAGAATATTTAATCTATTTATTTCAAATTGTCAAAATATGATTTTAATATCTAAAAATATTAAAATTAAAGAATTCTTGAATTAAAAATAGTATTTCTGTTCCAAATGAATAGAAATAATTTATGTAAAATTTTGGTGCAAAAATATTGAAAAATGAATTTATTATGATTTATTTATGATTAAAACTAACAAAAATTGATTAAAATATAAAATGAACGGTTTTTCAGAAATAAAAATTATTTCTGAAATGTTTATTGTTATACAAGTTTAGGATAATTTTTGTGGAATTTTATAAAATCGTTTAGATATTTTTATTGAATTTTACAATTATAAATGAATAAACTTGTAATATTCATAATATATTTTAAATAAATTATTTTTGAAAAACTAAAAATTGGATGATGAACTTTACTACTAGAATAACATAAAATAATTTTTGTAGAATTTATAAAGTTGTTTTGGTATTTTAAATATATAAATAAAGTTAGTTAGAATAGGTATAAAGTTAAAAGTGTAAAAAAAATAAATAAATAATCTGCTGTTGCTGGGAATCGAACTTAGGTAAAACCCGGTTCAATCCTTTTAGCCAACTGGTCTGTGCATCAGATCTGTATGTGTTTCGGTTTTTAAAACATTTATTAGATACTTGGTTTGATCATCTTCCCCAAATAAACATAAGAACCCTAGCATTTTCAATAATTCAAATGAGCAAGCAATAACCCGATTATACATGGGGTTATTGCTGCTCTATAGCCGATTAGTGAAACCCATAAACAAAATTGGACTTACAATCACGAATTTGTGTATAATGCTCAGTCAAACGAAAAGTCAACTCGCGAGGAATAGAAACTTTCAAGAGTGTTTAATCAGAAATTGGAGATGTAGGAAGAGTAATTGGCGAGTTGTGACCGTCTAAGCATGTCCAATTTATAGTGTAATGGTCGGATTAAAGATTTAGCAAGGTTTGACCATGGTTGAATGTTCACGCGTGAAAATTTATTAATTAGGAAGGATGGAGCTGTTTAAACGCGATGATTATGCATAGGTTTGACTCGCTTTTAATTTTCGTTCAACATAATGAAATAATTATAGATGAATTTTGCAAGATTTGAGGCAAAACTTCGGGCCAAGGCTGCGCATAGCAGCAAAAAGGAAGGAAGGGAAGAAGAAGGTGAAAGCTGTTTGTGTATAAATATTTAGGAGTCCGGATAAGAAAACAAAAGTCCTTCTTGGCCTAGTGGTTGTTGGCGTGTGGTAAGGCTTGGCCGGTACTGACTCGGGTTCGAGTCACGGCATAAGCAGCTTTGATTTTTTTTTTTTTTTTTTTTTTTGTTTAAAGGGTGAAGAGGAGGTGGGCCTGAGTTGCAGTGGGCTGGCTCTGTGTTGGGCCAAAAATCTTTAAAGGTTTTAGGGTGGGCTTGGGTTGGATTGTCTTGGGTAATTGGGTGTGTAGTGTCCAAATCTTTTGTATTTTTATTATTATTATTATTATTATTATAAGGATAAAACGTGACGTATAAGATAGGAGATGCGAAATAAAAAAATGTATATATATATATATATATGTATAATAATAATAGGATAAAAGTGACGGATGTCACAGCATCCCCTACTTTTAGAAACTTCGTCCCGAAGTTATTAGAAACATAGGGTTATGGATGTTTAGATAAAATCAAGATAACTATGGTCTGGAAAATTTGAGTTAAGGTACGACGTGAATTTATAGGTAACAAAGTAAGCTGTTTCGAATGATTTGGATAGTAGGTTTGATAGGTGTGGGTTAAGGATTGGATTAGGTTCGTCTTGAATAACAAGGAGATTAAGATTCTAATAAAACACTAAGCTTAGAAATCCTAAAATAATTGTATGAGTTGATTGATTACGAAGAGATCAAATGAACTACCAAACAACCAGAGTTCGTTCCTGGTCCGACTTCCAGTCTCACTTTCAATGCATCATTAGTGTTTGTATACAGGGTGTACCGCAGCTAACCCACCACACCTTTGATACCTTGAAAACGTACTGGACGCCTACCAAAAACCCCAATAGAATTTCACACTACCCTAACGTACCTGTAAATTCATGATTACGTTCCGGACCGGAATCATCAATTTACCTTACATTAGGGTTTTATGTCCTTCTATGATCCTAATCTAACACACATTAAAGCAAATAAGTTTCACAAGAAGATGTCACAACAAACACGTTGAGTTACAATGAGATGTTATCAATGAAATGAGGCCATGTAATAATGAGGTCAATTGCATTGGTTTGCAATGACTTGTAAGCATAACAGTTTTTAAGTATGGGCTACCACTCGTCCGAGGAGCCCTTTAAATGAAATGTTTATCTGAGCTGCGTGGATAATACACGCATGCAAGCAAGTTTGTAAGTACTACAACCATTAAGTGTAAGTGTTATCATGAATAATTAAATGTTTACGAGTATCATGAATAATTAGATGTTCAATGAATAGTCAAATTAAGGGAAAAATCAAGTTTCATGTAATAACCAATGATGTTTTTAGAAAAGCTCTGTATGATCAAGTATCAAGTTTTTAGTAGTTTGGTTTTCATGAAAATCAAGTCCAAATGTTTCAATAAGATGTAAGGTAGAGTCTGAAACTTATACGATTTAAAATAAACGTAACCGAATTTGATAAATTTCCAATCTGTGTTCGTACACAATAGTATGCAAGGAAATTTCTAGATGTTGTATGCTAATGAGTGCGACAAAATTTGGGTACAAAATGATAATAGGATCAAGAAAATGAAAACGCAAGTGTTGGATTCCCGAGTCTAAAGAAGATTCCATCCATGGCTTAGCCAGTGGGATTAACGTCATCCTGATCGTCTGCTTCGTTGATATTGATATTGAAAGCTTGTCCATGTGCCACCAGGTTTACATTATTCAATTTAGGGCATTGGGGTCGCATGTGGTTAGGGTCTCTACAATGATAACATGACCGACCGTTAGTAATCTGTAGTGGTTCCTGGGCAGCTGTTTGATAATTACCCCGTGTCCCAACCATCACTCGACAAGTGGTGACAAAGTGTCCAAACCTTCCACATCTAGTGCATTGACGGCATGGAAGATTTGCAGGGTGATGATACTTGCAAGTGTTGCATTGAGGATGGACTCCCGTGTAGGCTTTCTTGATAGGAGGTTGAGTCACAGGATCCACAACAACATGGTTCTGGTTATCGCCCATTCGTTTCTTAGAGTTCGAAGTGGTAGTGGCGGCCTTTGCTAAAACAATCTTAGATTGTTCAACAACATTGGTGGTTTTCTCAGTAGACGTCTTGGTGTCCTTCCTAACCAAGTTTCCTTTCCTTACGTGTTTGTCTGTCAAAGTAGCTGCAAGTTGGATGGCTTCTTCTACCATAGTGGCCTTGCTTCCAGTGACAACGTCTTGAATCAAGTCAGGTAATCCCTAGATATATTTCTCGATTGCTCGAGAGACCGGGGTGACCATGTGTGGAACCAATATGCTGAGTTCATGATATCGGGTATTATACGCAAGATTCTCACCACTGTCTTGTTTGAGCTCACGAAATTCATCCTCCAACTTCCTGATTTCGTTCCTAGGGCAGAATTTGGCGATCATAAGTTCCTTAACTTCAGCCCAAGATAAAGATAAAGCAGCATCAGCTCCTCGATTGCGTTTTTCGCCATTCCACCAGGTTAGCGCCCCCTTTTGAAGGACACTAGTAGCATAGCGAACGCGAAGTTCATCAGGACATTCACTGTTCATAAAGGTGCTCTCCATGTCTTCAAACCATTGGAGGAGGCCAGTAGCGCCCTCCTCACCAGTGAATTTTGTGGGGTTACAGGAGTTAAAGTGTTTGAAAGTGCACCGAAATTGAGTTGTACTCCCTGTGTTGGCACTGTTACTATTCTGGGTTAACTCACAGATAAGGTTTGGGATCACTGCAGCAATTTCCTCAGCGACTAAAGATGCGAGGCGACGGTCAGAACGTTGTCCAGAAGCATGAACAGGGCGTCGGCGGGCATCACGGAGCATGCGGCGAGCAGACATCTATGAGGTAGTCAATGAATAATCATGAGATTAGAAAATGTAAGTGTATAACCGTACAATGATTATGAAAGTATGAACTTGTAAACAATATATGAAAATCATGATATACAGAATATTGTATATGAAACGAGAGAGTGTTATTGAAAAACTTGCATAAATGCTTGGAGTGCCCTTGTCTAGTTGTAAAGCCCAACAAGAACGTTGACTTTTCAAAGGAGTTGAACCTAATGGTGATCAAAGAAGACATGCTTTAGCCTACAAGTGGACACTCACTCCAGGAATCCCCAGGTAAGCATAACAGGTCCGTAAATGGATTTATGCGCTATGCTTGCCTATGCCAGAAAACCCAGTGTACAGGCATCCACTCTTCCAGATTGCACGTGTCCTTATCACACTCATTAAAGTTCAACAACTTTGAAGGAGCAGAATAAGAGTAGGCATTATGCCTAAGAGTGTCTTCATAAAAGGTACTGCTCCCGTTCCATGATGATGTAGGCTTTCCACTCCTTGTAGGACACCATCTCTATGCACCAGGATGAAAGATGAGAAGAATGGAGAGAGAGAGAGAAAGATAGAGGAAGGAAAGTAGAGGGAAATGAGGGGTAAGGTAATTTAGAAAATAAATGCATGAAAGTTGAAGTTCGGTTATAGTCTAGGCCATTTTATCTAATAACCTAGTTTCCTATAACCATGGCTCTGATACCAATCTGTAACACCCCAACCGATGGCGGAATCATTGAGCTGCCACGTAGTGACGATTGTTCAAAAGCTCATGGTACTAAAATGTAAATATATTGTTAGGATCTGAGTTTGTTTGTTTTGATTGTATTTAACTAAGAATGATAAGAGTGATGTGAATATAGATGGAAAGTGCAGCGGAATGATAAACTATTAATCAAAACATGAGAGTAATTGTTTTCTGATCGAATGCTTTCATTTATCTAAAAGATTACAATCATACAAGTACTCCCCCTCAGCCTGATCACACAGTGATTGTTTGTCTGAGAGAATGTTTGTGTGTGTGATGTAATAGAACAGTACAAGCACTGTTCTATTTATAGACAAACCTAAACCACTGATGACCTAGGCTGACGTCACCTAAGACAGTGACCTCTAACAGAATAACAAACATAAAACATCTGCCTATTACAAACTACTGTTACATTGAAAACACTGAAGGTAAACTATTGTTGTAGGAAAACTCTGATGGTCTTGTATCCTCTGCTGGAGCCTAAGTGCTGTTGGCTCCAGCAGTGCTTTAGTCTTTAATACTTGGATCAGCAGTTGTTCTTCATCAGACCTTTGGTCAGCAGTTGTTCTTCATCAGTGTTTATTCAGCAGTCCTTTGTATCAGCAGTTGTCATAGCAGTTGTTTGGATAGAACAGTTGTTAGAGTCAGCAGTCTTTTGGGAGAAGTATGTTGTAAGGACTGTTTATTGTGTGGATCAACTGTTAGCATGTTTTGGCTTTTCAATCATCTGTTCTTTTCCAGGTCAGCAGACCCAACAATCTCCCCCTAGAACAAATGATGCCAAAACTCAGCTTTATTTATTGATCTTTATTCCTCATCAGACTTTCTCTAATTTGACCCTTGAATTGTAGTTCAAAGTCCAGAGCAAATAAGTCTTCTTCATCTCTTTCAAGCTCTAGATTTAGCAATGTTTGAAGATTATTTGCACATAGGCTGTATGCATCATCCATGCTAATCTTCTGAACTCTTCCATCTGACCTAAGCAGAGTCAATTCATGGTTGCCTTTGTTGACTTTCCATTTTAGAATTTTTGAGTCAGTGGATTTGCTGAGATGAACTTTTATTTGGGATGAGTTAGGTGATGGAGGTCTTCCAATGAGTTCCCTGAGTTTCTCTGTTGTGGGATCAGAGAAAAAATGTATCTGATTGAAGAGCCCTTCTTTAATAAATGTATCAGCAAACTTCTTCTGATCTTCTTCTGACATTTCCTTCTGTTTCTTGAACTGTCTTCTTGCAGCAGCTGATAGATCAGAAGTTTCAAGTAGGCAGTCTAAGGTAAAAGTCTGCTGGGGTCTCTTCATCAGTGGCTCATCAGAATAGACAGGTTTTCTAGGCAGGCTAGGATCCTTCTTTCTGTTTTCTTCAAGACTCTTGTATGTCTCAACCAGCCTCAGCTCAGACCATCTAGAGACAGACCTCATTTCCCCATAGTTAGAAGCTACTATCTCTTGTCTCATTCTTTTAAACTTTAAGGCTCTGACTGGGTCTCTGCCTTTGCCAAAATTAGGAGTAGAGACTTTAGCTTTGGGGTCTTTGGCCAATTCTTCTATTCTGAGAAGTTCTTCTCTTAGTGCATGAGTGGTCCAACCATTAAACTGCTTTTTGGTTGCTTTATATGGCTTGGTTGCCAAGATCTATTCCAGAAGAGAATCCCTAACCTCCTTTTCCAAGTCAACACTGAGAGGCATGGAGGACATGGAGTTGCTCAGGGTCTTAGCAAAGTCCTCAATCCTTCTGAGTTTGCTAAGCTCTACTGAATGGATGCCCTGAGCAGTCCTGTCATCCTTCCCTTTGCATCTCTCCTTAATGATGGCATCTACCTGTTCACCCTTGTATTTAAGGTATGTATCAATGTTTAGGGGAACAGGGAAATTTGGGAGAGAAGGGAAAGATCTGTCAGATGGTTGTTCAGTATTGTAGAAGGATTGTAATTCCCCCTTGAGTAGATCAAGTTCAAGGGGATACTGAACAACGAATGGTGTAATGGTTGGTGGTGGTCTATGGGAACTGAATTTGGATGTGTGTGGTGAGAATGATGAAATTGGAATAGCTGTAATAGGAGTGGATTGTGCAGTTGAGGTGGTGTTTGGTGATGTGTGTATGTTTTCATCATGCACAACAAAGGTTGATTTTCTCTTTCTTGTGTACAAGATTTTAGGGGATGGTGATTTGGAAGCAATGGTTGGATTAACATCTGTTGGCCTTTTAGTAGGTCCAGCAGATGTTTGGGATTTAGTTGGTGATGTAGGTTTGGGTGTAGATTTGGTGGTTGTATGTTCAGATGTGCTTGTAGGTTTAGGTGCAGTGGTTTGGGAAGCAGTGTTTTGGGTGGTTTCAGTGTTTTGGGTGGCAGTGGTTTCAGCAGCAGTGGTTTTGTCAACAGAGGTTTTTAGCTTGGATGGTGGTTTTCTGACATGTCTAGCAGGCATTTGCATCCTTTTTGAGGATCCCACATCTTCAATCTCCTGCTGTTGTTCTTTCTTGAGGTTCACCAGCAACTCTGCTTTAGCTTCCAAGGTGTCAGCCCTTTTTTGTTTGGCCTGAACAGCTTTTTCAGTTTCTATGTTTGCAGAGTTGTCTACTGCTTTGCTTTTGTCAATGGTTTGTTGTGGTGCTGTTGGTGTTGCTTGTTGTTGTTGTTGTGGAGCTGTTTGACTAGCCTCTGGTTTGTTGGCAGACTTGGCTTTGCCCTGTTTAGAAGGTGGACAACCAAAGGGATCTAGCTTTGGTAGCCTATCTCTGCCACTCTCCCCCTTTTTGGCATCATCAGCCGTGAAGACATCATCATCTTCATCCCTGAGAATGGTGGTAGGGGCAGAGCCAGTGGTCTTCAGCAGGTGATCTTTGATGGCTTTAATGTCTGCATGTGTATCTTTGTACCTTGCATCCACCATGTTTCTGATCTCAGCCATATATGTTTCATGGGTCTGATCAGCTAGTTTTCTGTGAGCTATGATGATGGGGGAAACGGATTTCCATAGCTCACTAGCTATATCAGCTGTTGATGGTTGACTTTTGGAAAGGTCTGCTATGGAACCCAGTATAAGCTTGACATCAGATTTGATGTCTGCTACAGAGGTGTCAATTGCTTGAACTCTGTCCGTCAATTCTTGGTATTTTGACCCATCTCCTAAGTTAATAGGATCATCTGAGTCCCTACCAGTGGTAGTTCTACCTGATTCAGTCCTAATAGGTGAATCAGATGCCCCTTTTTCTTGGTACTGGGGACTTCCAACTGATTTTGGGGACACTATAGTGGCCTCATCAGTTGTTGCCTTCAAGGGAGTCTTAGCAATGTAATCACTGTCCTGGTGTGAGACAATGGTCTCTACATCAGTAGTGACTGCTCCACTTGAAAACTCACCTAGAGTTGCATTGAACTCAGGTGGTGTAACCTCCTCTACTGTTTGTTGGATGGCAGATTGAATGTTCTCAGGACCAGTCACTTGTGGGGGTATGCTCTCAGTGATAGGTGAAAGAGAGGAACTGGGATTTTCCTGAGATTTCTCAATTGCCTCAAACAGAGGTTGCATGGTTTGTGGAACATGATGTGATGGTGAGGGTGGAGGAGTAACAAGAGAATTAGCCCTGGGAGAGGGGCTTGTGAACATTTGGCCAAGTGACTCAAATGTATCATGATGTGTTTCCCCTTGGCTTAAAACATGAACCTTTTAGGAGGATTCATGAGGAGTTTGGTCAGGTTGAGGTATGTCCAACTATTGTGAGGAAGTAACAACAGTGGTTTCAGGTTGCTTTGGTGGTGCAACAGAGTTTTCTTCTGGTACCTCATCATCCAGAAGTCTCATTTGTGGTTGAGTGGTGGTTTTTGTGGATAGATGTTTTCTTTTGGAAGTGGCTGGTGTGGGATTTCATTGAAGGATGTGGACTTAGCGGAGACACACAGAAGCAGGGTATGGAAGAAAAATTTCATGACCGGTGGGAAAACCTTTTTGAAAAGAGTTGATCCAGTCATCTGACCATCATACCCTCTTTCTTGAAACTCAGTGTGAAGCTCTGTTTTTGTGAAGGAGTCCTTACCTGCCAGGTCATTTAGTGAGAAGGTTGTGGATATGATTTCAGGGGTAATGACGATACTTGTTTCTCCAATTTTGGAAATAATGGAAGTAGGCTTTTTGTCTTGCAATAGAAACTCAGCATTCAACCAGAACTCTTGGAGTGTATCAATATAGATGGGGGCGTCAGCGGTTAAGATGGGTAGGTATTTGGAATTTAGAAGAATGTCGATGGTGGAATGGAATGATATGTTATCATCTGTTTTAACCAGATATGGGAGACAATTGTGGGTGGCTTTGGCTTGAAGATCCATTTTAATGGATTCCGAAGTGAAGATGAATGAAATCTGATTGAGGGTTTGAGAATGGAGAAGGCGGTTTCAGTATTTTGAATACAATGAGACAGTGTAACATCTGTTGTGGTAAAACAGGGTTTTTATAGACTCAAAAGAAACCGCTGATGTGGCCAAACCTCTGCTTGTATGAGCAGACGTGGCAATCATCTGATGGATGAAACATCTGGTGGAGAACAGCTGTTTTGGGAAACAACTGATACAAACAGCTGATGGAACCAACTGTTGTGATTTTTTTAGATATAATATAGATATATAGCAAAACAGTTGTTTTATCTGATCAGATGTTTTGAAACAGGTTTTTCAACCAACAGTGGATATGAATGAAACAGTGGTTGTTTTATCTGATCAGATGTTGGAAACAGATTTTTCAACCAAACAGCTATTTTTAAGAAATTTTGATTTTCTGAAACATTTTATTATTATTATTATTTTTTTTAAAAAAATTTATTTGTTTAATCCATGTTTAACATACCAATTCTGGAGAACAGATTTGTAAAGGTAGATGTGTCTAAAGCTTTTGTTAACACATCTGCCAACTGATCCTCTGTTGGAACATGGTGCAGAGAAATCAAACCCTTTTCATAGCTGTCTCTGACAAAATGATGTCTGATGTCAATGTGTTTGGTAGTGGAATGAGAGACTGGATTCTTGATGATATTTTCAGCAGCTTGACTATCCAACATGAGTGGAGTCTGTAGTGCAGTTATCCCAAAATCCAGTAATTGATTTTGAAGCCACATGAGTTGGGCTATACAGCTTGCAGAAGCAATGTATTCAGCTTCAGCTGTTGAGGTTGAAACAGCTGCCTGCTTTTTGCTTTGCCAGGAAACTAAGGCATTCCCTAGAAATTGGCACCCTCCTGATGTGGACTTTCTTGTGGTGTGACAGCCAGCAAAGTCAGTATCTGAATAACCTGAAAGCTCAATGTTTCCATTAGCAGGATACCAAATACCAAGTGTGGGAGCACCTTTGAGGTATCTGAATATCCTTTTCACAGCAATAAGGTTTGACTTTCTGGGTGAAGCCTGGGATCTTGCACAGACACAGGTAGCAATCATAATGTCTGGCCTAGATGCAGTTAAGTACAGTAAAGACCCAATCATGCATCTATAATGTGTTTGATCAACCAGTTCATCCTTGTCATCAATAGTGAGCAGCTTGACTATACTCATGGGTGTACTACATGGCTTACAATCATTCATCTCAAATCTGGTTAATAAATTCTTTACATATTTGTTTTGGTGAATGAATGTGCCATTTTGCAGTTGTTTCACTTGAAGTCCAAGGAAACACTGAAGCTCACCCATGGCACTCATCTCAAACTCTGCTGTCATGAGTTTTCTGAACTCTTCACACATTTGGTTACATGTGGATCCAAAAATGATGTCATCCACATATATTTGAACAATCATTAAGTTTTTCCCTTTCCATTTTAGAAATAAAGTTTTGTCTATTTTACCTCTTGTGAAGCCAATGGATATGAGAAATGTGGAAAGAGTTTCATACCAGGCCCTTGGTGCTTGTTTGAGACCATACAGAGCTTTGTTGAGCTTGTAGACATAGTCAGGATGGAATGTGTCTTCAAAACCAGGTGGTTGACATACATAGACTTCCTCCTGAATTTTGCCATAAAGGAAAGCACATTTGATGTCCATCTGATACACCTTTATGTTGTGGTTGACAGCAAAGGCTAAAAATAGTCTGATGGCTTCTAGTCTTGCTACAGGAGCAAAAGTTTCATCATAATCTATTCCTTCTTCTTGTCTGAAGCTTTGAACCACAAGCCTGGCTTTATTCTTGACAACAATAACCCTTTCATCAGTTTTGTTTTTGAAGACCCACTTTGTTCCTATAGGACAAACATCCTTAGGTAATGGTACAAGCTCCCATACTTGTTGTCTTTTAAATTGAAGGTGTTCTTCTTGCATAGCTTCTACCCAACTGTTGTCTTTTAGTGCCTCTTGGTACTTGACAGGTTGTGTGAGAGATAGGAAACCTGCAAAAAGACAGATATTGGAGGATTGGCTTCTTGTGAGCACACCCTCTCTGATGTTGCCAATGATCTGGTCTGGTGGGTGAGCTCTTAAGTAAATAAGATCTCCCTGATATGGTATGATGGCATTTTGAGGTGATGGACAGAGGTTTGGTGACTCTGTTGGTGTAACATCTGTTGGTACTTCTGTAATGCCATCAGATGTTTGGAATGGTAATGGAGGAATGGGTCCAAGTGGTGTAAAACTGAACTGACTTTTGTCAACAGATGATTGACTTTTGTCAACAGATGATTGTTCAGTGGTTGTGAGAGGTGAAACAGTGGTTTGAGGATAAGACTGGCCAACAGTGGTTGACACAGCTGTGGCAGAATTTTGACAATTGTTTTGAACAGCTGCTTCCTCTGAAGCAGAATAGATTTTGTAGTGACTGGGGATCACAACATCTGTTTTGTAATCTTGTTGTGGAGACGGTGGAATACCTGCATTGTTATCTTTAACAGTGATATCTTCAAATTTGAATTTATCTAAATCAAATAGTTCAGCAGGATTTGCAGGGATTTTTAGAGATGAAAGTTCATTGAACTTTACATTCAGAGTTTCTTCTATTGTCTTGGTCTTTGTGTTAAACACTTTATAAGCCTTGGCAGTAGAAGAATATCCCAGAAAGTAACCACAATCTACTTTGGCTGCAAATTTTGAAATGGAATCTTTGAGGTTTAAGATGAAACATGGGCAGCCAAAGATTTTGAAAAATGAAATTAATGGTTTGATTTTGAACAAAATTTCATAAGCAGTTTTTTTGATGTCTGGGGTTGATCAAAACTCTGTTTTGAACATAGCAAGCAGTGTTTACAACTTCTGCCCAGAAGGACAATGGCAAACCAGAATCTGCTAGCATGGTTCTTGCAGCTTCTATAAGAGCCTTTCAACCACCCCATTTTGTTCTGGTGTTCTTGGGATGCTGTACTGCCTCACAATCCCTTTTGACACACAGAAATCATCCAACTCCTTATTTTTAAACTCTGTTCCATTGTCACTCCTGAAGACTTTTACTGGCAAGTCATATTGTTTTTCAACTTTGGTGACAAAGTCCTTCAATATACCTGCAGTCTCATCCTTAGAATGTAAAAAGTAAGTCCATGTAAATCTAGAAAAATCATCAACTATGACAAGACAAAATCTTTTTCTTCTTAGACTAATAATTTTAACAGGGCCAAACAAGTCCATGTGCAACAATTGTAGACATTGACTGGTTTTGGACTCATCAATGGATTTGTAAGAGCTTTTATGTTGTTTCCCTTTTAAACAAGAAACACAATGCTCATCACATTTGAATTCTTTTGATGGTAAATCTCAGACAAGGCTTTGTTTGGAGGGTGTGTTGATAGTGTTAAGGTTGGTGTGACCCAATCTCCTATGCCACAATTCTGTCTCCTTTGTGGAGGCAGCAGAAAACAAACAGACATTTGCCATAGGATTGTCCTTTAACATATCAACAACATACACATTGCCACTTCTATGACAAACAAGTTGTGCTTTGCTCTCAGCAATGATGGTATCAATCTTTTTCACCACTTCTGGCCCAATAATCTTGCAAGTTTTCTTTGTGAAGAATGAGCCATAACCTTTGTCACTCATTTGTGAAACACTCAGAAGATTAAACTTGAGATTATCAATAAGATTGACATTTTCAAACTTGAGTTTCCCAGCTTGTACAGTCCCTGACCCCAACACCTTACCTTTTGAATCATTACCAAAGGATATATCACCCCCTCCATGAGCCAAGAAGTCCAGAAGAAGGGCTCTACATCCTGTCATGTGCCTGGAGCCTCCACTATCTACATACCAAAGACTATCTAAACAAGCAGAAGCTCCCTGCACATCAGTAATGGATTAGTTTTGGTGAGTGTCCAAAGCCAAGTTGGCTTTGGATGGGTCCTCAGACTTTTCAGACTCAAGCTTTGGAAGATGATCAGTGGTTTGAACTAATTTTTGAATTAAGTTCAACAACTGCTGCTGACCATTTGCCAGTGCTTGAATGTCAACACTTGGGGCAACAGTTGTTTGATCACTTCCAGACAAATGATAATACCCATATGGATTTCTGTTCACTCTTGGTTTAGAGGGTCTTTTTGGCTCGTCATAAACATGTGGCAGACTATGACATGGTGGTTGTCCATAACCTCTTGGGTATTTGCTTGCGGGTGGAGCATCTGTTACTTGGACATCCCTAGGATTTGCAAGAGTTTTAGCTTTGTATTCTTGTATTTTTACGTCAAAATTTTTTAGATACAAGCACTCTTTGGTCATGTGATTCTTTTTCCCACATATTGAACATGTGGCTTTGGAATCACATACACTTGTTCCTTTGTTAATGTCATATGCTTTTAGAAGAAAACAGTTTTTGGTGACATGATTCTTCTTCTCACAGAAATCACAGAACAAGTGGACAGTCTTTTCTTTCTTCTTCCCTTTTTCAGCCTTCTTTTCAGCAGATGTTTGAGCATCTGCTGGAAGGTTTTTCAAGGGAATGACTTTTGCCTGAGGAGTTGTCTTTCCTTCAGGTGTTTTAAAATCAACAGGTTTAAAATTCTCAAGAGTATCACACTCATCAGACCAGGTAGGTGTAAATTCATACTTTTCAAGTTCAGTGAATGATGAGGAACCTTCTGGTTTTTCAAGAACAATTTTCTTACCATTTGGTTTAGTGATTTTAATCTCTTGACCCTGTAGGTTTGTTAGAACTATCTCAACAGACTTTTGACTCCTTTTGTCAGTGTTTTCAAAAGCAGGAGCAGTGGTTTCAAAACCAAAACCAAACTTCAAATGAGTTTTGGTTTGTTTGTTGAGTAGCATCTCAAAACCTCTACATGATTCCACCCATTTCTCACATTCAACTTGGGTGGACTCAAGCTCACTTTTACAACTCTGATATTTTGCTATCATAGTTTGGAGCTGGTCTTTGGTTATAGTTGCTTCATGTTTTAAGCTGCTTATTTCAGATTCCTTTTCAGTTAAACTTGTTTTTAAATCTTTTGAAAGTTTCTAAAATTTAACTTCATCATCTAAAATTTTCTTTCTAAGGTTTTCATTCACCTCTTTGATGTTAGCAAATGCAATTACACATCTGGCAGAACACAAATCTTTAAGAATTTGAGGAGATACCTTAGCAGCAGCCATCAATGCACAATCACACTTGCACTCACAATCATCAGATGCACCCCAGGGATCTGAGAGATTCACAACCTCTTCTTCAGGTTTTTCACCTGTAACAACTTCATCAACAACATCATTAGTCACAACATCAGATTCAGTCACCACCTCCTCAGATTCAACCTCATCAACCATAGCCATGAAACAAAAGTTTTCTGGTTCATTTTCAGCTTTGGCAACTAATGCAACATTTTCATCTGTTAACTCATCTGGTAGACTGCTCCAATCAACAAAGCCTTGTGTAAAGAAGCTCTGTTGACTGGTCTCTGCAGGAGCAGAGGATAAAGCAACAGTCGTTTGCACAGGTGCTTGAGTAACAGGTGTTTGCACATAGTGGATCTGAGGAACAGTGGTTTGGATATACTGGACAGGAACAGTGTTTGAGGACTGTGCAAAATGAGCAGTGTTTTGCACATTTGGTCCAGGGGTATTATAGGAATTCTGATAAGTGTTGGTCTGAGGTCTTTGATTTGGATAGGTGATTATAGGTGTACCATGTTGACTCCTACATTCCCTAGAAAAATGACCAAGTCTATGACATTTGTAACACTTTATCTTTGATTTATCCAACCCAACCTTTGATCTGCCAGTTAACCCTGGAAACCTTCTCCCAGTTTTCTTGTAAAAATTGTTAGTTCTTACACTGAGAAGGGCCAATTGGTGCATAATGTCCATTTCTTCCAAATCATCAGAGTCAAAGTATTTCAGGTCATCATACTCAAAGGATATGTTATCAGATGCCTGGATATCACCACCACTTGCTGTGAAGGCATAGTTTGGTGAATAAGAATCAGAGTTAAAACCTGAGTTAAAACCTGAAGTTATGTCAATGAAATGATCATAACTCTGATCCTTAGTATTTCCAGGCACCTCATCATGACCCAAAAGTGCTATATTCCCAAATACATAATCATCAGACACTTTTCCAGAGTCCTGGAGCTTCTTTTTCTGGTTAAGCTCTCTCTCATAGGTCAAGAGCTTACCATGAAGCTGGGTCAATGATAGGTCCTTAAATCCAATCGAGTTTCTCATCACAATAGCAATAGTGTCCCATTTGTCTGGTAATGATCTTAAAAACCTATGGTTCAGGGTTGAATGAGGGTAAGTAAGACCAACCAGTTTTAGTTCACTAATTAAACAATTAAACCTCTCAAACTGTTGAGTTAATGACTCTCCTTTGACATGACTGAATGTTTCATATTGTTGGTTAAGTATTTCACGATTGTTTTCAATAACCTCCTCAGTCCCACCAAATTGTTCTTTCAGTGCATCCCACAACTCCTTTGCACTGTTACAGTGTAACAGCCCAACATATATATCCTTGGGTAGAGCCATGGCCACAATACTGAAGGCCTTAGCATCTAACTCAATTTTCTAAAAATCCTGGTCGGAGTAGTTTTCAAGTTTCTTTGGCTCTTGAACCTTGGGATCTTCAGTACTCGGCACCATCGGAACATGTGGTCCGAAGATAACCGACTTCCAACACCCAGTGTTCTGTTGAGCTAGAACATGGCTCATCCGACGTTGCCAGATATTGTATTCAGATCTGACAAGCATCGGTGGCTTGTTGTTCGTGCCAGTGTTATGTGGATCGTGATTGATTGAAGCCATTCTCTGATTTTTTAAAAACAAAGTCTGTTTAAAACCGGTTGAAACGAAATTAAACTATTACTCTGTTTTCAACCCAACAGACAAACGATATCAATAATTGTGAGCTGATCTGTTTATATTAAATTGATTTGTTAGATCGAATTTAATTGACCAAGCTCTGATACCAATTGTTAGGATCTGAGTTTGTTTGTTTTGATTGTATTTAACTAAGAATGATAAGAGTGATGTGAATATAGATGGAAAGTGCAGCGGAATGATAAACTATTAATCAAAACATGAGAGTAATTGTTTTCTGATCGAATGCTTTCATTTATCTAAAAGATTACAATCTTACAAGTACTCCCCCTCAGCATGATCACACAGTGATTGTTTGTCTAAGAGAATATTTGTGTGTGTGATGTGATAGAACAGTACAAGCACTGTTCTATTTATAGACAAACCTAAACCACTGATGACCTAGGCTGACGTCACCTAAGACAGTGACCTCTAACAGAATAACAAACATAAAACATCTGCCTATTACAAACTACTGTTACATTGAAAACACTGAAGGTAAACTACTGTTGTAGGAAAACTCTGATGGTCTTGTATCCTCTGCTGGAGCCTAAGTCCTGTTGGCTCCAGCAGTGCTTTAGTCTTCAATACTTGGATCAGCAGTTGTTCTTCATCAGACCTTTGGTCAGCAGTTGTTCTTCATCAGTGTTTATTCAGCAATCCTTTGTATCAGCAGTTGTCATAGCAGTTGTTTGGATAGAACAGTTGTTAGAGTCAGCAGTCTTTTGGGAGAAGTATGTTGTAAGGACTGTTTATTGTGTGGATCAACTGTTAGCATGTTTTGGCTTTTCAATCATCTGTTCTTCTCCAGGTCAGCAGACCCAACATATATGATTATTGAATATCATTTTACAACATGTGAAATTGAATACAAGACAACATAAATAAAGATAACTGATTGATTTAATCTAAGTCCAAAGTCCTATGTGAAGCGTCAAGCAGCTTCTCCTGAAACATGCACGAAAATAATTTTGTCAACATATGAATGTTGGTGAGTACTACTTAGTTTTGTACGTATAGTATAAGTTTTGAAAAGTAGTACAATTCATGTGTCTAGCATCACCAAGGCATTATGTAAACACGCAAGTAACCAAACAAGACAAAGATCACATGTAAAGTTGTACAATGAAATTGATAATGAGCACCTTAACACGTGTTAGTCTAAAAGAGCACCATAACACAAAGTTATGTCTAAATGAGCACCGTAACATAAGTTACGTCTAAATGAGCACCGTAACATAAGTTACGTCTGAGTGTAAAGAGCACCATAACATATGTTATGTCTAAATGTATGATTTTGTATGTAAGCTACGTTCATGTTCAAGCATAAGCACAAAGATAAACAAGACACGTATATGAATTGTAAATGAATAAAATGTATGTGTAAATGAATACGAAAGTTTTGTATACTTGTGCATGAATCACCCCAAAAGTTGTAAAAGCGAAAAAGGGGATAAGTAATACTCACCTTAGCGAGGTAGTAAGTCTTGTGTAATTGAATAAGTATATTCCAACGTTGCCAAGTATCACCCTATGTATAATGTAACAAATAAGTCTAAGTCTATTTGGTCTATAAGCATTTTCTAGGGCTTTGAATTTGGGGATAGGTATTCGTTTGATTAATAATTAAACGTTTAATAAATAAAAGAAATTTGATAAATAAATAAACAAATGTCTTTTTGTAAATTTTAAATAAAAAAAAGATCACAATATATAGTTTTAAGTGTGAAAATAATTTTTATAAAATTATTTTCTTGAAAATAGAATATTTAATCTATTTATTTCAAATTGTCAAAATATGACTTTAATATCAAAAAAATATTAAAATTAAAGAATTCTTGAATTAAAAATTGTATTTCTGTTCCAAATGAATAGAAATAATTTATGTAAAATTTTGGTGCAAAAATATTGAAAAATGAATTTATTATGATTTATTTATGATTAAAACTAACAAAAATTGATTAAAAATATAAAATGAACGGTTTTTCAGAAATAAAAATTATTTCTGAAATGTTTATTGTTATACAAGTTTAGGATAATTTTTGTGGAATTTTATAAAATCGTTTAGATATTTTTATTGAATTTTACAATTATAAATGAATAAACTTGTAATATTTATAATATATTTTAAATAAATTATTTTTGAAAAACTAAAAATTGGATGATGAACTTTACTACTAGAATAACATAAAATAATTTTTGTAGAGTTTATAAAGTTGTTTTGGTATTTTAAATATATAAATAAAGTTAGTTAGAATAGGTATAAAGTTAAAAGTGTAAAAAAAAAAAAAATAATCTGCTGTTGCTGGGAATCGAACCTGGGTAAAACCCGGTTCAATCCCTTTAGCCAACCACCCTAACCAACTGGGCTGTGCATCAGATCTGTATGTGTTTCGGTTTTTAAAACATTTATTAGATACTTGGTTTGATCATCTTCCCCAAATAAACATAAGAACCCTAGCTTTTTCAATAATTCAAATGAGCAAGCAATAACCCGATTATACATGGGGTTATTGCTGCTCTATAGCCGATTAGTGAAACCCATAAACAAAATTGGACTTACAATCACGAATTTGTGTATAATGCTCAGTCAAACGAAAAGTCAACTCGCGAGGAATAGAAACTTTCAAGAGTGTTTAATCAGAAATTGGAGATGTAGGAAGAGTAATTGGCGAGTTGTGACCGTCTAAGCATGTCCAATTTATAGTGTAATGGTCGGATTAAAGATTTAGCAAGGTTTGACCATGGTTGAATGTTCACGCGTGAAAATTTATTAATTAGGAAAGATGGAGCTGTTTAAACGCGATGATTATGCATAGGTTTGACTCGCTTTTAATTTTCGTTCAACATAATGAAATAATTATAGATGAATTTTGCAAGATTTGAGGCAAAACTTCGGGCCAAGGCTGCGCACAGCAGCAAAAAGGAAGGAAGGGAAGAAGAAGGTGAAAGCTGTTTGTGTATAAATATTTAGGAGATCGGATAAGAAAACAAAAGTCCTTCTTGGCCTAGTGGTTGTTGGCGTGTGGTAAGGCTTGGCCGGTACTGACTCGGGTTCGAGTCACGGCATAAGCAGCTTTGTTTTTTTTTTTGTTTAAAGGGTGAAGAGGAGGTGGGCCTGGGCTGCAGTGGGCTGGCTCTGTGTTGGGCCGAAAATCTTTAAAGGTTTTAGGGTGGGCTTGGGTTGGATTGTCTTGGGTAATTGGGTGTGCAGTGTCCAAATCTTTTGTATTTTTATTATTATTATTATTATTATTATTATTATAAGGATAAAACGTGACGTATAAGATAGGAGATGCGAAATAAAAAAAATGTATATATATATATGTATAATAATAATAGGATAAACGTGACGGATGTCACAACTTTTTAGTTCTAATACTGATTAGAGCCGGTTGATGCAAAATGTCCATTTCATCTAAGTCTAAAGGGTCAAAGTATTGAAGATTATTATACTAGATGTTATGTCAATAAAATGATCATAACTTTGATCCTTTCTATTACCAGGCACCTCATCTTGACCCAAAAGTGCAGTACTACCAAACACATAGTCATCTGAAACTTTTCCAGAGTCCTGAAGCTTCTTTTTCTGGTTAAGCTCTCCCTCATAAGTCAAGAGTTTACCATGATGTTAGGTCAGAGAGAAGTCCATAAAACCAATTTAGTTTCTCATAACTATATAAATAGTATCCCATTTATCTGGTAAAGACCTTAAGAAGCTGTGATTCAAAGTTGGATTTAGGTATGCTAGACCAACCAGTTTTAGTTCACTAATTAAAAAGTTAAACCTCTCAAATTTTTGAGTTAATGATTAACCCTTAATATGAGTGAATGTTTCATATTGTTGATTCAGTATTTCACGATTGTTTTAAATTACTTCCTCGGTCCCACAAAATTGTTCCTTTAAAGCATCCCACAACTCCTTTGCACTGTTATAGTGTAACAATCCATCATAGATATCATTTGGTAAAGCCAAAGCCACAATGCTGAAGGCTTTATCATCTAACTTAATTTTTGTGAAAATCTAAGTCGGAGCAGTTTTCAAGCTTCTTAGGCTCCTGAACTTTAGGATCTTCGGTACTCGGCACCATTGAAACATGTGGTCTGAAGATAACCGAATTCCAGCATCCTATATTTTGTTGAGCTAGAACATGGCTCATCCGACGTTGCAATATATTTGAAATCATCACTCACTAACATTTCTCCCAGCCGTGATGCTCTAGCAAAGTATCAATCCTGCAGCGATGGCTGTTTATCACCCTTAATCGGATGTTAGACTATTGTTTCTTCATTAGGCTACTTTATTGTGGAAGATTAGTTGAAGTTCGATTTAAGATGATAAATTGACCATGTTTTGGTGTTTCAAATCAAAAATTTTGAACATGATTTGTATAATTCTCAGCTGAAATTGAATATGTAAGTCGTTATTGAAAGGGGGATTGGATTTTAATAACTCAAACTTGGTTGATTAATGAAAGTTATCACAGGTGTAAAACGAAGTTAAGTCTTTTTTTTTTTTTTTTGACAAAATTGGATTCAAGTTTATGGATTCCATTCTCCAAAGGTTATATAATGTTGGTTGAACAAGAAACAACCCTCAAATTAAAGTTAATTAGTTTTTCAAACACTATTACAAATTAATCCTGTCCCTGTAATTACAATTTAGTTTCCCTATTTATATTCTAATTTTGGATACTTAATTAGTGATTACCCTTTATTGCGCTTATATAAAACAAACTACCATATAATTTTTAGATGGCCATATGCTTTTCGTACGTTAATTATTTTTATAAAATTACACCATTAAATCATACGTTTTATTCTTTTTAAGTTGAGTATAGTTTTTAAATAGTTTTCTTGTTATTAAAAGAAATGATATGTTATGGTATGTGGTTAACAATGTTTAAGGGTGGACAATAAACGAATCACCAATCAACAAAACATAGACGAAACTAAACCGGAATCAACCAAAAAGTAAATCAACTTAAATCTATTAGCCAAAAATCGAATTAATCAAACCATTCGTATATTCATCTATTTCTACTTTTATACCTACAATTCTTTACCTAAATTTTATATATTTATGCTTCTATATTTCATCGATTTATCTCTTAGTTACATGTATTTCTAAATAAAAGTTTTAGCTAAAGTTTGGTTTTGGCTTTTAACCAAAACTAAACAACCCGAATAAAAAACTGTCAATCTAACTAAATAAACTGAACGGATTAACCGAGAACCGAATAATTAATAAAATAGACTAACAGATTATTTCGGTTTCGGTTTCCGCCGAAGATAATAACCGTACCATGCATTCCCTACCCGTATCTGTGCTTCCCGTCACATCACGCGCCACTTTGCTAGTAAATTATAAGTAGGTGGCGGTTTGAAATGGTTGAGGTTTAGAATAATATGGTGTGCTGATTGGATTTTGGATGTGCCTTATTATTGGAGATCTGTTACATGAACTTTAGTGTTCAATGGCATGCACCCATGTCTTTAAGTTTTGAGCGGAATGAATCATGTATGATGTATCCTAGGGACGATAGTAACATTAGTTTGTGATATCTTAGTTACATCATTGGAACATGCTTTTTTATATAAACTAAAATTTCCAAAACTAAATAATTTCAATCAGTATGAAAGTACATGTCATTATGTAACTAATGATAGCATGCATGTTCTTGTTTCAATGTCAACGCTTTTGCGCAATTCAGTTAAATTGTTTTTATTAATACATTTTCATCCTAGCTGGCATTCCAACCGATTAAATATTGATACATTTTAAGCTATGTAGCGTTTGGTATGCATGAATGAGGGCGGAATGGAATGGAGCATTATGATGGAATGAAAAAAAAAAAAGTGTTTGGTTGGTCAAGGTAATGGAATCATCCATTACCTCCTTCATCCCATTCCCTCTAAAAAACCTCATATTCATTCCATCCAACCCTCCTGTTTTTTTTTTCATTCCATTCCCTCTGTCACCCTTCATCACCACTGACCACCACCACCACCCACTTCTACCACTAGCATCCATCGCCACCCACCACCGACCGTCGCCACCCACCGACCACCGCCGCCACTTTGTCACCGACCACCGCCACCCACCGACTACCGCCATCACCGACCACCACCACCAACACCACCACCACCATTGACCACCGCCACCCACTGCCAACCGCCACCTCCACCTCCACCACCAAGCACCGACCGCCACCACCGACACTCTCTGTCGCCGACCATCGCCACCCACCGACTACCACTGCCACCACCGCCAACCGTCGCTGGCACCACCCACTGTCGCCGTCACTCCTTATCGCGACCCGCCGCCACTGACCACCACCACCACCGTCAACGCTACTATCACCACCAGACGTCGCCACCGACCACCACCAACCACCACCACCCTTCGTCGTCACCGCCACTAACAAGTGACAACCACTACCACGCTGCCGCCACCACCGACCACCACTACCTCTTCCACCACCAACCACCGTCGTTGGCACCCGCTGCCAACAGCCATAACCACCACTAACCACCGCTGATTTTATTCCTTTGTATTTTCCTTCATACCAAACAATACAAGGTAATGATTCATTCCTTTCTTACGTGTAAACAAACAAGACCATGGAATGGTAATCATCCATTTCATTCCCTTGTCCATTCCATTACCTTCTCCATTCCATTCTCTCATCCATTCCATTATCCCATACCAAACAGACCTAGTTGTTACTCGTTTATTTGAATGTAAACAATAATAAATGGCTACTTGTAAATCGATTGTTTTCATTCGTAGTTGTTGTCTTCAAATATAAATATGAATGATTCCTTTCAATAGAGTTTATTTGTATTGTTAAAAAAGCATTTCATTTTTTTTTTTTAATGTTGATCATGTGCAAATAATACTTGTTATTACCATGGAGCTAGCTTCCACCCCATTTAGCCGTCATGATATTAAATATAAAAATAGATTAAAATACAAAGGGTTTATGACATCTAAGACATATTCATTGTACAAGGTCTATCTAATCTACTATAAATGAAACCTTGATCACATTACATTCCAATATCCAAAACATAAGTTTATCTTTTGAAGACTAATCATCTTCAAAATGGCCGCTTACAAGAACTCATTTGTGCTTCCAATTATTGTTCTAGCACTCTTTACTTTCCAAGCACAAGGCCAAGGCTTAAAAGTTGGGTTCTATGAGAAATCATGCCCACAAGCCGAAAAGATCGTGTCCACGGTCATGAACGAGGTTATGGCCGTGGCCCCATCCCTTTCTGGCCCGTTGTTGAGAATGCATGCCCACGATTGCTTCATTCGGGTATGTAACATCTTATGTTATACCACAAGTTTCAGTTTTCGAATTCAATTATCTTGTCCACTAACGTAAATGTGTTTTATAAACCTTGCATTTGTAGGGCTGTGACGGATCAGTTTTACTGGATTCTCCAACAAATCAATCCGAGAAATTCTCACTCCCGAATCTCAGCCTGAGGGGGTTTAATATCATTGATAGGGTGAAGTTGGCGTTAGAACAAGCCTGCCCCGGTGTAGTTTCTTGTGCTGACATTGTAGCACTTGTTGCCAGAGATGTTATTGTGGCGGTAGATTTATTCTTCTTTCAACTAAAGTGATATTAGTTTCAAGTGTTTAAAATGAAAATGTTGAGTTAAACGATCAAAATTTTTAACGTTTTTTTTTAGTTGTTATTAAAATCATTAATTATGTTCTTATACTGACGAACCTCTGTTGTATACAGACCAAGGGACCATTTTGGGAGGTCGAAACTGGCCGAAGAGATGGAAACGTATCTTTAATCAATGATCCCATAGATCCTGTAACAGGATTGCCGCCATTTTTTTCAAGCATCAATTTTTTGAAACAATCATTTGCACTGAAGGGACTAAACACAAAAGATCTTGTTGTTCTATCGGGTACGTTTGTCACTAGTTTTATGCATGACCAACACAAATAATTCAATAACCTTTCTTACAAAATACTTGATCATATTTTAGGGGGACATACCATAGGGATGTCTCATTGCTCCTCATTCGAAAGCCGGCTATACAACTTTACTGGCATAGGCGATACTGACCCCTCAATGGACCCAAACTACATTGCAAGATTAAAGCTGAAGTGTAAGCAAGGAGACCAAACCACATTAGCTGAGTTAGACCCAGGGAGCTTCAAGACATTTGATGACTCTTACTACAGACTAGTGACCAAGGGGAGAGGACTTTTACAATCAGATGCCGCCTTGCTTAACGATCCTGAGACTCGAGCCTACTTGGTTCAATCTACTAGCCATGGTTCCACTTTCTTCGAGGATTTTGGTGTGTCCATGGTTAAAATGGGTCGTATTGGTGTTCTTACCGGTTCTCAGGGCGAAGTCAGGAAGGTTTGCTCCAAAACAAACTAGAGAATCTCCTTTTGCAAAACATACAATAAAATAAAGAGGAATCACGGTTCTTCTTATGATCTTTTAACCAAAAGGTTTTGGAGTAATATATATGTGTGAGTGTGGCACAGAAGTTTCTTCTATCTAATATTTATGGTTTTTCTAGTAATAAATGTACTCAATCAAGTATGCATCCATGCATACTTTTTTTTTGTAATTGTTATTATTAATATTAATGTCTCTTATTTGTTATGGAAATTCCATCATCTTTTTTTTTTCTTTTTTTTTAATTTTTTACTTCAATGTTAAATCCGTATCTGTCTTCCATACGGAACAAACGAGGGACAAGGACTCAACAATTTCATGAGTCATGAAGATGGTCCGTCATTGATATCTAAACAAGTCACAGGGACTAAAATTATACTACGTATTAATTTGGAAATAGATGAACAGTATTTTGTCGTTTTTGTTATTTTATAAATATATTTTTGTTGAGTTGATTTTAAATATGGTCTGACGGTGTGGCGGTTTTGTTGCTGCTTATTGTTCACAATGTCTTAGCTTCAAGTCTGGCTAGGGTGGTTTTGGTGTCCGCTTTTTTGTGCACGTTACGTGTTAGTAATATCATGTTATTGCATGGTTATTTTTGTTATTTACTATTTTACTCATGTTTCCCCTTGAGTGGATTATCTAGGTGGTCGTGACATGCGTCACCCCATCCCAACTATGTTCACAGCTCGTGTCTAACATACAAAACCTTAAACCTGCTCTACAATTTCTTTTTACAGTCACATGCCTGCACTGATTCACTTTTCTTCCTTTTTCTCTGTGGGAATATTCTGCAACACCACCGTCTTTGTCATCATACTCTGGCGTGATGGTTGCTGGTGCTTAAAAACTCGCGGCGATAGTTGCTTGTTGCTAAAACGGGCTCGATCGGTAGTTTGGTTTATGATTGTAAAGGGTGTTTAGGTTTACCTGGATGGCGGCGGAGGTGAATTTTATTTTTTAATTAGTCATATGATTGCATGGTACTCTCCCCACAGCCTTCTACATACTTTTCCCCTAACCGTATAGTCTTTATAGTTTTTCTTCTTTATTTGTCTCTTGCTCGGTCTTCTTCTCTCTTTTGAGTTTTCAGCAAGGAAACACTCCTCATCACCGCCCTTCAGGTGACTTTATCTTGTTATTGCTTTCCTCTTTCTCACTATATTTGGACTATAGATTACCTTTTTGTATGCGAAATTAATTTTTGGGCTCTAATCGATGAATGCTAACATTTATTCCACTCATAATTATTGATTCCAGTAATAGGTGTTATAGTTTTTGAAATTGTATTGATTTATGAAACTGGAGTCATTAAGTTAAAATCTTGATTTCATTATTTATTTTCATAATTTAATTGGCAGTCAGTCTTTAGGTTAAAATTTTAAATAGCAATCAGATTTATGAAGGATTGTGTTTTTCTTAACTAACTTTCATTTGTAGAAGTGATGTTACTTAATGCTTGCTGGATCATAACTTTGCTTACTAAGCGAAAATTGCTTTATTGCTAGTTAAAAAGGGCTAAAACTTATATCTAATCTCATGGTTGATGTCAGAAATTAGAGTTTCATTTTGATATAAGAGAATGATCAAGTACATCTTTATACATAACTCATGCAATATATATATATATATACACACACACACACACACACATACACACACATACACACACACAAGGAGAAAGACATAATCTACAAATAATAAATACTAATAACAACTTTGACTATGACCTTAACCAGGACTTTGACTATGACCTTGAGGACATCGGCTAGTTGATCCTTTAAACAATATGAAAAACCAGAACTTTGACTATGACCTTAATACATATATATGCAATTAGTTAGATGGATTATTTTTTTCTAATACGCCCCCACAAGATGGAGGATCCGTTTGATACGTCAATCTAGGAACGAAACGAGAGAGATGGTAATCGGGGCTTCGGTTTGGTGAGGACATCGGCTAGTTGATCCTATAAACAATATGAAAAACCTTTAGTTGACCAACATTAACTTGTTCGCGAACAAAGTGGTAGTCGAGAGCTACATATTTCATGCGTGAGTGGTAGACCGGGTTAGCACATAGGTAAGTAGCACTGTTTTTATCATAAAATAGAGTTGGGGTGCGCATCGTGTGAAGGCCAAGCTCTTGAGAAGATTTTTAACCCAGCCGCGACATTTGCGGGAGCTTTGTATTCCGGTTCAGTTGAGGCGCGGGAAACCGTCTTTTGTCGACATGAACGCAAAGAGATAATGTTAGATCCAAGATATAATATATAAACGGTAGTAGATATCCCTCTGTCATGTCTTCCTCCCCAATCTGAATCTGAAAAAGCATGTAAATCAAGTGAGGACTTTTTATTTAAAAATAACCCATGATGCATCGTTCCTTTCAAATAGCGGAGAATCCGTTTCAGAGCTTGCCAACGTGACTGTTTTGGGTTGTGCATGAATTGTGAAAGTTTGTTGACTGCGAAGGAAATATCCGGCCGAGTGAAAGCAAGATATTGAAGAGTTTTGCTACAGAAACTTGGTTGGTATAACTAAGTTTTGCTACAGAAATAAGATTGTTGCAAAGATTAGGAGCAATTAAGAAATTATTTAAGAAAAGTGGTCGTGAGTTTGTTTGAAGAGTTGTGTGACTAGTATGTGTGATAGGAAGAAATTTATCCTCACCCAAAATAGCCACCGTATTCGTAAAGAACGTGCACTGAGTTTTTATTAATGGCAGTGTGATTGGATGTGCCATGTCCCACATCCATGGAGGGTTTGAAGCAACGGTGTAAGGAGAGGTATGATCACCGTCGGATTTGCAAATGAGAAACCCTGATTAGAGACTTGACGGTCGTGTAGGAAGAAACTAAGTTTGTGACAGACCTTTGTTTCATGTTCGGGAATGTTGCAGTAGTGGCAAAGAGTATTGTTTTGAGTGGTATGGTTGTTCGGACCCGAGGTTGTGGGTTTGTTTGACCATAAGGAGGGGCTGTTGTGGGATGGTGGGTTTGAGGCTGAGTAGCGATAGTTGCGGGTATCATTGCGGTTGTGATACCATATAAGAGAATGATCAAGTACATCTTTATTCATATAAGAGAATGATCAAGTACATCTTTGCGGTTGGGATGGTGGGTTTGAGGCTAAGTAGTTTCAGTTATGAACGAGTGGGGATGGAATCGGAAATGAAGTTTTGGTTGGAAAAAAATAATAATAAAGGATGCAGGGTTGGATCGGTGGAATACTCGTTAGAGTGTATGTGGTTGTGATACCATATAAGAGAATAATCAAGTACATCTTTATTCATAACGCATACAAGATATATATATATATATACAAGGAGAAAGATATAATCTACAAATAATAAATACTAATAACATCTTTGACTTTGACCTTTACCAAGATTTAGACCATGAATTTGACTATGACCTTGACCATGACTTTAACTAATAATTATGTACAGTAATACAAATATATGCAATTAGTTAGATGACTTGATTCTTTCTAATCTTTGACAGGGTCAGGGTGTGTGACTACCACATTTTCATCATCCAACTTTTTGCAATTTATATTTTCTTATGCCATTAATGTTTGTATTTTCTTTGTTGTGTTGTCATTAAGATTGTAAATAGAATTAGTGGTATTGTCGAATAACTTTATCTGCATTGATATAGCGAAGAACAATAAGGTTAACCCCAACGACAAACTCGATCTGGACAGGGAACAATATACCATCTATTCCTGGTAACATGTAGTCCCATTTAAGAGAGATGTTAATCAAATTTCATTGTAGATTAAAACTTTAAAGGTTAGGCTTAATTATGATGTTGAAAAAGTGTTGCATATGATTATAGATCATATCAACTATGATACACAAAGTCAGAGGTAATGGTCACAAAACAAACTAAGAGGTATGCATGTAAGGCACCCAACAGTTTTCCTTATTTTTTCATATTTTCATATCATGTCGTTCATATCCATTACCTTGAAGAGAAATATTAGGATTTTTCTTGGTATGTAATACATTACAATATCTTCTTTTAGTTGGAGGGTTGATCATTTTTTCTAGATATGATATTACATATAAGGTAAGGATGAGAATACATACAAACAACATGAAATCATATGCGCACACAAAAATATACAAATTCTTAAGTCATGTTTTATAATATCTTGGATATATATAGAAAACATATGCATACACACATAAATTTGTCTACGTCTATTATTATATATTATAGATTTGCATATTTTCCAATCATATTGAATGTTCTTGGATACAGGAAGTTGTTTTGGTTACTTGAGATGACGATGTTGCTTTATTAGGTCAGTGACTCCTAAATTATTATTCTATTTTGTTATGCAGTTAATTGAGGTGACAAGTTCAACTCATTTATGTGGAATCGGCCAATCTGGGTTGAAGGTGGTAAAACATGTAAATTGTGCAAACTTTCAATTTAAGTGAATTGTTAACGTACTAGAGATTAGCGTTTTAGAGGTTGTTAGAATTACATAATACAATAATCTTAATCTAATTTCCCAGTATATCTTTTTGAGATTGTTTGCCTTAAAGATACATTTCAGCCCGCTTGATGCGTTAGACCCATTTCCCCAATTTTAAATCTAGCTAATTATATTACATAACTAGGTTGGCCTGTTTAGGGAGATGATGATTCGAATCAACCATTCATAAACAAACTAGTCAAACCTCCCGCTTCTAATATCGGCCATAATTGACAATAAATCAAATATTATATATATATATAGGCTAGATATATGTAATATTAGTATTATCATAAGTTATATATATATATATATATATATATATCCGAAAGACCCGACGGTTCATAAAAGGACACGTCGGTTATTATAGTTATGGCGGTTACAACCTAGGCATAAGTATATATATATATTGTACCACTCATTGTAAGGTTATCAAGTTTTTTAATCAAACCATAACCGCAAACTACATTTATACACATATTCGAATACTAACAATAATATTACCAAATTTCATTGTTATTCTTGTTGTAATTCATAACAATACTCGACAATCAACCTACAAAACTGGTATCAGAGCCAGAAGAGAAGAATCAGAACAAGAAATTAATTGTCACACCCCGCCTAAGGCGGAAACGAGAGGTGAGACGAACATAGTGATCACAAACATTGTTTATATGAGAAATACTAAATGTCATTTATTTTACATAACAATCAAGGTCTTGATGTCAAACAGAGTTACATGCCATAGCAAATGAGTTCCACAACTACATCAAATAACAAAACGAAGGACTTCTGCAGGCATTCCTAAGCTTGCCTTCTTATTATCCTTAGTGGTTACCTGAAAAAATGCTTAAACGTGTCACCTAAAAAGTTGGTGAGTTCGTAGGTTTTGTTGACTCGATAAAACAATTTGTTGCTCAAAGGTTTCATTGTCTGTGTCCATGTAGAATATAGTTACCATGAGCACCATAACCAAACCACGGCGTTCGTGTGCACCACGCCCTAATGCCTTGTCATGGGACATTGTAAAGTATGGATAATATGCATTCACATGTGTTAGCGCGACTAACAGTGAAAGGGGGTGTCAACCCAAATAGTACTATTCATATAATCCACGGCTTATTGCTAAGCTAATGTTTATAGTTGTCCAGGGAATTTGTTGTCTGTGACAATTGTGGGTCTAACTCATGTAACACATATTGTTGTCATGTACATATGTGGGTCTGTAGCATGTTTCTCACCCGAAGTTGCAAAACAGTTGTTGAGGGTGAAAATCCTCAGGATGATCTTACCTCACATCCCTAATATGCCATCCCCGGGATGCTGAAGAACTTGACTAACTTCAGGATGTGACAGTATTTCGGCATGTGCACATCCTGAGAATGAGCTAACGAGTTCATGCATGGTAACATTGATATTATCACCCTCAATTAAAGAAGTCAAAGATAGAGATACAACTCGTGGTCAAGATGGAAGATATGGTCAAGATGGAAGACATAGTCAAAATTGTAACCGATATACATTAAATGTCGGCAACAAAATAGGAAACAGCTGAAACATTAAACCAGCTAAGGAGAAACCATTGCTACAACGGTCACTTGAGATAAAACAGCCACAACGGTCATAAGAAGGCTTCAAAGAACGTAACTACTTAGCGACTTTCATGGGATCGTTTGTTTACTTCATGTACTATATAAAGGGGAGTATTGGACGAGTATAGGACACTTACGTACACATTGCTCACACTATAGCTACACACATACACTTAGCTGATCACAAAACACTTGCACAATCATTGTAATCATAGTACACTCGTCCACATACTCATCCAAAGTTGTATCTTTTTACCATTTTAATATTAACAAACAAAGCAGGGGCCCAGACTCCTCCCGAGGTTTTATGCCGGCGATCTACAATTGATCAAGGGCTGTCCTCGTAGATCGTGTGTTGTTCTTGTTGTTTATCACTTTATTTGTTTATTCTTAGCAGTTCCATCCTGAAGATATAAATGTCCAACCTGAGGATATAGTTGTCTATCCTGAAACTAACCTAAGCCATCCCGATCATAGTTGTTATATATTTGCTTATTGAACATCCTGATACACTATCTTAAGAATATTATTGATTTACAAGCATATTTCTACACATTTAGCACTCTACCTCACATAAACTAATTTGGAATACAAAGTTATTTTTACTAGATAATTTTTGACCAAAACAATTTGGCGCCCACCGTGGGGCAAGTGGTGCTATTTTAACAAAAAACTTTGTTAAAACTCTCTTTTATTCAATTTCTATTTACAAAATTTGATAACTTTGGCTTCTTCACAAAAATCTATTTCAACATCTATGCCATCTACAACCTCTGCCAGAAACACTGCCTTACCACCTCCACCTGCACTTCCAGGAAGTTCCATTTCCCAAATCCCACCTAGTTCATCTGGATCTACTCCTCCTGTTCTTATATCGAATGATGATTTACTTTCTATGTTTGCACTGATGAAGGATTCGATACATCAACAACAAGACACAAACCGAATGTTGATAAGAGAAATACAAGCTCTTAAATCATCCTCAAGGAGGCCATGTGAAGACATGGAGACACCATTGCATCCCAGGGTGTTAGATTTTAATTCTAGCATCTCTGGGGGAGTACATCAAGGAGATTTCATCCCCATGAGTTCTGGACTCTCTGCCCTAGAAACGATTACTGCTCCCAGGATGGCAACCACCAGGGATACAGGATATTCACCTGTGCCATCCCAAGGATATAACACTAACGGTAACAATTTAAGTTCTAGTACTTTTACTGCTAATGAGGTTGCTTCTTTGCAGGATACAGGAATAAGCCCTCAGCTAGAAAGGGAACTTCAAAAGATCAAGGATATGGTATCGAGTGTGCCAGGGATAGTACAACCCATCCCTGAAGTATCCTCAGCATGCCATAGAGTGTCAAGATTTGCATCTCCCATATACGATGCAGAGATTCCAAAACGGTTTCAAACTCCAAGTATGAAGCTTTATGATGGATCTACAAATCCTGAAGAGCATGTGGCTCAATATAGGGAAAGGATGGAAATAAATCCAATCCCTGCCAATCTGAAAGAAGCATGTTTATGCAAGGGATTTGGTTCAACTCTCACTGGTCCAGCCCTGAAATGGCTCCTAAGTGTTCCACCCTATTCTATTACTTCTTTTGCACATTTAATTAACACGTTTAATAATCAGTTTTCTTGTAGTCGAACGTTCGAACGTTTGACAAGTGATGTGTACAGGGTGACTCAACCACAAGGGGGATCACTAAGAGAGTTCATTACTAGGTTTGGAAAGGAAGCACTTGACATCCCGAACCTGGATGTCACAACAGCGGTTTAGGCTTTCAAGATGGGGCTGCAGAGAGATTCGCCATTCTATTAGGAATTGGTAATGAACCCATGTAGGAACTTGGATGAAGTCAGGAACAGAGCCTTAAGATTCATCCAACTTAAGGATGATAAGAAGATACAAGAGAGGATAGAATCATCCTCAAAATATAACCATCCCAATCGAAAATCCACTCCCACATATGAACCATATAAGCATAAACCATATGCTAAGCCTGATAATAAGAAGGTCAATCTGGTAGAGGGTGACGATGAGGATGACTGCCCTAAATTGTCAGACTATTATTTTTCTGTGGATGTAATAGGTTTGATGTATGCCATGAAGGATCTAGGGGACAAAGCAAGATGGCCAAGGAAAGACAACAAAGCAGGATGGAAAGACAAATCCAAATGGTGTGCCTTTCACGGAGATTTTGGCCATATCACTGAAGACTGCATTGCACTAAGAAAGGAGATAGCATATCTCTTAAGCAAGGGTCACCTCAAGGATCTCCTGGGCAAAAAGAAATCAAGATCTTAGGATGGCACAAACATCCCGGAAAGAGCAGCATCCCCACCTAAGGATGCTGGCATTATCAACTTCATTTCAGGAGGGTCAGACATTTGTGAAACCTCATACTCAGCTGCTAAAAGACATGCGAGGGAAACAAAGTCTGAAAAAGGAAAAAGACCAACGAAGACGGCCATCCTGACAACCTCAAAAGTGATAAGTTTTGAGGAAGAAGACAGAGAAAACATCCTTGATCCTCATCATGACGGTTTGGTTATTACTTTATATATTGCTAACCACTTTGTTCGCAGGATTCTTGTAGATGGAGGAAGTTCAGTAAACATCATCCAGCTCGAGGCCCTCAAGAGGATGAACATCCCGGAATCGGAGATAGTTTCCAGGACATCAGTTTTGGTGGGCTTCAGTGGAGAAACCAAGAGCACAGTGGGTGACATCAAGCTACCAGTATATGTAGAAGGGGTGAACTCTATCCAGAGATTTTGTGTGATAGATTCCCTATCCTGCTACAATGTCATCCTGGGGATACCCTGGATACATGATATGAAGGTAGTGCCTTCAACATATCATCAATGAGTGAAACTACCCACACCTTGGGGAGTTGTGAAGGTCAACAGCGATCAACAAGAAGCTAAGGATTGCTACACGACATCAATGAAGGCCTCATCCCGTCAAGCATAGCAATTACAGCAGGATGCACAGTGCCATCCTCGGAATGTTAAAGCACATCCTGATCAGGATGTAGAAGCCATCCGCCTTGATGACAACAACAAGGATATCATTGTGCAAATCGGTAAGAATATCCCACATGATATTGAACAATCACTAATATCTTTTCTTAAGTGTAGGATGTCTACTTTTGCTTGGAAACATGAAGATATGACCGGCATATCAAAGGATGTCATTACTCACAAACTTGGGATTGATAAGAGTTTCAAGCCCATCCAGCAAAAAACAAGGAAGTTTGCTCCAGAAAGAAATATCATTATCCAAGAAGAAGTAGATAGGCTGCTGAAGTCTAAGATGATAAGGGAAGTAAAATTCCCAAGATGGCTGGCGAATGTTGTGGTAGTCCAAAAGAAAAATGGGAAATGGAGAGTGTGTGTGGACTACACAGACCTTAACAAGGTCTGTCCTAAAGATCCATTCCCACTACCACACATAGATTCAATGGTGGATGCTACAGCAGGCCACGAGATGCTGACATTCATGGATGCATCCTCAGGATTCCAACAGATACAAATGGAACCAGATGATCAGGAGGACACAACATTCATGACACTGTCAGGTATATATTGTTATATAGCCATTCCATTTGGATTAAAAAATGCAGGTGCCACTTATCAGAGGCTAGTGAACATGATGTTCAAAGAAAAAATTGGGGACAAGATGGAGGTTTACATTGATGACATGGTAGTAAAATCCAAGAAAGCAGAAGATCATCTTCAGGATCTCAAAGAAGATTTTGACATCCTAGATGTTTACAACATAAAGTTAAACCCAGCAAAGTGCCATTTTGGAGTTGGAGCTGGGAAGTTTCTTGGATATTTGGTAACAAAAAGAGGGATAGAAGCCAGCCCTAAACAAATAAAGGCCATCCTTGATCTCAAATCCCCAAGAAATATTAAGGATGTGCAAAGGCTGGCTGGCAGGATAGCAGCCCTGAATAGATTCATCTCGAAATCCTTAGAGAAATGTAATGAGTTCTATGACAACTTTAAAAAGAATAACAAATTTGACTGGGGACAGAGGCATGAAGAAGCATTAAAGAAGCTCAAAGATTATCTTGCAGCAGCCCCATTGTTGATGAAACCTGAGGATGGAGAACCACTCAAGCTATATCTTGCAGTTTCTGGGAATGCAATAAGTGCTGTATTGGTAAAGGATTTCGAAGGGCAACAACATCATGTCTATTATGTAAGTAAAACCCTCCTAGATGCTGAAACCAGGTATTTACATCTCGAAAAACTTATTTTAGCTTTAATAATGGCTTCTACTAAGTTAAGGCATTATTTTGAAACACATAAAATATATGTTCAAACTAACTATCCCATCAAAAATGTATTAAGAAAACCTGAAATGTCTGGAAGAATGGCAAAATGGTCAGTTAAATTAAGTGCCTTTGACTTAAAGTATGAGCCTTGAAATGCAATCAAGTCACAGGCCCTAGCAGACTTTGTGGCTAATTTCAGTTGTGACATCCTGAGTGAAGTAGAGTCTGAAGTTCAACAACTAAATGAAAATCTAGAAAATGGACACTATACACTGATGGTGCTTCGAATGCAAGAGGCACAGGTCTGGGAATACTACTAAAATCACCACAAGGGGACAAGATACCCCAAGCCATTAGATGTGCATTTCAAACAACCAATAATGAAGCTGAATATGAAGCTCTCATTGCTGGTTTACAACTTGCTAGAGATTTACATATTGTTAAAATTGAAGTCTTTGTTGATTCTATGTTGATTACTAACCATTTCAATGGATCATATGCAGTAAAGGACAAAAGTTAGCCATTTATCTTGAGATCGTTAAAAATTTAGCTACTTCTTTTGTAGAATTTTCACTAACACAGGTACCTAGGGAAGAAAATGCTGAAGCTGACGCCCTAGCAAATCTGGGATCCTCCTTTAATTTACCAGAAGGATCCAAGATTCCCATCATTCACATCTTGAAACCGACGATTGAAGAGTGGCATCCTGAGGATGGCCAGGCACATCCAGAGGATAAAACAAACCATCCTGAGGATATCACTGTTTTGGCCACTCAGAAACAAGACGACTCATCATGGATGACTCCCATAATCAAATATTTACAAGAAGATGTCATTCATGATGATGAAAATCCAAAGGCTTTCAGGATAAAGATATCTAAATTTACAATTATAGACAATATTTTGTATAGAAAGTCTCTTGCAGGTCCATATTTGAGATGTCTCAACAAGGATGAAGCAAACGAAGTACTCAAAGACATCCACGAAGGAGATTGTGGAAATCATACAGGAGAAAGATCTCTCTACTTGAAGACTCTCAGGATGGGATACTATTGGTCTACTATAAAGAAGGATGCCATGCTGCATTCCCAAAAGTGTGATGCATGCCAAAGACATAGCAACATACTACACCAGCCTGCTGAACCACTACATCCTATTGTTTCACTATGGCCCTTCATGAAATGGGGAATGGACATAGTAGGAAAGCTACCCAAAGCTCCTGGAGGAAAGGTATTCATGCTAGTGATGACAGATTACTTCTCGAAATGGATTGAAGCTGAAGCATTTGTACAAGTTATAGATAAAGAGGTGGTCTCATTCATCAAAAGAAGCATCCTGACACGATTTGGAGTACCATCTGAAATCATTTGAGACAATGGTTCTCAATTCAATAGCAAAAGAACAACTAACTTTTGTGAGAGCTGGGGGATCAAGATGGTAACTTCAACACCAGTCCATCCGCAAGCTAATGGACAAGCGGAATCCTCAAACAAGATCACCGTCAACAACTTGAAGAAGAAGCTTGGGGAAAAGAAAGGAAAATGGGCAGAAGAACTTCCATTTGCGCTTTGGGCTGATAGTACTACTTCAAAGAATGAAACTGGTCAGACACCTTTCTCTTTGGTCTTTGGAACATAAGCAATGCTTCCAACAGAGATGGTCATGCCTACAGCAAGGAAGCATCTTCAAGATGCAACAACTAATTCTCAAGCACTACTACAAGACTTGGAAAGGAGCATATTGGTTGTCAACAATGGAAGGAGAGATTCTACCAAGAGCTTGGAATGCAATACACTTGAAGTACTACCATGATTAAGGATGCATATGAGAAACCATGATCCGAATCACAGGTGGGATGAAGGTGAAGGCTGATAGAGATGAATCATCTCCATATGTAAGTACTTATCCTTGATTTATTTAGATCGATTATATTTTTACTAAACATGGTCTAGAAATAGTCCATCTTGAGAATTTTGCAGTACCATCCTGAAGATGGAATGCTTAGAAGACTAGGGGGCTGGCCACCCTCTCCTCCGTTAAGGTGTCCGACACCTTCCTAAGGTTTAAAGGTTTTCACCTTTCACATTGGGTTAGCAACCCTCGCCTGGAGCGCACGATGCCCATGTATATTCTCGGGATGGTGGGACCAGTCCATGTAAAAGTGGCTGACAATTTCATTATCTTAATGTTTAGACATTTTTCAATGTCTCAAATGGTTAGACGTTTTTCAACGTCTCTTCGGGCCTGGTCGCCAGTTATTCCTAAGGGCCTTGTCGCCAGTTATTCCTAAGAGCCTTGTCGCCAGTTATTACTAAAGGCATTGTCACCAGTTATTCTCAAGATGTTACATATTGGTCTTGTCACCAAGATTATTTCCAAAAAGGGTTTTGATCCCAGTTAAACCAAAGGCCTTGTCGCTAGGATAATAATAAAGTCTTCCTTTGCAGGATATTACCAAAACATAAGTCTTTCTTATGAAAGATTACGAGATTTATTTTGAAGATATCACACTGGGGACATCCTTAGAATGCGAGACCATCCCAAGGATGGAAAAGGAACTAGATGCATCCTTAAGATGCAACACTATCCCAATGATGAAAAAGAAACTGGGGACATCCTCAAGATAATGAAGGCCATCCTGATGATGAGAAGAACTTATATGGAGTATGACAAGATCAGGTATTATTTTTCATTCTTTTATAACACTAAGTGTTTGCTAACGTTTGCAGAATATTGGAAAACACAAAGCCGATAGCGTCAAAAAGTTGTTATCATACTATTTATGCATCATAGTCAAAATGTGATGTCAACCCCTGGCTTCATCCAAAACCAGGACCCATCCATTAGGGGTCAACATCTATGGTCAAAGGTCAACAAAAAAGATTTGGGGCTTCGTCTGGAAACCAAGATCCCTCTACCCCAAACCTTATAATATCCTAGATTAATACATACCAAAATAAATTGTTCGAAATTGTTCAACCAACCACTACCACAAAAGATCAAATAAAAAGTGGGCTCCAGCCTGGTCAATACATCCTTCATCGCCCATTGGAAGGTCCTTCACCACCTCGGCAACCTTGGCTTCAGCTGCCTTTGCCTCTGCATCCTCAGGATCCTCGGCCACATCTTTGGGATGAGTGACAGAAACAGGCTTATAAACCACTTCTTTTCCGCCTAGGCTCTTAATCTTCTCCTTCCAGGCTTCGACATCCCAGGTGCTTTGATCAAAACCTGGATCCTTGGCCTGGAGAGCCATCTTCACTCTAGCCTGGAATATGGTAACAAGAAGCAGATTTGATAAGCCCGTTCCTGTGATCCTCAGCCTCCTTCTGATAAACCACCAAGGCCTCAGCATGCTCAGCTTTCACTTTCTTCAGCTCACTCTCAGTCTCTGCCAGTTTGGCCTCAAGAAATTTGCCCTTCTACTCAGAAATATTCTGAACCATCTTCAAGCTTGGTTTGGGCTTCATGAAGTTCTTGAACAACTGCATCCAGAGACTTTGAGAGATATTCATGGCCCTAACAAGAAAAAGGAGCAGGTAAGTACTCTTAACCATTTTTCATTAACATAGATAATGTTATCCTCAGGATGGGACCATACCTGGAGAGTGAATTCAGAGATCTTGCTGAGAATCTCACTACAGTTCGAACCCTCAAAAGGGTTGATGTCCTGAGCAACGATAGTAGTAGTACTCCCCTTCCTTTTCTTTGAAGCAGCAGCAGCCCTATACTTGGGAGGATTAGTAGGAGGAGTAGCCATCTTGGAGCTTGAGGGAGAATGAGAAGTAACTTTGATTTCTTTGACATCCATGCTGTCGATATCATCCAGGTCGAAGGAAGCAGGTTTTTTGGCTGAGGCTAAGACAATAACAAAGTTAGTGAATAAAATAATAAACATCCTTGGAATGCAACATGACATGCTCACCAGACATCATAGAAGCTTGGCTGGTAGTGTGACTATCTTCAGCTACAAAAGTTCTTTCTGATTCAGGCAACTTGTAAATAACTTCGCACCGGAGAGTAGCGTCGTTCACATGAGTAGCAAACTTGGCAAGGGAAGCACCTGTTAAACAAAGAATTATCAGGATATTAACATCTTCGGGATGTAACTAAAAAAAATCATAAAAACGCTAAAGATAATTTTACCACTCTTTAACCAATAAAGAGGGATATCATCCCCTTGGGGAATAGAACTCATCTTCACAAAGAAAAACTTAGTTTTCCAATTTTTCTCTGATTTTATCACATTAAAGAGAAAGGGTGGATCCTTCTCTATAACTTGAAGAATATAACGGTGGGAACCGTGTGTCCTCAATTTATAGATATGAGCCAGGTCTCCCACTTCCAGATGGATACCATAATCCTCACCAAGCTTACTACACACCATTAGGATCTTCCACAGTTCAGGCATGGCTTGAGAATAAGCCATCCCAGTCATATCATAGAAATCTTTGATAAACTTAGGAAAGGGATACCTCAGCCCTAGAAAGAATGGTAAGTACGGGAAGCAGACCCATATAGAAGATGCATAGTCTGATCTTGCATAAGGATCGTAAGGATGAAATTCTACGGAATTTGGGAAGATTTTCGAGTCTTTAAGGGCTCGAATCTCTTTTTCATCAAAAGAACAGGTCTCCTGTTCAGGATGACTCAAGAGGCTTTGGGGAACGAAATCACTAGAGGTTCCCACGTTCCCAGAAGCTCTTGTGGATCTTTTTGTCATCTTCGGAATATTATTAATTTTGTACAGGTATGAAGAGGAAAGTAGAAGAAAGAAGAAAGAAAATTACCATCTTAAAAAATCAGACGTGATTATAAAGGAGGGGATAAGCTCTAGACATAGGGTGTAGAAGATGATGCTTGTAACGGTCATCATGAATTTATCGCCGAGAAAGTAGTCGTTGTCATCTTGACAAGACATCCCATCAGTCATCAGAAGAGATATTTAGATTAAAAAATATTTTTACCTCAAAAGATATTAACGGTAACATATTTTTGTGGACAATTGTTGTGGATGAAAATCCTCAGGATGATCTTACCTCACATCCCTAATATGCCATCCCTAGGATTCTGAAGAACTTGACTAACTTCAGGATGTGACAGTATTTCAGCATGTGTACATCCTAAGAATGAGCTAATGAGTTGATTCTCCTATTTATGATTGCAAGTACAAATAGGTTATAATATGGATTTTCATGCTTGGTAACATCGATATTATCACCCTCAATTAAAGAAGTCAAAGAGAGAGATACAACTCGTGGTCAAGATGGATGATATGGTCAAGATGGATGATATGGTCAAGATGGAAGACATAGTCAAAATTGTAACCAATATACATTAAATGTCGGCAACAAAAGAGGAAACAGTTGAAACATTAAACCAGCTAAGGAGAAACCGTTGCTACAACGGTCACTTGAGATGAAACAGCCACAACGGTCATAAAAAGGCTTCAAAGAACATAACTACTTAGCGAGTTTCATGGGATCGTTTGTTTACTTCATGTACTATATAAAGGGGAGTATTGGACGAGTATAGGACACTTACGTACACATTGCTCAAACTATAGCTACAAACATACACTTAGCTGATCACAAAACACTTGCACAATCATTGTAATCATAGTACACTCGTCCACATACTTATCCAATGTTGTATCCTTTTACCATTTTAATATTAACAAACAAGCCAGGGCCCAGACTCATCCCGAGGTTTTATGCCGGCGATCTACAATTGATCAAGGGCTTTCCTCGTAGATCGTGTGTTGTTCTTGTTGTTTATCACTTTATTTGTTCATTCTTAGCAGTTCCATCCTGAGGATATAACTGTCCATCCTGAGGATATAACTGTCTATCCCGAAACTAACCTAAGCCATCCTGATCATAGTTGTTATATTTTTGCTTATTGAACATCCTGATACACCATCTTAAGAATATTATTGATTTACAAACATATTTCTACACATTTAGCACTCTACCTCACATAAACTAATTTGGAATACAAAGTTATTTTTACTAGATAATTTTTGACCAAAACAACAGTAAAACAGTGAAAGAGGCCACAAAACTCACCAGATGTCTAGTTATATGATCTTGCAAAGCAGAAGTAACTACTGTTCCGACAAAAAGTTCCCTATAACGTCAAAAATATCTTAAGTTTTGTATACTTGTCATTAACTATACAAGTTGTTCACCCGACTTGTGGACCCTTGTGTCTTGTATATGTGGGACCATTGCACGTGATAATTACTACGCATCTTAATTGTACCTTTGTAAAGTATTTTATTTTGTGTAATTCGGGATTTTTGAATATGTTATTTGTGATCGTGTATGTTTTGATCCAAAAATTGGTTCCTTAATAACTATTAAAACCGAGAGGGGTTTACAAAACAATATTCATGATGTGGATGCATTCTCTAAGTTGATTTATGTCAAATAAGCGTGTGTTATGCATACATGCGATTATATATAAGTGTACAGGTGTGTGTTTGGAAATCAATTAACAACAAACAAGATAAAGCGTTTAGAAAATCATTAAATTATATGCAAGGGTCGATTACTAGATGACTAAGGGTCGAAGGTCGGGTAGACATGATAATCGATGGGTTTTCAATAAAACTAGATGTGTCGGTTAGTCGAATAGGTACCCAGTTGACACAAAGAGAGGATTGATTGCTTGGTTCCTTGATGAGCTTCCAACTCTTGTTTATAGTGGCTAGAACCATGGTTGCAAATGTCGCTAGGCGCTCCCTAGTCGGAGTCGGGAGTACTCGGGGAGTTCTCGGCCTAGTCAGAGAGTAGTCGGGGACTACTCGGCCTAGGCGTAGAGTACTCGGTCCTCGGCAACCTACCTTGTAGCGATTACTCGGGGAGTACTCGGCCTTTGAGACCTTGTTTTACAACAGAGGCTAGAACTTAAGAATGGTTAGGGCGTTTATGGGGTAGTGATAGGCCAAGATTAAACCAAGAGAGGGAGTGTTTAGTGTGTGGAAATGTGGGTGATCTAGTGCCATTTTATAGTGGGCGAAGGGAGTGGTGACAAGAACAAACAAGGCAACTTCATCTTCCTTGGATGGTGTTATGCTTAGGAAATTATATCATGTTTTAGTAAATGTATGCAAGCTCCATATCTTGTCCTTTTCACCATATGTTTGGCCGATTGATTCTCTTCCAAAATAGAAGCTTTGTCATGCATGAACATGTTGCTAAGAATTCTTGTCTTGTATCCATTTTGGTATAAGAAAGTGTGTGTCATCCATGAGGTAACTTTTCTTGCATCATTTGGCCATAAATGTGTATAAGGATCAAAGCATTTTTGGTAGGGAATCATGGGTTAACAAAGGTTGTGGAAGTAGGTTAGGCCTTTGTTAGTATGACTAGATTAGTTGTCACATGATAGTGACTTGTGATAGTGTTAGTACTCGGCCAAAGCAAGAAACAAAGAGGAAGGTTCCAAGAGTTGTGAGATAGGGACTTGTGATGATTATATGAAAACGACTAGTGATTATAAGGTTTGGTTTAGATGGTCGCATGTGGTTTCATTGATATGGTCATGCATTTAGATGAGTAATATCATAATGTAGGTTACTAGACTTTTCATGTGTCATTAGTTGTCATTGTGTCAAGTCCCTTTCAAAGATGATTGTATACATGGTTGTCGCCTAGTTGTCTTATGCTATGTCCCTATCATCTAGAAGGTCTTAGTTGTCATGGAAAAGGACATGAGGTGTTGTCTTGGTTTATCATATATATATATATATATATACACACACACACACATACATACATACATACATACATATATATATACGTGTGTATGTGTGTATATATATATATATGGTTGTATGGTTTTTGTCTCATCTAGTTCAAGTGTGTATATGTAAAGCATGTGTGTATGAATAATATTCTTTTCATGTTTTGATCAAGCACACAAGTATTTAAAAGAAAAAATATAGATTTGGCAAAATAAAATATTATGTGAAAATCCATACGCATGTTTACTTTTGTTGTTCCGTATGATGGTCATGGTGTTCAGGTAGGGTCTATTTCCACATGATTATTCAAATAATGAGGCGCACCTATACACTTATTCTATATACATAGTGAAGCAAATCAGTTAATTGTACGGACTCGACTAGTGGATTTGGTGGGTGTCACATTAATCAACTTTCTTTGAAACCATACTCGGCCGAAACAGAGACTTGAAGAAAAATCAAATTAAAACAAAGACTGTGACCGGAAATCAAGAAAGAACCGAAGCAAAATTATCCCTGAACGACGAACATCGGAAATTCCCGAAGTCGGATCACAAAACTTGTGTAAAGTCTTTCGAATTCGTTGGTTCATTTATGTTATTATTATTTCAAAAATAGTATATATATTTTCTAATTCACACTCAAATTCTACGTTTAATCAAGAAATCATATACCACTGTTTTGTGAATAAGTCTTCGTTAATTGAGAAATTGGGTGATACTCACCCTATTCTAGAATCCGCATCAAGGTTGTTGAAATAGAAAAGGTGCGAGAAAATTTTTAATAGTATTGTAATTATTTTAATATCATACGTTTTGAAAGAAAAGAAAAAAAAAGGAGGATTTCAAAACTCTCACTCAAAATCAACACATAAGTTTTCTTTTATTATTATTTCAAAAGGAAAATCATAAGTTAATATCATGACCACACAAGGAGGTATAGAAACACAAATTCCAAAATTATTGGGACAAAATTATTATCATTGGCACATTCAAATAAAAGTTTTACTAGAGTCCCAAGATTTGTGGAATGTGGTAGAAGACGAAGTTAGAGAACTACCAGAAGATGGAAAGGAACAAAACAAAAAGAGTAAAAGGGCAGTACGTTACTTGTTTCAAGCGTCCACTGAGAAATTTTTTAAAGAATTACAAATGCAAAGTCATCTAAGGAGTCATGGGAAATATTATATAAGTCCTATCATGGAGAACGTCACATAAAAACGGTAAAGTTACAAACTCTTAGATGTGAATTTCATGCCCTACGAATGTTGGAAACAAAAATAATATAAGGATACTTTGATAGAGTGACTTTGGTAGTAAACCAATTAAGAATGAATGAAGATGAATTAAGCGATAAAAGCATAATTTCCATGGATTCCGATGTGGAAGTGGGATGGAATTTCCATGGATTTTATTACAAAGCTTCCTAGAACGCCAACGGGCCATAACAGGAATTAGGTTATCGTGGACCGTTTAACCAAATCGGCCCACTTCTTGGCAATAAAAGAAACAGATTCGTTAGAGAAGCTGGCGAACTTATACATCAAGGAGATAGTCTCTAGGCATGGGGTGCCTACTTCCATTATATCTAATCGCGATGGGCGATTCACTTCTCGTTTCTGGACTACTCTCCAAGATGCTCTAGGAACTCGTCTTGATATGAGTACAGCCTATCACCCACAGATGGATGGACAAAGTGAACTTACCATCCAAACATTAGAGGATCTGCTACGAGCGTGCGTGGTGGACTTTGGTAATAACTGGGATAAGCACTTGCCCTTAATCGAAATCTCTTATAACAACAGTTACCACACTTCGATACAGTGCGCGCCTTTTGAGGCACTTATGGGCGCAAGTGTAGGTCTCCCATCTGTTGGACTGAGGTTGGGGATAGCCAACTAACAGGTCCCGAACTCGTGCATGAAACTTCTGAGAAGATAGTGCAAATTAGAAACCGGATGGCTGCTGCTCGGGATCGACAGAAAAGTTATGCTGACAAACGTAGAAAACCTTTGGAGTTCCAGGTTGGGGACAAGGTTTTGTTAAAGGTGTCACCTTGGAAAGGAGTGATACGCTTTGGGAAACGAGGGAAGTTAAATCCCCGATACGTCGGACCTTTCGAGATTGTTAAAAGGATTGGTCCAATAGCTTACCAGCTAAATCTACCGGATGAACTCAGTGGAGTACATAATGTATTCCACGTCTCAAACTTGAAGAAATGCTTATCAGATACGACACTGGTAGTGCCACTGGAGGAGATCCAGGTGGACGATCAGCTACGGTTCATGGAAGAACCAGTGGAGATTCTTGAGCAGGGCGTCAAGAAACTCAGACAAAGCACTATACCTATTGTTAAGGTACGGTGGAATTCCCGTCTAGGACTGGAATACATGTGGGAGCGCAGAGATCATATGCGGCTCAAATACCCACACCTCTTTACTGAACCTGAAATCGTGCATAGATCAAACGCGGAACATAAAGCAGCCCTTTCAAAGTGAGTTTCGGGGCGAAATTCCTTTCAACTTGGGGATGATGTGACATCCGGGAACCAAGCACACATTTTTATAGCTGGCTTTATTGTTTACTTGCTGAATTTCGGGACGAAATTCTTTTCAACTTGGGGATGATGTGACACCCCGCATTTTCAGGTTAATACTTTTACTGAACTCTAGTTAACTTACATGTTCATACATGGCTAGATACTTAACTAGGGTTAGGGGCTGTTTGGTAGCCTCTTAATGATCATTCAGAGGCTACCTCTTAATGATCCATAACCTCTGAATGGTTAAGAGGTAACCTTAAGTCTGAATGGTTAAGAGGCAACCATTAAGATGTTACCTCTTAGCTGTCTATACTTAAAATTACATCTTAACCATTAAGAGACTATGAACCATTCAGATGTGGCCTCTTAATGACCATTCAGAGGCTACCAAACATCCCCTTAGTTAAGTAGGTTTAACATATGTTAGAAGATGTTAACATATGTTATAATTAGGAAAATCCTTGTTAAACACACACACGAGTCCTGTATCCCAAACGTTGGTGAATTATGTGGCATACATAACAATAATACGTACAATTGAATTATGGTGAACGTGAAGTACGTGCTTATGTGAATTACATGTTTTTTGTGAATTATCGCCTAAGTGAAAGATATACGTAAATTATGTAAATTACGTGCACAACATGATTAATATGTTATGTAATAATGAAAACAATGGTTTTTATGCAATTTAGGGTGATTAATAATATTGGGTCCGGTATTGGGCTAGAACATGATTAACGGGTCAAGTTAATGGACTAGAAGGGCCCTGATACCCAATTGCTTGGGGAACAAGCAAAGCCCTCTTATAATTAGGAGACAAAAAAAAAAAAAAAAAAACCTACCCCTTCTTCCCCTTTTGCGCCGTGAGAAACCCCCCCCCCCCCCTTCTCTCTTAGTTTTCAAGCAACCAATCAATCTTTTACCTAATCAAGCTAGTTCGGGTTTAATCTCAAGGCTCTAGGGAGTTTTTGCATTGCAAGGTATACATCTTTATGCTCTTTGATGAATTATGATACTTGAAAAACTTTAAAAACTCTAAAAATAACATATATATAATCGCATGTATGTATGTATAGGAGTTCTTGAATGTTCTTGATGATTTGATGATGATGATTGTTATTAGTAGCCATGATTAGGGTTTTCACATGATAATATATGTGTTTTGCTATGTTAATATGGTGTTTAATCAGTATTGTATGTGTTATACATGTATTAGGGATGTTCATGGAAAATTAGGGTTTGTCGATTACTTGGGATGGAAGTTTAAGATTCTGGCATATTCGTTTAAACGTTTTGTAGGGGCTGTAATGGGTTGGTAAATTGATTGTTTTGATGATTTCTTTGCATGATTGTAATGTACAAGGTCTTAGCTTTTCATAATGGGCAAAACCATCATATTTGGACATCGTTTGAGTCGTTTTTGGAATTTTATTTGATTAGGGGTCATATCAGATTTTCGGATTTGTGAATTGGGTTAACTTTAAATGGTCATAACTTGAGATTTACAAGGAATTAAGTTATGAAATTTTTACAGTAGGTCAATATTAGAAAAATAGAGCTTTTCCAAGTGGATTCATCCCGTTTGGATACACAATTTTTGAGAATTTTTCTACTAAACTGACATGTTGAGGAAATTTTCTGGACATAGCTGTGTTGTACAAATTTTCAAAATTTTTGTGTTTAGTTTTAAGACAAAATAAAAAATATGGGTTTGCAACCGAATCCCCATAAATACTCAGTAAAAATTTGGGACTTTAATTCATTCGTTAAGTATTTTAAATAAATTGTTTTTCACACGCACAATCTGTCCTAAAAACGCAGATTGTGTACGGAGTCTTTATGTGACTATTTGGAGTTTTATGTGGTATGTAATTGTGTGAAAACTTGTATGAGATGTAATTGATGTATTAAACTGATAATAATCACTATGATCACCAACGGGATACGTAGGACATACTTGAGCATGTAGAGTCATTAGGTATCACTACACGGTTTTGAACTTTTAAAAGTCTCGGTTAAACGAGTTATATGGTGTTGGTTATGCACATATACTCACCTAGTGACATTTGTAATAGGGAGTCGGTAGCACTTCACTATTTGTGGAATTTGGATTATTCACTTGCAACCTAAGGTGAGTTTCACTACTCTTTTTCTCAAAAGCATGCGTCTCAGGTATGAGACACTTTACTTAACATTTTCTAGTCCGGTTTGGGACTACTTACACATCCCGGGTTGGGATGCCATAGATCCTTGTGAGGGTCGGTTACTTTGCTAGTTCGCAATTGTGTCCTTGATAAACTAAACCATTTCTATCATCTGTAAGTCCTCACGTACCGAATGAGTTGCCAGGGTTGGCAAGCGGGTTATTAGTTGATAGCGCTATTAGGTCTTACAAACCTCACACCGGCTCGGGGAGCGCGGGCGTGAACTATAACTTAACGAAACTTTATCATTGTGGATAGACAATGATGTCAGGCATGCGGCACACTTATGTGGCTACACGTACATAGCAGTTCGGTATATTCGGTTAGTTATCATGAATGGGTTAGCTACCCTTGACATGCGATGAACTAGTGGTTACATGGTGCGGGGCACCAACTCAACTTACTTACTTACGTGGTTTTGGAAACCAGCGCATTTACACACTCAATTACTTTACTTTGTGAACTCACCAGCTTTATGTTGACACACGATTTACATGCTTTTGCCGGTAGTTAGCTTCCGGTGCCAGGATTAGAAAGCACTGTACACTTCACTGCATTTGGGGTCTTGGACATACACATAAATTATATATTATGCTATTACCTTTCTCTCATATGGTTTTAATTTGGGCGCGTTTTTTTTGCGCATGGTTTTTAAAAAGGTTTAAATTTGGTTTACGCTTCCGCAGCTTAACTAAACTTGGTTTTTGAAAACGAACTAAATGGTTTGGGCATTTAGAGTTCGTTCATGTGACTTATGGCTATGGGATCCTGGTTTGTCATGCGCCTCGCGGTATAAACCCCGCAGTAGAAATTTGAGGGTGTGACAGTTTCAGCTCGAGTGTCATATATGTTAGCCAAAATGGCTGAACAGCCCTTACGAATACACTTCTGGGCTTTCAAAAAGGAGATGATGCCCACCATGGTACCACCACGATCACCCTGGATGGATAAAAGCTCTCCACTTGGGAGGGGGTTACGATCAATCTTCTCCTGACAGAGAATTTCAGCGTGTTGCTTGGACAACCAGTCCATGCTAACTACGAGGTCTAAGCTACCTAGGGTGATAGGTAGGAGGTTGATGGCAAACAATTGCCCATCCAATTCGAGCTTACAGTCACGATGAATATGGGTTACCTCAACAGGCTTCCCGTCAGCTAACTCTATAGAGTACGGGGTATCAAGAAGATTAGGAACCATCCCTGGTTGTTTTTTAAGTTTTGATGACACAAAACTATAGTCCGCACTAGAATCTAATAAAATAGAAGAAAGAGTGTCGTTCAAGGAACACGTACCCGTCACAACATTGTTATCAGTCCTAGCTTCCCTAGAGCCCATCACAAATGCTCTTCCTTGAGTCCTGTTGTTGTTGTTGAAGGACTTATACCTCACACTATCCCACGTTCTCTTGCTATCACCAAAAATAGAAGATGAAGCACCATGCTTCGGAAAAGTACCATACTCAACAACCTCATCAGTGAGTTTGCGAGCCAGGTGAAAGATTTGTTAGATTTTGGGTAGGTGAGCTGCAGTGGCCAAGCCACGAATCTGAGGGACCCACCCTTTTGGTATGATATTCGATCCGCTGGTAAAGTTGGTTAATTAGATTCGAGCATATAGTATCTTACTCCTGTAGCTTGGTAGTGTAGGTGTCGATTTCAGACCTATTCGTCTTTATATAACAAATTTTTGGGTTTCATCACACGGTGTTACGTTCTCCATCCAAGTATCTGTAACTCATAGAGTGTGCCTGTAGTATACATTACCCTTCCTGCCTGGGGCAAATGCATATTGCAAAGACTTATACCATCGAAGCAATTAGACAGTCTCCTTCAGTTCCGTTGGAGTTATCAAGGTTTACAACCAATAAGATAAGAGGATTGAAAAATACGATGGCAGGTTGTTGTTGTGGCATGCACGCTCAAGGTATAAGAAAGTTCAAACGTGGAGTCAGGGGAAACGAATGATTTAGCAAAATGGATCTTTATTAGCTTGGAAAGATGCGAGGGCATCAACCACCCTATCGTTGATCATAAGAACCCAATCTTATCTAAGTTAACAAGGGAAAGAAAAGAAAAGACAGGTAAGAAAAAGGTAAGAGCCAATCGTTGCCATGCTCTGTCTAGATAGTAGAGCCTTCTTCCTCAATTTCCATGTGCTCATCCTGATTAGGTTCCCCTTCCATCCCTTCTTCTTCCTTTTCCTCGGTGTCAGTGTTATATGGATCTCACTACGGACAGTCTCCTTTTCTAGTCCTATGTAAGCCAACTTAGTGGTCAGCTGCACCACTCGTTCCTCAAATCGTGGCTATCGGTCTCTGGTAGGTTTCGTCTTCCTTTGAGATATTATACTGCATCGCAGGCCTTACATAACTCCACAAGAGTGTGTGTAACAAGCCCCAATCTAATGTGTTCCCTTGAATCTACTATATACTTATGAGAAACAGGGATATGCAGTCATACGTCCGCCCGCTCATACTAGGCGTAAGGTACTAAAGTAAGAAATAAGTTCTATATGTGTAACCCAGTCCCGTTTGGGTTTCGAATGGAAGTCAGAAAGATTAAGTAACAAGGAACAGAAAGTAATTGTCTCTTTGCTCAGTGAAAAAGGATAAGTCTTAGTATTTGAATTTCTTCATAGTTGATTCGATTCATTGGTACCACGTCATGTGCATCGTGCAGCTTCATGTGTACATGCGCCACAATGCTCGCAAGGGCTCCCTCCCTTGTACTATTTGTAACGACCGAAAGAATAAAACATTCTATAATCTATAATTAATTAACGTCTAATATTAATTAAGCTAATCTGGCCCAATGGAATCGGCCCAATAGATCAAGCCCACTCGATAATAATAAGCCCAAAATATATTAGACTAACAATTGAATTTTGATAGTGAAGCCCAACACCCTTTGGGCCACAAGTCCATCCAGCCCAATACTCTTTAGCCCATTTAATATTTAGTCTACTAAGTTCATCTGGCCCAATACCTCCAGGCCCAACCCATCAGCCCTTTTCCCTGCTGTCTTCCTACGCGTACATGCATACATATTCATTACCACCTTCAGGCCTTGACCATACCCGATAAAACCATTCATCTCCGGCCGGTCCCCGTCTACGGTAATCCATCGTTAACCATATCTTAACAACTCATCAATCAACCTCCGTTCCTTATCAAGCTAACTCACATAACAACCTGAATGATTAACCATACTCTGTTTATATCACCAACTGTAAAACCCCATATGTCAACCTTTGAAAACTATTACTCCCGAACACTGATCTCCCTCTGATAATCTATTTCCACAACCCGACATCCATGTTCGAACAAGCCATAATAGTCTTTAGCGACACCGGTTCATCACGGTTCATCACCTTCAGCCGGTTACCTTCTCCGGCCAAGCTCCGTCTTCGGCGAACCATTAACAACCATCCGTTCAACATCTCCGATCACCTCCGGTTATCTTCCTCGGCGAGCAAACCACACCCGAACCAGGGAACCTGTTAAATCATCCAGTTCCCATCAACCTCTGTTATCGGCTATATATATATATATATATCTACATATATATATATATATACGTTGATATATAAGTCAACAGGAAAATACTACACCTCTGCAACCAAGGTCCGAGTTATTCTCTGTCTATTCATATTCAACCAATTATATCGTTCATCTCCGACTAGTTATCTCGATCACTAACGGTATTTCCTTTGATCACCTCGTCATCGCAGTTATAACCGTTTCATATCCCTGGTAACCTCCTAAACATACGTGTATATATATATATATATATACACTTATGAGCCATCGAAGAGAGAGAGTATAGGTGTGATCATGTTCCAGTCGTCTTCTTCGGCAAGTCTGGTCTCCGACCAGTTAACCGGTATATTCATCACCTACTGTCATCGGTGACCGGTTCCCGGTGCTTCCCGGTGCTTCCCGGTGCTTCCCGGTGCTTCCCGGTGTTTCCCGGTAGTTCCCGGTGTTTCCACATAATTCTGGTTAGTTATATGCCGTTCCCGGTGATTTCCGTAATTCTGGTGAAGTCACAGAACAAACTGTTGATCGGATATGAAGTCTTATTTTGACCAAGGAGTCTTTATACTGATCAGAGAACATATAACTCTGAACCGGGTTATAACCGTTCGTACAGTTAACTACCCGGATGTTTAAAGGTTAGATTATTATTAAGTATGTTATTATTATTACTATTATTAATTATTATTATTATTATTATTATATTAAGCGTGTAACGAGTGGGACAATAATATTAACCCGACAATATTAACCGGATACCTATATAAATATATATATTATACAAGAATACATAATATTAAAGTAAAATATAAAAGAATATAAAATATAAAGGATTGTCCCCGACGTTATCACGTGCACAAACCTTGCACGCGCTAATGGTGATAAAATATAATAGGTACAGTTTATTTGGAGAGTATACCGTTAAGGAATAGTCTACAGGATCTGGGAGAATATAATAGAGGTGAGTACATGACCCTTTCCCTTAAAAGCCTTTGGGCTGATTACATGCTTGCTTAGTCGTTATCAAGTATTTTATACGATTTATATTATAAAAGTGTTATCGAGTTGTTAATAGAAATAATAGAACGCGGTCGAATAGAAACTACGTAGGATGGATCCATTCGGTATCATAGAGTATAGCCTGGACCAATCAGAGGTTACAGGACCATTATAATCGATCTATACTCACGGGAATATATTTATCTAAACCAAGTAGAGGTTTAGAACCACAATAAGCATTAGTATGATGCTTCATCGATAATATATTCCACCATAGAATGACCGAACTAAATAGAAAGAGTTGTATGATCGTTAAACTCGATTTATTATTATAATATGTCTAAATTCGGCATGTCTCACTAGTATGAAAATACTAATGTACTTTAAGCATGTTGTCAGGTATTTATACGAAGTATTAAAGAGCATGCCGAAGAGTAGAAGATCTGGATAAGAAGAGGATACTATGGTTACATTTTAATCCAGCTTAATGTAATCATTACCGTTAAACCTGTTAAGGCTAATCCGCTGCGCCACCTGGGTCGTTACAGGTGGTATCAGAGCAACAGGTTTAACTAATAGAAATCCTCTTCTGATCCAGATCAACCAAAAGTGTATTAGAAAGAAATATATGTTAATAGAAATTATAAGAAAATATAGAAAAATTATCGAGGAAAATTACTAGAATAATATTGTGAGGTAAATTGACAATTTTTAATGGCCAGAAAATTGTGAATTTACAGGCACGATTGAATTCTAGAAAATTCTTTGGTAATACCAAAACATATGAAATAATAGAAATACAAGAAATACGAATAAACCAGAATTATATGAAATATAAATAAGTTATTATAGAAGTATTATTTCAATCTCTTGTATCAGTTAGAAGAATATAGGAACAACGTGTTAAGAATAAGAATATAATTCTATATTTTATCACATAAAAAGTTATTAAATCTTTACTATCTAATCGAACGATAAGAAGATCAAAGGTAATAACCCTCCTTAGAAGAAATTCATGTTCAAAAGTAATTGAAATCAAACATAATTAGAAGAATATATCTGATTAATAAAAGAAAATTTATAAATCTGTACAAGTACTGTACTTCCACTTGACCATTCCTGTGATCGAGTCGTTAAAAAGATATGATTCTCCCAACAAAATTCGTCATATCTGCCGTTTATATGGATTCCCTCCTAATGAAAATCAAGTAAATATAAATATATTCTATAAGTATATACCATTTCGTATGACCTATCATTCGAAACCAGCAGTGCAGATATTTCCACGAAACATATTCGGAAATATATATTATAATTTCTTTTGAACCTCGTTCTATCCGTCTGACAATATCATTTTTCGAATCTAGGAAAGCACTTTCAGCATAGGAATCTCATAATAAGTCGATAAAAGAACATTAGAATCCAACTTGTATTATCAAGAAAATAATATCAACATCATATCGATACGAATGGAGTAATAAAAGTAAGATTAAAGCTTATATTAAATCGAAACATTTTAGAAATATTTCCATTCCATCTGAAATAAAGTTCAAAAGTCCAGCTCATTCGATCTGAAGTGTCCCATGAAGACTTCCTTGTGTTTCAATTCGAAACCCGATTAATATACAATTTGAAACAAATTGTATAGTTCAACTCGTTAGACGTAATGTTCCACCTGAAGATTTCTTGGAATTCCAATCTGAAAATATATTAGTATACAATCTTTATATAATCTCGTTCCTTTCCAAAGATTTTGGAATCTCTAGTATGACGAAACACGAGTTTTCTGTCCAAGGCTATAAGTCCAGGAAGCTTTCTACCTTTAAGAAACTCCCATATAACGGAAGCGTTTTCAATGATAAAATTTCTGATTCTTCCATTAAAGCTTTACACACCATATTACCAACAACCGTAACATCATAATGTCTTTGACTTAATTTCTTAAGTATTTTACCAATATTGAGATTCCATTGCTATCTTGAATGACTGAATCAAATTTAACCGGACCAATCTACACAACTTTCTTAGACTTTGGAAGTAAGGTGGTTATTTCCTCCGATGAATTTGGCCAGAGAACAATAGATGACCAATCTTCAAGAATGCCATGAACAGGAACTAGCTTCGGCTTAATAAGATGATCATCTTGACACCAAAAATCTTTCGGAAACAAAATTGGAATATTCCTAGAGTTTGCAAATAGTATTATTCTAGTAGCCTCTGTAAACGCTCCAACCTCCATTAATCTTTTAAGCATGGGCAATCCAAGAGCATGCATGATTTGGAATGCCATAATTCTGACTGGTTCTTGTCCTTTAGTTGGACAAGAAAGGAGTAATTTTCTATCTATGGTTAACATTCTTTCATGTTTAGTTCGAGATTAAGTCTCAAAACTCTTTAAATACCTTTGATTCTATCATAAGTTATTCCCCAACTTCATTTGTAATATAAACTTCATGATTTTGTTTATTGCCAAAGTTTAAAAGTTCATTTATACAACTCTAATTATGATATCAACAACCAATATTACTAAATCATTACCTCAGAAATTCCAGAAAGTATCCCAACCTGTTCAGTTAAACTTTTATCACTTTAACATCAAAAGTTGAAACCCGATCTTAACGACTTTATACCTCGGTTATCAGCACTATTGATAATCGTTACTTCGAAATTCTATAAACAATCCTCACCAGATTGTTATTACTATTCAAACCCAGCGTATTATATTCTTTACTTCATAGAGTAATACTTATGTCGAACTACTTCATATCTTTTCAGTAAGATTCTACAATCTACTGAAAATGATTAAGTCAGATATAGGTGACTTGCGATACTTTGGTTTTCTTTAAAAACCAGTATTTGAGTTATAAACCCCAATCAGAATATTAGTCTCATAGATAATCTAAACGACATGTTAATTTCTGGAAATCTATAAGTCTCCCCGAGACAAATTAAGTTTTCAAACATGAAGTTGGTTATTTATTCTAAGAATATAAAGGAAAATATGTATATCTTAGTGTATACCTATCTTCTTTGTATCATTCAAATAATATTATTGGAAATCAAGTTCGAAGACTTGAGAACCCAGTAAAAATTTGAGAAAGTATGAAACAACATTACACCAATGGTACTATCACTACTATCTCTATTTAAGAAATTTGGAGAAGTTTGTGGACGATTATCATACTCGGTATTCTCAACCATTAAGTCACGAAACCTGAAGTTGTGACAATGTGTTGAGAAAACTTTGATTATACTGAAAGTATAATATATCGTGATGATAAACCCTCGTCTATAAATCGAAATTATGTAGATTGGGCATGTCCATGGCAGCCTAGACTTCAAAAATCCGAAACTCTTTATAACCAGATTCATATATACAGAATTGATTAAAAGTTAGTGATCAAATCAGTATGTAGAATCAAAGATGGTTGTATGTCCTCTATACATTCCCTGTGGTAAAAGAAATCTGGACCCTTATGGAAGGTATATCCGGATATTTTCACAGGATTTTGTGCAAGGACATATGATACTATAAAGGAAAAGATGCATTATCTAATATTGGAGAGAATTCTTGTACTTTTCAGTACAGATGTTGCTAATACCTTGAGAGTAGTATCAAGAGATCTTTTGGTCTGGTCAACATAATATCTATATTTTATTCGATAAAAGAATGACTTATTTCTAGATTATCGAGTATCTTATAAATAGATTGACTTCTTTTGGTCATATTCGATTCATTTCACATCGATAAGAGAACTCTATCGTTCGAATATATTATAAATATCCTATTCGATAGAAATCATTTTCCAGTATATACTCGAATGTTTCTTGACAGGTCTCCTGAAATAGATTATTCCCAACATCATGAACTATTGTTCTTAGTCTTTATCGTCCGAGTTATTTGCAAGCTATTTAGTATAAGAGTTACTTATTAAGCCAGTTCGATTCGATCGCAATCTGACCCTTTTCAATGAAAAGGTTTATCACGATCATTCCATACATAGAGAATAAGTATTGAACCTCTTTCCGGTATATATATATATATGGATGACATTGACGAAGTATTCCTAGATAGTTCTCTTGACATCGTGTAAATTGCGACGTATTATTTTCAATGATTTTCATTTTGTAAAGGAGCCTATTTCGTAAAATCTTTTGAGAAGTATGTAAGTGTTAAATATATTTTCTTCAAGTAAAGGTAATACTTTCTAATGACTTACTCTATACGAATATTCATTTGAATTTTCTGTAAAGTGTAATCTCAACCCGAATATTTAATACAGCTCGAAAATATCTACAGCTCACTATTCTCAAAAATAATCGTTTATACTTATTAAACTTGAAGCAGCGGATAAATTATATGAAACCAATAGAAGTATCTATACCATTCTACATAAGCCGATAATTTATAGAAAATAATTTGAGAATTAATAAAATATCGACTCACGATAATTCGATAAGTGACTCTCCGAATAGTTTGTTTTCAGAATATATAAAAGAAGTCTCAATTTCTAAAAATCAAGCCATTCGATTTGGCTATAGAATATTCGTTGTCAAAATGTAGAATATATTTTAAAACATATTATAAAACAAAATTCTAAGAAAACAATTTATAATAGAATGTAAAATATTTCAGGACGACATATACTATCATGAATAACCAGAAATAATTATAAGAGAAATTATACATGTAGACTTAGTAATTATCGAGTGATTGATATAAATAGAAAAGGATTAAGATATAATGATATCTTAACACCACCAGAAAACCTATAATCAATGTGGCCAAGGGATTGGCCAAAGATAAATGATGTATGAGAAATCATCGAGAATAGAAAGCTATTTAGAGTTTATAAGTTTGATTTATAGAATCGCTAAGAGGGAACTTTAGAATTAAGCATTTACCCTATCCTTATAAGTTTAGAATTTATTATCAGACAAATAAGTGGGGACAATTTCTATAGGTTGGGGAGAATTCAATAATAAATATTATAAAAATTATCAAAAATAATAACCAAAGGATAGTTATTAAACATTATAAGACTACTCGAAACGAATCTCGAGGACGAGATTCATATAGGTTGGGGAGAATGTAACGACCGAAAGAATAAAACATTCTATAATCTATAATTAATTAACGTCTAATATTAATTAAGCTAATCTGGCCCAATGGAATCGGCCCAATAGATCAAGCCCACTCGATAATAATAAGCCCAAAATATATTAGACTAACAATTGAATTTTGATAGTGAAGCCCAACACCCTTTGGGCCACAAGTCCATCCAGCCCAATACTCTTTGGCCCATTTAATATTTAGTCTACTAAGTTCATCTGGCCCAATACCTCCAGGCCCAACCCATCAGCCCTTTTCCCTGCTGTCTTCCTACGCGTACATGCATACATATTCATTACCACCTTCAGGCCTTGACCATACCCGATAAAACCATTCATCTCCGGCCGGTCCCCGTCTACGGTAATCCATCGTTAACCATATCTTAACAACTCATCAATCAACCTCCGTTCCTTATCAAGCTAACTCACATAACAACCTGAATGATTAACCATACTCTGTTTATATCACCAACTGTAAAACCCCATATGTCAACCTTTGAAAACTATTACTCCCGAACACTGATCTCCCTCTGATAATCTATTTCCACAACCCGACATCCATGTTCGAACAAGCCATAATAGTCTTTAGCGACACCGGTTCATCACGGTTCATCACCTTCAGCCGGTTACCTTCTCCGGCCAAGCTCCGTCTTCGGCGAACCATTAACAACCATCCGTTCAACATCTCCGATCACCTCCGGTTATCTTCCTCGGCGAGCAAACCACACCCGAACCAGGGAACCTGTTAAATCATCCAGTTCCCATCAACCTCTGTTATCGGCTATATATATATATATATATATCTACATATATATATATATATATACGTTGATATATAAGTCAACAGGAAAATACTACACCTCTGCAACCAAGGTCCGAGTTATTCTCTGTCTATTCATATTCAACCAATTATATCGTTCATCTCCGACTAGTTATCTCGATCACTAACGGTATTTCCTTTGATCACCTCGTCATCGCAGTTATAACCGTTTCATATCCCTGGTAACCTCCTAAACATACGTGTATATATATATATATATATATATACACTTATGAGCCATCGAAGAGAGAGAGTATAGGTGTGATCATGTTCCAGTCGTCTTCTTCGGCAAGTCTGGTCTCCGACCAGTTAACCGGTATATTCATCACCTACTGTCATCGGTGACCGGTTCCCGGTGCTTCCCGGTGCTTCCCGGTGCTTCCCGGTGTTTCCCGGTAGTTCCCGGTGTTTCCACATAATTCTGGTTAGTTATATGCCGTTCCCGGTGATTTCCGTAATTCTGGTGAAGTCACAGAACAAACTGTTGATCGGATATGAAGTCTTATTTTGACCAAGGAGTCTTTATACTGATCAGAGAACATATAACTCTGAACCGGGTTATAACCGTTCGTACAGTTAACTACCCGGATGTTTAAAGGTTAGATTATTATTAAGTATGTTATTATTATTACTATTATTAATTATTATTATTATTATTATTATATTAAGCGTGTAACGAGTGGGACAATAATATTAACCCGACAATATTAACCGGATACCTATATAAATATATATATTATACAAGAATACATAATATTAAAGTAAAATATAAAAGAATATAAAATATAAAGGATTGTCCCCGACGTTATCACGTGCACAAACCTTGCACGCGCTAATGGTGATAAAATATAATAGGTACAGTTTATTTGGAGAGTATACCGTTAAGGAATAGTCTACAGGATCTGGGAGAATATAATAGAGGTGAGTACATGACCCTTTCCCTTAAAAGCCTTTGGGCTGATTACATGCTTGCTTAGTCGTTATCAAGTATTTTATACGATTTATATTATAAAAGTGTTATCGAGTTGTTAATAGAAATAATAGAACGCGGTCGAATAGAAACTACGTAGGATGGATCCATTCGGTATCATAGAGTATAGCCTGGACCAATCAGAGGTTACAGGACCATTATAATCGATCTATACTCACGGGAATATATTTATCTAAACCAAGTAGAGGTTTAGAACCACAATAAGCATTAGTATGATGCTTCATCGATAATATATTCCACCATAGAATGACCGAACTAAATAGAAAGAGTTGTATGATCGTTAAACTCGATTTATTATTATAATATGTCTAAATTCGGCATGTCTCACTAGTATGAAAATACTAATGTACTTTAAGCATGTTGTCAGGTATTTATACGAAGTATTAAAGAGCATGCCGAAGAGTAGAAGATCTGGATAAGAAGAGGATACTATGGTTACATTTTAATCCAGCTTAATGTAATCATTACCGTTAAACCTGTTAAGGCTAATCCGCTGCGCCACCTGGGTCGTTACACTATTGTTGTTTCCTCATCCATGAGGTTTGTTAGGATACTACTCCCAATCTGTCACACCCTCAAATTTCCACTACGGAGTCTATACCGCGAGGCGCATGACATACCAGGATCCCATAGCCATAAGTCACATGAACAAACTCTAAATGCCCAAACCATTTAGTTCGTTTTCAAAAACCAAGTTTAGTTAAGCTGCGGAAGCGTAAACCAAATTTAAACCTTTTTATACCATGCGCAAAACAACGCGCCCAAATTAAAACCATATGAAAGAAAACATAAAAGCATGATATGTAATTTAGGTGTATGCCCAAGACTCAAATGCAGTGAAGTGTTCAGTGCTTTCTAATCGTGGCACCGGAAGCTAACTACCTGCAAAAGCATGTACATCGTGGGTCAACAAACAATGTTGGTGAGTTCACTAAGTAAAGAAAGTGAGTAAGTAAATGCGCTGGTTTCCCAAACCACGTAACCAAGTAAAAGCGTAGGTCCTCCAGACCAAAATGTCCAAGTGTAGCTAACCCACTCATTGCAACTAGACAGTATTATTGGAACACCTTCAGTAATATAATAGTTTTCCTCAATAACTAGTGTCTATCAACACCAGTTCTCAAATGTGGTCGGAAGTTCATACCCGTGACCCAAGCACCTCAGGCATGAGGTTGCTGCACAACCTAATAGCGCTATCAACTAATACCACGTTCGCCTCCAGCGATTAGCCCAATAATATGCAAGGACTTTCCAAATGATAGAGTGTTTAGTTCACAAAGGACCAATAAGTTTTAAACTGATCAAAACGCGATCCACACAAGGAATCGTAAATCCAAACCACACAAGGAGTCAAAACCCGACCCACACAAGGAGTCAAAGAATCTCAAAACCCGAGATGTAAAAGTAGTCCCAAACCGGACTTAAAAACGTTTTGAAAGTTATCTCATACCCGAGACGCATGCTTTTGAGAAAAAGTAATGAAACTCACCTTAGTATGCAAGCAAATAAATCCAAAATCCAAAGTAGGGTGTGCTACCGATTCCCTAGTATATGTGTCACTAAGTAAGTATATGTGTAATACCATTACACCATATAACCCGTTTGTCCAAGACGTTTAAATGTTCAAAATCGTGTAAGTGACACCTAGTGATTCTATATGCATATGTAAACCCTACGGACCCGTTGGTGAATATGTTGGTTATCATTAGTTTTACACTTCATATGTATCTCACATAAATGCCATTCAAGGTCATGTCGATAACATACCACATAGGACTCCAAATAGTCACATAAACACATATACACAATCTGCATTTTTAGGACAGATTATACGCCATGAAAACTAATCTGTTTAAAATACTTAACAAATGAATTAAACTCCTAAATTTTTACTGAATATTATCTTGGATTCATTTTATAACCATATTTTTGTTTTGTGTCAAAACCAAACACAAAAATTATGAAAAATCATACATCACAGATATGTCAAGAAAGTTTCTACAGCAGGTCAGGTTAGTAGAAAAATTCCCAAAAATCGTTTATTCATCCAAACGGGATTAATCCACTTGAAAAAGCCAAGTTATTCTAATGTTAACCTAATGTCCAAATTTCATAACTTAATTCCTTGTAAAACTCGAGTTATGGTTGTTTAAAGTTGACTCAGTTTGTTAATCCGAAAATCTGACATGACCTTAAATCAAAGAAAATTCCAAAAACATATCAAACGACATCCAAATCTGATAATTTTGCCCATTCTAAAAAGCTAAGACCATGTACAATGTCCAGATTCTAATCATGCAATATTATCAATTATATCAAACCCTAGTTGCATATTATCAATCAATAACACCTAATAATCATCATACAACATTAATAAGAACCAAATCTGATCAAAACCCTAATTATACATCACAAACATCATCATTCACCAACCCTAGAAGTCTAAAACATCAAGAACATGCATAATCATGCAACCTATCAATTACTAATCACATAAGATTATGTTTAACCCATTCAATCTTTATAAACCTCAAGTTTTTATCTTTATGAAAACATTTCAGACCTGGACAAACTTAGTTATAAGGTTTTATAACATTTTAAAGAAGATTAAAACACAAGAGACTGAAGCTTATACCGCAAGCTCTTCAAAACAATCAACCGAATGCTCCTCAAGCTTCCCGATCGACGTTCTTGAGCCTTAGCAGGTGTTAGAGGCTGATATTTTCATAACTAGGTGTAAGGTGTTAGGATCTGATTTGGAATGTTTTGATTTGTTTAAGTAAAGATGAGAAGAATGAAGTGAAAATAAATGGAAAGTGCAGCGGAATGATAAACTATAAATCAAAACAAGAGAATAATTGTTTTTAATCGAATGCTTTCATTAATTGAAAGATTACAATATTACAAGTACTCCCCTCAGCCTGATCACTCTGTGATTGTTTGTCTGAGAGAATGTTTTGAGTGATGAATAGAACAGTACAAGAACTTTTCTATTTATAGACAAATCCAAACCAGTGATGATCTAAGCTGACGTCACCTAAGACAGTGACCTCTAACAGAATAACAACATAAAACATTTGTTAAATACAAACTACTGTTACATTGTAAAACACTGTAAGGTAAACTGCTGTTGAGGAAAACTCTGATGGTCTTGTATCATCTGTTGGAGCCTAAGTGTTGTTGGCTCCAACAGACCTTTAGTCTTCAGCACTTTAGTTAGCAGTTATTCTTCATCAGACCTTTAGTCAGCAGTTGTTCTCTAGCAGTTGTTTATTTAGCAGTCCTTTGCAGCAGCAGTTGTTTCCAACAGTTGTTGAGTACAGCAGATGTTAGAGTCAACAGTCTTTTGGGAGAAGTATTTTGTAAACTGCTGTTTATTTCTAAGGATCAACTGAGTAGAATATTTTGGCTTTCCAATCATCTGTTCTTCTCCAGGTCAGCAGACCCAACAATCTCCAACTAGAACAGATGATGCCAAAAACTAACCTTTATTCTTGAACTTTATTTCCTCATCAGACTTTCTCTGATTTGTCCTTTGAATTGTAACTCAAAGTTCAAATAGTAGAGGTCTTCTACATCTCTTTCAAGCTCAAGGTTTAGCAGTGTTTGGAGGTCATCTGCACACAGGCTATATGCATCATCCATGCTTAGCTTTTGAGCTTCTCCATCTGATCTGAACAGAGTCAATTCATGGGTATCTCTATTGACCCTCCATTTTAGAATTTTTGAATCAGTGGATTTGTTAAGATGCACTTTTATTTTGGATGAGTTTGGTGATGGAGGTCTCCCAATGAGTTCTCTGAGTTTTTCAGTAGTGGGATCAGAGAAAAAATGTATTTGATTGTAGAGGCCCTCCTTTATAAAAGTATCAGCAAACTTCTTCTAATATTCTTCAGACATTTCTTTCTTCTTTTTGAACTGTCTTCTAGCAGCAGCAGATAGATCAGAAATGTCAAGTAAGCTGTCTAATGTATAAGCCTGTTGAGGTCTCTTCATCAAGGGTTCATCAGAGTAGACAGGTTTTCTGGGCAAGGTAGGGTCTTTCTTCGTGTTTTCTTCCAATTTCTTGTAAGTTTCAACCAGTCTCAGCTCTGACCATTTAGAAATAGACCTCATCTCCCCATACTTTGCAGCCACAATTTCTTGTCTCATTCTCTTAAACTTCAAGGCTCTGGCTGGATCTCCGCCTTTCCTAAAGTCAGGGGCAGAGACCTTTGTTGGAGGATTCTTGGCCATATCTTCAATTCTAATAAGTTCTTTTCTGAGAGCATGAGTGGTCCAGCCTGCAAACTGTTTCTTGTTTGCTTTATAGGGCATGGTTGACAAGATTTGTTCAAGAAGTGATTCCCTAACCTCCTTTTCCATGTCACTGCTGAGAGGCATGGTAGACATGGAGTTGCTCAGGGTCTTAGCAAAATCTTCAATCCTTCTCAGTTTGCTAAGCTTTGTTGAATGAATGCCCTGAACACTTCTGTCATCTTTCCATTTGCTTTTCTCTTTGATGATTGCATCTGCCTGTTCAGCCTTGAATTTAAGATATTGGTCTATGTTTAGGGGAACAGGAAAATTTGGAAGAGATGGGAAAGATCTTTCAGATGGTTGTTCAGTATTGTAGAAGGATTGCATTTACCCCTTTAGTAGATCAAGTTCAAGAGGATATTGAACAACCAATGATGTAATGGTTGGTGGTGGTCTATGGGATGTAAATTGTGAGGTGTGTGGTGAGAATGATGAAAGTGGAATGGCAAATATAGGTGTAGATTGTGTGGTTGAAGTAATAGGTGGTGATGTGTGAATGTTTTCATCATGTACCACAAAGTTAGATTTTCTCTTCCTTTTGTACAAGCTTTTTGGTGATGTTGGTGTTGAAGTAGTGGTTGTGTTGACATCTGTTGGCACTTTTGTATAACCAACAAATGTTTGGGATTTAGGTGGTAGAGTGGTTGTAGATGGTGTATTGGTGGTTGTGGTAGTAGGTTCAGTGGTTGGTTTGGTAGTTGTAGTGATAGGTACAGATGTTGTGGTGGTATTAGTGGTTTTGGTGGCAGCAGTGGTTTTGGTAGTAGTGGTTTTAGCAGTAAGTTTGGATGGTGGTTGTCTGACATGTTTGGCAGGCATTTTCTTCCTTTTTGAGGAACCCACATCTTCAACTTCTTGTTGATGTTCTTTCTTTATCTGTACCAAGAACTCTGCTTTAACTTCCAAAGTGTCAGCCCTCTTTTGCTTTTCCTTAGCAGCCTTTTCAGCTTCTTCATTAGTAGAGGTATCAACATCCTTTGCTTTGCTGGTTTTGGAAGTTTCAGTAGCAGCAGGGGATTGAACATTTGGTTGTTGTTGTTGTGGTGTTGTATGTGTAGACCCTGGTGTAACATCGTAAAATTTTTCTCCAAATTTTTTTTATAAAAGCCCTATTTTTGTTACATAAATGTGCCTAAGTCTCTATTATCCTAACTCACAACTTATGTACATATATATATGTGTATATAAAGGTATATAATAATAATAATAATAATAATAATAATAATAATAATAATAATAATAATAATCAGTTTTGTTATGTTGTGTAAAATTTTTTTTGGCTAAACAAAACACACAAACACTATGGTTTGGACCCAACAACAACACCCATCCAGCCCAAACAAATGCCCAGCCCAAGAACAAAACCCGGCCCAACACCCCTTATCTCTTCGTCCCTGTTACCCGGTTCCCACAACAGACCCGACCAAACAAAGGACCCGACCCGGGATATTAAAACACCATTATAGGCGAAAAATCTGGAACCCACTTTGACTGAATTATCACCGACACTATCTAACTTAATTGCAGCAACATTTTAGCGTTCAAACCTTTCCTTTTCTTGGTGCTCATGACGTGCGTTTGACCAGCAATGGTCAAACATTTATGACCTTCCAATTTGACAAGAACACTATAAATAAAACCCATCTCCTCAGTCTTTATACGCCAATGATAAAACCCTCACCCTCTAATTCTCCTAAAACACTCGTTATAATCCACAATCATCGCAGTTTGACTTTTCGTTGACTCGCGAAATAGAAACTTAGGCGAGTGGTATAGTCGAATCCCTTACTTCTACATTCTAATCGGCCTCTGTAAGTCATTTACCCTCTGTTTAATTAAGCTTTATCATTGTTATTGGAATGATTAAAGGGCTAGGGTTCGAATGATATATAATTGGGGAAGAAGATTCAAAACAGTTAGTGTATAAATATTTTTTGTTTCAGTATTAAAACGTTCTCAGGGTGTGGCTCAGTGGTGAGCCACACTTGTGATAAACCATTGAACCGGCCAGGGGCCAGGTTCGAGTCCCAGCAGCAGCGAAATTTTTTTTAGATACTTATTTCTTTATACTTATTCTAATAAATTTTTATTATACATTTAAAATACCAAAACAACTCTATAAATTCCACAAAAAATATTTTATGATGTTTTAATAAAAGAGTTTATTGTACAAATTTTAGTTTTCCAAAAAATTATGTATTTAATATATAAAATAGATAAATCAAGTTTATTTTATTATATTTATAAAATTTTATTAAAATATCAAAACAATTTTATAAATTTCCACAAAAATTATCCTGAGTTTTTATCGCAATAAACTTTTCTAAAATGATTTTTATTTCTGAAAAATCATTTATTTAATATTTTTAATCAATATTTGTTAGTTTTAATCATAATTAAATCATAATAAATTCATTTTTCAATATTTTTGCACCAAAATTTTATATAAATTATTTCTGATTATTTGAAACAAAAATATAATTTTTAATCTAATAATTCTTTAATTTTAATATTTTTAAATATTAAAGTTAAATTTTGACAATTTGTAATAAATCGATTTAATATTCTATTTTAAAGAAAATAATTTTATAAAAATTATTTTTATACTTTAAACTCATTATTATGATCATCTTAAATTCAAATTTTATAAAAAGATTTTTGTCTATTTATTTACTAAATTTCTCTCAATTATCAAACATTTTTATTATTAATCAAACGAGCATTTATCCCCAATCTGAGGCCCTAGAACATATACATTTGTAGATAGACTTAGACATATTTATTACCTTATTATAGGGTGATATTTGGCATTGTTGGGCAACACAAATTCTATATCACGAGACTTAACATTTTAAGGTGAGTTTACATAGCCCCTTTTTCTGTTTTACATTTTGGGGTGAAAGATGTTTACACATTTTATACACTATCATTTACTCATTCTTACATTGTTGAAACTTGTGATTCAATTATACTATCATTTACTCATTCTATCATTTGACTGTAACAAAAAGACACAGTACAATCATTAACATTGATCAAGCCGCCTGTTTAGATTATAGCGCTATAGGTCTGACAAGCCCACCCCCCCGCATACATTCAGGGATGATCGATAACAGTAACAACATTTAACTAACTTGCGAGTCAGTCATCAGTCGACACAAGGTTTGATTGTACAAAGACGCATTGTTACATGTCGGAATCATACTCTATCATCAAACAACTGTGAATGTTGTACAAACTATTGTTATCATTTATATTCAAAAACCTATGTATTCTCACCAACTTTTGTTGACCCAAAATATTTTCAAACTTAACATGTTTCAGGTTCTACTTGCTTGAAGATTTGAGTTAATACTTGAAGATGTGTGCATAGTATTATTCATTTGGATGTACGAATTCTTGTAGAACAATTGTATGTAATTTAAATTAAATCATTTAATGAAATTTATTATTCACCATGAGCTACTGAACAACCATCACTACGTGACATCCCGATGTTTCCGCCATCGGTTGGGGTGTTACAGATAGGTATCAGAGCCATGGTTATAGGGAATTAGGTTATCAGAAAAATAATCTAGTCTATAACCATAGGATTTAACCAGTACTTGCTTCTTTTACTTGCTATTCTCTATCTCCCTCCTACTTTCATCCCCACAAGAAGATTACTCTCCATCACAAGATCCACTCTTAGACTAATAGGACAAATCCTCAGGCTTAGCCTGAACCACCTTGAGATCTCGTCGAAGTTCTAGATTTTAATAACGAACACGTGCAATCTGGAAGGGTGAACGCCTGTATTCTGAGTCTTCTATCTAGGCTGGCATTGCGCATATATCCCAATCAGACGAGGGACCCGGATGCCTACCTGGGAATTCTCGGAATGAGTGTTCACTTATAGGCTAAAGCATGTCTTCATATGTTATTAGAATTTAGAATCTTTGATAAGTCAACGTTTTCGTTTATTCGTTTTAATTAATGAATAAATGATTACATTCCTTATATAACCTCATTCATTTGATCTCTTACAGATCATGCCTCCACGTCGCAGTACTCGCAATAACAATGGTGGTAATCATGAGGAAGGAAATAGCAACAACCACGACAACCATAACAACAACAACAACAATGGAGTTGATGCCAAACTGGCTGCGATCATTTCCCAACAAATGGCACAACAGATCGCGACTCTGGTTCCTAATTTACTAGCTCAAGTCATCCAGATGAACGGAAACGGTAATGGAAATGGAAACCACAACGGGAACGGGAATGGAAACGGGAATGGACTCCCAGCCTGCACTCTAAAACACTTTAATACCTGTAATCCCCCTAAGTTCAGTGGAGATGAAGGAGCTACTGGTCTCCTACAATGGTTTGAGGGTATTGAGAATACCTTCATTAATAGTGAGTGTCCCGATAACTTTAAGGTCCGTTATGCTATGAGTGTTCTTCACAAACGAGCACTCACTTGGTGGAATGAGGAAAAGCGCACCCGAGGAGCTGAAGTTGCACTTACTATGACCTGGGATCAAGTCAAGGAGATAATGAGAGATGAATTTTGCCCACGTAACAAGGTCAAGAAATTAGAGGACGAGTTCCAGACCCTTGCTCAGGATAGTGGGGAAAACCTTGCTTATAATACTCGCTTCCACGAGCTCACTCTGTTATTGCCCCATAAGGTCACTCCGCTACCTGTAGCCATCGAGACGTATATCGGTGGTTTGCCCATGCAGATTCAGGACACGGTATGGGGAAGGAACCCTGCTACCCTAGAAGAGGCCAAGCGTCTAGCAGCTACCTTAACTGATAATCACGTAAAGAACGGGACCTTAGTTCGGAAAGGCAATAAAGCAAGTATTGTAGCCGCGGTAACTACTGGGAACCAGAAGCGTAAGGGCAGGGATCCTGATGTCAACCTCACTACACAAGCTTCTAACAAGAAACCCTATATAGGAAACTATCCCTTGTGTAACACATGCAACCGACATCATCCCACTGCTTCAGCGTGTCGCTTGTGCACCAATTGTGGAAAGTATGGCCATCTGGTCAACACGTGTCCTGAGACTCCAAACCCTAATGCCAATCAACCCACCAACCCTGCTCAGGCTACTAATCCTAATCAATACAACTATGGTCAATGCTATGAATGTGGAGACCCAAATCACTTCCGTAACTGATGCCCTAAACTGAACAGAGATCAAGACCCTCCAGCTACCTAACAGCAAGTCTCACCATTTGACTATTGGTTGCTTTTATTCTATGTATTGACTCTATTTGAATAATAAATTCTTGTATTGAAATTTTTCTAAGAGTTGTTTGCACAATGCATGTTTGTTTGAATATAAACTAATTATCTAAACTCATACTGTGCTTGTTATACTTATAAACTTGCTTGCATAAACATGTTATCAATTTGCAATCTATGTGTATAATAAATGTCATCATGCCTTTTCAACAGTCGGGAGAGGCCCTACAACCTGCTCCACGACTGGTGGAGGCTATCAAACCTACTCAACGATTGGTAGAGGTCATTATGCCTTTTTCAACAGTCGGGAGAGGCCCTACAACCTACTCCACGACTGGTGGAGGCTATCGGACCTGCTCAACAATCGGTGGAGTCATAGAAGGACGCAAAACTTTAATGTAAGGTAAATTGGTGATTGCGGTCCGGAACGTAATCATGAATTTACACGTACATTAAGGTAGTGTGAAATTCTATCAAGGTTATAAACTCTAGTTGTCTGGTAGTTCATCAACTCACACATAACACGAGACAGGTTATTCTATTCATGTCATAACACAAAATTTCCAAACCACACTTGTTCTGATCACCTTCAACCCTGTGTTTTCAATAAACTTCGGGACGAAGTTTTCAAAAGTAGGGGAGACTGTAACATCGTAAATTTTTTCTCCAAATTTTATTATAAAAGCCCTTATTTTTGTTACATAAATGTGCCTAAGTCTCTATTATCCTAACTCACAACTTATATATATATATATGTATATATAAAGGTTTATAATAATAATAATAATAATAATCAGTTTTGTTATGTTGTGTAAAAATTTTTTTGGCAAAACAAAACACACAAACACTATGGTTTGGACCCAACAACAACACCCATCCAGCCCAAACAAATGCCCAGCCCAAGAACAAAACCCGGCCCAACACCCCTTATCTCTTCGTCCCTGTTACCCGGTTCCCACAACAGACCCGACCAAACAAAGGACCCGACCCAGGATTTTAAAACACCATTATAGGCGAAAAATCTGGAACCCACTTTGACTGAATTATCACCGGCACCATCTAACTTAATTGCAGCAACATTTTAGCGTTCAAACCTTTCCTTTTCTTGGTGCTCATGACGTGCGTTTGACCAGCAATGGTCAAACATTTATGACCTTCCAATTTGACAAGAACACTATAAATAAAACCCATCTCCTCGGTCTTTATACGCCAATGATAAAACCCTCACCCTCTAATTCTCCTAAAACACTCGTTATAATCAACAATCATCGCAGTTTGACTTTTCGTTGACTCGCGAAATAGAAGCTTAGGCGAGTGGTATAGTCCAATCCCTTACTTCTACATTCTAATCGGCCTCTGTAAGTCATTTACCCTCTGTTTAATTAAGCTTTATCATTGTTATTGGAATGATTAAAGGGCTAGGGTTCGAATGATATATAATTGGGGAAGAAGATTCAAAACAGTTAGTGTATAAATATTTTTTGTTTCAGTATTAAAACGTTCTCAGGGTGTGGCTCAGTGGTGAGCCACACTTGTGGTAGACCATTGAACAGGCCAGGGGCCAGGTTCGAGTCCCAGCAGCAGCGAAATTTTTTTTAGATACTTATTTCTTTATACTTATTCTAATAAATTTTTATTATACATTTAAAATACCAAAACAACTCTATAAATTCCACAAAAATTATTTTATGATGTTTTAATAAAAGAGGTTATTGTACAAATTTTAGTTTTCCAAAAAATTATGTATTTAATATATATAATAAATAAATCAAGTTTATTCTATTATATTTATAAAATTTTATTAAAATATCAAAACAATTTTATAAATTTCCACAAAAATTATCCCGAGTTTTTATAACAATAAACTTTTCTAAAATGATTTTTATTTCTGAAAAATCATTTATTTAATATTTTTAATCAATATTTGTTAGTTTTAATCATAATTAAATCATAATAAATTCATTTTTCATTATTTTTGCACCAAAATTTTATATAAATTATTTCTGATTATTTGGAACAATGATATAATTTTTAATCTAATAATTCTTTAATTTTAATATTTTTAAATATTAAAGTTAAATTTTGACAATTTGTAATAAATAGATTTAATATTCTATTTTAAAGAAAATAATTTTATAAAAATTATTTTTATACTTTAAACCCACTATTATGATCATCTTAAATTCAAATTTTATAAAAAGATTTTTGTCTATTTATTTACTAAATTTCTCTCAATTATCAAACATTTTTATTATTAATCAAACGAGCATTTATCCCCAATCTGAGGCCCTAGAACATATACATTTGTAGATAGACTTAGACATATTTATTACCTTATTATAGGGTGATATTTGGCATTGTTGGGCAAGACAAATTCTATATCCCGAGACTTAACATTTTAAGGTGAGTTTACATAGCCCCTTTTTCTGTTTTACATTTTGGGGTGAAACATGTTTACACATTTTATACACTATCATTTACTCATTCTTACATTGTTGAAACTTGTCATTCAATTATACTATCATTTACTCATTCTATCATTTGACTGTAACAAAAAGACACAGTACAATCATTAACATTGATCAAGCCGCCTGTTTAGATTATAGCGCTATAGGTCTGACAAACCCATCCCCCCGCATAAATTCAGGGATGATCGATAACAGTAACAACATTTAACTAACTTGCGAGTTAGTCATCAGTCGACACAAGGTTTGATTGTACAAAGACGCATTGTTACATGTCGGAATCATACTCTATCATCATACAACTGTGAATGTTGTACAAACTATTGTTATCATTTATATTCAAAAACCTATGTATTCTCACCAACTTTTGTTGACCCAAAATATTTTCAAACTTAACATGTTTCAGGTTCTACTTGCTTGAAGATTTGAGTTAATGCTTGAAGATGTGTGCATAGTATTATTCATTTGGATGTACGAATTCTTGTAGAACAAATGTATGTAATTTAAATTAAATCATTTAATGAAATTTATTATTCACCATGAGCTACTGAACAATCATCACTACGTGACATCTCGATGTTTCCGCCATCGGTTGGGGTGTTACACCTGGTTTGTCGGCAGACTTTGATTTTCCATTTTGTGAGGGTGGACAACCAAAGGGATCTAGCTTTGGCAACCTATTTCTGCCACTCTCCCCCTTTTTGGCATCATCAGTAGTGAAGTCATCATCATCTTCATCTCTGAGAATTGTGGTAGGGGCAGAGCCAGTAGTCTTCAGCAGATGGTCTTTAATGACTTTAATATCAGATTGGGTATCTTTGTACCTAGCATCCACCATATATCGGATTTCAGCCATGTAAGTTTCATGTGTCTGATCGGCTAGTTTTCTGTGAGCTATGATGATGGGAGAAACAAATTTCCATATCTCACTAGCAATATCAGCTGTGGATGGTTGACTCTTGGTTAGAGTAGCCAATGATCCCAATATTGTCTTGATATCTGATTTGATATCAGCAACAAAGGTTTCTATGGACTGTACTCTGGCCGTCAATTCTTGGTATTTTAATCCATCACCTAAGTTAATAGGATCATTTGGATTCCTACCCGTGGTAGTTGTAACTAGTTCAGTCCTAGGAGGTGAGTCCAAAGGATGAGAACCAGATGCCCCTTTTTCTTGGTTCTGGTGACTTCCAACTGATTTTGGGGACACTATAGTGGCCTCATCAGTTGTTCCCTTCAAGGAAGTCTTAGCTATGTAACCACTGTCCTGTTGTGAGACAATGGTCTCTGCATCAGTAGTGGCTGCTTCACTTGAAAACTCAACTAGAGTTTCATTGAAATCTTGGGGTGTAACCTCCTCTTCTGCTTGTGGGATGGCTGATTGATTTTCCTCAGTCCCAGTCACTTGTGGGGGCAGACTCTCATTGATGGGTGAAGGAGAGGAACTGGGATTGTCCTGAGTTTTATCAATAGCCTCAAACAGAGGTTGCATGGTTGGAGGGACATGTTTTGGTGAAGGTGGAGGAGTGAAAAGAGAATTAGCCCTGGGAGAGGGGCTTGTGAACATATGGTCAAGTGACTCATATGCATCATGATGTGCTTCCCTTTGGCTTACAACATGATCCTTTTGTGAGGATTCATGAGGAGTTTGTTCAGGTTGAGATATATCCATCTGTGCCACAATGGTTTCTTGTTGCTTTTGTGTTGCAACAGGGTTTTCCTCTGGTATCTCATCTGCCAGAGGCCCCTTTTGGTTTTAGTGGTGGTTTTTGGGGATGGACGTTTTCTTTTGGAGGTGGCTGGTATGGGTTTCACATCACTGGATGTAGTGCCATGATCACCAGGAGCAGTGGGCTCAACAACAGAGGTTTGGACAACAGTTGTTGTCTTAGTCCTCTTTGTTTGTGTTTTTGAAACTTTTGACACTTTTGACACTTTTTCTTGTGTAGTTGAACCCAACATTCTTGTGAAAGTTTCATCAGTTAGACTCTTCATTTGAACAGACTCACCCTTTTTGAAATCTTTTTCTGGTAAAACCTTTTGAAGGATTACACTCAAAATTCTTGGGTAAATCAGAAAAGCATTATTAGACCCAGACTTTATGGCTTTCACATTTGATACTAAATCCATAAACAGTCCCTAGGATAAATTGAAGTCACAGTCCTAGGAGGTGAGTCCAAAGGATGAGAACCAGATGCCCCTTTTTCTTGGTTCTGGTGACTTCCAACTGATTTTGGGGACACTATAGTGGCCTCATCAGTTGTTGCCTTCAAGGAAGTCTTAGCTATGTAACCACTGTCCTGTTGTGAGACAATGGTCTCTGCATCAGTAGTGGCTGCTTCACTTGAAAACTCAACTAGAGTTTCATTGAAATCTTGGGGTGTAACCTTCTCTTCTGCTTGTGGGATGGCTGATTGATTTTCCCCAGTCCCAGTCACTTGTGGGGGCAGACTCTCATTGATGGGTGAAGGAGAGGAACTGGGATTGTCCTGAGTTTTATCAATAGCCTCAAACAGAGGTTGCATGGTTGGAGGGACATGTTTTGGTGAAGGTGGAGGAGTGAAAAGAGAATTAGCCCTGGGAGAGGGGCTTGTGAACATATGGTCAAGTGACTCATATGCATCATGATGTGCTTCCCTTTGGCTTACAACATGATCCTTTTGTGAGGATTCATGAGGAGTTTGTTCAGGTTGAGATATATCCATCTGTGCCACAATGGTTTCTTGTTGCTTTTGTGTTGCAACAGGGTTTTCCTCTGGTATCTCATCTGCCAGAGGCCCCTTTTGGTTTTAGTGGTGGTTTTTGGGGATGGACGTTTTCTTTTGGAGGTGGCTGGTATGGATTTCACAGCACTGGATGTAGTGCCATGATCACCAGGAGCAGTGGGCTCAACAACAGAGGTTTGGACAACAGTTGTTGTCTTAGTCCTCTTTGTTTGTGTTTTTGAAACTTTTGACACTTTTGACACTTTTTCTTGTGTAGTTGAACCCAACATTCTTGTGAAAGTTTCATCAGTTAGACTCTTCATTTGAACAGACTCACCCTTTTTGAAATCTTTTTCTGGTAAAACCTTTTGAAGGATTACACTCAAAATTCTTGGGTAAATCAGAAAAGCATTATTAGACCCAGACTTTATGGCTTTCACATTTGATACTAAATCCATAAACAGTCCCTAGGATAAATTGAAGTCACAGCCCTAGGAGGTGAGTCCAAAGGATGAGAACCAGATGCCCCTTTTTCTTGGTTCTGGTGACTTCCAACTGATTTTGGGGACACTATAGTGGCCTCATCAGTTGTTGCCTTCAAGGAAGTCTTAGCTATGTAACCACTGTCCTGTTGTGAGACAATGGTCTCTGCATCAGTAGTGGCTGCTTCACTTGAAAACTCAACTAGAGTTTCATTGAAATCTTGGGGTGTAACCTTCTCTTCTGCTTGTGGGATGGCTGATTGATTTTCCCCAGTCCCAGTCACTTGTGGGGGCAGACTCTCATTGATGGGTGAAGGAGAGGAACTGGGATTGTCCTGAGTTTTATCAATAGCCTCAAACAGAGGTTGCATGGTTGGAGGGACATGTTTTGGTGAAGGTGGAGGAGTGAAAAGAGAATTAGCCCTGGGAGAGGGGCTTGTGAACATATGGTCAAGTGACTCATATGCATCATGATGTGCTTCCCTTTGGCTTACAACATGATCCTTTTGTGAGGATTCATGAGGAGTTTGTTCAGGTTGAGATATATCCATCTGTGCCACAATGGTTTCTTGTTGCTTTTGTGTTGCAACAGGGTTTTCCTCTGGTATCTCATCTGCCAGAGGCCCCTTTTGGTTTTAGTGGTGGTTTTTGGGGATGGACGTTTTCTTTTGGAGGTGGCTGGTATGGGTTTCACAGCACTGGATGTAGTGCCATGATCACCAGGAGCAGTGGGCTCAACAACAGAGGTTTGGACAACAGTTGTTGTCTTAGTCCTCTTTGTTTGTATTTTTGAAACTTTTGACACTTTTGACACTTTTTCTTGTGTAGTTGAACCCAACATTCTTGTGAAAGTTTCATCAGTTAGACTCTTCATTTGAACAGACTCACCCTTTTTGAAATCTTTTTCTGGTAAAACCTTTTGAAGGATTACACTCAAAATTCTTGGGTAAATCAGAAAAGCATTATTAGACCCAGACTTTATGGCTTTCACATTTGATACTAAATCCATAAACAGTCCCTAGGATAAATTGAAGTCACAGTCCTAGGAGGTGAGTCGAAAGGATGAGAACCAGATGCCCCTTTTTCTTGGTTCTGGTGACTTCCAACTGATTTTGGGGACACTATAGTGGCCTCATCAGTTGTTGCCTTCAAGGAAGTCTTAGCTATGTAACCACTGTCCTGTTGTGAGACAATGGTCTCTGCATCAGTAGTGGCTGCTTCACTTGAAAACTCAACTAGAGTTTCATTGAAATCTTGGGGTGTAACCTCCTCTTCTGCTTGTGGGATGGCTGATTGATTTTCCTCAGTTCCAGTCACTTGTGGGGGCAGACTCTCATTGATGGGTGAAGGAGAGGAACTGGGATTGTCCTGAGTTTTATCAATAGCCTCAAACAGAGGTTGCATGGTTGGAGGGACATGTTTTGGTGAAGGTGGAGGAGTGAAAAGAGAATTAGCCCTGGGAGAGGGGCTTGTGAACATATGGTCAAGTGACTCATATGCATCATGATGTGCTTCCCTTTGGCTTACAACATGATCCTTTTGTGAGGATTCATGAGGAGTTTGTTCAGGTTGAGATATATCCATCTGTGCCACAATGGTTTCTTGTTGCTTTTGTGTTGCAACAGGGTTTTCCTCTGGTATCTCATCTGCCAGAGGCCCCTTTTGGTTTTAGTGGTGGTTTTTGGGGATGGACGTTTTCTTTTGGAGGTGGCTGGTATGGATTTCACAGCACTGGATGTAGTGCCATGATCACCAGGAGCAGTGGGCTCAACAACAGAGGTTTGGACAACAGTTGTTGTCTTAGTCCTCTTTGTTTGTGTTTTTGAAACTTTTGACACTTTTGACACTTTTTCTTGTGTAGTTGAACCCAACATTCTTGTGAAAGTTTCATCAGTTAGATTCTTCATTTGAACAGACTCACCCTTTTTGAAATCTTTTTCTGGTAAAACCTTTTGAAGGATTACACTCAAAATTCTTGGGTAAATCAGAAAAGTATTATTAGACCCAGACTTTATGGCTTTCACATTTGATACTAAATCCATAAACAGTCCCTAGGATAAATTGAAGTCAGAGTCTGACAACATAGCATATCCCCAGTACTGAATCCTCAATGGGATTTCATTGAAAGAAGTGGACTTAGCAGAGACACAGAGAAGGAGGGTATGAAAGAAAAATTTCATGACTGGTGGGAAAAACTTTTTAAACAGAGTTGACCCAGTCATTTGTGCATCATAACCTCTTACCTGAAACTCTGTGTGAAGCTCTGCCTTAGGGAAAGAGTCGTTACCTGACAGGCCATTGAGTGAGAAGGTTGTGGATATCAGTTCAGGGGTAATGGCGATACTTGTCTCTCCAATTTTTGAGATAATGGATGTAGGCTTTTTGTCTTGGAGAAGAATATCAGCATTCAACCAAAATTCTTGGAGGGTATCGAGATAAATGGGAACATCAGCGGTTAGGATTGTCAGGTATTTGGAGTTTAAGATGATGTCGATAGTGGAATGGAATGGAACGTTTTCATCTGTTTTCACCAGATATGGGAGATAATTGTGCGTGGCTTTTGCTTGAAGTTCCATTATAATGGATTTCGAGTGGGAAGATGAGAGGAATTTGAGTAAGGGTTTGAGGTTGAAGAAGGCGGTTTCAGTATTTTGAATACAATGAGACAGTGTAACGACTGTTGTGGTAAAATAGGGGTTTTATAGGCTCTGGTAAAACCGCTGATGTGGCCAAAACTCTGCTTTTGAGAGCAAACGTGGCAAACATCTGGTGGCATACAACTGTTGCCAAAGGTCTGCTGCAAACAGCAGTTGTCTTTACCAAAGTGCTGATGCTAACAGCACTTGGCTTTTGTTTTTTATAGATAGATATATGAATGTATGTATATATATATATATATATAATGAAACAGTTGTTTTATCTGATCATAGGTTTGAAAATGGATTTTTCAACCAAACAGTGGTTGTTTTATCTGATCAGATGTTTGAAACAGATTTTTCAACTAACAGTGGATAGAGTGGATTAAACAGTGGTTGTTTTATCCTTAACAGATTTTTCAACCAAAATGCTATTTTTAAGGATGATTATTGATTTGTCTGAAACATTTTAATGTTTTCATTTAAAACATCTTTGTTGTTTAGTCCATGTTTAGCATACCAAATCTAGAAATCAGATTTGTGAAGGTAGATGTGTCTAAAGCTTTTGTCAACACATCTACCAACTGATCCTTTGTTGGAACATGGTGCAGAGAAATCAAACCTTTTTCATAGCTATCTCTGACAAAATGATGTCTGATGTCTATGTGCTTTGTTGTGGGGTGAGATACTGGATTTTTGATGATATTTTCAGCAGCTTGACTGTCCAACATGAGTGGAGTTCTTAGTGCAGTTATACCAAAATCCAGCAGTTTATTTTGAAGCCACATGAGTTGGGCTGTACAGCTTGCAGCAGCAATGTATTCAGCCTCAGCTGTTGAAGTTGAAAAAGCTGCTAGCTTTTTGCTTTTCCAAGAGACTAAGGCATTCCCTAGAAATTGACACCCTCTTGATGTAGACTTCCTTGTGGCGTGGCAGCCAGCAAAATCACTATCTGAATAACCTGAAAGCTTAATATTTCCATTAGCAGGATACCAGATACCAAGTGTGGGAGCACCTTTCATTTATCTAAATATCCTTTTTACAGCAATAAGGTTTGACTTTCTGGGTGATGCCTCAGATCTAGCACAAACACAAGTGGCAAGCAAAATGTGTGGCCTAGATGCAATTAAGTACAATAAAGACCCAATCATGCATCTGTAATGTGTCTGGTCAACCAGTTCATCCTTGTCATCAATAGTGAGTAGCTTGACTGTACTCATGGGTGTACTACATGGGTTACAGTCATTCATCTCAAATCTAGTTAACAAATTTTCACATATTTGTTTTCATGAATGAATGTGCCATTTTGCAGCTGCTTCACTTGTAGACCAAGGAAGCACTGAAGTTTACCCATAGCACTCATTTCAAACTCTGCTGTCATGAGTTCCCTAAACTCTTCACACATTTTGTTACATGTGGATCCAAAAATGATGTCATCCACATATATTTGGACAATCATTAATTCTTTCCCTCTCCATTTCAAAAATAAGGTTTTATCATTTTTACCTCTTGTGAAACCAATGGATAAGAGAAAGGTGGAAAGAGCTTCATACCAGGCCCTAGGTGCTTGCTTGAGTCCATACAAAGCTTTGTTAAGCTTGTAGACATGATCAGGATGAAATGTGTCTTCAAAACCAGGTGGTTGACATACATATACCTCCTCCTGAATTTTGCTGTATAGGAATGCACATTTGATGTCCATCTGATACACCTTGATGTTGTGGTTGATAGCAAAGGCTAGAAAGAGTCTGATAGCTTCAAACCTAGTTACAGGAGCAAAGGTTTCAGCATAGTCTGTCCCTTCTTCTTGTCTGAAGCCTTGAACCACAAGCCTGGCTTTATTCTTGACAACTATACCCCTTTCATCAGTTTTGTTTTTGAAGACCAACTTTGTGCCAATTGGACAAACATCCTTAGGCAGTGGTACAAGTACCCATACTTGTTGTCTTATAAACTGAAGGAGCTCTTCCTGCATAGCTTCTACCCAACTGTTGTCTTTTAGTGCCTCTTTGTACTTGACAGGTTGTGTGAGAGATAGAAAGCATGTAAAAAGACAGATATTTGAGGATTGGCTTTTTGTGAGCACACCCTCTCTGATGTTGCCAATGATTTGACCTGGTGGATGAGCTCTTAGGTAGATTAGATCTCCCTGATATGGTATGATGACATCTTGAGGTGAAGGACAGAGGTTTGGTTACTCTGTTGATGTAACATCTGTTTGCACTTATGTAGTGCCAACAGATGTTTGAAATGGAAGTGGAGGAATGGGTCCAAGTGGTGTAAAACTGGACTGACTTTTGTCAACAGAGGTTTGACTTTTGTGAACAGATGATTGAGCAGTGGATGTAATAGGTGAAGCAGTGGTTTGAGGGTAGATTGGCCAACAGTGGCTGACTCAGTGGTTTGAACAACTGCTTCCTTTGATGCAGAATAGACTTTATAGTGACTTGGGATCACAACATCTGTTCTGTAATCTTGTTGTGGAGATTGTGAAATACCTGCACTGTTAGTTTTGATACTAATATCTTCAAATTTGAATTTATCTAAATCAAACAACTTAGCAGGATTTGCTGGGATTTTTAGGGATGAAAGTTCATTGAACTTTACATTCAGAGTTTCTTCAATTGTCTTGGTCCTTGTGTTAAATACTTTATAGGCCTTGGCAGTAGAAGAATATCCCAGAAAATATCCACAATCTACTTTCGCTGCAAAATTTGAAATGGAATCTTTAAGATTTAAGATGAAACATGGGCAGCTAAAGATTTTGAAAAATGAGATTAATGGTTTGATTTTGAACAAAATTTCATAAGCAGTCTTTTGATGTCTTGGGTTGATTAATGGTTTGATGTTTTGAACATAGCAAGCAGTGTTTACAGCTTCTGCCCAGAAGGACAGTGGCAAACCAGAATCTGCTAGCATGGTTCTTGCAGCTTCAATGAGAGTTATATTTTTCCTCTCAACCACCCCATTTTGCTTTGGTGTTCTTGGGATGCTGTACTGCCACACAATCCCTTTTGACACACAGAAATCATCCAACTCCTTATTTTTAAAATTTGTTCCATTGTCACTTCTAAAGACTTTTACTGGCAACTCATATTGTTTTTCAACTTTTGGTGACAAAGTCCTTCAAGATACCTGCAATCTCATCCTTAGAGTGTGAAAAGTAAGTCCATGTAAACCTAGAAAAATCATCAACTATGACAAGACAAAATCTCTTCCTTCTTAGACTCATGATTTTAACTGGGCCAAACAAGTCCATGTGCAACAATTGTAGACATTGACTTGTTTTGGACTCATCAATGGATTTGTAAGAGCCTTTATGTTGTTTTCCTTTTAAGCAGGAAAAGGAAAACAGACAGACATTTGCCATAGGATTATCTTTCAACATATCAACTACATACACATTGCCACTTCTATGAGCAACAAGTTGTGCTTTGCTCTCAGCAATGATGGTATCAATCTTTTCACCACTTCTGGCCCAATAATCTTACAAGTTTTGTTAGTGAAGAATGAGCCATACCCTTTGTCACTCATTTGTTATACACTAAGAAGATTAAATTTAAGATTATCAATAAGATTGACATTTTCAAACTTGAGTTTCCCAGCAGGAACAGTCCCTGAACCCAACACCTTACCTTTTGAATCATTACCAAAGGATATATCACCTCCTCCATGGGCTAAGAAGTCCAGAAGAAGGGCTCAACATCCTGTCATTTGCCTGGAGCCTCCACTATCTACATACCAAATGCTATCTAAGCATGCAGAAGCTCCCTTCAAATCAGTAATTGATTAGTTTTGGTGAGTGTCCAAAGCCAAGTTGGCTTTGGATGGGTCCACAGACTTTTCAACCTCAAGCTTAGGAAGGTTATCAGTGGTTTGAACTAGTTTTTGAATCAAGTTCAACAACTGTTGCTGACCATTTGCCAGTGCTTGGATGTCAACACTTGGTGCAACAGATGTTTGATCACTTCCTGACAGATGATAGTATCCATAGGGATTTCTATTCACTCTTGGTTTAGAAGGCCTCTTGGGTTCTTCATAAACATGTGGTAGATTATGACAAGGTGGTTGTCCATATCCCCTTGGGTACTTGTTGGTGGGTGGAGCATCTGTTACTTGAACATCTCTGGAAGCAGATGTTTCCAAGTTTTTGGTAACAGATGTTTGAACCGGAGCAAAAGTCTGCTTTGGTTTTCCTTTTGAAGTACCCACCACTTGGTTTGCAAGAGTTTTAGCCTTGTATTCTTGTATTTTGACAAAAAAAAATTTGAGATACAGGCACTCTTTGGTTTTGTGATTCTTCTTACCACATATTGAGCATGTGGTCTTAGATCACACACACTTGTTCCATTGTTGATATCATATGCTTTTAGAAGAAAACAGTTTTTAGTAACATGATTCTTCTTTTCACAAAAATCATAGAACAAGTGAACAGACTTTTCTTTCTTTTTCCCTTTTTCAATCTTCTTTTCAATAGATGTTTGATCATCTGCTGGAAGATCTATCAGGGGAATAACCTTTTCCTGTGGTGCTTTCTTACCATCAGGGGTTCTGAATTCAACTAGTTTAAAGTTCTCAAGAGTACCACACTCAATAGACCATGTAGGTTTAAATTCATATTTTTCAAGTTCAGTGAATGATGAGGAACCTTCTGGTTTTTCAAGAACAATTTTCTTGCCATTAGGATCAGTTATTTTAATCTCTTAACCCTTCAATTTAGTTGGTACTACCTTAACAAACTTTTGATCCCTTTTGTCTATGTTTTCAAAAGCTGGAGCACTGGTTTCAAAACCAAACCCAAACTTTACATCACTTTTGGTTTGTTTGTTGAGTAGCATCTCAAAACCTTTACATGATTCCACCTATTTCTGACATTTAACTTGGGTGGACTCAAGCTCACTTTTGCAACTATGATATTTAGTTATCATAGTTTGGAGTTGGTCTTTGGTTATAGTTGCTTCATGTTTTAAACTGCCTATTTCAGATTCTTTTTCAGTCATATTTGATTTTAACTCTTTTGAAAGTTTCTCAAATTTAACTTCATCATCTAAAATTTTCTTCCTAAGGTTTTCATTCACCTCTTTGATGTTAGCAAATGCTATTACAAATTTGTCAGAACACAAATTTTTAAGGATTTTAGGAGATACCTTAGCAGCAGCCATCAAGGCACAATCACACTTGCCTCTGATTTGGATAGGTAATCATAGGTGTACCATGTTGACTCCTACATTCCCTAGCAAAATGACCAAGTCTATGACATTTATAACACTTTATCTTTGATTTATCCAACCCAACCTTTGATCTGCCAGTTAACCCTGGAAACCTTCTCTCAGTTTTCTTGTAAAAATTGTTAGTTCTTACACTGAGAAGGGCCAATTGGTGCATAATGTCCATTTCTTCCAAATCATCAGGGTCAAAGTATTTTAAGTCGCCATACTCAAAGGATATGTTATCAGATGCCTGGATATAACCACCACTTGCTGTAAAAGCATAGTTTGGTGAATAAGAGTCAGAGTTAATACCTGAATTAAAACCTGAAGTTATGTCAATGAAATGACCATAACTCTGATCCTTACTATTACCAGGCACCTCATCATGACCCAGAAGTGCTGTATTACCAAATACATAGTCATCAGACACTTTTCCAGAGTCTTGGAGCTTCTTTTCTGGTTAAGCTCTCTCTCATAGGTCAAGAGCTTATCATGAAGCTGGATTAGTGATAGGTCCTTGAATCCAATTGAGTTTCTCATAACTATAGCAATAGTGTCCCATTTATCTGGTAATGATCTTAAAAACCTATGGTTCAAAGTTGAATGAGAGTAAGTTAGACCAACCAGTTTTAGTTCACTAATGAGACAGTTAAACATCTCAAATTGTTGAGTTAATGACTCTCCCTTAACATGACTGAATGTTTCATATTGTTGGTTAAGTATTTCACGGTTGTTTTCAATAACCTCTTCAGTCCCACCAAATTATTCTTTCAGTGCATCCCACAAATCCTTTGCACTGTTACAGTGTAACAGCCCAGCATATATATCATTGCGTAGAGTCATGGCCACAATACTAAAGGCCTTAGCATCTAACTCAATTTTCTGAAAATCCTGGTCGGAGTAGTTTTCAAGTTTCTTAGGCTTCTGAACCTTGTGATCTTCAGTATTCGGCATCATCGGAACATGTGGTCCGAAGATAACCGACTTCCAACACCCAGTGTTCTGTTGAGCTAGAACATGGCTAATCCGACGTTGCCAGATATTGTATTCAGATCTGACAAGCATTGGTGGCTTGTTGTTCGTGCCAGTGTTGTGTCGATCAACTGAGTAGAATATTTTTGCTTTCCAATTATCTGTTCTTCTCCAGGTCAGCAGACCCAACATAAGGGGGCGATGAGGGTTGAGTTTAGGGGTTGTGTGAGGCTTAAGATTGCTTAAATAGAGGTTTAAGGCGGTTTGGGCTCGACAGACACCCGTGAGCGGCCGCTCACAGCTCCCCGGCTTGCTCCAGGCGTCCTGCTTCGTTGTACTGCCCGTTTTCTTTGTTGTTTTCGTTATTTTGGACCATAACAAGTCTAACCCCATGTGTTAAGACCCCAACCATCCTAACGGTCCATCCATTATAGTTTTTATTAATGTATTTGGTTTAAGTTCACGTACTCACATACAGTTTGCACATAGTTTCACAGAGTATCATAAAAGCACGTAATCTTAATCAATCTCAATAAATTAATTCACAATTATTTAACTTCATTGTTCACCAACGTCTGAGATTCACTAATCATGTATACAATATGGTAATTCCCCTAATTACCACTTCATGCAGTTATTAACCTAATACTGTGCAATGTGTGTCCTATCTAGCTAACCCTAGTTTAGTAGAATGCAAGGAATGTAACTAGAGTTTAGTTAAAGTGAGAACCTGAAATTGCGGGGTATCAAACACACACACACACACACACACATATATATATATATATATATATATATTGTACCATTCATTGTAAGATTATCAAGTTTGTTAATCAAACGATAACCGCAAACTACATTTGAACACATATTTGAATACTATCAATAATATTATCAAATTTCATTGTTATTCCTGTTGTAATTCATACCAATACTCAACAATCAACCAACATCAAATGCATAAAAGTGGAAACTAGGTTAAAAGAAAGTATTGACTGACAACCTGGCATAAATCATTCTCATTAGTTGTCAAAACGATTCGCCCAATTTTCATTTTCGTTTGCCTTCTTTTCATGTATCAGGTAGAAATAGGAACATTCAAACTCTTCAACGATATTAAAACTTTTGGATAAATGTGAGATTGCGAATATTGCTATCAAGAAAGGAATACATGATACCAAAACTTCCCTAAAGAATTAAAGGTCAGTTATAGATTTAAGTTTAATAGTATTGAAAGAGAACTACGCAATTAGTCCTTGTGGTTTACTTTTAGTTTCAACTTTTGGTATTAAGGTTTAAAAGTTTCATGTTAAGGGGTTAAGTTTAGTTTTTGTAACATAATTGGGGATTAGCACTGACGAATGTTAAAACTTAATTGACTTTAACCTCACGTATCAAACACGTGAGGGAATTATTGTCCTTTCAAGATTTATGTTTATTTTAATCGTTTAAACCCTTTTAAAACCCAACCAACCCCTGCACATCGTTCACAGTCATCTCTCCCTTGTAAACCTCAACGATCGAAGAACATCAACGATGGAACATCAATGCTGTTGTGGAATGGTGGCTGTTGTTCTAACCTCCTGGACCGAACTCAACCCTAGACGCCGGTTCTACTGGTGTCTCCAACTGGTATGATTTTAAACCCTAAAATCCACCCCCATTTGAAATGTTTTGACATTTGATGTATTGTGATTTCAGGAAGGAGTTAGGTGCCAATACTTTGATTGGGTCGATCCCCCATTGTGTCGCAGGTTTGTGGAAGTTATCCCGGGGCTTTTGAGGGATAGAAACATGCTTGAAAGAAATGCAATGGATATACAAGAAGAACTTCAAAGGAAGAAAAAGCAGTTGCTGTTGACTAGGATTCTAATTGTGGTTCTGTTGGGTATGTATCTGTTGTATTGGATGGTTTATAAGGGTGGAACGGTATTTTGGCACTATATTTTGGTTGATTGTATTTTGGATTCGATTTTCTGCATTTTTCGAATGGACCGATTAACGGGTTTGGCATTTTCATTTTGGTTTAAATGGCTTAGAAGGACCCAAACGCCATTGTTTAAAGTTGGTTTTTATAGCTTTGGGAACAAGTTAATATCAATTTGAACTTCAATGGATTAAGTATGAGATTTTGGTTACATTATAACAAGTTAACAAAGGAACCCTAACATAGGGTGTGTGTGCGGCAAAAAGAGATAATGCGAAGAACAAGAAAAAGATGAGCGGCGTAAGCTTCTTGGGTTGTTCAATCTCCACATGGTGTCCAGGTAACCTGTGTTATGTCGGTGTAACACGGTACTTATTTGTGTGTGCGCTATTATCTTTAGAATTAGGTTTGACGGTGAGATGGAGTTTACAAGAGATGGTAATCGCTTAGGTGTTAGGTAACGATGGGAGTCGTCGGTGAGGGCGGCGAGTGGCGGTGACGATGTCGGTTACGACAGCAATAAGATGGTCGAAGCTATGGTGTTATGGGTTGCTGTTATTGTTATTGCTTCGGGATATCACTTACAATCTTAAGACTTATCTAAAAGCTTTCCTCATGGACAGATAAGATTAATGTGATGTTACATATTCTTTTTGAGTTGGCACCAGAATTTTTTCTTCGGCCCATGATGATTATTGCGTCGGATTAGATTTTTCGGTAGCGACGGTTGGACACGATAGTGGTTTGGGGTGATAGTGGTGGCATTGGCAGTAGCTTTGCCTTGTGGTGGTGGTGGTGTACGGCGGCGACGGTTACGGTAGCGATGAAGATGGTCACATCTAAGGTGGCGGTGATTGTTACTATTAAGGGTGTTCGACGATTGCTTAGTGTTTCACGTGGATTGTGCATGGATTGATGAGGGGCTTTGTATGTTTTGAATGGGGAGCTGTTGTTTGATGTGTTTTAGCATTGGATGGGGGTTATGAATATTGTGGTTGTGATTGAGGGAGATGGTGACGTACAAGATGTTGTAGTTTTATCAACATGGTTTAAAAGTGTTCTATTAGGGATGGTTAGGTTGATGGGTATTGTTGCATGGTAAATATGGCTTAATGTTGATGGTTGTTAACAAGTGCATGAAATTCTTGGTGAGTCATGCAAGTGATGTTATAATATTTCTTGTTATTTATAATGAGATTTCATAAAAACGCATACATTATCTTGGTCTCACTGCTTGGTGTTGATGGATGATATTAGAAACCCGATTAGGGTGTTGGTGAACAGGAGTTCGAGTGATGATGATGAACGATGGGAATTATTCTTTTGTCCTCGTTAGATGGCAGGTCCCTAGGGTCATCAACCTAGTTGTGAAGCGAGCAATAAATACGGTTTTATGGAAGTGCAGTTTGAGATGGTTAGCTTGTGGATTTTGAAGCTTCGTAAATCTGTGAGTTCTTGTGGCCACTCTATTAATTATTATTTTTCTAAATATATTTGGGCTGACGTGCATGCTAAGCTAGAAAGATTATTTTTATGAAGTGACAAAATATTTTTATGAAGTCATAAATATTTTTGTTCGTTTTTGTGAACAAACGAAATCAATATTAACCCAAATATTTTTATGGGCTTAAAACGCACGAAAGTTATTTTATGTTTTTATACCTACATGTTTGAAGGCAACCGAAATAAAATAATTCGGATAGTTTTATATGTCTATACGTATATAAAAATGAATGTACCTATATATAGGTGTATATATAGGTATGAGTTATATGTGTTTCTCTCTATATATATAAATCGTTTTTGGCGATTACCTGACCTTATGAACTGGGATAAGACAAAAGTGGGATATGTCTGCTCTGAACTAAGGTATTGGTTTTGTGTCATGGTTGTTGCTTAGTTTATGTTATATTTGTTATTATATATAATAGTCTATGTCGAGAGCTACCTGATATGTCGAACTAGGCTATGATGGAAGTGGGATATGCCTGCTCTAATCTCTGGTCTTGGTTTTGAGTCAGGATTGTTACATAGTTCATATTATATGTATTCTTATAAACTGAGCTATGATAGAGGTGGGATATGCCTGCTTTGATCTCTACCTTTGGTTTGAATTCTATTATGTGTATTTTTATAAACTGAGCTGTGCCACAGGTGGGCTATGCCTGCTTTGATCTCTATCTTTGGTTTGAATTATATTATGTGTATTTTTATAAACTGAGCTATGACAAAAGTGGGATATGCATGCTTTAATCTCTAGCTTTGGTTTGGCTTAAATAAACTGGATTATACTTTGTGTTGATAAGCGGGATGCGATTCTTATATATTTGGTAAGTGAAGTCTTGATGTAATTAGGCATGGTATGCCTATCCTAGAGTTTTATTGTTGCTTGGGGAAAACAAATTAGAGGAGTGCGTCTATTGTTAACTTTAAAGTTGAAATATATTTTTAATACTTATTTTGAGAAATTACTTGTCTATATAGATTTATAAAAACTTGAACTCACTCAGCGTAGCTAACTTTTGTATACATGTTAGATTGATTTCATGTTAATAGAGAGATCGAGGGCTGACTGCTTGGCGATGCAAGAAGCTATCCGACATTTGAAGAAGGCACTTATAGTCGAAGAAGACTTCTGTTTACATATGTTAATTTGAAATTCGAGTTACAATTGAATAAATAATTTTCATTTGTTTTGTAGATTCTATTCTAAACGAATTTCCGCTGCGTATACATACTCTTTCAAAGAAAAATGTACTCATGTTTTTACATATTTAAGAACAGTAACCCAACTGTTCGACACCGGTTTTGCGGGTCTTACAAGTTGGTATCAAAACAATAGTTTAAGAGATCTGGGCAACCTCGATGTTTAGACTGTAACTGAGAACGGGACAGAAATTAGAAATGCCACTACGGGTAGCTGCACGCCAAGAGGTAATCCTTTAATTTTCAAGTATGTCTATATATCTTTCTTCTAGATGCTTATTGGCATGAGGTGATATTAACGCCTTTACATTTGGAGGAAATATTTGAAGTGTAGGGAATAAATTCACAATATGTTAGGTGGGGTTGTTGCCTCAATGCATCAGAACGTCTTTATTCTTTGAAGTATGTGTGGATGTTATTCTTTGAATTTCTAATTTAAATACGTGGAAGGTAGAACCCTAGTGTGACGTGTTGGGAAATATTTAGAACATTGTAGTGGCATAGACAACCAATCACACTTGGTCAATGTTGTTGGTGGTCTAGTGTTACTTTCCTGTTATGAGTTGTAGCCTAAAATGATCATATGAATGTTCTATCTTGTGTAGAAGTAAGTGGATTGGAATAGCAGTAGAAGGCTATTTATCGGAACCTGTAGTTAATATATTCTTAGCATGTTGTCCTTTAAACATCTCACTTGGTGGTTCCTTATCTAAGAGGATTCGAGGACGAATCCTATTATATGAAGGGTAGACTTGTAACACGCTAAAATATCTATCTGAAACTTGCCAAATCCTTGTTTGGGCAAAAACGATATTTTGCATTTTTCGAATGGACCGATTAACGAGTTTGGCATTTTCATTTTGGTTAAAATGACTTCGAACGACCCAAACTTCATTGTTTAAGGTTGTTTTTTATAGCTTTGTGAACAAGTTAATATCAATTTGAACTTCAAGGGCTTAAGTATAAGATTTTGGTTACATTATAACAAGTTAACAAGAGAACCCTAACATAGTTTTATCAACATGGCTTAAAAGTGTTCTATTAGGGATGGTTAGGTTGATGGGTATTGTCATGCATGGTAAATATGGCTTAATGTTGATGGTTGTTAACAAGTGCATGAAATTCTTGGTGAGTCATGCAAGCGATGTTATAATATTACTTGTTATTTGTAATGAGATTTCATAAAAAAATGTAATTGCTTGGTGTTGATAGATGATATTAGAGACCCAATTAGGGTCTTGGTGAACACGAGTTCGGGTGATGATGATGAACCATGGGAATTATTCTTTGGTCCTCGTTATATGGCATGTACTTGGGGTCATCAAGCTCATTGTGAAACTAGCAATAAATACGGTTTCATAGAAGTGTAGTTTGAGGTGGTTAGCTTGTGGATTTAGAAGCTTCGTAAATCTGTGAGTTCTTCTGCCCACTCTTTTAATTATTGTTTTTCTAAACATTTTTGGGCTGGCGTACATGCTAAACAAGCAAGATTATTTTTATAAAGTCATAAAATATTTTTATGAAGTCATAATTAGTTTTGTGAACGAATGAAATCCATATTAACCCAAATATTTTTTTGGGCTTATAACGCAAATAGGTTATTTTATGTTTTTATACCTACATGTTTGAAGGCAACCAGAAAAAAAAATAATTCAGATAGTTGTATATGTTTATACGTATAGAAAAATGAATGTATATATAGGTGTATATATAGTTTTGAGTTATATGTGTTTCTATATATATGCTGTGTTTGTCGACTAGCTGACTTTATAAACTAGGCTATGACAGAATTGGGATATGCCTTCTTTGATCTAGGGTATTAGTTTTGTGTCATGTTTGTTGCTTAGTTTATGTTATACTTGTTATTATATATAATAGAGTATGTCGAGAGCTACGTGATATGTCGAACTAGGCTATGCCAAAAGTGGGATATGCCTGCTCTGATCTCTGGTGTTGGTTTCGAGTCAGGATTGTTACATAGTTCATATTATATGTATTCTTATAAACTAAGCTATGACAGAGGTGGGATATGCCTGCTTTGATATCTAGCTTTGATTTGAATTATATTATGTGTATTTTTATAAACCGAGCTATGACAAAGGTGGGATATGCCTGATTTGATCTCTTGCGTTGGTTTGAATTTTATTATGTGTATTTTTATAAACTGAGCTATGACAGAACTGGGATATGCTTACTCTAATCTCTAGCTTTGGTTTGGCTTAAATAGACTAGATTATACTTTGTGTTGATAAGAGGGTTGCACTTATTATATATTTGGTAAGTGAAGTCTTGAGGTAATTAGGCAGGGTATGCCTATCCTAGATTTTGATTGTTGCTTGGGAAAAACAAATTAGCGGATTGTGCTTATTGTTAACTTTGAGGTTGAGGTATTTTGTTAATACTTATTTTGACAAATTACTTGTCTATATAAATTTATAAAACTTGAACTCACTGAACGTAGTTGACTTTTGCATAGACGTTAGATTGATTTCATGTTAATAGAGAGATGGATGGATGACTGCTTGGCGATGCTAGAAGCTACCCGGTATTTGAAGAAGGCATTTATAGTCGAAGAAGACTTTTGTTTACATATGATAATTTTAAAGTTGAGATATTTTTTTAATACTTATTTTGAGAAATTGCTTGTCTATATAGATTTATAAAAACTTGAACTCACTCAGCATAGCTGACTTTTGTATACACGTTAGATTGATTTCATGTTAATAGAGAGATCGATGGATGACTGCTTGGCGATGCATGAAGCTACCCGGCATTTGAAGAAGGCATTTCTAGTCGAAGAAGACTTTTGTTTACATATGATAATTTTAAATTCGAGTTAAAATTGAATAAATATTTTTCATGTGTTTTGTAGATTCTATTGTAAACGATTTTCTGCTGCGTATACATACTCTTTCAAAGAAAAATTTAGTCATGTTGTTGCATATTTAAGAACATTAACCCAAATGTTCGACACCGATTTTGCGGGTCTTACCAGCATATTATTAGTGCAGTAGATGATGATGATATAAGGTAGTATAAATGTATGCAGTTTCAAATGAATGAAAACTAAATTTTTGCCATTTTGGTTAGTTTATATATAATGCAGCAGGATTAGTCACAATGCATAATCAAACAAATCAGTCAAATGCTATATTCCAGAGCATGTCTTTGAAATCCTTGCCCCTCCGTTGCAATTTCATGTTTTGGTGGATATGCCTAAGGCAATATCTATGTTCAATACAAGGAAATATGTTTTGCAAGGCAGGGATAAGTCCCTTTTTTTCTGTCAGATATGAATGTGAAATTGGAGTTCACATTTATGTGACACCAGTCACTTTACCATGTCAAAATCCGTACACTTTCTAGTCAACATTTAATTTTTCATGTATGATTCATATCATTTTATAATCATATGTCCCCCGAGAAGGTCTAGCAATGTCCGAACAAGTATAATTTCACCCATATCAACGAATCTTGGTGACTAGAACTTAAACGACTATGAACTATTTTCCAAAACATGTATAAATGCCCATTTATTTACTAGTACAATGGGAAATGCAATAGAATTTATGTATAAAAACTAGTATTTTTCTAACATACATCTCTACATGTATATGTATATGTATATTTATATGTATATGTGTAGATGCACGAAGTGCGACTAGTGCTATTGAATTGCGAATTCTATTATGTTTTGTCATTGTCGAAGGTGGAATCAAGATGGTCGAATGTAGATAGAATGGTCGAAGGGAGAACTCAGAGAGGTCGAATGAAGTTTTGAGTGTATATACATGTTGGTTCGCCCACTGTGAATGGTCGAACCTGCACATTCGCCCAATCTAATGGTCGAATGTGCAGGTCTATATATAGGTTGGATCATTTTCAAAGTTTAACTTTTGGTCATTTTTGTTTCCCTCTCTGAGTGTGTCGTTTCCCTAGGGTTTTATTGAGTCTGTAACTGATATCTATCATTGTAAACAATATTTTAAAGTGTTAATCCTAATGTTTATCAATGAAATGAAAATGTTTGAGATGATTTGCGTGTTTTGCTAGATATATTATCATTTCATGATCAATTCAGGGATTCCGCATCTGAATTGAACTTGTTTGATCATATTCTTTGTTTGAAGATCGATCCTTGACACATACAATATGTATATACACACGACACACATATATATGAGCATAAATACCACATGTGCTAAGGAGTATAAGACACAATTAATACAAGTCTCTTACATCCATTTTGTTCCATTATAAATGAAGTGTCATATCTTAATATTCCTAAATATTTGATGAGTTAACCATAATTAGCAAGATTCCTTAAACAACTAGGATCAAGAATGTTGGGTTACCACATATGTTAAAGCTTCTTTTCTTTCCCTTTCCCTCCCTTTTTTGGCCGCAACCCCCGCATTACCTATATTATATTTTTTTTCAAGTCAACCTTATTTAGACACATGTTAATTAAGATCTAGAATGATCTTATGAATGGTCAAGGTTTAAGAGATTATGTTCCAACATAATCTATGTATGTTCACTTCACATGACTATGTAAGGAGATCATAAGACATGATTATGTTCCTTGATTCCATACACTCTTAGTCAACTCTTAGACTTTACCCATATATAGGAAGGTCCCTTAATCACTTGGAAACATAGAAGATCATTAACCCAAATTAGCGAACCATTGACCTCCCTTGGAGACCCCTAGCCGTCGCCCCCCTTGCACCCACACAAAATCTTTTTTTCTTAAACATCACAACACATCTAATCACCTACAAACATTTGTGTTGTCACATTATGGAAAGGTGTAGAACCTTAAACTCTTAGATTAGTCACATTATAAGATCATGAGCCAACATAATCTAGTGTAATGTCACCATCATGTATCATGGTTAAGCAAAGACATCCTTTAATTTGAAAGCCTAATGTGATTGAACCACATACTAAAATGGGTAGATCTTCCAAAGCACCATAAACCCATGATAAGATACTTTCCTATGACAAAGCATGGTGACCTTTTCCTTGTTGTGTCCAAACCGTCGCCGCCCCCTCTAACCTCTCTAATTCTTTTTTTTTTAATCAAAGTCAACTCCTAATTAAGCATGTGTTGATTGAATCCAAAGTTGACCTCTTGATATGTCACTTGTGCTTAGTATATACACAACATAGTCATGAGATTAGTCACCATCTAAGACATGATTTAGACTTGGGATATGGTAGTAAGATTTGAGACAAAAGGGATTGCTAACCAAACAAGGTAAGATTCTTCTAATCTCAAAGATCCATAGAAGTTGACCTTCCCAAAATGCTAAATACCTTCCTAATCCCTTCCCATCTCCACCTCTATATAAGGATCCCTTGAGTTAGAAGATCATCACACCACAAACTCCTTTTTCCCTCTCCTAGCTTGCGACACACACACACACACACACACACACACACACATCCATCAAGGTTCTAGGAGCAACTAAGGATATCTAGCATCTTGCATTCTACCTTGGATCCACTAGGAGGTATAAACCTTAAGACATTTGCTTCTTTACTTTGATTAGTTATCACATGGTTCACCTTAGTTCATGATTTATCTTTCATAACAAAACATCACCATAATGTAATCTATGTATGTGTGCGTGAATATACATACCTATGTGTGTGTATGCGCGTAACATATATATGTATATATTCATGTGCACGTGTGTATGTGTTTAAACTTGTAAGAAACCTAAGTCATAGTGTTACCTTACTCTAGTAACGAAAACAAGGTTCACGTGTGTACATACATATGTATGCGTGCATGTATAGACATAGTTTGTGTGTATGTGTATAAAAACTCATAAGTATAGGTATATGGGTATGTATGTACAAGTGTAGGTCCCATAGATATAACTACCTATGGTTATGTGTGGAAATACACATATGTAGAAATAAGTATAGATGTACGCATATGCATGAGTGAATTCATGTGTATGTGATACTTGTGTATAACAAAGACTAAGTGTAGTTGTGAACTAAATAACTCATTTTCAAAAGAACATAAACTTTATGAATAATAACATGTGTTAGGAAATAAGATCTATTTTTCCTATCCAAAACTATTATTTTCAAGCAATATAGTTGTCACCAAGGAAAGCTAAACAAACATACCACTAGAGATTGGGTGAACCACAAGTACCATGGATTACCTATTTGTATAAATCTAAGGTACCCATGTATGTATATAGGATGTATAGATCGGGATACTTAGTTGTCGGACATACACTCTTGCTAGACTACACGCAGACTTGAGGTGAGTTCTCACAACCACTTTATACTATTTTATATTTTGGGGGAAAAGCATGAATTGTTTACTAGTTTTAGAATGAATTCCTAGCCGACAGGTGTACATGTGTGACAACAGTCAACGTAACAGGTCAACGACCGTACATGTTGCATTTATTGAGTCATTATACGTGCATTTTTAGACAATTTGCATACACTATACCCCCCCCCCCCCCAGGCTAGTAGAGCATGACATACACAGAAAACTCAACATAATACACTTGTTTGGTCATACAACACCCGGACACACCATCAAAACAAGCAATTCAAGAGGCTATGCCCTCTAACACATGCTAATGCACCTTTAACACATGATTGTGAACACAAAGATCATCATAGGAAAATCATTCAACGAACCCATGACACATGTGAAACAAAATACATGTTAATATCATCATCATCATCACGAGGCATAGAATTTAATCACCTCTTACTCTCATGAGACCGGATGATATTCATATATCAAAGGTGTACTAGAGGCTACACAACGAACAATCACAACACTATTAACATAAATAGGCCGATTTATTTAACATAACATGATAAGTATTGGATCATAACCAAGCTTATTGTCTTAAGAGCTTCACAAGTTATGCCCACATATGTACATACATATGGCATTATATATATATAGACACACGACACCACACATAGACATATCATCATGTACACATGACTAGCTATCTTACACCCTTAGATGATTGTCTTTCGCTATACATTTGGCCGAAGTATACAAGAGATCTTGGACACTCAACAAGACACCTCATACACACCTCTCACTTAACAAGCTAGCCTACACACCTTCACACATCACACGGCCATAGACAAGCTACAAGAGAAAACCCTTTTCACTAACAAATAACCTTCCAAAGCTTTGTCAATATCTATGTCTTACACTCCACATACCTCAACTGTTTGTCCTCTTTGAGCCGAAAACATAGAAGCTAGAGATAAGCAAGATAAGCAAGATAGTCACTCCACTTACATCATCTTAGGAGTCTACAAACCAACCCTTGAAAGCTAGAATATACCTAAACAAGGAACCCCTTTTCCCTTGTTTCTTTCGGCCGCAAATCTCCAAGCAAAGACAACCCATATCTTTGCCACCTTCAATTCCCTAGGCAACCTTTATCACTATGTGTTGTCAAGATCATTCAATCATATTAAGACATCACTAAGCCTAGACTCTTGGCCTTATGCGACCACCACCCAAAGGAAGAGACAAAGATCTTACACAACCTAGATTGTCACTATCCATACTAACTTCTAGGAGGCCATGGTGGCCGATCCAATAAGCAAACAACACCTTAGCTATAAGACAAGTGATGGAAGCCATCTAGAAGCACATGAGGTCAACCATTTCCCCAAAGTAGCAACTTAGACAAGGTATGACAAAAGGATAAAGTGAGTCAACCCCTCCCTAAATGTGATGCCCAAAAATAGGCCATGCTCAAGCATGCTTGCCACCTCCTTTGTTTGCTTGTGCCTACACCTATCTTGCATAAAAACATGATTAGAACTTTTAAACACTTCAACATCCAATGCAAATTCACTTGCCACAATTGTGTTTCCTTGTCCACACTCATCGGCTATAAATAGAGCCTCAAACCCACTTCATTTCTTGCACCACTCAACACTCACAACTCTCATATTTTCACTCACATCACTCGGCTCTAAGGAGACCACAACCGAAGACAAGAAAGCTCGAAGGAGGGATCAAGATCCAAGCATTCGGCCAACCCCTTGCACCCACTAGGTAAGTTATCGAGCCACCTTAATCCCTAGCTACCCTTGGTTACGCAATGTTCACCCAACATACCTTTGATCCCTAGTAATCGGTTATACACACATGCATATCATCACACATTGCACCAGTAATACATAATCGGCCTAACACATCAAAATGGCAACATTATCACTAAAACCATACCTTTGTTTCAAATTACTCACATGGATAGCATGTTTACATCAACAAAGCTTTATAGACATGGTTATCAAGGTTCATCACCTCTTTATGTTAGCAATCGGCTAGATCATTACATACATAGCTCGAATAGAGCTTTAACATCAAGCATGAATTGATTTAACAACACTATGAACCAGTTTTCATATAACAAAGCTTATAGTTTAGAATACGTGGGAACTAAAGTGTTTATAAAGGAAACTATAATCAGATTTCGACTAAACATACACTTTTAAACATTGAAAGGCTTCGGCCATGTTAGTCAAGCTAAGATTAGTCGATTTCGATCCATCAAGTGGATAACATGGAAGCTATGATACAAGATAGCTTCGGCTATTATGAGATAACACATGTTAGAATTGAAACAAACACATGTTAACAAACTCTATTGTACTATGATGGCTAAAAAGCACTTATTAGCACAACTGATACTAAATACGGACTTATCCAACACGAAACACTAACAAGTATCGTGAACAATGAATGATCCACAAGTGTCGGGTGAACAATTTGTATGATAAACAACATCGGGATGACTTACCATGTCCATAATGATCATAGGGTATCATTTGTTAGGACGGTGATCATCTACTAGCTCACTAGACCACACACGACTCAAACAGGTGAGTTTTCTATGGCCCCATTTTACTATTTTACATTTTGGGGGAAATACATGCATCAATACTTGTGTCAATTTCAAGTGTGTGTACATTCTAGCATGACTACCATGTGGAACATGAGACATTTTGGTTCATGAGCTCACTAGTCCTCGTACATCGTTCACTGTAACCATTAGCTAGACATTTAGCCATGGAACACTCTAATAGATCTATTGGGTTAACACCCCCACTCTTGGTTAGTCGCGCTAACCGGCACATGCAAAAGAGTGTTAGTATTCTACTATACATACATTGTCTTTAGTGTACAATGCACGAGGCACCACAGTCACGAGGTTTGGTTACAGGACTCATGGATCTCACAAGTGATCATTTGCTTAGCTAGGTCATGATTGGTCAAACACGGATGACACGTTCATTTAACAGTACATTCAAAACCCATAGACTCACCCACATTATTGTTGACAAAATCATTTATGCGAGGGCCACAGAGGATTGAGGGAAGGGTTCGAGCATGCATATCGTGGTATCACTTTGATGGCTTTTGTCAGCTTCAAAACATCATGTTTTCAATTTCCATAAGACAATGTTCATGTGCTTACACTATGCTTAATTTTCAATAAGATTATGACAAATTCCATCTTTATGGTGGTACTATTTTGAATAAATGTGTATTGCTTGAACCTTGTGCTTGAAAACTTTTCGATCGTTGCATTCCCGTGTTTCCGCCTAGGCGGGGTGTGACAACATGAGACGATATGTTTAGAGTAATCACAAAAGCCCTCATATACTAGTTTAACATAACCATTAGCTATAGATTTAGCCTAGAAACGCTTGAATAGATCTATTGGGTTGACACCCGCACTATTGGTTAATCACTCTAACCGGATATATACGATATAAGAGTGCTTGCATTTCTTTTATCATGATACACCGCCTTTATTGTGCGATGTGCGACGCACCACTCGTCAAGGTTTGGTTATGGACTTATGATGGTTTATCATCAGTGTTCTTGGCTAGACAATGATGGGTCATTCAAGGATTTCATTAAACTTTACATTTGGTTTACAAAACCCATGAACTCACCACAAAGTTTTTAAGCATGTTTTCCAGGTAACTAAGCTATGGATGGAACTTGGGGTATTGTTTTGGTCAAAAATTACTTGCTAGAAATTACATTGTTTTCCAAATTTGTAAAAGTGAGGTAGAGTGCTAGTACAGTAAAAAGTCAGTGTTATTTTCAAGATGGTGACTTATAAGAATAAACGAACAATAACAGGACAACTATGCTCACGATGGTAAGGGTAAATTTAATGATGGACAGTTATATCCCGAGGATGTAACTGTCAGACAGAAATGGGAATTAAGCAAAGATAGATGATTATTAGTATAATCCAATAATGAAACGACACTCGATGAACGAGGAAAGCCCTTGATCAGTTGTTAATCGCCGGTACAAAACCTCAGCAGGAGTCTAGGCCCCTGCCTTGTTTGTTAATATTAATAATGAAAAGATAGTACAACTTTGGATGAATGAAGGATGAGTGTTCTATGAATAGAATGATAAATGCATTGTGTGTGTGAGTATCAGAGTATCAAGTGGTGTTCAGGTGAATGTGATGTGTCCTATACTCATCAATCATTCCCTTATATATAGTTTCATGAAAGTAAATAGAAGATCCTGTATAATCTGATAGTTAGTTAAGTTCCTTGAAGGCCCCAGGTGACCGTTGTGGTTTTTCGACTGAATATATTCGTTGTAGCAACTTTTTCCTGGTTCTTCGCCGATATTCAATGCACGTCGGTTACAACTTTGACTTCTTCTTTGAGCTTGGTCTTGTCCTGCGAGTGTAACTCTTCCATCTTTGACTTCTTTGACTAAATATGATATTATAGACGTTATAAGGAGGTTACAAGTCCATATTATTGTTTTGGTCAAAAATTATCTATTAAAAATAATCTTGTTTTCCAAATTAGTTAAAGTGAGGTAGAGTGGTAGTTTGATAAAAACTTAGTGTTATTCTTTGGATGGTGACTAGTTAATATAAATATGCTATGAATTGACAACTATGTTCGGGATGATGATGAAAAAATTGAGGATGGACAGTTGTATCCTGAGGATGCAACTATCTGTAACAAGTAAAGTAAATGCTAAAACACTAAGAACAACACTCGATGTATGAGGAAAGCCCTTGATCAGTTGATCATCGCCGACACAAAACCTTGGGAGGAGTCTAGGCCCCTGCCTTGTTTGTTAATATTAAAAATGGGTAAAAAAATGTTACAACTTTGGATGAATGATGGACGAGTGAGCTAAGATTACAATGAATTGTGCTAAGTGTGTGAGAGTTTTTCAATGAGTAGCAGAGTGTTCGTGTGTTTCAAGTGATAGCAATGTGATCTATATCTCGTCCATCATTCCAATTTATATAATACAAGGAATTAAACAATGTATCCCACAATATCCGCTATGTAGTTAAGCTCCTTCAATGTATTCAGGTATTTCATTAGTCCATTCTCAGGATGCACACATGTTGAAATATTGCTACATCCTGAAGTCAGATGGTCCCTTCAGCATCCTGAGGATGCTACACCAAAGATGTGAGGTAAAATCATCATGAGGATTTTCACCACCAACAATTGTCCCCAAAAAATATGTTACCGTTAATATCTTTCAAGGTTAATATATTTTTTAATCCTAATATCTTATCTAATGACTGATGGGAAATCTCGTCAGGATAACAACGACCATTTCTTCGGCGGTAATTAAGTGATGACCGTTACATGACATCATCTTCTGCCCTTTATATCTAGAGCATATCTCCTCCTTTATAATGACTCTTGATATTTCTAAGAAGGTAACTTCTATTCCATCTTGTTCATACTTTTTCTTTCACCTGCAAAGTATTATCAATATTTCGAAGATGGCTAAAAGATCTACAAGGGCTTCGGGGAGTGTAGTAACTTCAAGTGACTTCATTCCCCAAAATCTCTTGGTCCATCCTGAGCATGAGACCTGTTCTTTTGTTGATAAGGACATTCAAGCCCTAAAAAGCTAACATATCTTTCCGAGTTCTGCTGAGTTTCGTCCTTATGATCCTCATGCAAGATCTGATTTTGCATCTCCCACTTGGGCCTGTTTTCTGTTCTTACCATTCTCTCTAGGGTTGAGGTATCCTTTTCCCTCGTTCATCAAAGATTTCTTTGATGTGATAGGGATGGCTTACTCCCAAGCCATGCCTAAACTCTGGAAGATACTGATGGTTTGTAGCAGAATCGTCGAAAATCACGGTATCCATCTTCAAGTGGGGGACCTGTCTCATGTTTATAAGTTAAGGACACATGGCTCCCAGTGTTATGTCCTTTAACTTATAGAGAAGTGTTGGGTCTGCTGACCTGGAGAAGAACAGATGATTGGAAAGCCAAAATATGCTAACAAGTTTGATCCTTTGAATAAACAGTCTTTACAATTTACTTCTCCCAAAAGACTGCTGACCCTAACAACTGTTCTATCCAAACAACTGCTTAACAACTGCTGCTACTAAGAACTGCTGAATAAACAACTGATGAAGAACAACTGTTGACCAAAGGTCTGATGAAGAACAACTGCTGATTCAAGTACTGAAGACCAAAGCACTGCTGGAACCAACAGCACTTAGGCTCCAGCAGTGGATACAAGACCATCAGAGTTTTCCTACAACAGCTGTTTAATATCAGTACTTTCAATGTAACAGTAGTTTGTAATAGGCAGATGTTTATGTTTGTTATTCTGTTAGAGGTCACTGTCTTAGGTGACGTCAGCTTAGGTCATCAGTGCTTTGAGTCTGTCTATAAATAGAACAATGCTTGTACTGTTCTATTGCATCACACACACACAAACATTCTCTCAGACAAACACTGTGTGATCAGGCTGAGGGGGAGTAATTGTACGATTGTAATCTTTTAGATAAATGAAAGCTTTCGATATGAAAACATTTACTCTCTTGTTTTGATTAACAGTTTATTATTCCGTTGCACTTTCATTCTATTTTCATTTCCCTATTACCATATTTAGTTAAACAATCAAAACAATCAAACTCAGATCCTAACAATTGGTATCAGAGCTTGGTCAATTAAATTCGATCTAACAAATCAATTTAATAATCAGCTCACAATTATTGATATCGTTTGTCTGTTGGATTAAAAACAGAGTAATAGTTTAATTTCGTTTCAACCGTTTTTAAACAGACTTTGTTTTTTGAAAAATCAGAGAATGGCTTCAATCAATCACGATCCACATAACACTGGCACGAACAACAAGCCACCGATGCTTGTCAGATCTGAATACAATATCTGGCAACGTCGGATGAGCCATGTTCTAGCTCAACAAAACACTGGGTGTTGGAAGTCGGCTATCTTCGGACCACATGTTTCGACTGTGCCGAGTACTGAAGATCCCAAGGTGTTTGAGCCAAAGAAACTTGAAAACTACTCCGACCAGGATTTTCAGAAAATTGAGCTAGATGCTAAGGCCTTCAGTATTGTGGCCATGGCTCTACCCAATGATATATATGCTGGGTTGTTACACTGTAACAGTGCAAAGGAGTTGTGGGTTGCACTGAAAGAACAGTTTGGTGGGACTGAGGAGGTTATTGGAAACAATCGTGAAATACTTAACCAGCAATATGAAACATTCAGTCATGTCAAAGGAGAGTCATTAACTCAACAGTTTGAGAGGTTTAATTGCTTAATTAGTGAACTAAAATTGGTTGGTCTTACTTACCCTCATTCAACCTTGAACCATAGGTTTTTAAGATCATTAACAGACAAATGGGACACTATTGCTATTGTGATGAGAAACTCAATTGGATTTAAAGACCTATCACTGACTCAGCTTCATGGTAAGCTCTTGACCTATGAGAGAGAGCTTAACCAGAAAAAGAAGCTCCAGGACTCTGGAAAAGTGTCTGATGACTATGTATTTGGGAATACAACACTTTTGGGTCATGATGAGGTGCCTGGAAACACTAAGGATCAGAGTTATGATCATTTCATTGACATAACTTCAGGTTTTAACTCAGGTTTTAACTCTGATTCTTATTCACCAAACTATGCTTTCACAGCAAGTGGTGGTGATATCCAGGCATCTGACAATATATCCTTTGAGTATGATGACCTGAAATACTTTGACCCTGATGATTTGGAAGAAATGGACATTATGCACCAATTGGCCCTTCTCAGTGTAAGAACTAATAATTTTTACAAGAAAACTGGGAGAAGGTTTCCAGGGTTAACTGGCAGATCTAAGGTTGGGTTGGATAAATCAAAGATAAAGTGTTACAAATGTCATAGACTTGGTCATTTTGCTAGGGAATGTAGGGGTCAACATGGTACACCTATGATAACCTATCCAAATCAAAGACCACAGACCAACACTTATCAGAATTCCTATAATGCCCCTGAACCAAATGTGCACAACACTGCTCATTTTGCACAGTCCTCAAACACTGTTCCTGTCCAGTATGTCCAAACCACTGTTCCTCAGATCCACTATGTGCAAACACCTGTTGCTCAAGCACCTGTGCAAACGACTGTTGCTCCATCCTCTGCTCCTGCAGAGACCAGTCAACAGAGCTTCTTTACACAAGGCTTTGTTGATTGGAGCAGTCTACCTGATGAGCTAACAGATGAAAATTTTGCACTAGTTGCAAAAGCTGAAAAAGAACCAGAAAACTTTTGTTTCATGGCCATGGTGGATGAGATTGAATCTGAGGAGGTGGTAACTGAATCTGATGTTGTGACTGATGATGTTGTTAGTGAAGTTGTTACAGGTGAAAAACCTGAAGAAGAGGTTGTGAATCTCTCAGATCCCTGGGGTGCATCTGATGACTGTGAGTGCAAGTGTGATTGTGCATTGATGGCTGCTGCTAAGGTATCTCCTCAAATTCTTAAAGAGTTGTATTCTAACAAATGTGTGATAGCATTTGCTAACATCAAAGAGGTGAATGAAAACCTTAGAAAGAAAATTTTGGATGATGAAGTTAAATTTGAAAAACTTACAAAAGATTTAAAAACAAGTTTAACTGCAAAAGAGTCTGAAATAAGCAGCTTAAAACATGAAGCAACCATAACCAAAGACCAGCTCCAAACTATCATAGCAAAATATCAAAGTTGGAAAAGTGAGCTTGAGTCCACATAAGTTGAATGTGAGAAATGGGTGGAATCATGTAGAGGTTTTGAAATGTTACTCAACAAACAAACTAAAAGTCATGTGAAGTTTGGCTTTGGTTTTGAAACCACTGCTCCAGCTTTTGAAAACACTGATAAAAAGAGTCAAAAGTCTGTTAAGGTAATACCAACAAACCTGCAGGGTCAAGAGATTAAAATCACTGAACCAAATGGTAAGAAAATTGTTCTTGAAAAACCAGAAGGTTCCTCATCTTTTACTGAACTTGAAAAGTATGAATTTAAACCTACTTGGTCTGATGAGTGTGATACTCTTGAAAATTTTAAACCTGTTGATTTTAAAACACCTGAGGGAAAGACAGCTCCTCAGGCAAAGGTCATCCCCTTGGCAAAAGTCATTCCCCTGAAAAATCTTCCAGCAGATGCTCAAACATCTGCTGAAAAGAAGGCTGAAAAGGGGATGAAGAAAGAAAAGACTGTCAACTTGTTCTGTGATTTCTGTGAAAAGCAGAATCATGTCACTAAAAACTGTTTTCTTCTAAAAGCATATGACATTAACAAAGGAACAAGTGAATGTGATTCTAAAGACACATGCTCAATATGTGGGAAAAAGAATCACAAGACCAAAGAGTGCTTGTATCTCAAAAATTTTGATGTAAAAATACAAGAATACAAAGCTAAAACTCTTGCAAACCCTGTGGTTAGTACTTCAAAAGGAAAGCCCAAACAGACCTTCACCCCTGTCCAAACATCTGTTACAAAAAGGCTTGAAACATCTACTTCTAGAGATGTCCAAGTAATAGATGCTCCACCCACAAGCAAATACCCAAGAGGTTATGGTCAACCTCCATGTCACAGTCTGCCACATGTTTATGAGGAGCCAAAAAGACCCTCTAAACCAAGAGTGAACAAATCTCCATATGGGTATTATCATCTGTCAGGAAGTGATCAAACAACTGCTGCCCCAAGTGTTGACATCCAAGCACTGGCAAATGGTCAGCAGCAGTTGTTGAACTTAATTCAAAAATTGGTCCAAACCACTGATCACCTTCCAAAGCTTGAGTCTGAAAGGTCTGAGGACCCATCCAAAGCCAAACTGGCTTTGGACACTCACCAAAACTAATCATTTGCTGATGTGCAGGGAGCTTCTGCTTGTTTAGATAGTCTTTGGTATGTAGATAGTGGAGGCTCCAGGCACATGACAGGATGTAGAGCCCTTCTTCTGGACTTCTTGGCTCATGGAGGGGGTGATATATCCTTTGGTAATGATTCAAAAGGTAAGGTGTTGGGTTTAGGGATTGTACAAGCTGGAAAACTCAAGTTTGAAAATGTCAATCTTATTGATAATCTCAAGTTTAATCTTCTGAGTGTCTCACAAATGAGTGACAAAGGTTATGGCTCATTTTTCACAAAGAAAACTTGTAAGATTATTGGGCCAGAAGTGGTGAAAAAGATTGATACCATTATTGCTGAGAGCAAAGCACAACTTGTTGCTCATAGAAGTGGCAATGTGTATGTTGTTGATATGTTAAAGGACAATCCTATGGTAAATGTCTGTCTATTTTCTGCTGCCTCCACTAAGGAGACAGAATTGTGACATAGGAGATTGGGTCACACCAACCTTAATACTATCAACACACTCTCCAAACAAAGCCTTGTCAGAGGTTTACCATCAAAAGAATTTAAATGTGATGAGCATTGTGTTTCTTGTTTAAAAGGAAAACAACATAAAAGCTCTTACAAATCCATTGATGAGTCCAAAACTAGTCAGTGTCTACAACTGTTGCACATGGACTTGTTTGGCCCTGTTAAAATCATGAGTCTAAGAAGAAAGAGATTTTGTCTTGTCATAGTTGATGATTTTTCTAGGTTTACATGGACTTACTTTTTACATTCTAAGGATGAGACTGCAGGTATATTGAAGGACTTTGTCACCAAAGTTGAAAAACAATATGACTTGCCAGTAAAAGTCTTCAGGAGTGACAATGGAACAGAGTTTAAAAATAAGGAGTTGGATGACTTCTGTGTGTCAAAAGGGATTGTGAGGCAGTTCAGCATCCCAAGAACACCAGAACAAAATGGGGTGGTTGAGAGGAAAAATAGAACTCTTATAGAAGCTGCAAGAACCATGCTAGCAGATTCTGGCTTACCACGGTCCTTTTGGGCAGAAGCTGTAAACACTGCTTGCTATGTTCAAAACAGAGTTTTGATCAACCCCAGACATCAAAAAACTGCTTATGAAATTTTGTTCAAAATCAAACCATTAATTTCATTCTTCAAAATCTTTGGCTGTCCATGTTTCATTTTAAATCTCAAAGATTCCATTTCAAAATTTGCAGCCAAAGTAGACTGTGGTTATTTTCTGGGATATTCTTCTACTGCCAAGGCCTATAAAGTGTTTAACACAAGGACCAAGACAATAGAAGAAACTCTGAATGTAAAGTTCAATGAACTTTCATCCCTAAAAATCCCTGCAAACCCTGCTGAATTATTTGATTTAGATAAATTCAAATTTGAAGATATCACTGTTAAAACACTATGCAGGTATTCCACAGTCTCCACAGCAAGATTACAGAACAGATGTTGTGATCCCCAGTCACTACAAAGTCTATTCTGCCTCAGAGGAAGCAGCTGTTCAAAACAATTGTCAAAACACTGCCACAGCTGTGTCAACCACTGTTGGCCAGTCTTATCCTCAAACCACTGCTTCACCCATCACAACCACTGATCTATCATCTGTTGACAAAAGTCAATCATCTATTGACAAAAGTCAGTCAAGTTTCACACCACTTGGACCCATCCCTCCATTACCATTCCAAACATCTGATGGCACTACAGAAGTACCAACAGATGTTACACCAACAGAGTCACCAAACCTCTGTCCATCACCTCAAAATGCCATTGTACCATATCAGGGAGATCTTATTTACTTAAGAGCTCATCCACCAGACCAGATCATTGGCAACATCAGAGAGGGTGTGCTCACAAGAAGCCAATCCGCAAATATCTGTCTTTTTGTAGGTTTCTTATCCCTCACACAACATGTCAAGTACCAAGAGGCACTGAAAGACAACAGTTGGGTAGAAGCCATGCAGGAAGAACTCCTTCAATTCAAAAGACAACAAGTATGGGAGCTTGTACCACTTCCTAAGGATGTTTGTCCTAGAGGAACAAAGTGGGTCTTCAAAAACAAGACTGATGAAAGGGGTATTGTTGTCAAGAATAAAGCCAGGCTTGTGGTTCAAGGCTTCAGACAAGAAGAAGGAATAGATTATGATGAGACTTTTGCTCATGTAGCAAGACTAGAAGCCATCAGACTCTTTTTAGCCTTTGCTGTCAACCACAACATAAAGGTGTATCAGATGGACATCAAATGTGCTTTCCTTTATGGCAAAATTCAGGAGGAGGTCTATGTATGTCAGCCACCTGGTTTTGAAGACACATTCCATCCTGACTATGTCTACAAGCTCAACAAAGCTTTGTATGGACTCAAACAAGCACCAAGGGCCTGGTATGAAACTCTTTCCACATTTCTCTTATCCATTGGCTTCACAAGAGGTAAAATTGACAAAACTTTATTTCTTAAATGGAAAGGGAAACACTTAATGATTGTTCAAATATATGTGGATGACATCATTTTTGGATCCACATGTAACCAAATGTGTGAAGAGTTCAAAAAACTCATGACAGCAGAGTTTGAGATGAGTGCCATGGGTGAGCTTCAGTGTTTTCTTGGTCTTCAAGTAAAACAACTGCAAAATGGCACATTCATTCACCAAAACAAATATGTAAAGAATTTATTAACCAGATTTGAGATGAATGATTGTAAGCCATGTAGTACACCCATGAGTACAGTCAAGCTGCTCACTATTGATGACAAGGATGAACTGGTTGATCAAACACATTATAGATGTATGATTGGATCTTTACTGTACCTAACTGCATCTAGGCCAGACATTATGTTTGCTACCTGTGTCTGTGCCAGATCCCAGGCTTCACCCAGAAAGTCAAACCTTATTGCTGTGAAAAGGATATTCAGATACCTCAAAGGTGCTCCCACACTTGGTATCTGGTATCCTGCTAATGGAAACATTGAGCTTTCAGGTTATTCAGATAGTGACTTTGCTGGCTGTCACACCACAAGAAAATCCACATCATGAGGGTGCCAATTTCTAGGGAATGCCTTAGTTTCATGGCAAAGCAAAAAGCAGGCAGCTGTTTCAACTTCAACAGCTGAAGCTGAATACATTGCTGCTGCAAGCTGTACAGCCCAACTCGTGTGGCTTCAAAATCAACTACTGGATTTTGGGATAACTACACTTCGGACTCCACTCATGTTGGACAGAGAAGCTGCTGAAAATATCATCAAGAATCCAGACTCTCACTCCACTACCAAACACATTGACATAAGACATCATTTTGTCAGAGACAGCTACGAAAAAGGTTTGATTTCTCTGCACCATGTTCCAACAGAGGATCAGTTGGCAGATGTGTTAACAAAAGCTTTAGACACATCTACCTTTACCAATCTGATTTCCAGAATTGGTATGTTAAACATGGATTAAACAAATAAATTTTTCAATAAATCATAATAAAATGTTTCAGAAATCAAAATTTGTTAAATAGCTGTTTGGTTGAAAAATCTGTTTATAACATCTGATCAGATAAAACAACCACTGTTTCATTCATATCCACTGTTGGTTGAAAAGTCTGTTTCAAAACATCTGATCAGATAAAACAACTGTTAGTTGAAAAATCTGTTTCAGAACATCTGTTCAGATAAAACAACTGTCTCCTTATAATATTTATACTATATCTCTAAAAAAAAAAAAAAAAAAAAAACAGTTGGATCCATCAGCTGTTTGTATCAGTTGTTTGCCAAAAACAGCTGTTCTCCACCAGATGTTTCATCCATCAGTTGATTGCCACGTCTGCTCATATAAGCAGAGGTTTGGCCACATCAGCGGTTTCATTGAGCCTATAAAAACCCTGTTTTACCACAACAGACGTTACACTGGCTCATTGTATTCAAAATACTGAAAACCGCCTTCTTCATTCTCAAACCCTCCATCAAATTTCAATCATCTTCACCTTCAAAATCCATTATAATGGATCTTCAAGCTAAAGCCACCCACAATTGTCTCCCCTATCTGATTAAAACAGATGACAACGCTTCATTCCATTCCACCATCGACATTTTTCTAAACTCCAAATACTTACCCATCTTAACCGCTAACGCCCCCATTTATCTTGATACTCTCCAAGAATTTTGGTTGAATGCTGAGTTTCTACTCCAAGACAAAAAGCCTATTTCCATTATTTCCAAAATTGCAGAAACCAGTATTGTAATTACCCCTGAAACCATATCCACAACCTTCACACTGAATGACCTGGCAGGTAAGGATTCCTTTACTAAAACAGAGCTTCACACTGAGTTCCAAGAAAGAGGGTATGATGGTTAGATGACTGGATCAACTCTTTTCAAAAAGTTTTTCCCTCCAGTCATGAAATTTTTCTTCCATACGCTTCTTCTTTGTGTCTCTGCTAAGTCCACATCCTTTAATGAAATTCCATTAAGGATGAAATATCTGGGTTATGCCATGTTGTCAAACTCTGACTTCAATCTTTCCCAGGGATTGTTCATGGACTTGGTATCAAATGTGAAAGCAGTCAAGTCTGGGTCAAACAATGCTTTTCTTATTTACCCAAGAATTCTTAGTGTAATCTTACAAAAAGTCTTACCAGAAAAAGTTTTCAAAAAGGGTGAGGCTATGCAAATAAAAAGCTTAACTGATGAAACTTTCACTAGAATGTTGGGTGGAAGCACCCAAGAAAAAGTGTTTAAAGTGTCAAAAGTTTCTAAAACACAAACAAAGAGGACAAAGACAACAACTATTGTCAAAACCTCTGTTGTTGAGCCCACTGCTCCTGGTGATCATGGCACTACATCCAGTGCTGTGAAACCCACACCAGCCACTTCCAAAAAGAAACATCCATCCACAAAAACCACCACTCAACCACAAATGAGGCTTCTGGATGTTGAGGTACCAGAAGAAACCTCAGTTGCACAACAAAAGCAACCTGAAACCACTGTTGTTACTTCCTCACAACAGTTGGATATACCTCCACCTGACCAAACTCCTCATGAATCCTCTCAAAAGGATCATGTTTTAAGCCAAGGGGACACACATCATGATACATTTGAGTCACTTGGCCAAATGTTCACAAGCCCCTCTCCCAGGGCTAATTCTCTTGTTACTCCTCCACCCTCACCATCACATCATGTCCCACAAACCATGCAACCTCTGTTTGAGGCAATTGAAAAATCTCAGGAAGATCCCAGTTCCTCTCTTCTACCTGTCACTGAGAGTATACTTCCACATGTGACTGGTCCTGAGAATATTCAATCTGCTATCCCACAAACAGAAGAGGAGGTTACACCACCTGAGTTCAATGCAACTCTAGGTGAGTTTTCAAGTGGAGCAGCCACTACTGATGTAGAGACCACTGTCTCACATCAGGACACTGATTACATTACTAAGACTCCCTTGAAGGCAACAACTGTTGAAGCCACTATAGTGTCTCCAAAAACAGTTGGAAGTCCCCAGTACCAAGAAAAAGGGGCATCTGATTCACCTATTAGGACTGAATCAGGTAGAACTACCACTGGTAGGGACTCAGATGATCCTATTAACTTAGGAGATGGGTCAAAATACCAAGAATTGACGGACAGAGTTTCTGTAATTGAAACCTCTGTAGCTGACATCAAATCTGATGTCAAGCTTATACTGAGCTCCATTACAGACCTTTCCAAGAGTCAACCATCAACAGCTGATATAGCCAGTGAGTTATGGAAATCAGTTTCCCCCATCATCATAGCTCACAGAAAACTGGCTGATCAGACACATGAGACTTACTTGGCTGAGATCAGGAATATGGTAGATGCAAGGTACAAAGATACCCATGCTGATATTAAAGCCATCAAGGACCACCTGCTGAAGACTACTGGCTCTGCCCCTACCACCATCCTCAGGGATGAAGATGATGATGCTTTCACGGCTGATGATACCAAAAAGGGGGAGAGTGGCAGAGATAGGCTACCAAAGCTGGATCCCTTTGGTTGTCCTCCTTCTCAAAAAGGCCAAGCCAAGTCTGCCAACAAACCAGAGTCTACCAAATCAGCTCCACAACAACAACAACAAGCAACACCAACAGCACCACCACAACAAACCACTGAGAAGAATAAAGCAGTAGATGACTCTGCAAATATAGAAGCTGAAAAGGCTGCTCAAGAAAAACAGAAAAGAGCTGACACCTTGGAAGTTAAAGCAGAATCATTAATTGAACTCAAGAAGAAACAACAGCTGGAAACTGAAGATGTGGGATCCTCTAAAAGGATGAAAAGGCCTGCTAAGCATGTTAGAAAACCACAATCTAAGTTAAACACCTCTGTTGACAAAACCACTGCTACTGAAACCACTGCCACCCAAAACACTGATACTACCCAAAACACTGCTTCCCAAACCACTGTACCCAAACCAACATACACACCTGAACAAACAACCACCAAACCTTCATCACCAGCCAAATCCCCAACATCTGCTGGTTCTATTAAAAGGCCAACAGATGTTAATCCAACCACTGCTACCAAATCACCATCACCTAAAATCATGTACACAAGGAAGAGAAAATCAACCTTTGTTGTACATGATGAAAACATACACATTTCACCAAATACCACCTCAAATGCACAATCCACTCCTCCTATCACAGCTATTCCAATCACATCATTCTCATCACACACATCCAAGTTCAGATCCCATAGACCACCACCAACCATTACACCATTGGTTGTTCAGTATCCCCTTGAACTTGATCTACTCAAGGGGGAATTACAATCCTTCTACAATACTGAACAGCCATCAGACAGATCCTTCCCATCTCTCCCAAACTTCCCTGTTCCCCTCAACATTGATACTTATCTGAAATACAGGGGTGAACAGGTGGATGCCATCATTAGGGAGAAATGCAAAGGGAAGGATGACAGGACTGCTCAGCGCATCCATTCAGCAGAGCTTAGCAAACTCAGAAGGATTGAAGACTTTGCTAAGACCCTGAGCAACTCCATGTCTTCCATGCCTCTCAGTGTTGACTTGGAAAAGGAGGTAAGGGAATCTCTTCTAGAACAGATTATGGCAACCAAGCCTTACAAAGCAAACAAGAAGCAGTTCAATGGTTGGACCACACATGCTTTGAGAGAAGAACTACTCAGAATTGAAGAAATGGCCAAAGACCCCAAGGCTAAAGTCTCTACTCCTAATTTTGGCAAAGGCAGAGACCCAGTCAGAGCCTTAAAGTTTAAAAGGATGAGGCAAGAGATAGTAGCTGCCAACTACCAAGAAAACCAATTTACACTGATGAGCCAATGATGAAGAGACCCCAACAGACCTTTACCTTGGACAGCTTACTTGACACCTCTGACCTAACAACTGCTGCAAGAAGACAGTTCAAGAAACAGAAGGAAATGTCAGAGGAAGATCAAAGAAAGTTTGCTGATACATTCATCAAGGAAGGGCTCTTCAATCAAGTTCATTTCTTCTCTGATCCTACAACAGAGAAGCTCAGAAAACTCATTGGAAGACCACCTTCACCCAACTCATCAAGAATAAAAATTCAGCTCAGCAAATCCACTGACTCAAAAATTCTAAAATGGAAAGTCAATAAAGACAACCATGAATTGGCATTGCTCAGGTCAGATGGAAGGGTTCAGAAGATCAGTATGGATGATGCTTACAGCCTATGTGCAGAAGATCACCAAACATTGCTAAATCTGGACCTAGAAAGAGATGAAGAAGACTTGTTTGCTCTGAACTTTGAATTACAATTCAAAGGTCAAATCAGAGAAAGTCTGATGAGAAATAAAGATCAATAAATAAAGCTGAGTTTTGGCATCATCTGTTCTAGGGGGAGATTGTTGGGTCTGCTGACCTGGAGAAGAACAGATGATTGGAAAGCCAAAATATGCTAACAAGTTTGATCCTTTGAATAAACAGTCTTTACAATTTACTTCTCCTAAAAGACTGCTGACCCTAACAACTGTTCTATCCAAACAACTGCTTAACAACTGCTGCTACAAAGAACTGCTGAATAAACAACTGATGAAGAACAACTACTGACCAAAGGTCTGATGAAGAACAACTGCTGATTCAAGTACTGAAGACCAAAGCACTGCTGGAACCAACAACACTTAGGCTCCAGCAGTGGATACAAGACCATCAGAGTTTTCCTACAACAGCTGTTTAATATCAGTATTTTCAATGTAACAGTAGTTTGTAATAGGCAGATGTTTATGTTTGTTATTCTGTTAGAGGTCATTGTCTTAGGTGACGTCAGCTTAGGTCATCAGTGCTTTGAGTCTGTCTATAAATAGAACAGTGCTTGTACTGTTCTATTGCATCACACACACAAACATTCTCTCAGACAAACACTGTGTGATCAGGCTGAGGGGGAGTAATTGTACGATTGTAATCTTTACTCTCTTTTTTTGATTAACAGTTTATTATTCCGCTGCACTTTCATTCTATTTTCATTTCTCTATTACCATATTTAGTTAAACAATCAAAACAATCAAACTCAGATCCTAACAAGAAGGATCCACCCTTTGTGTATAATGTGATTAAGTCTGAGAAAAATTGGAAAACAAAGTTTTTCTTTGTAAAGAGAAGCTCTATTCCTCATGGGGATGAGATTCTTATTTATTGGTTAAAAAGTGGTAAAAAAATTTAAAAGTTTTTTTTTATGAAGAAATTTTTAGTTACATCCCGAGGATGTTAACATTCTGAAAAGTTTTCTCTAGCAGGTACTCCCTTTACTAAGTTAGATACTCCCTTAATCAGCAAGGATTTTTGAAGTGGAAAAAAGTTAAACTACTAGTCAAGCTTCAGAGACGTCTGGTGAGTCAAGCTTTCGAGATGTCTGGTGAGTATATTATGTTACATCCTGAGGATGCTTATTATTTTATTTACTAACCTTGCCATTTTCTTAATTCAAGCCAAAAAAACCTGCTTCCTTTGACTTAGATGATATCAACTGTATGGATGTTAAGGCAACCAAGGTTATTTCAACATCTCCATCCAGCTCCAAGATGGCCAGTCCTCCTTCCAACCTTCCTAAATCTAGGGCTGCTAGTGCCTCAAAGAAGAGGAAGGTTAGTGCTGCTACCACCATTACCCAGGAAATTACCCCTTTCGAGGGGTTGAACTTTGATGCTGTATTAGGGAAGATTTCCCAATTCACTCTCCAGGTATGGTCTTATACTGAGAATGACATCAAAATGTTAAAAAAAAATTTGAATGTAAATTACTTACTCTTCTTCTCTCCTCTGCTAGGGTCATGAATACTTGTTGAAATCTATGGATGCTTCTGCCAAAGATCTTCATGATGCTCAGACTAAACTTGAGGTTGTTCAGAAAATTGCCCATGATAAAGGCAAATATCTTGAGAGCAAGTTGGCAGAGACGAAGGCTGAATTGAAGCGCGTGAAGGAGGAGCATGCTAAGGCAATGTTGGATCAGGAGAAGGAGATGGATGAGTATAGGAATGAACTGATGAAATCTGCTAGCATCTCCGTCTTACAGGCTACGTTGAAGATGGTTCTCCAGTCTAGGAATCCTGGTTTCAAGCAAGAGCTTAGGTGGTAAAGATATGGATTGGCCTATTCCTATTTGTATGAGGATCGAATTGTCAAAAACAAAGACGTTGATCAAACAAGTATATCAATTTAGGTGCGGAATCCCTGAATCAATTACGAAATGATAATACGATCAGGAAAACACACAAATCACTTTCAAAGTTTCCATTTTATTCATAAAAAACTTGATTAATCTTACAAAGTAGTGTTTACAATGAAATAAAGTAATTTCAGACTAAATAAAACCCTAGGGAGAAAACACACTCGAAGGAGGGAAACAAAATGACAACTACTTAACATTAAAATGAATTCAGCCCTTATATAGACCTGCACAATCGACCAAACGAATGGGAGAATATGCAGATTCGACCAAACAAATGGGCGAATCAACAAACATGTCCTACAAAACATTCCTTCAACCAAGAGCTTCTCCCTTCGACCATTTAATCTTCACCTTCGACCCTGTCAAAACCCACCATCGACCTTCCGATATTATCAAAACAATATTGTATTAGCAATCCAATAGCACTAGTTACAGAATATGCATCAACAAACTCCACCTCGACTATGGCTTGGATTGCTTAAGCCTTCACTCTTCGTCCATTCTCTTGTTCATCAGCATGATGTGCAACAAGGTCTGCTGCTCTTTTGTCATTATTTGTTCTTGAGTTTGTTTCAGTTTCTTCTTTTCTTTCTGAACTTGAACAATCTTCCCCAGTTTCTTATCATAGTTACACCCTGCATTAACCTCCCACGCAAAACACAAAAATACCACATGTTGGTATTTTGTGTAACACCCCAACCGATGGCGGAAACATCGGGATGTCACGTATTGATGATTGTTCAGTAGCTCATGGAAAATAATAAATTTCAATAAATGATTTAAATAAATTACATACAATTGTTCTAAGAATTTTGTACATCAAAATGAAAAATACTAGCTACGCATCTTCAAGCAATAACTCTAATCTTAAAGCAAGCTATAACCTGAAACATGTTAAGTTTGAAAATATTTTGGGTCAACAAAAGTTGGTGAGAATTACATAGGTTTCGATAATCGAATAAAACTTGTACAATTCAAGTGTCATGGCAAGTCAAGTCCATATGTGAAAACATACTAGAAGTAAATCGAGTGCATAATCAACCCTTGTGACTGTAATAATGTGGTACATCCCATACGCTCATGGTTCACTCGAATATGTTATGCGATAACAAACACCCACGCTACCTTTGTAGGAGGCACGTATCCGGGTGGGATTGTCAGTCCAATAGATCTATCAATGTATACCGTCGGCTGATCAATGTTAATGATTATGCTAGAATTGTGCTTACCCTAGTCATGTTCAAGACATAATGCAACATAGAAAAACACATAGACACTTTGATGATTAACATTAAATCGAGTGCATAATCAACCCTTGTGACTGTAATAATGTGGTACATCCCATACGCTCATGGTTCACTCGAATATGTTATGCGATAACAAACACCCACGCTACCTTTGTAGGAGGCACGTATCCGGGTGGGATTGTCAGTCCAATAGATCTATCAATGTATACCGTCGGCTGATCAATGTTAATGATTATGCTAGAATTGTGCTTACCCTAGTCATGTTCAAGACATAATGCAACATAGAAAAACACATAGACACTTTGATGATTGAATTGCATATAGAATGTTGTAACATGTTTCACCCCAAAAACGGTGATAAATAGAAAAGGGGCTATGTAAAACTCACCTTAGCAAAATGTTATGTCTCGTGAGAAAAAAATAGAATAATGTGTTGTGAATGTATGCGAGGCGAATCCCAAAGACTCAACAACGTAGCTAGTCCAAATTGAAGAAAACGAAAAAGAAAGAATATCAAGCTTCCAATTCGCCAATTACAAGAGCTTATAATCAAAGCTTCAATTGTAGAAGTAATAGACTATAGAAGAAAGGTATGAGGGAAAGTTTAATCGGATTGAAACAATCGATTTAGAGGTGCAAAGTATAATGGGTCATAGGTGGGTTTTTATACTAGTTTTGGAGTCAATTAGCCATTAAAATTGGTCAACACCATAAAGTAAGGTTTTATGATGAATTGACTATTTGACTAAGACTTTGACTGTTTGACTAAGACTTTGACTAATCAATTTAAGGAATGTGTTAAGTTTATTTTCTTCTGAAATACTACACAAGATGATAGTTGGCTCAGTTGGTTGTCACTGTGTGTTGGTTGGCTGTGGACGCGGGTTCAAGTCCCGGTCCACACAAATATTTTTTTGGCAATTATTTCCCTAAAACTATATTATTCTAAATTTATAATACGATTATATAAGCCCGAAAGTGACTCGAAATATTTTTAAAACGTACAAAAGTGTCGAGATACAAATAATTATTAGTTTAAGGTATTTAAAACATATATTGTTTAAAACAATACATTCTTTTTATCAAAAAAAAATTAGGGGAAATTCGCGATGTTACAGTCTCCCCTACTTTTAGAAACTTCGTCCCGAAGTTATTAAAAACACAGGTTTGAGGTTGATAAGGTAGAAATTAAGGCAGCTGTGGTTTGGGTTAAGGCACAACATGAATTTATAGGTAATAGAATAATTTGTTTCGAATAATTTGGATAAGAGGTTTGAGATGTGAGTTTTAAGGATTGGATTAGGTTCGTCTGAAGTAGCAAGAAGCATAAGAATCTAGCAAAATACTAAACTTATGTTTTAGGAATCTTATAAGAAATGCATGAATTGATTGGCTATATGAAAACCAAATGAACTACTAAAACCTTATTAGAATTTCACACTACCTTAACGTACCTGTAAATTCATGATTACGTTCTGAACCGCAATCACCAATTTACCTTACATTAGGGTTTTGTGTCCTTCTATGACTCTAAACACACATGTAAGTAATGCAAAATAACCTTGTGATTGAATCGTTTACAATGTATCCAAAAATGAGTCCAACTGTTGAGTAGGAAAAAGACTTCTACCAGTCAGTGAGTAAGAACCTCTACCGATTGTTGAGCAGGTGCGATAGCCTCTACCAGTCGTTGAGCAGGTTGTAGGGCCTCTACCGACTGTTGAGCAGGCATGATGACCTCTACCAATCGTTGAGTAGGTTATTTGGTACTCAACTAACTATTGAGCAAGTACTTCATCCTCTACCAGTTGTTTGATTAAGTGTACCAATTATTTCACACATAAATTGCAAATTGATAATATCTACATATAAACAATCAAGTATCAAGCATAGCATGCGAGTTGTAATAGTGTTGTCCTAGACAAGGTTAATGACTCTAGGTGTGTCTATAGCAAATAGTTTATATTCCATGATTTCTAGTATCAAATGTTTAAATATGGTAGATAATCGAATCCTCATGTATAACTAAGGATTATGTTTGATGCAACACACAATCAAGTTTCAATAGTTTGGCTATCAAGTGTAACTAGCTCATGTGTGAGAAGGTGAAGGATATGAATTTAGTTCTTGAGACGATGATGAAAAATCTTGAAGCAGAATCAAGGTTGTGAGAGATAGTGAATGTGAAGATAGTTTATAAAGAGTTTATTTTATAGTAAGGAGATTATGTAGCAGTGTAAATTTTGGAGTTTGGATCAAAGGGTATAATCAAGTGTATAAGAAAACATGATTGTGGTATATGCCAAATATTGTAAAAATTTGAACAAGTTGAAAATGAGTGAGTGTCGATGGAGAATTTAGAGACTAGATATTATTCCTATGGAAAAAAAAATCTTATTTTCAAAATTGGTTTTATACATAAAGCAAAAGTTGTTAAATAGTACAAGCTAAGTGGGCTTTGATTAAAATATTCCCGTTAGTTGGAGATTTCAAACATGACATTAGGTTTTGAAGATCAAGGTTCTATTAAGTGATTTTTAATAGTTTAAAGCATTATATAGAAAATTGTTTGCTACGTCAATAAATAAACAATTGAATTTAAGTTCGAGGACATCTAAAGAATATGTACTTTGTAAAGTTACAAGGTAATGGAAATACAACAAGATTTAGAAATCTTTAGTTTGTGCTTAAGGTATGAGGTTATAGTTTTAAAAAAAAAATAAGTAACATGTGGAGAAATGAAAAAATATGATTTGGGTAGGGTGTTGAATATTTAAAAAGTGACTAAGATGGTAAGGTGAAGTGTGATTGTGAAATCCATAGATGGTTATGATATGAGATTGATTTAAGCTGTAAAATTTTGAGATTTTAGAGCTTAGTTTAAGGGAAGTGAGTGTAATCATTTATTCATTAATTAAAACGAATAAATGAAAACGTTGACTTATCAAAGATTCTAGATTCTAATAACATAATGAAGACATGCTTTAGCCTATAAGTGAACACTCATCCCGAGAATTCCCAGGTAGGCATCCGGGTCCCTCGTCTGATTGGGATATATGCGCAATGCCAGCCTAGACAGAAGACTCAGAATACAGGCGTTCACCCTTCCAGATTGCACGTGTTCTTTATTAAAATTCTAGAACTTCGACGAGATCTCAAGGTGGTTTAGGCTAAACCTGGGGATTTTGTCCTCTTAGTCTAAGAGTAGATCTTGTGATGGAGAGCACTCTTCTTGTAGGTACTAAAGTAAGGATAAGAAGTAAAATAGAGAATATAAACAAGTAAGGTTGCAAGTAAAAGGAGCAAGTACTAATTAAAATCCTATGGTTATAGACTAGATTATTTTTTTTTCTAATAACCTAATTCCCTATAACCATGGCTCTGATACCAATCTGTAACACCCCAACCGATGGCGGAAACATCGGGATGTCACGTATTGATGATTGTTCAGTAGCTCATGGTAAATAATAAATTTCAATAAATGATTTAAATAAATTACATACAATTGTTCTAAGAATTTTGTACATCAAAATGAAAAATACTAGCTACGCATCTTCAAGCAATAACTCTAATCTTCAAGCAAGCTATAACCTGAAACATGTTAAGTTTGAAAATATTTTGGGTCAACAAAAGTTGGTGAGAATTACATAGGTTTTGATAATCGAATAAAACTTGTACAATTCAAGTGTCATGCCAAGTCTAGTCCATATGTGAAAACATAGTAGTAGTAAATCGAGTGCATAATCAACCCTTGTGACTGTTATAATGTGGTAGATCTCATACGCTCATGGTTCACTCGAATATGTTATGTGATAACAAACACCCACGCTACCTTTGTAGGAGGCACGTATCCGGGTGGGATTGTCAGTCCAATAGATCTCTCAATGTATACCGTCGGCTGATCAATGTTAATGATTATGCTAGAGTTGTGCTTACCCTAGTCATGTTTAAGACATAATGCAACATAGAAAAACACATAGACACTTTGATGATTGAATTGCATATAGAATGTTGTAACATGTTTCACCCCAAAAACGGTGATAAATAGAAAAGGGGCTATGTAAAACTCACCTTAGCAAAATGTTATGTCTCGTGAGAAAAAATAGAATAATGTGTTTTGAATGTATGCGAGGCGAATCCCAAAGACTCAACAACGTAGCTAGTCCAAATTGAAGAAAACGAAAAAGAAAGAATATCAAGCTTCCAATTCGCCAATTACAAGAGCTTATAATCAAAGCTTCAATTGTAGAAGTAATAGACTATAGAAGAAAGGTATGAGGGAAAGTTTAATCGGATTGAAACAATCGATTTAGAGGTGCAAAGTATAATGGGTCATAGGTGGGTTTTTATACTAGTTTTGGAGTCAATTAGCCATTAAAATTGGTCAACACCATAAAGTAAGGTTTTATGATGAATTGACTATTTGACTAAGACTTTGACTGTTTGACTAAGACTTTGACTGTTTGACTAAGACTTTGACTAATCAATTTAAGGAATGTGTTAAGTTTATTTTCTTCTGAAATACTACACAAGATGATAGTTGGCTCAGTTGGTTGTCACTGTGTGTTGGTTGGCTGTGGACGCGGGTTCAAGTCCCGGTCCACACAAATCTTTTTTTGGCAATTATTTCCCTAAAACTATATTATTCTAAATTCATAATATGATTATATAAGCCCGAAAGTGACTCGAAATATTTTTAAAACGTACAAAAGTGTCGAGATACAAATAATTATTAGTTTAAGGTATTTAAAACATATATTGTTTAAAACAATACATTCTTTTTATCAAAAAAAAATTAGGGGAAATTCACGATGTTACATTTTGCAGCCTGTTCACTGTCCTTTTCTTCACAGTAGATCGGGTTGTAATACATCATGATTATGTCTTCATGAGAGCAGTTTATCAACCACATTGGATCAAAGATATGTGTCTTCTTGAAATCATTCTTCCCATCTTTCACTAAGATAATAGCGTCTGCCGTCTTCCAATCATAGTACCACCACATAAAGTCTTTTGAGATGTGTTGTGGAATAGGCATCAAAGGTATATGTTTCAAAACTGTCGGTGGATCATATTTCAAAGTAACCTTGTTCATCCCCGTAATCTGATCTTTAATCTTCTTATGAACAATCCTCTTTCGATACTGTGGAGTGAACACATCCCATTTCGTCTTACTCTCTCTTGCCATGCGATCTGCAAAATATCCAACAATATCGTTGTTCACAGTAGCACCTGACAACGAATGTCTGCAGACATCGCGTACAGCCCCGTAAGGTAGTGTTTTAATGTCATGAAATCTGTCAAAATACAGAATTCCTTTCTCCCACTTCACTGCAACACACCTCAGCTGTCTTAGGTATTTCCACCCGAGAGCATTACCTTTAAACAGTTCATTACGAAACTTATAAAAACCACCTTGAATCTCAGTCTTTGGTCGGTTGGCCTCTTTCTCTTTCAGCTTTCTTAACAAGTTATTCAGATCGTCAGATTGTTCAACAGTCGGTTTCTGACTATCTGAGTTCTTGAAAACTTCATCAACAAACTTTTTACTTTTCTCACGTGCAAGTTTCTTAGCTTGGCTTAACAATTCTTCAGGAAATCCAGAATCCTTATCATCTTTAAGGTATTCTGGATATTCCTCACTTGTAATATCCTCTATCTCAACATCTTCAAAAACCGGAGTATCTCTATCATCAGAGTGATTTCCTGCTTCTTTCTCAGGAATATTCGGAATCTGATTATCACCCATTAACTCTTCAAGAGATTTCCCAACCTGTTTAGCTAGACCTTCAAGTATTTCTTTTGAAACTGTTGCAGAAACTTCACCGTCTTCAGGATCAGGATCATTGTACTCAAGTTCGAATCTCATGTCATCTGATTCAAATATTTCTGGAAATCTTCCTGTCATCTCAATCGTCCAGACTCTGTTTGTCAACATCTGATGATATAACTTCTTATCCTCCTCAGATAAAGACCTGATCCTCTTATTCCAAAAGATATCATCATCATCAGTATTGCCACCAGGAGCTTTCGAACTCGATTCTCCTGCATCTTTTCCTGAATCTCTCTTTTCACACTTATACTTATCAGTGTCATCATCATCGTCATCATCATCATCCTGAATCTAAAGACTCTTCATCAACCAATCGAGTACCTTTCTTGGCTACACTCTTTTATCTTCGAGATGTTTTCTTTGGCGGTTCTGCTTCAACTTCCTTCTCCTTACCCTTACCTTTACAACTCTTAGCACCAACATTAACAACTTGTCGCTTTCTGTTGGCTTCAGGATCAACAGGACATAATGGAACATCATTATCAGATTCACTATTAGCATTCCTAACCTTGTCTACATCTGGATCTTGATTATCAGGATTAATCAAGTGTCCAAATAAATTATTCAAAGGTGGTCTTTCGTTTACAGGTACACCTTTATAACCCTTTATTCTCACCAACGTACTCAAACTCATATGATCCTGTACGACAATCTGAGTTGGATCTTTCCTCAACTTCTTATACTTCTGATCAAATATCATCTGCAGGAATCTAGGATAAAGCAGAAACTTCTTATTCTTCAGACTCTCAAAGGTTCAAGCATGTGATCAAGTGTCATCCCAGATACATTGAACGGTTTGTTCAGAATCAGTGCAACCATCAAAGAGCTAATACTCTTTCTCATGACGTCATATCCTCCACTAACAGACCCAAATACATGCAGCATCACATGAGCCAAGTATTTAAACTGTGGGCACAATTTACATTTGTGTAGGGCTCCATCTTTGATAGGTCTGTTATACTTCATCCTCAGAAAGCACTTCCTCTATTCTATCCATGATAAGAATCTCGGATCAGTCGGCTTGTCTTTCAGTTTCAAAGCTTTCCTAATGTCACCTTCAGATACAATTACCATCTCCCCCTGAATCTCACTGATAATTGTTGTTTGATTATCCCAAAATTGATTCGTGCATTCTTCTAGAACTCCTTCTGATGGTCTCTGTAAATGATTGCGGGTGTGGCAATAGCATCTACAACTCTGCTCTGCTTCAGGAACTCAATGATACCAGTGAATTCTGTATGTTTCTTCAGATCTCCAAGAAACGCACAACAGTTGTGAGGTTCATCAAACGGTAACTCTTCCTCCGGCTTCTTCCCGGCAGCCTTTTCAGATGATCCTACTGGAATATCAGTATTTTGAGGTTCAGCCATAGAGAATCTGCAAAAACAAAACACGAAAACACATTAGAATTGGACAAAATATACAAAATTGAAATTTTGAATTTTAGAAATCCACCTTCGACCGAACGTGGGTTCGAATGTGGGAAATATAAGGTTCGAATGTGGAAATAAGGTTCAAATGTGAAAAAAATTTGATTAAAATTATGCATTCGACCTTTTGTCCTCGTTCAACCGTTTGAACATGTCTCATTCGATCAAAAAGTTGCATTAGACCCTTTTAATGGTCGAATCATACTGTTCATCTTCCAACTTTTCAGATTTTGATTTTGACCATATTAACAATGCCATTTTCATTTGTTTAGCTGCTAATAGGACCGATTAAGTTTTATCAACAATCAATTATGATAATTATTCAATGATTAATTGTTTTTCACCAAAATCTAGGGTTCGACAAGTTTAAACAATCAATCCATCAATCCAGTGTTTAAGCTCTTGATTTTGTTATCTCCCCCCCCCCCCTAAAACACATAAGGATTGAATTCTAATAAAAAAAATATAACAAAAGCAGACTCTAAAACCCAGATGATTCGATGTTAGGGTTCGAACTGAAAATCAACGATTCTGTGTTCAAATCGTGATGAATACCTGCACTTGTTGGATGAAAATGATCAGAAATAGTCATAAATCAAAATAATAAGGTGTAAAATAATCGAGCAACAAGGGTTTGGAATCACAGAAATTTGAAAAATTTTCGAATGAAGGTTCGAACCTGCAGATATGGTTATATAGGCTCCACATTCGACCCTTTTGCTTGGGCGAATGTGAAAATATTTCAACTTTCGACCCTAATTAAAGGTTCGAAGGAAGAAATATGGTTCGAATGTGCAACAGACATAGGAACACTCACAATTGACCGTTTAAAAAGTTCAAATGTAAAGGAAAAATTCCACATTCGACCCATCGAAGGGGCGAATGGAGATTGGAATTTTTGAACATTTTACCAAATCTCAAAATCGAATCCCGTTCAATATTTTTTCTCAACTTTTAAGCATCCGACATTCATCATTTCTCATTTAAAGATCACAAAACTCAAATGGTCCATCAAGTTTCAGAAAATCACCATCAACCACCATCGGTTATCAAAAATAAAATAGAAATGTAAAATCTATTGGATTTTCTGAATGTTTTTGTTAAAACACACCTAAAATCTTTTTGAGTTTTTGTATTTTTGACGAAAAATGTAAAATGCAGAAATGTAAATATAAACCAGTAAATGTTTTTGTGATTTTCGGTAAGAGGATCATATCAGTTATTGAGAAATCTGATCACACCGTTGATCTTTTGATTTATATTATCATTAAAGACAATGTGTGTAGTGCTTTAGACTGATACGGGTATTTATAGTATAAACACAATTTTCTGTGGTCCCACACACACGAGATACTCTCGTATCAAGGAATAATTGCACAAATACTCATTGTAAAGTGTGATTATGCTTTCGTTATCTGTAATTTACAAGGTATGAGGCACAGAGGTGTACAGGTCAGCAACTCAATGCTACAAAGTAACTTGTGCACTCTAACAGGTTGAGGACTGATATCAATCATGATTTGCATCAATGATTGGATACGATGCATTAGATAATCATTGATTATCGTTATACATTGAAAGTTCCTGAATTCGGTAACTTTAGGATTTGGCATTAAAGCTCTTTTATAAAGATAACCTGTCTGATCTAGGTCCATAAGAACTTACGACAGAAGATCAGAGAGGCTATCCCTAGAAAACTAATAACATAGCGACCCGAAACCTCCGAATTTTTGTACAAAAAACCTATCAAGCGAAATTACAGTACTAAGACCATATGCCAATGAGGAGTTCATCCACATACCAATTTGTTTGATATGTATGTATCAGGCACGCAGTAATAAGTCTACGAAGCCTACCAGCACGTCACACAGACTCAAACACACGCCTTATATTGCATTACATTTCTTTAGCATGTGTTAGATCTCCACTGATGTACTATCATTTCCTCATTTTCTCCTGGAAATCATTTTGGATTTTTCTAATTTTTATGGCTTTTTTGAATTTTTCAATGTTTTTTGGTTTTTCTAAAAATAGACTCCCTCTAAAAATGAAAAACAAATTTTTGGGTTTTTGAATTTTTCTGAAAAACAGAAAAACTAAAACTAAAAAGTGATAAACCGAGGTGATGATCAGTCTTGTTTTTCTTTTATACCATTAGCTTTTAAAAGATATTCAAATCTTGATTTATCAAAAGCTTTGGTAAAAAGAACTGCACGTTGATATTTAGTGTGGATTTTGACCATATCGATCAACTCTTTTGCATAACAATCACGGATAAAATGGTATTTAATCCGGATATGCTTAGCTTTCGAGTGATTGACTAAGTCTTTAGTTAATGAAATGGCGGCCTCATTATCACAGTAAATAGGGTTTTAAGAAATTGCAAACCGTAATCAACCATCGGTTGTTGAATCCACAGAACTTGTGAGCAGCAGTTTGAAGCTGAAACATACTAAGCTTCACATGTTGATAAGGCGACTGCAGTTTGTTTCTTGCATTGCCAGGTCACGAGCCTGCTCCCCATAAACTGACATCCAGCCATTGTGGATTTACTGTCTTTGCCACAGCCTCCCCAATCTGCATCACTAAAAGCAATTAGGTAAAAATTATCATCATTAAGGTACCATAGTCCTCGCGACGGACTACCCTTCAGATATCTTAGGATTCGTTTGACAGCTGCTAGATGACTTTGTTTTGGCTTCGATTGATAATGTGCACAGAGACATGTGGCGAACATTATGTCTGGTCTAGATGCGGTGAGGTATATCAAAGATCCGACAATTGCTCTGTCTGTAAAAGGATCAGTCAACTCCAATCCCGTGATTAGGTTGTATTGGGGTATCCATCAGCTTCGAATCTTCCATCTGGAATCTGCTCAAGACTTCAGATACGTATTTGGTTTGGTGAATAAAGATCCCCGTTGGTCTTTGATCCACCTGCAAGCCTAGGAAAAACTGCATCTCTCCCATCGCACTCATTTCAAACTTTTCCTGCATAACTTGTTCTGCACAAAAGTTCGTTAGTAGATCCAAAAATAATGTTATCAACATAAATCTGCACTAGAAGCAAGTCATCCCCTGTTCGTTTTATGAATAGTGTGCAATCTACCAAACCTCGTTTGAATTCTTTGGATAGAAGATACGTGCTCAGCTCCTCATACCATTGCCGTGGAGCCTGGTGCAACCCATAGAGTGCTTTGTTGAGAACGTATACCTTATCCCGGTGGATAGGATCCTCAAAGCCTGGTGGTTAACCTACGTACACTTCTTCGTTGACCACACCGTAAAGAAACACGCTCTTAACGTCCATTTGATACACCTTGACTTTCTTATATGATGCAAACGCTAGAAACATGCGAATAGCTTCTAAACGTACCACAGGTCCATAAATCTCGTTGTAGTCGATTCCTTCCACTTGATGAAAGCCTTGTACAACCAGTCGAGCTTTGTTTCTCACGATCACTCCTCTGTGATCCTTTTTGCACTTGAACACCCATTTGGTTCCAATCTTTTTCCTTCCTAGAGGTAAATCTGTTAGTGTCCATGCTCCCAGTTTCTGAAATTGCAATAAATCCTCTTGCATTGCATCTACCCAAGCGTCATCCAGAAGAGCATCCTTGTATGTCCGCGGCTCATCCTGCGAAACATAACAAGCAAAAGACCAGTCATTCTTACAACCTGATTTCTTAATTTTAGCATATAAAGCTAGAGCGCCAAGATTTTCTGGTAAGTTTACATTCCGAAGTTGTCATCTAGTCATAACGCTGCTACTAGGATCACCAATAACTTGCTCGAGCGGGTGAATACAATGAATCCGAGATTCCGGATGATCAGGTACTTGCAATCCCATTTGAGTAGTCAAATTCTCTGTAGAATTCAGATCGTTACCCAAATTAGATGATGAAGCAACATTTGGATTTGGGTTCACTGAAGGTGTCTCTGTAGCAAAATCTAGAATAGCTTCAATTGTGACATCATCATCATTTTCTGATTCTAATGAATTGAGAGTTGTGGATGCTTCTTGGAACACTTCTTCTTCAGCTGCTGGAGCATTGGCATCATTAGTAGCTGTTGGAGGAGTTACGGTGATCGAACCAAGCTATCTAGATTGAATGATTCAAAGAAATCTTTGTAATCAAACATCCAATCTGGACCGCTACCATGTACATTCTGAGTATACCGTTGAACTTCAACATTAGTCCACTCCTCTACCTAACGAGTTCGTTTGTTGAATACCCGTTTGAGCGGGGTTGCATATCCAACAAAGAATCCTTCTTCAGCTTTCGGTGCGAACTTCTCAGATGGATTAAGCATAGTACACGGTACTCCAAATGGTGCTAGATACTCTAAGTTCAGCTTTCATCTATTCGACAGTTCATAAGAAGTGTTGCCAAACTTCTTCACTGTTAGCACACGATTCAGAGTATAACAAGCTTCGTAAATGGCATCATTCCAGAACATTATTGGAAGGTTAGAATCCGCAAGCATTGTTCTAGCCGCTTCAATTAGAGTCCCGTTTTTACGTTCTGCGACACCATTCTGTTGAGGGGTGTACGGAGCACTATATTCATGATGAATTCCTTTATCTTCACAAAGAGCATCCATATGTGCATTTTTGAACTTCGTCCCATTATCACTCCTAATTCTCTTGATCTTTAAACCATAGACATTTTCTAGTCGAGTGAACAGAACCTTCAGATTGTTAAACGTGTCGCGCTTATGATGCAAGCACATTACCCATGAGAATCTGGAATAGTCATCGGTAACCACAAGACAGTACAATTCTCCAGCATGACTTTTACGCTTGACCGGTCCGAGTTGGTCCATGTGCAAACGCTCAAGTGGCATCTCAACTGAATTTACTTTCTTTGGTTTGTGGGACTGCTTGTGCTGCTTTCCCATTTTGCAACTCACACACTTGTCGTTCAGATGGAAATGTTTAACATTTACGTCTTCGACATGTCCATTCTTCACCAGATGGTTCATTTTTCTAAGGTGAATGTGTCCCTTCCTCCTATGCCACTTAATAGATTCCTTTTTAGTAGCCTTGGAGAGGAAACACGTTACTTGGACCTGGGTTGTCATTGCCTTTGACATGTCGAGAATGTACAAATTATTCACTCTCGGTGCTTTCAGCATTATCCACTCTTTTGGAAGTACAAAACCGGGCTTGAGAATGTAGCAAGATTTGTCGTCAAAGAATACAGAGAACTGTTTGTCACAGATATGACTGACACTAAGCAGATTATAGTCTATCTGTTTCACATACGATATCTTCTCAAAACTCACAAAACCATTACTCACACTACCCTCCATAGTAATGTAACCTCCTTTGTTTCCAGCAAATGCTACATATCCGCCATTGATGTTTCTAATATCGAACAGCAGCGATAAATCCACCGTCATGTGACCAGAAGCTCCACTGTCAACAATCCAGACACTGCTAACAGGAACAGCTGAAGCTCCCTGCACATATCAAGTAAAATCATTAGTTCTTTCGGGGGACCCAAGCCTGCTTGGTCTTGGGTCTTTGAACATTTTGTTTCAGAGATTCTTTATCACAAACATTTGAATTTGAATTAACCTTTTTCTGATCAATCAAATCCTTTTCATTTGCAGATTTTTCATGTGCTTTTGAAGTTGAAGCACCTTGAGATCCCACCAGTGACCAGAATTGTTCCGAACGTTTCAAGATCCGGATCTGAGATTTTGGAGTCTCAGTCGGTTTCTTTACTTCATTCTTAAAGTAAACTTTCTTGGTTACCTTTTCTGATTTAACAGAGACAGGTCCAACTGTTGGTTTGACTACAGGTTTTAATGGTACCTTTTGCTTCTCAACAGTTGTGTTTACCACTGGTTTCATTAAAGGTTTTTCCATTGCGATCTGGTTTCAACGATCATATGTCATCTGACGATTATCCCTCTTTTGATAATAACGGCTTTGATTGTAAAAAGTTGTTGGTTGAGGGACAAAGCGTCGTTGTGGATAACAATGACTATCGACTGGACTTTGATATTTTTGCATCACTTCAACCTCGTGCCTCTTGTGCATTACATACTGGTAGTGAGCAAGTAAACACCCTCTCTCCCAGTAGTTAAAGCACGCACGGTATTCTTCAAAGTTATTCTTGGCTTTCGACTTTGCATAAGTAGTGATTGGATATTGGTCATCCACACACCTTCGTCTTAAACTCTCAGGAGCTAAGTCCTTTGAGTAAGTCAGCTCAAGAAAACTATTCGCCTTTTCCTTTGGCTTAATAACCTCGGTGACATGAACCTTTGGTTCTTTAGGAACATCCAAATAAATTTTCTTCAAGATCTCTGGAGGTACATCATTGGTTCTCTCGTGTTTTGGGAACCAAATAGTACTCTCCTGCCAAATTTTCTCAATTTTTGAGTAATTGGCAAACTTAATTGCATATTCCTCGTCAGAAATAATCTTATCGGATCCTTCCATCCGATAAAACACTTTGACGGGTTTGTCACTTGGTTCATTCTTTTCAACTTTCTTAACTGACTGATTCACTCGATGGACATTAGCCATTGGATGAATAATCTGAGAAGGTGATACCGGTTCATTGGTGATAACGTGATTTTCAATTGGAATATCACTCACGTTCTCAGTTTTATCATCCTCAGAGTCAGAATCATCAGTTACAGCTGTTACACCCTCATTATTCAGTCCCAAAATAGGTCTAACGTCGGAATTTGGATCTCCAACACTGGAAGTGTTAGATTCATCATTCGATGTAGAATCAGACTTAACTGAAGTATCTAGTGTTATTGAATGTAAAGTGTGATTTTCAAACAACACTGGAGATGGGACAGCCTTGTAGTTTGCCCTACTCGGTTGTGAGGCTTTCTCAATAATATGGTCAACAACATATGCAATTTGTTTGTAGCTTTCAAGCTTCTTGTTGACTTTTTCAGCAAAGCACTTGATGTAACTGTTAATGGCCAATTGTTTTAAAGAAAGTGTTTTCTTTAAAACAGAAATATCTTTATGACCATCAAGCACCTTATTGAATTCATGTGCTTATTTTCGATACGATTGACAGTTAATTCTAGCACTCTCGAGTTGAAGCATGAGTTGCTTGTTCTCTTCTGTCAATCTATCACATGTACTACAATATTTGTCACTATTCATGTCTAAAGTGGAGTCAGAACTTACCTGTTTCGGAGGCTCTGTCATCGCCATCAAAGCAAAGTGTGCTTCCTTTCCAGCAAAGAATTTGGAATAATCAACTCTGGTAAAAGCATCATCCACTATGCAAGACTTGCGAGTCATAAGAAAATCAGCTTCGGCAAGAAGTTGATCAATGTCATCATCTAGTGAGTTAACACTAGTTTCAGAAACAGGCTCGCTCTCCAAATCAGAATAAACTGAGTCACACTGTTCAGGAATGTCAGTGACCGAAACAAGAATCAATCCTGAATTCTTCTCAATACAAGTATCGCCTTCTTCCACCATCTCCTCAATCTTCAACTCAGATTTCTTCTCAATCTCCAAATCTTCTTCAACTTACACCGGCTCCTCCAAATCTATCTTCTGAGCAACACACGCCACATTACCAGCTGTAATCTCTTTAACACCAAGTTGCATACTAGTCCAATCAAATCCTTCATCCTTTTGAATTACCAAAGCCTGGTTCTGGTTATCTGGTTGGGTTTGGCTATTTGGTGTGGAAATTGGAATGATTGTTCTGGTTGGATTATGTGGTGTTTGATTTTGGTTCTGGTTTGGTGTAGTGGTTTGTCTAACAGAATTGTTTGGTGAGGCGTTTTGTCAGTTTTGGTAATTATTTTGTGGTTGGTAGTTGGTATTGCTTTGGCTTTGATAAGATACCTGATTTTGAGATTGACGGTTCTGGTAATTAGTGTTGAAAGGATTCCTGTTTCCCTGTTGAGCTGGCTGTGTGCATTCTCCTTTGAAGTGACCTTTCCCACCACAGTTAAAACATATGACTTTGGCTTTGTTGAAGCCATATGTGGTGTTCTACCAGTCTTTTCAATAAAACTCAGTCGCTCGTCTCATGACACTAGCAAATGCCCACTGAATGTCAATGAGCTCCATCTCCTCCTTTTCGATTTGAGCATAGTCCTCACTGGTTAAATTGTTCTTACCAATTTGACTAGCTACCAAACCATTATATAAAGCAACCATAGCAGATACCAAAGCTACATGTTGCTGAGCAACTTCAACAGTGACATTATTTAAATTTGATGTCTCCAACACAATTGGGGTTTGGTTTAGTTGACTTGGGTTCATTTGAGGAATGTATGATTGTTGTTGAGGTTGGTTCAAACTAGTTGATTAGCATGCAACTTGTTGCATATGTAAGACGGTGGGATGTAAGTTGTTGGATATGATGGTGGTGTGTAAGATGAAGTTTAAGCTACATAGTTGATTGGGGTTTTGGTTGGTTCAATAACGCTTGAAACACAAGCTATGTGTGGAGCAACAGAACTACTAGAACCTGAACTAGTCAGAGATGATGATGTACCACCATGATATAACTCTGGATTCTGAGGAACTTATGATCCTTTTGCTTTCCTCTTCTCTTCCATCTCTTTGTTCTCCAATTTCTGAATGAATTCATTGACGGTCCAATACTAGTATGCATCTTTCTCCTTAAGGACCTCAATGTGTTGATTCCAATATGGTGGTAATGCATTAGCGAACTTATCCACCAATTCAGACATAGGTATATTGATCTCATAACTTGACAATTCAGTCCACAAATGGCAATACCTAGGAATCAATTCCTTCAACGTCTCATTTCCCATGTAACTGAAATTCTCAAACTCTTTTCTCAACTCCTCCATTCTTAACTTCCTTGTTTTCTCATTCCCATCATGACGACTCTTCAACATATCCCACAGCTGCTTTGAGGTTGTGCATGACCCGAACTGATGTAGAAGATCTGTGTTAATAGCCTGAGATAGTTGTGAGAACGCCTTCTTCTCCACCGCAAACTTTTTCTTCTCATCCTCAGCTAAGCTCTCTAATGGAATCGGTTCACCAGTGTTCTCCAAAATTGGTGCTACATACCCCTTAGCTATCATTTGCCATGCCTCGGTGCCTTCCATTCCCATTCCATCCAAATATATCTTGAACTTGGTCTTCCATTGATTATAATCCACCATTTCCATCAGCTTTGGTGGATGACTCCCACTATCTGAAGATAAGTCATGAATTAGCGTAGAAATAGCATTGGTAGTTTGAGAGTGTACCGCGGCTGTTGCAGAGATGTTGACTAATAGAGTCTGGACGATTGAGATGACTGATAGATTTCCAGAGATATTTAAGTCAGAAGATATGAGGTTTGAACTGGAGTATAATGATCCTGATTTGGAAGATGGAGAAGTTTCTGCAACTGTATCTAAAGAAATACTGGAAGGATTGGCTAAACAGGTTGGTAAATCTCTTGAAGAGCTGATGAGTGAGAACCAAATACCGAACATTCCTGAGAAAGAAGCAGGAAATCACTCTGATGATAGAGATGTTTAAGTATTTGAAGAAGTTGAGATGGAGGATATTACTAGTGAGGAATATCCAGAATACTTCAAAAATGATAAAGATTCTGGATTTCCTGAATTCTCTGAAGAGTTGTTGAGCCAAGCTGAGAAACTTGCTCGTGAGAAAAGCAAGAAGTTCATTGAAGAAGTGTTCAAGAACTCAGATTGTCAGAAGCCAAATGTTGAACAATCTGATGATTTGAAAAACTTGCTGAGGAAGCTTAAAGAAAAAGAAGCTAATCGCCCTAAGACTAAAGTTCAGGGTAGTTTCTACAAATTTCATAATGAATTGTTCAAAGGCAAAGCTCTCGGATGGAAATACTTGAGGCAGCTGAGGTGTGTCGCCGTGAAGTGGGAAAAAGGAATTTTGTACTTCAACAGATTCCATGACATAAAGACACTACCTTATTAGGCTGTTCGTGATATCTGCAGACATACAATGTTAGGTGCTTCACTGAACAACAATCTTGTTGGTTACTTTGCAGATCGCATGGCGAGAGAGAGCAGAACGAAATGGGAAGTGTTCACCCCACAGTATCCTAAAAGGATAGTTCACAAGAAGGAGAGAGATCAGATTACGGGGTTGAACAAGGTGACTTTGAAATATAAACCATCGACTGTTCTGAAACATATACCTTTGATGCCTATTCCACAACATTTCTCTAAAGACTTTATGTGGTGGTACTATGACTGGAAGACGGCAGAGGCTATTATCGTATTGAAGGATGGGAAGAATGACTTCAAGAAGATACCTATCTTTGACCCGATGTGGTTAATCAATTGCTCTCATGACGATATTATCATGTTATATTACAATCTGATTTATTGTGAAGAGAAAGATAGTGAGCAGGCTGTTAAATACCAACGTGTGGTATTTTTATGTTTTGCATGGGATGTCAATGGGATGTCATGAACCAGTCATGACAAAAGAACAGAAGAAGTTGCTGCACATCAAGCTGATGAATAAGAGAATAAATGAAGACCGAAGGCTGAAGCAATTCAAGCAATAGTCGAGGGGGAGTTTGAAGATACACGAAGTGCGACTAGTGCTATTGAATTATAAATTCCATTATGTTTTGATGTTTACGGACGGTCGAAGGTGGAAGACACTTGGTCGAATGTAGATTGTTTGGTCGAAGGGAGAACTCAGAGAGGTCGAATGAAGTTTTGTTTATATATGTGTTGATTCGCCCACGGTGAATGGTCGAACTTGCACATTCGCCCATTCGAATGGTCGAATGTGCAGGTCTATATGTAGGTTGAATCATTTTGTAACTTTAACTTTTGGTCATTTTTGTTTTCCTCTCTAAGTGTGTTGTCTCCCTAGGGTTTTGTTGAGTCTATAATTGATATCTATTATTGTAAACAACGTTTTAAAGTGTTTATCATTATGTTTATCAATGAAATGAAAATGTTTGAGATGATTTGTGTGTTTTGCTAGTTATATTATCATTTCGTAATCAATTCAGGGATTCCGCACCTGAATTGAACTTGTTTGATCATAGTCTGTGTTTGACGATCCGATCCTCGACACATACACAACAAATATGCTCCTTTGCCAGCTTCAGAATCTATTAAGTATGGTCCTTGCCATTTAGGAGCTAGCTTGCCATCACTTGGTTTTGTTGTATTTTGGAAGGCTTTCCTTAATACCAAATCTCCTTCTTCAAATCTTCTTATCCATATATTTTTTGTTGTAAGCTTTAGCAATCCTTTGTTGATGAGCTGCCATTCTTAATTTAGCAGTATCTCTGAGTTCGTCCACTTCTTCTAAATCTTGCATTGCTTCTTTTCCAAAGACCAAGGAGAAAGGTGTTTGACCAGTTGCATTCTTCGAAGTAGTTCTATCAGCCCAAAGTATGAATGGAAGTTCTTCTGCCCATTTTCCTTTCTTCTCTCCAAGCTTCTTCTTTAAATTGTTGACAATAGTTTTAATTGAGGATTTTGCTTGTCCATTGGCTTGAGGATGGTCTGGTGTTGAAGTTATCATCTTGATTCCCTAGCTTTCACAAAAGTCAGTCGTTCTTTTCCTAATGAATTGAGAACCGTTGTCGCATATGATCTCAGCTGGTAATCGAAACCTTGTTAGGATGTTTCTCTTGATGAATGAGACTACTTCCTTGTCCCTAACTTGTACAAATGCTTCAGCTTCGATCCATTTTGAGAAGTAATCAGTCATTACCAATATAAACACATTTCCACCAGGAGCTACGGGGAGCTTTCCTACTATATCCATACCCCATATCATGATTGGCCATGGTGAAATAATAGGATGTAGTGGTTCAGCAGATTGATGAAGGATGTTGCTATGTCTTTGAATTGGATCGCAATTCTAAGTATATCGCATGGCATCTTTCTTCATTGTTGGCCAATAGTATCCTATTCTTAAGACCTTTGAGTTAAGAGATCTTCCTCCTGTGTGGTTTCCACAATCTCCTTCGTGGATATCTTTGAGCACTTCGTTTGCTTCTTCCTTGTTGAGACACCTCAAATATGGACCTGCAAGAGATTTTCTATACAAAACATCGTGTATAATAATGAACTTTGTTACCTTCGTCCTGAAAGCTTTTGCATTTTCTCCTTCTAAGATAACATCCTCTTGTAGATATTTTACTATAGGAGTCATCCAAGATGAATCGTCTCGAGTCTGAGTAGCTAAAACAATGTTGTCCTCAGGATGTACTGTTTTATCTCCAGGATGTTTAGTAATATCCTCAAGATATGCTTTATTATCCTCAGGATGCCATTCTTCCATTGTTGGTTTCAGGATGTGGATGATGGGAATCTTAGATTCTTCAGGTAGATTTAAGGAGGATCCCAGATTTGCCAAAGCATCATCCTCAACATTTTCTTCTCTAAGTACCCGTGTTAGTGAAAATTCTACAAAGGAACTTGATAAATTTTTAACTTTTTCGAGATAAACAGCTAATTTTCCTAAGGATATCATAGAATTCCTTACACTTCTCTGAGGATTTTGAAATGAATCTGTTTAAGGCCGCTATCCTGCCTGTCAGCATTTGTACATCCTTGATATTTTTTGGAGTTTTAAGATCAAGGATGGCTTTTATTTGTTCGGGGCTGGCTTCTATCACTCTTTTGGTGACTAGATATCCAAGAAATTTCCAGCACCAACTCCAAAGTGACACATTGACGGATTCAATTTCATATTGTAGGCATCCAGGATGTCAAATGCCTCCTTAAGATCCTGAAGATGGTTCTCTGCCTTATTGGATTTAACCACGGTGTCATCAATGTACACCTCCATTGTGTCCCCAATCTTTTCTTTAAACATCATATTCACTAGCCATTAGTAGGTTGCACCTGCATTTTTTAGTCCAAATGGCATAGCTATATAACAATATATACCTGATGGGGTGAAAAATGATGTATCCTCTTGGTAGTCTGGTTCCATTTGAATTTGTTGGAATCCTGAGGATGCATCCATGAATGTCAGCATTTTGTGGCCTGCTGTAGCATCCACCATTGAATCTATATGTGGTAATGGGAATGGGTCCTTAGGACATGCTTTATTGAGATCTGTATAGTCTACACGCACTCTCCATTTCCCATTTTTCTTTTGAACCACCACCACGTTGGCAAGCCATCTTGGGAATTTTACTTCCCTTATCATCTTAGATTTAAGCAGCCTATCCACTTCTTCCTGTATGATGATATTTCATTCTGGAGCAAACTTTGTTCGTTTATGTTGGATGGGTTTGACGTTCTTATGAATCCCAAGCTTATGGGTAATGACATCCTTAGAGATGCCAGACATATCTTCATGCTTCCATGCAAAGGTAGACATCTTGCATTTAAGAAATGAAGTTAGTGATTGTTCAATGTCATGAGGAATATTATTACCAATTAGCACAGTAATATCCTTGTTATTGTCATCAAGGCAAACAGCCTTTACATCCTGCTTAGGATGTGCCTTGACATCTTGAGGAAGGCACTGTGCATCCTTCTGTAATTGCTACGCTTGTCGTAATGAAGCCCTCATCGATGTTGTATAACAATCCTTGGCTTCTTGTTGATCACTATTGACATTGACAACTCCCCAAGGTGTAGGTAACTTTATACACTGGTGATATGTTGAAGGGACTGCCTTCATGTCATGTATCCAGGGTCTCCATAAGATGACATTATAACATGATAAGGAATCTATCACACATAATCTTTGGACAGAATTCACTCCTACATATACTGGTAACTTGATGTCTCCTACTGTATTCTTAGTTTCTCCACTAAAGCCCACTAAGACTGAAGATCTGGAAACTATTTCAGATTCCGGGATATTCATTCTTTTCAAAGCTTCTAGTTGGATTATGTTCACTGAGCTTCCACCATCTACAAGGATCCTGTGAACAAAGTGATTAGCAATATATAAAGTTATAACTAAACCATCATGATGAGGGTCAAGGATATTTTCTTTGTCTTCATCCTCAAAGCTGATCACTTTAGAGGTCGTCAGGATAGTTATTCTTGTGAGTCTCTCTCCTTTTTCTGATTTAGTTTCTCTTGCATGCCTTTTAGCAGCTGAGTATGAAGTTCCATAAATGTCTGAGCCTCTTGAAATAAAGTTAATTATACTAGCATCCTTAGGTGGGGATACTGCTCTTTCTGGGATGGTGGTGCGATTCTGAACCCTCGATTTCTTCTTGCATAGAAGATCCTTGAGGTGACCTTTGCAATGAAGATATGCAATCTCTTTCTTTAGGGCAATACAATCATCAGTAATGTGACCAAAATCTTTGTGGAAGGCACACCACTTCGATTTGTCTTTCCAAGCTGTCTTGTTATCCTTCTTAGGCCACCTTGCTTTATCCCCGAGGTCCTTCATGGCATACATTAGTCCTGTAACATCCACAGAAAAACAGTAATCTGATAATTTAGGACATTCATCCTCATCGTCATCGTCATCCTCTACCGCATTGACCTTTTTATTGTCAGGCCTAGCATATGGTTTATGCCTGTTCGGCTAGTATGTGGGAGTGGATTTTCGATTAGGATGGTTATATCTTGAGGATGATTATATCCTTTCTTGGATTTTCTTGTCATCCTGAAGTCGGATGAACCTTAGAGCCCTGTTTCTAACTTCATCCAAGTTTCTACAAGGTTTCATCACCAATTCTTGGTAGAATGGTGAATCTCTTTGCAGCCCCATCTTGAATGCTTGTACTGCCGTCGTGACATCCAAGTTCGGGATGCCGAGTGCTTCTTTTCCAAACCTTGTAATGTATTCTCTTAGTGATTCCCCTGTGGTTGAGTTACCCTGTATAGGTTACTTGTCAAATGTTCGAATGTTCTACTACAAGAAAACTGATTATTAAACATATTAATCCAGTGTGCAAAAGAAGTAATTGAGTATGGATGAACACTTAGGAGCCATTTCAAGGCTGGACTAGTGAGAGTTGAGCCAAATCCCTTGCATAAACAAGCTTCCTTGAGGTTGGCAGGAATTGGATTTATCTCCATCCTTTCTCTATATTGAGCTACATGCTCCTCAGGATCCGTAGATCCATCATATAGCTTCATGCTAGGAGTTTGAAACCGTTTCGAGATATCCGCATCACACATAGGAGGTGCAAATTGAGTGACCCTATGACATGCTGAGGATACTTCGAGGATAGGTTGTATTATCCCTGGTATGCTTGACACCATATCTTTGATTTTTTGTAGCTCCCTTGCTAGTTGTGGACTTATACCTGTATCCTGTAAAGAAGCAACATCATTAGCAGTATAAGTACTAGAACTTAAATTGTTACCGTTATTGTTGTATCCTTGGGATGGCATGGGTGTATATCTTGGATCCCTAGTGCTTGTCATTCTGGGTGTAGTAGTCGTTTCAGGAGCAGAGAATCCAGTGCTCATGGGGATAAAATCTCCTTGATGCATGCCCCCAGAGATGCCAGAATTAAAATCTAACGCCCTGGGCTGCAATGGTGTCCCCATGTCTTCACTTGGCCTTCTTGAGGATGACTTGAGAGATTATATCTCTCTTATCAACATCCAGTTTGTGTCTTGTTGTTGTATCGAATCTTTCATCAATGCAAACACAGAGATGAGTTCATCATTTGACCCAAAAATAGGAGGAGAACATCCAGAGGCTCCCATTGATGGTCTAGGTGGTATTTGAGAAGTATAACTTCTTGAAAATGCAGGTGGAGGTGGCAATGTAGCATTTTTGGTAGAGGTTGTGGATGGCATGGATGAGGAAACGGATTTTTGTTAGGAAGACATAGTTGTCAAAATTTTGTAAAGTAAGTTTTTTTTGGAAAAAAGTTTTAACAAAGTTTTTTTGTTAAAATAGCACTACTTGCCCCACGGTGGGCGCCAAATTGTTTTGGTCAAAAATTATCTATTAAAAATAATCTTGTTTTCCAAATTAGTTAAAGTGAGGTAGAGTGCTAGTTTGATAAAAACTTAGTCTTATTCTCAGGATGGTGATTGGTTAATATAAACATGCTATGAATTGACAACTATGTTCGGGATGATGAGAAAATTGAGGATGGACAGTTGTATCCTGAGGATGCAACTATCTGTAACAAGTAAAGTAAATGCTAAAACACTAAGAACAACACTCGATGTACGAGGAAAGCCCTTGATCAGTTGATGATCGCCAGCGCAAAACCTCGGGAGGAGTCCAGGCCGCTGCCTTGTTTATTAATATTAAAAATGGGTAAAAAATGTTACAACTTTGGATGAATGATGGACGAGTGAGCTAAGATTACAATGAATTGTGCTAAGTGTGTGTGAGTTTTTCTATGAGTAGCAGAGTGTTCGTGTGTTTCAAGTGATAGCAATGTGTCCTATATCTCGTCCATCATTCCCATTTATATAATACAAGGAAGTAAACAATGTATCCCACAATATCCGCTATGTAGTTAAGCTCCTTCAATGTGTTTAGCTGAACGTAGGGTAAGTTTCAACTGAATATAGTCGTTGTTTTAGTTGTTTCCTTATTCTTCGCTGGTATTTAATGAACGAAGGTTACATCTTTGATTTCATCTTCGAGCATAGCCTTTTGTTTATATGAGTTACTCTTCAATCTTTGACTCCTTTGACTGAATGTTATAATATAGACGTTGGAGAGTACTTATGTATCCATATTATAACTTAGTCGTACCTGCAATTACATATAAAAAAGGTAATTCGTTAGTCTATTCTCAGGATGCACACATGTTGAAATATTGCTACATCCTGAAGTCAGCTCGTCCCTTCAGCATCCTGAGGATGCTAGACTAGAGATGTAAGGTAAAATCATCCTGAGGATTTTCACCACCAACAATTATAACTCAATTGTACCTGCAATCATGTTATAGAAAGATAATTCATTAGTACATCCTCAGGATGTGCACATCCTAATATATAGTTACATCCTAAAGTCTGTTGAGTCCTTCAGCATCCTGAGGATGCTGCACTTAGGATATGAGGTAAAATCATCCTGAGGATTTTCATCACCAACAATTGTCCCCAAAAAATATGTTACCGTTAATATCTTTCACGGTTATAATATTTTTTAATCACAAATCTTATTTGATAATCCTAATGGGACGTCTGTCAGGATTTTTAATGGCTACTTTATTGCCTTTAATCAAGTAATGGCCGTTACATAAGGTCATCTTCTGCCATCTATATCTAGGGCTCTTCTCTTCCTTTATAATCACATTTGACCTTTTATAGAAGGTAATTTCTTTCTCTCCATTCTTTTTTCTTCTTTCAAACCTGCAATAATTTTTGAAACATTCTGAAGATGGGCAAAAGATCAACGAGGACTTATGGGAGTGTAGGAGTCTCTAAAGTCTTCATTCCCGTAAACCTCTTGAGCCATCCTGATCAGAAAGTCTGTTCCTTTAACGATAAGGACATACAAGCTCTAAAGGACTTTGGGGTTTTCCCAGGTTCTGCTGAGTTTCGTCCCTACGACCCAAGTGCAAAATCTGATTTTGCATCTTCCAGAAGGGATACTTAAGACCTAGGGAGAAAGGCAGATACAGGAAACAAACCCACGTGGAAGATGCAAAATCAGATTTTGCACTTGGGTTGTAGGGACGAAACTCAACAAAACTTGGGAAAGCCCCAGAGTCCTTTAGAGCTTGTATGTCCCTATCGTTAAAGAAACAGACTTCCTAATCAGGATGGCTCAAGAGATTTTAGGGAATGAATTCTTTTGAGACTCCTACACTCCCAGAAGTCCTCGTTGATCTTTTGCCCATCTTCAGAATGTTTCAAAAATTATTATAGGTTTGAAAGAAGAAAAGGGAAATAAGAGAAAGAAATTACCTTATATACGAGATCAAATGTGATTATAAAGGAAGAGAAGAGCCCTAGATATAGATGGCAGAAGATGACCTTATGTAACCTTCATCACTTGATTAAAGGTGATAAAGTTGCCATTAAAAATCCTGACAGACGTCCCATCAGGATTATAAGATAAGATTGGTGATTAAAAAATATTATAACCGTGAAAGATATTAACGGTAACATATTTTTTGGGGACAATTGTTGGTGCTGAAAATCCTCAGGATGATTTTACCTCATATCCTAAGTGTAGCATTCTCAGGATGCTGAAGGACTCAATAGACTTCAGGATGTCACATTATATTAGTCTGTGCACATCCTGAGGATGGACTAAGGAATTATCTTTCTATAACATGATTGCAGGTATAATTGAGTTATAATATGGACTTGTAACCTCCTTATAATGTCTGTATTATCATATTTAGTCAAAGAAGTCAAAGATAGAAGAGTTACACTAGCAAGACAAGACCAAGCTCAAAGAAGAAGTTAAAGTTGTAACCGACATGCATTGAATATCGGCGAAGAACCAGGAAACAGTTGCTACAGTGACTATATTCAGTCGAAACACCACAACAGTCACCTGGGGCCTTCAAGGAACTTAACTAACTAGCAGATTATACGGGATATTCTATTCACATTCACGAAACTATATATAGGGGAATGATTGACGAGTACAGGACACATCTTATTCACATAAACACCACTTGATACTCTAATACTCACACACACAAAGCACTTATCATTGTATTCATAGAACACTCATCCTTCATTCATCCAAAGTTGTACTATCTTTTAATTATTAATATTAACAAACAAGGCAGGGGCCTAGACTCCTCCCGAGGTTTTGTGTCGGCGATCAACAACTGATCAAGGGCTTTCCTCGTACACCGAGTGTCATTTCTTTATTCCATTATACTAATAATCATCTATCTTTGCTTAATTCCCATTTCTGACTGACAGTTACATCCTCAGGATATAACTGTCCATCATTAAATTTACCCTTACCATCCTGAGCATAGTTGTCCTGTTATTGCTCGTTTATTCTTATAAGTCACCATTTTGAAAATAACACTGAGTTTTTACTGTACTAGCACTCTATTTCACTTTTACTAATTTGGAAAACAAAGTTATGTCTAGCTAGTAATTTTTGACCAAAACACTTCCCTTTAAATGAATTAGCCATAAATTACACATTCTCTACTTCAGTTAGTTCCTTGCCTTTAGTTTCTTCATTGGTTTCATGTAAATTGACCATGAAATCTCTCATGTCTATTTCCTCTTCATCTATTTCATTGGCTTTATCAACAATTTCATCATCAGACCCCTCTTGTTTTTCATCATCATTATCATTATCTTGTTCTACAACCCCATTGTCCGGTTCTGCATCCCCATTCTCCTGTTCTAAATCCCCATTGTCATTGTCACATTCCACAATGACCTGACTCTCTTCCATTTGCTCCCTATTTTGAGGATTCATAACAATAGCAAATAATTCTATAAATACTGCATCAATAACCTACCTATTTTGAAGATTATTGTAGTGGGTGAAAATCCTCAGGATGATTTTACCTCACATCCCTAACGTACCATCCCCAGGATGCTGAAGGACTCAACTGACTTCGGGATATAACTATATTTCAGCATGTGCGCATCCTGAAGATATACTAACAAGCTATCTTTATATGATATAATTGCATGTACAACTACATTATAATATGGGCCTGAAACTGACTTCCAGCGTCTACATTAGTTGGTCAAAGAAGCTAAATATGGAGGAGGTTACGAGCCAAGGTCTAAAAATAAAGAAGAAGTCAAGAATGTAACCAATATACATTTATTATCGGCAATAAAAGAGGAAACAGCTAAAACGATAACTAAGCTAGGAGGAGACCGTTATCTAACGGTTTAATTCAGTTGAAACACCTCCAACGTTCACCTGAAACAGCCCAACCGATATTGAAGGAGTTTAACTACATAACGGATTCATTGTTGGTTTCATGTACTAAATAAAGGGAGTATTGGACAAGTATAGGACATGGACATACACATTGCTTATACTATAGTTACACACATACACTTAGCTGATCACAAACACTCACACAATCATTGTAATCATAGTACACTCGTCCACATAATCATCCGAAGTTGTATCTTTTTACCATTTTAAATATTTACAAACAAGGCAGGGGCCTAGACTCCTCCCGAGGTTTCATGTCGGTGATCTATAACTGATCAAGAGCTTTCCTCGTAGATCGTGTGTTGTTCCTCTTGTTATTTGCTTTATTTGTCTATTTCTAACAGTTCCATCCTGAGGATATAACTGTCCATCCTGAGGATATAACTGTTCATCCCGAAACTAACTTAAGACATCCCGACCTTAGTTGTCATATTTTTACTTATTAAACATCCTGATACACTATCTCAAGAATATTATTGATCTACAAACATATTTCAACACATTTAGCACTCTACCTCACATAAACTAATTTGGAATATAAAGTTATTTTTTTTAGATAATTTTTGACCAAAACAATTTGACGCCCACCGTGGGGCAAGTGGTGCTATTTTAACAAAAAACTTTGTTAAAACTCTCTTTTATTCAATTTTTATTTACAAAATTTGACAACTATGGGTTCTTCACAAAAATTTGTTTCAACATCCATGCCATCTACAACTTCTGCCAGAAACACTCCCTTACCACCTCCACCTGCACTTCCAAGAAGTTCCACTTCCCAAATCCCATCTAGACCGTCAGGATCTACTCCTCCTGTTTTTGTATCGAATGATGAATTACTTTCTATGTTTGCACTAATGAAGGATTCGATAAATCAACAACAAGACATAAACCGGATGTTGATAAGAGAAATTCAAGCTCTTAAGTCATCCTCAAGGTGGCCAAGTGAAGACATAGGGACACCATTGAAACCCAGGATGTTAGATTTTAATTTTAGCATCTCTGGAGGAGTACATCAAGGAGATTTCGTCCCCATGAGTTTTGGATTCTCTGCCCCAGAAACGATTACTGCTCCCAGGAAGCTGACCACCAGGGATACAGGATATGCACCTGTGCCATCCCAATGATATAATACCAACGGTAACAATTTAAGTTCTAGCACTTTTACTACTAATGGGGTTGCTTCTTTGCATGATACAGGAATAAGCCCTTAGTTAGCAAGGGAACATTAGAAGATCAAGGATATGGTATTTAGTGTTCCAAAGATAGTACAACCCATCCCTGAAATATCCTCAGCATGCCATAGAGTGTCAAGATTTGCACTTCCCATATGCGATGCGGAGATTCCAAAATGATTCCAAACTCCAAGCATGAAGCTCTATGATGGATCTACAGATCCTGAGGAGCATGTGGCTCAATATAGGGAAAGGATGGAAATAAATCCAATCCCTTCCAATCTGAAAGAAGCATGTTTATGCAAGGCATTTGGTTCAACTCTCACCGGTCTAGCCCTTAAATGGCTCCTAAGTGTTCCACCCTATTCTATTACTTCTTTTTCACATTTAATTAACATGTTTAATAACCAGTTTTCCTGCAGTCGAACGTTCGAATGTTTGACAAGTGATCTATACAGGGTAACTCAACCACAGGGGGAATCACTAAGAGAATATATTACCAGGTTTGGAAAGGAAGCACTTGACATCCCGAACCTGGATGTCACTACAACAGTACAGGCATTGAAGATGGGGCTGCAGAGAGATTCGCCATTCTATTAGGAATTGGTAATTAACCCATGTAGGAACTTGGATGAAGTCAGGAACAGAGCTTTGAGATTCATCCGACTTGAGAATGATAAGAATATACAAGAGAGGATAGAATCATCCTCAAAATACAACCATCCCAATCGAAAATCCACTCCACATACGAGCCATATATGCATAAACCTCAAGCTAAGCCTGATAATAAGAAGGTCAATGTGGTAGAGGATGACGATGAGGATGACTGCCCTAAATTATCAGAATATTGTTTTTCTGTCGATGTAACAGGTTTGATGTATGCCATGAAGGATCTAGGGGACAAAGCAACATGGCCAGGGAAGGACAACAAGACAGGATGGAAAGACAAATACAAATGGTGTGCCTTTCACAAAGATTTTGGCCATATCACTAAAGATTGCATTTCACTATGAATGGAGATAGCATATCTCTTAAGCAAGGGTCACCTCAAGGACCTCCTGGGCAAAAAGAAATCAAGATCTCAGGATGGCGCAAACATCCCGGAAAGAGCAGCATCCCCACCTAAGGATGCTGGCATTATCAACTTCATTTCAGGAGGGTCAGATATTTGTGGAACCTCATACTCAGCTGCTAAAAGACATGCAAGGGAAGCAAAATCTGAAAAAGGAGAAAGACCAACGAAGACGACCGTCCTGATAACCTCAAAAGTGATAAGTTTTGATGAAGAAGACAGAGAAAACACCCTTGACCCTCATCATGACGGTTTGGTTATTACTTTATATATGGCTAACCACTTTATTCGCAGGATTCTTATAGATGGAGGAAGCTCAGTAAACATCATCCAGCTTGAGGCCCTCAAGAGGATGAACATCCGGAATCGGAGATAGTTTCCAGGTCATCAGTTTTGGTGGGCTTTAGTGGAGAAACCAAGAGCACAGTGGGTGACATCAAACTACCGGTATATGTAGAGGGGGTGAACTCTATCCAAAGATTTTGTGTGATAGATTCCCTATCCTGCTACAATGTCATCCTGGGGAGACCCTGGATACATGATATGAAGGCCGTGCTTCAACATATCACCAATGTGTTAAACTACCCACACCTTGGGGAATTGTGAAGGTCAATAGCGATCAACAAGAAGCCAAGGATTGCTACACGACATCAATGAAGGCCTCATCCCGACAAGCATAGCAATTATAGTAGAATGCACAGTGACATCCACATAATGTTAAAGCACATCCTGATCAGGATGTAAAAGCCATCTGCCTTGACGACAACAACGAGGATATCACTGTGCAAGATGTCTACTTTTGCTTGGAAACATGAAGATATGACCGGCATATCAAAGGATGTCATCACTCACAAACTTGGGATTGATAAAAGTTTCCAGCCCATTTAGCAAAAAAGAAGGAGGCTTGCTCCAAAAAGAAATGTCATCATCCAAGAAGAAGTAGACAGGCTGCTGAAGTCTAAGATGATAAGGGAAGTAAAATTCCCGAGATGGTTGGCGAATGTTGTGGTAGTCCAAAAGAAAAATGGGAAATGGAGAGTGTGTGTGGACTACACAGACCGTAATAAGGCCTGTCCTAAAGATCGATTCCCGCTACCACACATAGATTCAATGGTGGATGCTACAACAGGCCACGAGATGCTGACATTCATGGATGCATCCTCAGGATTTCAACAGATACAAATGGAACCAGATGACCAGGATGATACAGCATTCATGACACCGTTAGGTATATATTGTTATATAGCCATGCCATTTGGATTAAAAAATGCAGGTGCCACTTATCAGAGGCTAGTGAACATGATGTTCAAAGAAAAGATTGGGGACACGATGGAGGTCTACATTAACGACATGGTAGTAAAATCCAAGAAAGCAGAAGACCATCTTCGGGATCTTAAAGAAGCTTTTGACATCTTGGACGCTTACAAGATGAAGTTAAACCCAACAAAATGCCATTTTGGGGTTGGAGCTGGGATGTTTCGTGGATATTTGGTAACAAAAAGAGGGATAGAAGCCAGCCCTGAACAAATAAAAGCCATCCTTGATCTCAAATCCCCAAGAAATATTAAGGATGTGCAAAGGCTGACTGGCAGGATAGCAGCCCTGAATAAATTCATCTCGAAATCCTCAGAGAAATGTAAAGAATTCTATGACATTCTGAAAAAGAATAATAAGTTTGACTGGGGACAGAGACATGAAGAAGCATTAAAGAAGCTCAAAGATTATCTTGCAGCAACTCCATTGTTGATGAAGCTCGAGGATGGACAACCTCTCAAGCTATATCTTGCAGTTTCTGAGAATGCAATAAGTGTCGTATTGGTACAGGACTTTGAAGGGCAACAACATCCTGTCTATTATGTAAGTAAAAGCCTCCTAGATGCTGAAACCAGGCATTCACATCTCGAAAAACTCATTTTGGCTTTAATAATGGCTTCTACTAAGTTAAGGCATTATTTTTAAACACATAAAATATATGTTCAAACTAACTCTCCCATTAAAATGTATTAAGAAAACCTGAAATGTCTGGAAGAATGGCAAAAGGGTCAGTTAAATTAAGTGCCTTTGATTTAGAGTATGAGCCTAGAAATGCAATCAAGTCGCAGGCCCTAGCAGACTTTGTGGCTGATTTCAGTAGTGACATCCTGAGTGAAGTAGAGTCTGAAGTCCAACAACTAAATGAAAATTTAGGAAAATGGACTCTATACACTGATGGTGCTTCGAATGCAAGAGGCACAGGTCTGGGAATACTACTAAAATCGCCACAAAGGGACAATATACCCCATGCCATTAGATGTGCATTTCAAACAACCAATAATGAAGTTGAATATGAAGCTCTCATTGCTGGTTTACAACTTGCTAGAGATTTACATATAGTTAAAATTAAAGTCTTTGTTGATTCTTTGTTGATTACTAACCATTTCAATGGATCATATGCAGTAAGAAGACAAAAGTTAGCCATTTATCTTGAAATCATTAAAAATTTAGCTACTTCTTTTGTAGAATTGTTACTAACACAAGTACCTAGGGAAGAAAATGCTAAAGCTGACGCCCTAGCAAATTTGGGATCCTCCTTTAATTTACCAGAAGGATCCAAGATTCCTATCATTCACATCCTGCAACCAGAAATCGAAGAGTGGCATCCTGAAGATGGCGAGGCACATCTTGAGGAAAAAACAGACCATCCTGAGGATATCACTGTTTTGGCCACTCAGAAACAAGATGACTCATCATGGATGACTCACATAATCAAATATTTGCAAGAAGATGTCATTCCTGATGAAGAAAATCCAAAGGCTTTCGGGATAAAGGTATCTAAATTTACAATTATAGACAATATTTTGTATAGAAAGTCTCTTGCAGGTCCATATTTGAGATGTCTCAACGAGGATGAAGCAAACGAAGTACTCAAAGACATCCACAAAGGAGATTGCGGAAATCATACAGGAGGATGATCTCTCTACTCGAAGACTCTGAGGACGGGATACTATTGGCCTATTATGAAGAAGGATGCCATGCTATATTCCCAAAAGTGTGATGCATGCCAAAGACATAGCAACATACTTCACCAGCCTGCTGAACCACTACATCCTATTGTTTCACCATGGTCCTTCATGAAATGGGGAATGGACATAGTAGGAAAACTACCCAAAGCTCCTAGAGGAAAGGTATTCATGCTAGTAATGACAGATTACTTCTCGAAATGGATTGAAGCTGAAGCATTTGGGCAAGTTAGAGATAAAGAGGTGGTCTCATTCATCAAAAGAAACATCCTGACGCGATTTGGAGTACCATCTTAAATCATTTGTCACAATGGTTCCCAATTCATTAGCAAAAGAACAACTGACTTTTGTGAGAGTTGGGGAATCAAGATGGTAACTTCAACACCAGTCCATCCTTAAGCTAATGGACAAGCAAAATCCTCAAACAAAATCATCGTCAACAACTTGAAGAAGAAGATTGGGGAAAAGAAAGGAAAATGGGAACAAGAACTTCCATTTGCACTTTGGTCTGATATGACTAATTCAAAGGATGCAACTACTAATTATGAAGCATTACTACAAGACTTGGAAACTGTGGATGAACTCAGGGATGCTGCTAGAATAAGGATGGCAGCATATCAACAAAGGATTGCTAAAGCATACAACAAAAACATCAGGATAAGAAGATTTCAAGTAGGAGACTTGGTATTGAGAAAAGCCTTCCAAAATACAACAAAACCAAGTGATGGTAAGCTGGCTCCAAAGTGGGAAGGTCCATATTTAATCGATTCTGAAGCAGGGAAAGGAGCATATTGGTTGTCAACAATGGAAGGAGAGATTCTACCAAGAGCTTGGAATGCTATACACTTGAAATACTACCATGCTTAAGGATGCATATGAGAAACCATGATCCGAATCACAGATGGGATGAAGGTGAAGGCTGATAGAGAAGAATCATCTCCATATGTAATACTTATCCTTGATTTATTTCGATCGATTATATTTTTTACTAAACATGGTCTAGAAATAGTCCATCCTGAGAATTTTGCAGTACCATCCTGAAGATGGAATGCTTAGAAGACTAGGGGGCTGGCCACCCTCTCCTCCGTTAAGGTGTCTGACACCTTCCTAAGGTTTAGAGGTATTCACCTTTCACATTGGGTTAGCAACCCTCGCCTAGAGCGCACGATGCCCATGTATATTCTCGGGATGGTAGGACCAGTCCATGTAAAACTGGCTGACAATTTCATTACCTTTGAGGTATACGATGGAGCTCTTAAGGTTTAGACATTTTTCAATGTCTCAAATGGTTAGACGTTTTTCGACGTCTCTTCGGGCCTTGTCGCCAATTATTACTAAAGGCCTCGTCGCAAGTTATTCTCGAGATGTTACATATTGGTCTTGTCACCAAGATTATTTCAAAAAGGGGATCCCAATTAAAACAAAGGCCTTGTCGCCAGGATAATAACAAAGTCTTCCTTTGCAGGATATTATCGAAACATAAGTCTTTCTTATGAAAGATTACGAGATCTATTCTGAAGATATCACACTGGGACATCCTCAGAATGCGAGACCATCCCAAGGATGGAAAAGGAACTAGATGCATCCTTAAGATGCAACACTATCGCAAAAATGAAGAAGAAACTAGGGACATCCTCAGGATAATGAAGACCATCCTGATGATGAGAAGAACTTATATGGAATATGAAAAGATCAAGTACTATTTTTCATTCTTTTATAACACTAAGTGTTTGTTAATGTTTGCAGAATATTGGAGAACACGAAGCTGATAGTGTCAATAAGTTGTTATTATATTATTTATGCATCATGATCAAAATATGATGCCAACCCCTGGCTTCATCCTAAACCAGGACCCATCCACCTGGGGTCAGCATTTCAAAGTCAGGGTTGAAAAAGAATTTGGGGCTTCGTCTTGAAAATCAAGATCCCTCCACCCCAAAAACTTTCATTGTACATACAAACATAAAAAGAAATTGTTTAATTGTTCAGAAACCAATCAAATATCATAAAAAGTGGGCACTAGCCTAGTCATCTCATCCTTCGTTGCCCACCGGTTCATCAACCTGAAACTCCTTGGCCACACCAGCATTTGTTACCGCAGCCTCCTTGCCGGCATCCTGAGGATCAGCAACAGGGACGGACTCAGATGCCACATCCTTTCCACCCAGACTGAGAATCTTCTCCTGCCAAGCCTCCACATCCCAGTCTTCCATCTTGAAATTGGGATCCCTAGCCTGCAATGCCATTCTCACCCTAGCTTGAAAGACGGAGATGGTGGAAGACTTCATCAAGCCTTGTTTATATTCTTCCATATCCTTTTCGTGACCCCTAATGCTTTTGTCTTGAGCAGACTTCACAACCTTCATCTCAGTCTCCACCTTGCCTAGTTTCTTCTCGAGCTGTTTGGTCTTGTCAAGAGCAGATTTCTTTGCGCCTTCAAGCTTGGCCTTAGTATTAGCAAACTCTTTGTTCATATCATCCAGGGACTTCATCACGTATTCATGCCCCTGTAGGAAAGAAGTCAGGTAAGTACTCGAACCCTATTACATGTTAATAATAACCATAACCATCCTCAGGAAAAGTAACGTACCTGAAGAACAAACTGAGAGACTTTGCCCAAAATGGCATCACAACTTAGGCCATCAAAGGGAGAAGTTTCTTGAGTCGAAGTGCTGACAGCCTTCCTTTTCTTAGAAGAAGGTGCAGCTCTGGCCTTAGGGGCAGGGGGACTTGTCATCCTGGAGCTGGATGGAGAAGTTATCTTTGAAAACTTGATATCTTGACTGTCAATCTCGTCAAGATCAAAGTAATCAGGCTTCTTTGCTGAAATCAAGAAAAACGTATATAGGTTAATATAAAAACCAAGGATAAACATATTCTCAGGATATGACTTACCAGACATCTCAGTGGCACGACTTGTAGAAAAACTTTCTTCTATCCCAAAAGTCCTTGCTGAAGCAGGTAGCTTTAGTATCGCCTTACGTCTGATGAAAGCGTCATCCAAAGTAGGAACAAGTTTTGCGAAACAAGCACCTGCGAAATGAAGATGATTTAGAATATCACTAACATCCCAAGGATGTGACTATCCTATTTATATCTAACATATTTACCGCTTCTTAACCAAGACATGGGAATTTCATCCCCATAAGGATTAGAATCCCTCCTTACAAAAAATAATTTTGATTTCCAGGGCCTATCAGATCTCACAACGTTATGTAGCAGAGGAGGTTCTTTATCAATAAGTTGAAGAACATAACGGTTTGACCTATGTGTCCTTAACTTATATATGTATGGCAGGTCACCAACTTGAAGATTAATGCCGAGAGTCTGAATGATCTTATCACAAAGTATTAAAATCCTCCAGATCTCAGGCATGGCCTGGGCAAAAGCCATTCCTGTCGCATCAAAGAATTCTTTGATGAAATCTAGGAATGGATGTTTGAGGCCAAGCTGGAATGGTAAAAACAAAAAGCAAACCCAGGCAGAAGAAGCAAAGTTAGACTTTGCATTTAGGTCAAAAGGGCCTAAAAACGGCAGAATCAGGAAAAGCCCCTGATTTCTTAAGGGATTGAATATCTTTATCATAAAAAGTACAAATTTCTTGATCAGGATCTTTGATCAGGTGTTGAGCTGTGAAATCCTTAGGAATCCCAACACTTCCAAGAGCCCTCGTTAATTTCTTACTCATTATAAAAAACTAAATTAAAAGACTTCTTTTTCAGGAATAAGGAAAAGAAGACGAGAAAGAAGCAAAAGCAGTTACCTTTTCAAATAATCCAAGTTAATTAAAAGGAGGAAGAGAAAGCCTAGATATAGGCAGCAGGATATGATGAGGCATAACGGTCATCACGAAAAGTTAGCCTGAAAAATAGCCGTTAGATCTCAAAACTTGGAGAGATAAGCCCATCAATTGAGAAAAATATTTTTACCATTAAAGATAACGGTAACATATCTTTGGGGACAATTGTTGTGGGTGAAAATCCTCAGGATGATTTTACCTCACATCCCTAACGTACCATCCCCAGGATGCTAGAGGACTCAACTGACTTTGGGATATAACTATATTTCAGCATGTGAGCATCTTGAAGATATACTAACAAGCTATCTTTATATGATATAATTGCAGGTACAACTACATTATAATATGGGCCTGAAACTGACTTCCAACGTCTACATTAGTTGGTCAAAGAAACTAAATATGGTGGAGGTTACGAGCCAAGGTCTAAGCATAAAGAAGAAGTCAAGAATGTTACCGATGTACATTTATTATCGGCGATAAAAGAGGAAACAGCTGAAACAATAACTAAGGTAGGAGGAGACCGTTATCTAACGGTTTAATTCAGCTGAAACACCTCCAACTTTCATTTGAAACATCCCAACTGATATTGAAGGAGTTTAACTACATAACAGATTCATTGTTGGTTTCATGTACTATATAAAGGGAGTATTGAACGAGTATAGGACACAGACATACACATTGCTTACACTATAGTTACACACATACACTTAGCTGATCACAAACACTCACACAATCATTGTAATCGTAGTACACTCATCCACATACTCATCCAAAGTTGTATCTTTTTACCATTTTAAATATTAACAAACTAGGCAGGGTCCTAGACTCCTCCCGAGGTTTATGACGGCGATCTATAACTGATCAAAGGCTTTCCTCGTAGATCGTGTGTTGTTCCTCTTGTTATTTGCTTTATTTGTCTATTTCTAATAGTTCCATCCTGAGGATATAACTGTCCATCCTGAGCATATAACTGTTCATCCCAAAACTAACTTAAGCCATCCCGACCTTAGTTGTCATATTTTTACTTATTAAACATCCTGATACACCATCTCAAGAATATTATTGTTTTACAAACATATTTCTACACATTTAACACTCTACCTCACATAAACTAATTTGAAATACAAAGTTATTTTTATTAGATAATTTTTGACCAAAACAATTATGGTCCCCTTTTTATCATTACAAAACTTTCTCCAGTTTCAATATAAACACATAACTCCTGATGTTTAGGCACATGCTTTAACATACTTACCACATCAAGATAGGTTCCTAAAGATCTTAAACCAAAATCTGAATCATATATCCAGGAACCAAATAGTGGAAATACATAACATACCCATGACTAGAACCTAGTTCTTTTGCAATGTCATGCATTTCCAAAACTGAGAACTAATCTACATTAAGCAAATCAACATGACTCACCTTACCATTGACATATTCGCTCTCTGGAAACTCTGTAAACACACCACCATGGTGTACCTTCAGACAAAACAACTCGTGATATATCCCTGAAACAGAATAAAGATTGTATTTTTTAAAAAAAATATTCAAACTTTTTACCATCATTAAGAATGATAATGAAAATACTTACGATATATGTCATCATCGTAATCTAAATCATCGTTTTCTTTCCTAATCGACCATTTTATAATCATATTGTTAAACCCTAGTTTGAATTTCGATCTGAATAACTGATTGTGGAACAAATGTGAAGAAGGGAGGAAGAGTAATCGTTTTTTTTTTTCTTTTTTTTTATGGAGTGTATGTATATAAGAAACACAATTCTTGAAAGGACAATAATGCCCTGACACGTGAGGTTAATTAAAGTCAGTTATGTTTTAGCGTTCGTTAGTGCTAATCCCCTATTATGTTAAAAATAAATAAACTTAACCCCTTAACATGAAACTTTTAAACCTTAATACCCAAAGGTTAAACTAAATGCAAACCACAGGGACTAATTGCGTAATTTTCTCTAGTATTGATATCAAATTGAAGCATTAGTGTATTTTAGCGGACCCAATTTGATGTACTTATGTTAAGTTTAAGTTGCTTAGCAATGTCAATGCCATAATTATTTACGAAAACCTCAAAATTATGGGAATAAATGTATCAGAGTTTAAATGCACTTTTTATTCGTGATGTTTAGTATTAATTTACTACCGAGTAAGCATAATTTGCCCAATTTATGAGTGTCAAATCCCACTAACAATACCTAACTGGACCTGACTCTCTCTCTTTCTCTCATAAGCAACAAACAACTCCTTAATTTTAAGAGCACATATGCCACGGTAAACATATTTTTTCCACTTTTTGCATCCGATTTTTATGTAACTTATAATTTCTTGGTTTCATCATATTCGGATGTGTGGGTGTGGTAGTTTAGGGGTATGGCTGATAAGTGAGCATCCAGGTTTGGTTCCATTTTTCTTTTGTATATCTATGATCTTGTTTTTCTTTGGTTTATCGACACATGTTTTGTTTTGCCAACCATGACGTGGCATCTTTTACATGTTTTGACACGTACGACATTTTGCAAATCATGTCGTGGCTTTTTTACACATTCACCATCATCATCTTTTACCTGTCTTCACCATCATTATCCTCTAAAAAATCAGGTCTACTTTACTTTTTTATGGTTTGAATTCCTTAATCATGCTGTTACAGCCTTACATATTAAGTTTGGTGTTGTGGTGATCAATCGGCATGACAGATTCTGGTTTCGGTTCCTCTTTGCATCTCTTTTAACTCTGCTAACATGTCAAAGCAAACATCCCCAACTTTACTTGCAACTTGGAACCTTTACATAATTTAATTAAAGGCCTTAATTGGATTTACTTTTATGTTTAGTGAATTTTCCAAATTGTTACTCTAATTGGTATTTGAATACGAAGCCCGAGGACGCAAAAACAATTATTGTAGTTAAACATTTTTGTGGCATAGATCTAATGAGCCAGACATTGTAACCAGAGTTGAGTATTCAGAGGTATATATATCCATCTTCATTGAAAAATTATTGTAATTAAACATATGTCTGATGCAATAATTAGTGTATGATTGTTTACATTTTTTTACACATCATCATCGTCCCCTTCTTTGCCTTGCTTTAAATCGACAATCATGTAGCTTTTGAAACAAGTGATGAAGTCAAACCTCTAACCATTATATGCAAATGAGCCACGTAGTGGAACAGAATCTGTAGCTTCGCGCTATACTGAGGGAGCACGTAGAGTAGGTATTATTAGCGAGCACTTATTAAAAAAATACCCTAATACGATCTTTTAGAAGCAACATATTTTAGCATGAGCTACATTTTATTATAAAAATGCCATATAACATAAAGATTGCATTCAAATATCTGAGGCATGAAACCTTTTTATTTGAAATTGTGAATCATATTGTAAATAACAAATATTGTTAAAATCTAAAAACAACTTTTTTTAAATATTCATGATTTAAAAAAGATGAATAACATGGTTATTACATTAAAATATTTGTTATAAATGTGGCATTGTTAAAAGCTATAAGAAATCATTAAGAAAATAATATATTATTTCTTTTTCGATTGTATACTAGTATTCCGATTAGCAAAATAAATGTTAATACTTGGCTATTTGTATTAAGCTGGATTTATTAAGGATAAATCTTGTAACTTATTAGAATGCTTACTTATACGAATATCCATCCGTATGCAAAGATTTCAACCTTGCAAACCGGTGCTTCCAATTTTCTGGGGCATCGGTACATTTTTTTTTTTTTTTTTTTGCATCGTATATGGTTTCAATTATGGCGACGTTTTGCATGTTTTGTCCCTTTCATTGAAATAAGAATATGACGTGGCTGAATGTCTATTATTGTCATGTCTTCCACCATTTTGAACTCTTATTTAATCAACCTTTTAGCATAAGCATGCCCCTCTAAAAATTGAGTAGGTTCATGTTCTTTGTGGTGTTTTCTTGTAAGCTTGCCGATTTTCTTTGCCCGTGAGTATGTAGTTGACTTGGATGTTGCCTTGTACACACCATCATGAGTCCACATTAGATCGACAAGCCTTGTTGATAAAGTCCTTTAACGATCTTCTCCGCTTTTGTGTGACAACAACGCATCCAAGACTGAGTGTTGTGTTTTGCACCCATTCCAATATCTTCTTATGTGTCACATACAATAGTTGGCAATGATCAAATCATACATGTTTTAGTCAAAAATCAACAAGTTAATTTTGTGTTCCGAATTAGTTAAATGAGGTAGAGTGCTAAAATGGTTTTGTAAAATTATTGTTATTGAGATATGTAACATACGTATTTTTCCATTCTAGTCCTTATATTCTTGTATCTTGTCATTTTACACCCTTGTAATCCCGAGCTTATGATTAATGGAAAAGTATTTTGTCAATTGCATTTAATCTTAATTTATTTCATTTATTCTATAAACTCTATGTGACGCAAACTTTATGTAACCTCTCGTGATTTTTAGTTTTGCATATATTCTAAATTCTATACTAAACAAATTCCAAGTTTGCCTTTATTCGCTTCTTTTACGTTACTCCTACCAATTCATGACGAATTGTCATTATAATTTATCCTAATCAATTTAGAAACTCATTTAGTTAAGATCTTGATATATATTTATTTTTTTAAATAAAACATATATATTTATCTAATAATAATACTTTCAAAATAATAATAATAATAACTAGGATGATCCCGCCGCGTTGTGGCGGTCGTGTAACGGTGCTCATTAGATTGTAAATTTAACGGAAGCCAAGTTCCAAATGTACCGACCCCATAATACACAGCATCAAAATAAACAGATGCAAAGAATAGATAGATAATTCAAAAGTTACTATGTTTCTAAGGGATACACTGCCTGGAAGCTGGAAAAAAATAAAACAAAAAGGTCCAGACTTTATCTACATTGTTACCTTAAGTTCATACCAAATTCCAAAACATAGATATCCCTTCTTAATAGCTTACAGGGATGTTTACCAAACACAAGTAATATATGAACATTTAGCTAATCAACCATGTATGTTATAAACTGACTATCAACCGAAGTGCACAAAAGAGAATAAACAGCGAAATCACTCACCACAATATCAACTCCACTTAGATTGGAAGAAAGCTTCAGCCCGGTTAACTAACACAAGCAGGATGATAAGCTTTAGGGCAATTCCTGCAAAAAGAAAAACACCAAAAATAAATAAATCAATCCAATTAAATTATGCAAATTCTAATGATCATAAATTAACACTCACCTCCTATCACACAGCACAAGGTCTCCACCATCAGAGCAAATGAAGCAAACGTCCTCCTCAATTGTCTTCCTTGTGTAGCTTTAAAATTCTCCCCACCTGTTTTACGTTTTCCCACACCAGATTTTGTAGAAAAATAAAAAAAACCCAATGTCTTAACCTCCTCGATCAATTTAGTTACCGAAACTGGAGTGCGATTAAACATCTTGGATCCTTGACAAAAACTTATACATGTCCAATACACCCCTAATCCCAAATGTAAACACCATTGAGCGATAATTTGCCAAACCGTTTGTGTAAAACGGCACGACACAAAGAGATGCTCACATGTTTCCTCATAATCCCACAAAACACACAGTTAACATCAGGGCAATGAATGTTCCTAGCAGCCAATGCAGAAAAGGCACAACAATACTGATTTTTTTGGGGGTCCAGTTGTGAATCTGGAAAGCGTATTTTATGCTGGTCACTGAGAACATACCTGTGTGATGTGGCACCTAAACCCATTGATCTGCACTTATGTTTAAGCTAGCTGAAGACAACACTGCCAAGAGCTGTTGTATCTCTGCAAAGTCAGTCGTGGTTTCAAGTGGCGGAATCCATTCCCATAGGACAGTTTATCTTTCTTAATCATGAATAGAGCTGAGGGCACAGTAAACAGTGGAGCACGCCCATGTTTTTTCTACCACACCCAAGTTCACCTTTAATGGACCGAAACAAATTTATACCAACCTTATCAAAAGCAGAATGGATACTATGAATTCGTACATGCATCAAACTCCTCCCAACTACAACCCAATTCCAACAACCAAACACAAATTGTAACATCAATTAACAGGAAGAAAACAAACAACAGAACAATGTATTCCAACATATAAACATCAAATTGGAGTGGTGCCGCAGGGAGATTAGCAAAGAAAGAAAGGTGTTGTAAACTGAAATCTTAGAACACTCACCATAGTTAGCTTCTAGTTTCGAGAGAGAGGGGGAGAACATGCCTGCAAATTTCAAGATAAAAATCATGATCAGAAGCCATTTTTTATATAATAATATCAGTTTTAGGGCATGTTAATCAGTAAAAGAGTTTCAAGAAATCAAATATTAAAAGCAAAATCAATAAATTCAAACAACCCAAAAAAAAATACGCATACCCCATCAAACATCAACAGCAAAACGAAGCGGATTGCAGCAACAAACATGATCGAGTAATAAGCACCAAAAAAAGAGTTTAGTTCTACATACATATACACAGTACCATATCTAACAGTATAAGAGAGGAAAAAGGTGGTTTGTTTACCTCGGGTGTGGTTCGTCTATGACAAACGCGGTCGGAGCTGTGCGTATACTAATCGAGTAAAACTTAGGGCTTTGAGTCGAACACTATAAGAGAGGGGAAAAGGTGGTTTTTTTACCTCGGATTTCGTTCGTCTCCGGCAGACCTGTTCGAGAGGAGGAAGAGACCATCAGGTAGAATTGGTGACGTAGGGTTTAAAACCTAAAAGCCATAGAAAGTGCAAATCGATCGCCTGCAAGGAATCAGTAAGCGGCGGTGATGGGTTGTGGGAGGGTGTGCAATAGGTTTTTTTAGTGAAAGAAGAGCTCTGTGATGAAGATACGTGTGTTCTCTACAGCTATTGATGGTCTCTAGAAAGTGTAGTATCTGAAATTACTAAAGTACCCATAGTACTTTAGCAAAACCATGTTTCAAAATGATATATATAATAATAATAATAATAATAATAATAATAATAATAATAATAATAATAATAATAATAATAAAATAAATGGGGAAAACGTGGGTTATCTTTGACTTTGTGTCTCAACAACATACAACATCAAATGTTCATGTTGTTTTTATTCGATTATTTATTTATTTTTTTGTACTTTCGACCACAGCAGGAACAACCATTAACGGCCATTAACAACCCTATTAACTCTATTTAAGACCCAACCAACTCACCCCACCTATAAATGTCACTCCTCTCCACCCCTTAATCCTCTGTTCATCACTAAAACTCTCTAATCTTTAAGTTTTCAAGCCAAACTTCCTGTTTTGCATCAGTAAGTTTCTTGGCTTAAAACTTCAACTTTCATTCTATTTTTCTTCTTCTTTTCTTCTTAAAATCCTTTGGAGAAACCTCTAGGACATATCCCTTGCTTCTCCACAGAAGTATATAATGGATAGAACACCAAAAAGAGGCCTAAAAGGTGATTAGTTTCTATGATTCTTTTATGTCCTAGGATCTTTGTTGTAAAGAATCCATCCAAGTCCACCAACAACCTAATGTTGGATGGATTTGTGCTATGGTAATGGTTGACAAAGGAGAGCCGAAGCTCATCCAAACAAGTCACCATACTTTACTTAAACCTCCTAGTTAAAGTATGTATTATTATAAGTATACTTTCTAATCTTTTATCCTATTACTCTAGTAACAATCTCTTGGAAGGTTTGTGGTTACACCCTACCTTACCAACTCTCTTGACCCTTCTTGTGCTATGGATTTATCCACACTAGAAAGGGGAAATCCCGTATCCAAAACCCACGTTTACTCCATAAGCGAAGTGGTTATGATATGAACCTATCAAATGGATTCACATTCCTAACATTATACCATCCGAATCATCTAGGATGATTTTGTGCTTGGTCTAACTTAATCTCATGACCATCCGGATTGCCCTAAAGGCAATTTGTGCTTGGTTTGCCTAAAAGGCTTGCATGACCCTCGTGAATCTACAATCTAAAACTCGAACCTAAAACTCTAATTCTTAATTCTAGTTAATCGGAGCTAAAGCTAAATCATAAGACTTATCTTTGGAACTATATCAAGACACAACCAAAGGTGAGTCCATACTTGTCCCCCTTTTATTCTTTATTCTTTGGGGCTCAACATGTATCACCATCAAAACTTAAACAATTTCATACTCTTAAAAACTATTATGCTCAATCTAAATGCTATTATGCAATGCCATGCTAGAATTCAAAGTCTTACATGCAAATGTACGATTAGTTAACAACCCACCTTACATGTATAGCGCTATAGGTTGACACGCCGCCCCCTTTATGGGACATGATAAGATGAAGTCTTTTGTGTTATCGAGTGTTGTTGCCGTTTGTTGTTGTATGGTTCTACGTACATATGCCTATAACATGATGATTCAAGTAGACTTTTCTTATACTATGTACTTAGACTAAAAACTCGTATGCTCACCAATGCTTTATGTGTTGAAGGATATTTTATACATGTTGCAGGAAATGTTTAATGCAGGATTTTCAAGAAAAACTACTTAAGATTGGACTAGAAACTCACGCTAGTTTAAGTTCTATGTTTTGATGTTGTAGTTCTCTTTTTCATGAAACAATTTGTATTCCGTATCTTTTAGACAATTATTATGCTATGAATGAAATTTTATCTTTAAATCATATTGTCACAATTAGTGTCATGAAGTCTTTGAACAATCTACCACAAGTCTTGCCCCGATGTATTCTGCCTTCGGTAGGGGTGTGACAGATTGGTATCAGAGCCATGACTATAGGGATCTAGGAAAAATTGCCATGTTTGACCTAGACTATAGTTAAAAACCTTTTTGACCATTCCTTTTATCATGCTTAATATACTTGTTCTCCCTGTCTTGCTTCTACTCAATCTTTTGGTCCTTAAAATTTACCTTCCTATTTGTGGATTACTCTACACTCGAAGACGTTCGTATAACACAAACAAAAGGAAATCACCAAAATAGGCGTGAAACCCTCACTTTGGTGATAACTTTTAATCCGCGTAAAATCTTTGTGTTTTTGAAACTACACCAAGATAGGAATGATATCCTCACCTTGGTGGAAATTTCACAATTCTCGTTCTAGTGGACACTTACCAATTGAAGATTAGAATTAATTTTCTCACCACATTGGACTAAGGGTAAAAACCACACTCAAAGAAACGACCTCACTAAGATAGGAGTGAAATCCGCAACTTAGCGACTAGTTTCAATCCTTGATATTTTTTTTAAAATCTCGCCAAAGTCTCAAATTTACTAATGACAAGAAACATGCAGTAACTGGAAGGGTGAATACCGTTAACCGCAAGTTCGGCGAGAGTATTTCCACCTATTAGGCCAAAGCATGTTTTCAAACTCAAAGGTAAATTCGAACCACTTTGGTTAGTCTTAGTTTCGTTCCAGAACACTCCAATTGCTTGCTTAAACAAGCCTCTCATTTTATGTTAATATTACTTTCAATGTTGTTGTCATCTATGTTTTCACTATATATATTTGATTTACTTTTACTCGTAAAGGCTCTCAAGACTCGCATCTCAAGTACTCTAGAAATCTCAAAACAATACTAATAATCGCAAACCAACATTAATCAAAGCTCCTTTATATTGTCTAAATGCACTATACTTGCTTATACTTACATGTTATGCTTTATAAACAATGTGAAACTACATGCTACTTGAACAATTTGACACTATGTGCTTTGTATGCTTAATTCATTCCTAAAAACAAAGACAAAATGCAATCTTTATGCAAATAAACCATTAATCAAAGCTCATAATCCCTTTTTGTTTATCCCTTAGATGTCTTCCATGTCCAACCGAAGAAGCTCAAAACAAAGCACCAACAAGAAAATTCTCTCTTTCATGGCCAAGCAAATGGCCAAGGTAATACCCGAAGAGGTTAGCAAAATCCAAGCCTCCGCAAGCCCACATGGTTCTGTTGACTCAATAGCCGAATCCTCCAAAACTACCTCCTTCACCTTTAACCAATTTAACCTACATCGACCCGACTCTTTCACGGGAAACGATGGTGCTACCGCTATGCTCGAATGGTTTGACCACATCGAGCTAGTTTTCATCAATAGTGAATGTCGGGAGGATCTCCGCACTCGTCACGCCACTAGTGTATTCAAATCAAGGGCACTCGAGTGGTGGAAAAGCGAGAGAGCCACCCGTGGAAACGAAGCCGCTTTAGCTCTGCCGTGGGAGGAACTCAAGCGACTCATGATTGAGGAGTTCTGCCCCGCGCAAGAGATTGAGCAACTCAAAGATGAGTTTTGGATACTCAAGCAAAACAGTGGTGATAACCCAACCTATACCAATCGTTTCAAGCAACTCCTTGTCCTTGTACCTCACCAATTCAACACCACTAAAAGAATCATAGCTAAGTATCTTAAAGGCCTTCCAACGAGTGTTTGTGATATCGTTGAAGGAGCCGAACCCACCACCCTAGAAACAGCAATTCGGTTAGCTTCTAAAATCTCGGATAACCAAGTGAAAGATGGAACCTTAACTATCCCAAACACCACCAAAACCGTCAATCAAACCACCACCATTCCCACTGACAAACCAAAGGAAGCCAAAACCCTATCAACCCATCGCAATAACCGCAAACGCAAATCCCGAAACCAAAACTATGCCGTTGCAATTCCATCCACCGAAGCTCAAGCTCCAACTCCTCTTAACCAAGTGCCTGCCAAGAAACCTTACACCGGCTTATTCCCAAAGTGTAACACGTGCCTATTTCATCATCTACCAACCTCTACTTGCCGTTTCTGTAACAATTGTAACCGCTATGGGCACCTTGTCCAAACTTGCAAAACTGGCCCTAGACCCCAAAACAACCAACCTCAAGTTGCCAACCAACCCCGAGCCACTAACCAACCTCCTCTATCCATTGGCAATGGTCGTGCATGCTTTAAGTGTGGTGATCCTAGCCATTTTTCTCCTCAATGTACCCGCAACAACCAAGCTAAAGTTCAAGCTCCGGCTCAAAATCAACCACCCAGGGGTCGCGCCTTCAACCTCAATGCGGCCCAAGTTCAAACTGAAAATGATGTTGTGAACGGTACATTCCTTGTTAATGGATCTTATGCTTCTATACTCTTTGATACTGGTGCGGATAAGAGCTTTGTGTCTCTAGAATTTGAACCCTTACTTGCTTGTGCACGATCTAAATTATCGGAACCTTTCACCGTTGAAGTCGCAAAATGGTGAACCCATCTATATAGATTTGATTATCAAAAACTGCACCTTGAATCTTAATGACCATGATTTCTACATAGATCTAAATCGTGCTGAAGTTGTTTGTTTTGAAAAATTTATCCGTATACCGCTTCCTAGCGGTGACACTTTACAAATCTATGGTGAGAAAGCCTCCAAAGGACTCAAACTCATGTCTTGTAACCAAGCTCGAAAATATCACCGTAAGGAATATGTTACATTTTTGGCTCATGTGGTAACAACTCATGTCTTGTAACCAAGCACGAAAATATCACCGAAAATATCACCGTAAGGAATATGTTACATTCTTCACCGCATGAAAGAAATATTTTGTTATCAAAATCCAGTGCTCAGATCCCTCATGATTTCCAGCCTCAACGTTTGCTAGACCATCCTGAAGACAAGATTTGTACTTTCATCTGTATCAAACAGCTTTGGGGTCTACCAAACTCAGAAATGACTTTTGAGGCTGAAGCAAATAAGTCTACAAGCCAAGCTATCGCAATGTCTGGTAAGTTAACTTATTATCCTACAAATATCAAAGTTATATATACTAATGCAATATCTTGATCTAGGCAAGAATATTCCCTTTTTCAATCTTGAGGATATCGATAGTCTTGAAACATCCAAGGTTGCGAAAAATACTTCGGCCACCATGTCCCGGATGACAAGCCCTACTCCAAAGTCTAAGCCAACTTCATCCAAGAAGCGCAAGGGTTCCACTACCACAGCTGTTGAGTCTTCCCCTTTTGACAACATAGGGTTTCATGATGCTCAATCCAAGCTTACTCAAGCCTTCAATCAGGTATGATGATATCCAGAGGATGTTAGTTAGCTTAAAACATATTCACAAATTTACCTATTACTTTCTCATTCATGCAAAGAGCATCTCCGTCAGGCCTTTGAAGTTGTAGCCGCCCAGGTCCAGGAGTCCATGAATACCATTTGTGACCTACGAATAATCTCTTTTGCTAAGGAGGCTGAAATGGCTTGTAAGATGGATAAGCTAGAGAAGGAGCTTAAGGCAAAAATGGTTGAAAAAGTAATGTTGGAGGTTAATAAGGACAAGGAAATGGAGGAATATAGGTAAGGTTTGATGTCTTCGGCAGCTATCTCAGTGGCATAGGCCTGGGTGAAGATGGCCCTTCAATCCCGTGATCCTCTCTTTGACAAATTGGAATGGTACATTGATGGATAGCAAGCCAGAATTGCTTCGCTCAGTGGTGCTCTTATGGTGTGTCCTGATCCAGCACAAGGTGATCGCATTCTGATGAACCATTGACTACAGGAGATGCTGAGGATGCCACCCTGAAGATAGCACCTAAAGTGGTAGAGGAACCCGAAGTGGGCGATGAAGGCAGGAATGAAAAGACTTAAGCCCACTTTTTTATAGGTTTCTAGGTAGTAGTTTTTGGTTATTAGTTGTTTCTAATCGTCTTGCATCTGAACAATTTACTTTTCTGTACATGTTGGTGGTGAAATCTTCATGATATAACTAACCTATATTTTCTATGTGACATCCTTAGGATACTGCAGGCAGAACAGGATTCAGGATGACACTTAATATTATCTTATGCACATTCTGAGGATGAACTAATGAACTAACTTATGGTTATAATGCAGGATGATTCTACCTCATATTCTCTGAGTAACATCCTCAGGATACTGAAGGACTAAGCAGGGTACAAGATGTAACTGTGTTTTACTTTATGTGTATCCTGCGGATGGACTAACGAATTATCTTATTATAATGATATTGCAGGTACAATTAATCAATATTAAGGCTTGTAACTGATCCCCAACGGCTATATTGTCTCATTTAAGTCAAACAAATCAAGCATGATGATGTTATGCTTGCAAGCCAAGTCCAAGCTCAAAGGGGAAGTCAAACTTGTAACTGACTTGCATTAAATCTAGGCGAGAAAGGGGGAAACAGCCATATAACGACTATATTCAGTTTTAACAACACAACGGTCACTTGAAACAGTCCACAAGATCATTAAACACGGCGGATATCATGGGATTCATCATTTACTTTCGTGTAACTATAAATAGGGGTGATCAAACGTGTCTAGGACACATCTTCTCACTTGCTTAACACTTCATAGACACCTGATACTCTCTTTCTCTCTACACACACACAACACTCATATTGTAATCTTAGATACTCGTTCATAACCTATCCAAAGTTGTACTTATTTTTACCTTATTAATATTAACAAACAAGGCATGGGCTTAGACTCCTCCCGAGGTTTTGTAACGGCGATCATCAACAGATCAAGGGCTTTCCTCGTACATCGAGTGTTGTTCCTTTATTGTATTATAATTACAATCGTCTATTTTTGCTTAATTCACCTTTCTATCTGACAGTTACATCCTCAGGATATAACTGCGCATCCTGACCAATTTCTTTGCCATCTTGAGCATAGTTGTCATATTGTTATTTCTTTGCCATCTTCATAATACAACTGAGTTTTTAACATATTTCACACATTTAGCACTCTACCTCACTTTTACTAATTTAGAATACAAAATTATTTCTACAAGGTAATTTTTGACCAAAACAATTTGGCGCCCACCGTGGAGTAAGAGGTGCTATTTTTAACAAAAAATTGTTAAAACTTTTTTCCCAATCTATTTACTTCAAAATTCTTGACAACTATCGCCTCAAACCCTAAATATGTGTCTTCTTCCACACCATCCACAACCTCTGCCAAGAAAGTCACTCTACCACCCCCTCCTACCTTTCCCAAGAGTTTTGCACAAATTACCAGGGGTGTTGCTTCTAATACTGCAAGATCCGGGATAGCAACATCTGGATCCACTCCTCCTGTTTTCGTATCAAATTCTGAGCCCCTTTCCATGTTTGCAATGGTGAAGGATCAAATAAAGCAACAACAGGATATCAACCAGATGCTGATGAGAGAAATTCAATCTCTCAAAACATCCTCAAAGAGATCGGCTGAAGACATGGGGACACCATTGCAGCCTAGAGTGTTGGATTTCAATTCTGGCATCTCTGGGGGCATTCATCAAGGAGATTTCATCCCCATGAGCACTGGGTTCTCTGCATCAGAAACTGTTTCAGCACCCAGTATGGCAACAACTAGAGATGCAGGATATACTGCCAAGCCATCTCAAGGATATGCTATGGAGCCATCTCGAGGATATACCACCGAACCATCCCGAGGATACAATAATGGTAATAACTTAAGTTCCAATACTTTTTGGCTACTAACGATGTTGCTTCTCTGCAGGATACAGGTATAAGTCCACAGTTGGCAAGAGAGCTTCAGAAAATCAAGGATATGGTGTCTAGTGTGCCAGGGGCAATACAGCCCATCCTTGAGGTATCTTAGTATGTCACAGGGTGTCTCGCTTTGCACCTCCAATATGTGATGCTGAGATTCCAAAGAGATTCCAGACTCCAAGCATGAAGCTTTATGATGGATCTACTGATCCTGAAGAGCATGTAGCACAATACAGGGAAAGGATGGAAATAAACCCTATTCCAGCAAACTTGAAAGAAGCATGCTTATGCAAAGGATTTGGTTCTACCCTCACTGGTCCAGCCTTAAAATGGCTACTATTTAACAATCAATTTTCTTTTGCTCATTTAGTTAACATATTTAACAATCAATTTTCTTGCAGTTGAACATTTGAACGTTTGATAAGTGATTTGTACAGGGTGACACAGCCACAGGGAGAATCATTAAGGGAATATATCACAAGGTTTTGGAAGGAAGCACTTGACATCCCAAACCTAGATGTCACAACAGCAGTGCAAGCCTTCAAGATGGGACTACAGAAGAATTCGCCTTTCTATAAAGAATTAGTGATGAACCCTTGTAGGAATCTCGATGAAGTTCGTAATAGAGCTTTAAGATTCATCCGTCTTGAAGAGACAAGAAGATACAGGAGAGGATAGAGACATCCTCAAGATACAACGATCCTAATCGGATGTCCACTTCCACATACGAACCTTACAAACTTGAACCATATGCTAGACCTGATAATAAAAAGGTCAATTTGGTTGAGGATGACGATGAAGAGGATTTTCCTAAACTATTGGACTATTGTTTTTCTGTGGATGTAACAGGTTTAATATATGCTATGAAGGATCTTGGAGACAAAGCAAGATGGTCAAGGAAAAATAACAAGTCAAGATGGAAGGACAAATCCAAATGGTGTGCGTTCCACAAAGATTTTGGACATGTTACTGAAGATTGCATTACTTTGAGAAAAGAAATAGCATATCTCGTAAGCAAGGAGCATCTTAAGGATCTGCTGGGCAGAAAGAAGTCAGAGATTCAGGACAACACTGGCATCCTAGAATGGGAGCATCTCCATCCATGGATGCTGGCATCATTAATTTTATTTCAAGAGGATTGAGAGAACATTCTAGAGCCTCACCATGATAGTTTGGTCATTACTTTATATATTGCTAACCATTTTCTTCGCAAGATATTAATAGATGGAGGGAGTTCAGTTAACATAATACAGCTGGAAGCCCTCAAAAGGATGAACATCCCTAAGACCGAGATAGTGGCTAGATCATATGTCCTGGTTGGCTTTAGTGGAGAGACTAAGAGCACAGTGGGTGATATAAAGCTACCGGTATATGTAGAGGGAGTGAATTCTATCCAAAGATTATGCGTGATAGATACATTATCCAGTTACAATGTCATCATGGGCAGACCTTGGATGCATGACATGAAGGTAGTCTTTTCAACATATCACCAATGTGTGAAGCTACCAACGCCATGGGGAGTCATCAAAGTCAACAGTGACCAGCAAGAAGCAAAGGATTGCTACACAACATGAATGAAGGCTTTTTTAATCAGTCTGCCTCAACGAAAACAACAAGGATATCACTATCCTGATCGGTAAGAACATTCCTAATGATATTGAACAATCTCAAATTTCGTTTTTAATGCAGGTGCAACATACCAAAGGTTGGTTAACATGATATCCAAAGAAAAGATTTGGGACACAATGGAAGTCTACATCGACGACATGGTAGTGAAGTCCAAGAAAGCTGAAAACCATCTTCAGGATCTCAAAGAAGTCTTTGACATCCTGGATGCTTATAATATGAAATTGAATCCTGCTAAGTGCAACTTTGAAGTCGGTACTAGCGAATTTCTTGGATACTTAGTAACCAAGAGAGGCACTGGGGACAAAAACATAAGGTCGCGTTGAAGAAATTGAAGGAATATCTTGTAGCAGCTCCACTCCTGATGTAACCTAAAGATGGTGAACCTCTCAAATAATATCTTGCAGTTTCCAAAAAATGCAATAAGTGCAGTCTTGGTACAAAACTTTGAAGGACAATAGCATCCTATCTATTATGTAAGTAAAACTCTACTAGATGCTGAAGTAAGGTACTCACATCTTGAAAAACTTATTTTAGCTTTGATTATGGCATTTACCAAGTCAAGGCATTATTTTGAAACACATAGAATACATGTTCAAACTAATTACCCTATTAAAAATATGCTTAGAAAACCAGAAATGTCAGGAAGAATGACAAAATGGTCAGTAAAATTAAGTGCTTTTGACTTGGTATATGAGCCTGGAAATGCAATCAAAACACAGGCTCTAGCTGATTTTGTGGCTGATTTCAGTAGTGACATCCCAAGTGAAATTGAAAAAGAAGTATAACAAGTAAATGAAAACTTGAGAAAATGGATTTTATATACTGATGGTGCTTCAAATATGAGAGGCACAAGGTTAGGATTACTACTAAAATCACCACAAGAGGACAAAATACCCCATGCGATTAGATGTGCATTTCAAACAACCAATAATGAAGCTGAATATGAAGCTCTAATTGCTGGTTTACAACTTGCTAAGGATATGCATGTTTCAAAGATAGAAATGTTTGTTTATTCCTTGTTAATTACTAACCATTTTAACAGATCTTATACAGTCAAAAGTAAAAAATTAGTTGAATATCTTGAAATAGTCAAGAAATTAGCATCTTGTTTTGCAGAATTTACATTAACACAACCTAGGTGTAAGACTCATTGTTTTTTTAAAACATGTAGATAATATATAAACATCCATTATATATATATATCCAAAACGACTTGTCCAACAACATGCCAACAACTTTGGCGACACTAGTTAAGTTTACAAAGACGATGCCTAAGTTGGCCACCATGTGAATCTTTGACCCATATCCAAAACCATGTACAAAACATTAACAACTTGTTTAAAAGACTCAAAGATCCTAACACTACCATGGTACCCAACCCAAAAGAACGTGAGCGTGTATAATCCATCCTTGCTTGAGACTTGATCTTCATTCATGTGCTTTACCTATTACGAATCAACAAGGCAAACACTAAGTATGCTATAAACAATATCATTATCTCATCCAAGGAACCCAAAGGGGTCCATGGAACCATGATGTAATCCTTACTTCTACCATTTTGACCCGTTAAGGGTACTTCTACCATATTGACTCGTAAGGGTACTTCTACCGTTTTGACCCGTTAGGGTACTTCTACCGTTTTGACCCGTTAGTGTACTTCTATCGTTTTGACCCGTTAAGGGTACTTCTACCATTTTAAAAGCATTCTACCAATTTGCACCCGTGTGTAGCCATAAGGGTACCTCATGCTACTTCTATTCCATCTAATTCAACCACAACAATGCATACATAACAATTATGACTAATATACTCATTAAACTACATAGTTGGTGGTAACCAACTTACCTTTGTTGTGTGCTCCTTGCCCCTTGTGATCGCTTGTGCCTTCCACCTTCACACCTACATAGTGAAGGAATTCATACTTTAGCTTTTTGTACTTTTACCCTTTACCATTCTTGGTTCAAGGTAAGTAAACTAGCATAACACATAGCTACAACATCTACCATCATATTATCATGTGTTTTTCCACAATTTCACCTATTCTAAGCTACTAGGCATTTCATCATACAATTGGTGTGCATATCCATACATTCAAGTGGTTATACCATTCCATGACACAACATTCCCAATTCTACACTTATGCTTACAATCTTCATAAATTTCTAACAATAAGCATAATCAATTGAGCTCTTATGAGATTAAGGTCCTGTTTGACTTTTAAAAAGTCAACAGAAACCTTCATTGCAACACCCACATAGAAATTCTCAATTCAGCCCCAACATACCCAAATTAATATGTAATTTCATCAATTCTACACTACCACACATAGAAATCACATTCTTCCTAGACCACAAGAAATAATTATCATAATATAACCATGAATTCCCACCATACCACTTCCAAACCGATTAAAATTGATTCTACAACTTACCAAGAAGATTAGTACCACTAGATAGCTATGAATCCATGAACATGCACGGAATTTGCGGTGTTTTTCTCACTTAATTTCAGTTATAGAGGGTTGCTATGAAGAACCCTCTTTGTCACCCCTCTCTCCCTCTCTTCCTCTGCGTTTTCTATTCTTTTCTTTTTCCCATTTTTCCCTTCTAATCCCTCTTATTACTTGCCACTTCTAATCTTCCCAAACCAACCACTCAAGTTGAGTGTTATTGCATATTAAACCCCTCCCTCTTTATTAATTAAGCTTCCACCAATTCACCCAAGTAACTAACTTGGTAAATATGTTTGCTAAATGTACAACTACCAATGCACTACTTACAACTAGGGGTACAAACATACACATACATATATATATACACGCATACATACATACTCATACTTATATATAAATAATATATATATATATTATTTTTCACCACACTTATTAATACTTTAACGTTTTTGGGGTGTTACAAGTCTACCCCCCTCAAAGAGGTTTCGACCCCGAAACCTAGATACGTACCGAAAAGAGCTGAATAGTGTTTCCGCATTTCTTCCTCGAATTCCCACGTGAGATCTGAACCCTTGCGATGTTGCCATTGAACCAAGACTTGGTTTATGGTCTTGTTTCGTAACCGCTTCACCTTGAAATATCTTATAGCCATCGGCTTTTCTACATAATTCAACTTGTCATCTACCTCTATGTCTTCAAGTGGCACGTACGCGGTTTCATCCGCGAGACACTTCCGTAACTGGGACACATCAAAGGTGTCATGGATCCCACTCAAGGATGGCGGTAGCTCCAACCGGTAAGCCACTTGCCCGACCCGTGCCAAAATTTTGAAAGGTCCTATATAACGCGGGCCTAACTTCCCGCGCTTACGAAATCTGATGATGCCCTTCCAAGGGGAGACTTTTAATAACACAAAATCTCCCACTTGAAATTCGATCGGGCGTCTTCTACGATCCGCATAAGCCTTTTGTCGGTCTTGAGCGGCTTGAATTCTAGCCCGTATTAGGCTAATTTTCTCGTTAGTGAGGGCCACTAAATCACTTGGAGCTAACTCCCGCTGACCCATTTCTCCCCAACACACCGGGGTTCTACATTTTCTCCCGTATAACATCTCAAATGGTGCCATTTGGATGCTACTGTGATAACTGTTATTAAGAGAATTCCACTAATGGTAAGTGTTCATCCCAACTTCCCCCAAAATCTAAGACACATGCCCTCAACATATCTATGAGGGTTTGAATGGTTCTTTCGGTTTGTCCGTCAGTTTGAGGGTGGTAGACGGTACTAACCAACAACTTTGTACCCATTTCTTCTTGAAACCTCCTCCAATACCGAGATGTGAATCGAGTGTCCCGATCTGACACAATAGACACGGGTACACCATGCCGGGATACAATCTCATTCACATAAATTTCCGCCATCCGTTCGGAGGTATAGGCCTCCCGAATAGCCAAAAAGTGTGCGCTTTTAGTGAGCCGGTCCACCACTACCCAAATTGCATCATAACCCTTCCTTGTATTCGGTAATTTTGTCACGAGATCCATAGTGAACTCCTCCCACTTCCACACCGGGACCTCAAGTGATTGTAACTTCCCATAAGGCTTTTGGTGTTCGGCTTTGACTTGAGAACAGGTTAAACATTTCTCCACATACTTAGCGATGTCGCGCTTCATTCCCGGCCACCAATAGTCTCTCTTTAGATCCCGATACATCTTGGTCGCCGCTGGGTGGATTGAGAACCGGGACTTGTGGGCTTTGTCAAGTAGTGAAGCCTTGACTTCACATGTCCAAGGAACCCATACCCGCCCATATCGGGTCTTCATCCCATCCGCATTTTCTTCCAACTTGTCTATCATCCATTTCATTCTTATCTTCTTTGGGTCATTGGCTTGCAAAGCCTCGACTTGGGCCTTTCGTATCTCACCCAAAAGGGTAGGTGTAATTACAACACCCAAGGCCTTAACTTGAATCGGGGGTGGGTATTCCTTCCGACTTAGAGCATCGGCCACCACATTAGCCTTGCCCGGGTGGTACACGATGTCACAATCATAATCTTTGATCAACTTTAGCCACCCCCGTTGTCTTATGTTGAGATCTTTCTGTTCGCAGAAATACTTGAGGCTTTTGTGATCGGAATATATGGTACATTTTGTCCCATACAGGTAATGCCTCCAGATTTTCAACGCAAACACTACGGCCCCCAATTCCAAATCGTGGGTTGGGTAGTTACATTCATGGGGTTTAAGTTGCCTTGACGCGTAGGCGATGACTTTCCCCCGTTGCATCAAGACACACCCCAACCCTTAATGGGAAGCGTTTGTATAAACCACAAAGTCATCCGACCCTTCTGGCAAGGTCAGTACCGGCGAACTAGACAACTTCTCCTTCAGTACTCGGAAGGCTCTTTCTTCGTCTTCGCCCCAAACGAACTTTTCATTCTTCTTTGTCATCCGTGTCAAAGGTAGTGCTACCTTCGAATAATCTTGGATGAATCTTCTATAATAACCGGCTAGGCCAAGAAAACTTCGAATTTCACTCAGGTTCTTGGGAGGAACCCATTCCACCACCGCCTTTATTTTTGAAGGGTCAGCAGAAATGCCCCTTTCATTCATTACATGTCCCAAAAACTGGACTTCCCTCAACCAAAAGGCACACTTAGAAAATTTAGCGTAAAGCTTTTCCTTTCTAAGCGTCTCAAGGACTTCCCGTAGGTGATCCGCGTGATCCGATTCACTTCGGGAGTAAACCAAAATTTCGTATATGAACACTCTCACGAAACGATCCAACATTGAACGACATACCCGATTCATTAAATCCATGAATGCGGCCGGAGCATTTGTCAACCCGAAGGACATTACTAGGAACTCGTAATGCCCATACGGAGCGAAGGTCAATCTTTGATGGTACCCGGAGCGAAGGTCAATCTTTGAGAACCAACTCGCCCCTTGAAGTTGATCGAATAGATCGTCAATACGGGGTAAGGGGTAGCGGTTCTTTATTGTTAATTTATTCAACTCCCGGTAGTCTATGCACATCCGCATAGACCCATCCTTCTTTTTCACAAACAATATAGGGGCTCCCCACGGGGACACACTCGGGCGAATGAAGCCCTTATCGAGTAACTCTTGAAGTTGTGTCATCAACTCTTGGAGTTCGGTTGGTGCCAACCTATATGGTGTTTTTGCAACGGTTTGAGGCCCGGGCACCAATTCAATTTTAAATTCTACTTCGCGTTCGGGAGGAAGCCCCGGAAGATCATCCGGAAATACATCCCGAAATTCCTTAACAATCGGTACTTCTTCAATCTTGGGGGTGGTGATAGTGGTATCAACTACGTAGGCCATGAATGCCTTTCCCCCATTACGCAACTTGGCTTCGACCTTTCTATCCCCTATAAAACTTACCTGCCGCCCACTAGGTGAGGTAACGTATATGGTTTTATTCTTGCATTGGAATTCCGCGTGGTGTTTGGCCAACCAATCCATGCCTATCACCACTTGGAATTCCCCCATAGGCATAAGTACCAAGTCTACCCTAAAATTCTCCCCTTCTACCGTGAGAGTACAATCTCTACATACGTTGTGTAATAAATAGTTCTTACTATCCGCAATTTCTACATGTAATGGGCTGACAATGTTTCTATGACAAAGGAGGGGTGGTAAATCACTTTGGTAGACACAAAAGACCTACTTGCCCCTGTATCAAACAACACATACATAAGAGTATTGTTGACTAGTAACATACCCGACACCACCTCGGGGTGGTTCTTTGCTTCTTCGGCGGTGATTTGGAACATTCTTCCACGAGCCTTCAAAGCTTCATTCTTCTTTCCTTCTTTCGGTGCCTCCTTCTTGAGTTTGGGACAATCCGCCTTGAAGTGCCCGGATTCAAAACAATGATAACACAACTGAACTGGACTAGGGCATTTATAAAACGGATGTCCCGCCTTCCCACAATTGTAGCACGTCTTTTTCCCCAAGCGGCATTCACCCGTATGCGGTTTCCCACACGTGTTACAACTCGGTATTTCACCCTTCTTAGAATCCTTCTTGCCCTGTTCGTGCCCCTTAGCCTTCTTTGGCGACTCCCAAGTCCTTTCAGCCTTCCTCTTCTCAGCCCGTTGTTCTTGGCGTTTTAATTTTGTTTCCTGTTCACGAGCCTAATCGATGAGTTTACCCAATGTGTTGCATTTCGATGCAGTGATAAACTCCCGGTATTCTGCCCTTAACATGGCATGATACCTGTTAATCTTCATCCGTTCCGTTCCCACCCATTCTGGACAAAACTTCATTTTGTCGAGGAATATGTTTGTGATCTCATCAATGGTTTCATTCTTCTGGCGGAGGTGTAGAAACTCTTCCTGAATGCGATCGATTGCAGTTTGAGGACAATGATGCTTCAGGAAGGGTTCTTTAAACTCAGCCCATGTCATGGTTCTTACTCGTTCTTGCCCCACTTCCTTACTATAACTATCCCACCAATCCTTTGCGCGGAGTCGCAATTTACCCGTGGCAAACATCACTTCATCTTCGCCTTCACAATGACTTCGTACAAACACCCCTTCCATATCCGAGATCCACCTTAGACATTCGAGTGGATCAATTTCTCCCTTAAACACGGTGGGGTTGCACGACATAAAGTTTCGGTATGTACATCTCTTAACATTCTTGGAGCCGGACGACCCTTCTTCAATCAATTTCTTTAGTTCATCGAATCTACTCGTCATCATACCTTCCACTATCCCCATGATGTTACTTTCCACCTCTTCTATTATCTTAGGGAGGTTTACCTTTATAGCCTCCCCCACTTCTATTGCTATCATCTCCTTTACTTCATCATGTTGGGTACGTTCCCCCGCCGAGTTATCACCTTCATCCGCCATGTTTCTGAAACATTAACAACCATTTAACATATATACCATATCACGGTATTTCAATGCATCATTCATTCTTTCTACGAAAGTAATTTTCTACTCCCAATATTTGGGCTACCACATTCTCTACTACACGTACACACGGATCGTAATCCCATGTGTACAAATGCGTCTATAAACGAGTTTTGGAGTTGCTCGGGCAAGGTACGGAAGCATAACAAGCTGATAAATCAATATCCGAGGCTGAAGGGGGGTTTGGCGTAGGGTACGCCAAATGTGGCATAGCCTACGCCACTTGCGTAGGCAAGGAGGGGCAGGGTGGCGTAGGACAGGAGGACTTGGTGTAGGCAAGCTGGGCTTGGCGTAGCCTACCCCAAAACTGGCGTACGGTATGCCAAGAGAAGGTTTTGCTCAACGCTTTCCTTTTTCAATGCCGTATCTTCCCTGCTATTCTTACTCGCAATTTCCGACATTCTAGCAGCTCATTTACTAACTCTCCCACCCATCATTCTACACATACCTTGATCAAGTCTTGGATCGAATGCACGCCCCTACGAGCTTCCGGTTTGAGTTCAAGTGCCTAATATACTTGATTCGCTCAAACCTTGGCTCTAATACCAACTTGTAAGACTTGTTTTTTTTTAAAACATGTAGATAATATATAAACATCCATTATATATATATATATATATATATCCAAAACGTCTTGTCCAACAACATGCCAACAACTTTGGCGACACTAGTTAAGCTTACAAAGACAATGCCTAAGTTGGCCACCATGTGAATCTTTGACCCATATCCAAAACCATGTACAAAACATTAACAACTTGTTTAAAAGACTCAAAGATCCTAATACTACCATGGTACCCAACCCAAAAGAACGTGAGCGTGCATAATCCATCCTTGCTTGAGACTTGATCTTCATTAATGTGCTTTACCTATTACGAATCAACAAGGCAAACACTTAGTATGCTATAAACAATATCATTATCTCATCCAAGGAACCCAAAGGGGTCCATGGAACCATGATGTAATCCTTACTTCTACCATTTTGACCCGTTAAGGGTACTTCTACCATATTGACCCGTAAGGGTACTTCTACCGTTTTGACCCATTAGGGTACTTCTACCGTATTGACCCGTTAGGGTACTTCTACCGTTTTGACCCGTTAAGGGTACTTCTACCATTTTAAAACCATTCTACCAATAGCACCCTTGTGTAGCCACAAGGGTACCTCATGCTACTTCCATTCCATCTAATTCAAGCACTACAATGCATACATAACAATTATGACTAATATACTCATTAAACTACATAGTTGGTGGTAACCAACTTACCTTTGTTGTGTGCTCCTTGCTCCTTGTGATCGCTTGTGCCTTCCACCTTCACACCGACATAGTGAAGGAATTCATACTTTAGCTTTTTGTACTTTTACCCTTTACCATTCTTGGTTCAAGGTAAGTAAACTAGCATAACCACATAGCTACAACATCTACCATCATATTATCATGTATTTTTCCACAATTTCACCTATTCTTAGCTACTAGGCATTTCATCATACAATTGGTGTGCATATCCATACATTCAAGTGGTTATACCATTCCATGACACAACATTCCCAATTCTATACTTATACTTACAATCTTCATAAATTTCTAACAATAAGCATAATCAATTGAGCTCTTATGAGATTAAGGTCCTATTTGACTTTTAAAAAGTCAACAGAAACCTTCATTGCAACACCCACATAGAAATTATCAATTCAGCCCCAACATACCCAAATTAATATGTAATTTCATCAATTCTACACTACCACACATAGAAATCACATTCTTCATAGACCACAAGAAATAATTATCATAATATAACCATGAATTCCCACCATACCACTTCCAAACCGATTAAAATTGATTCTACAACTTACCAAGAAGATTAGTACCACTAGATAGCTATGAATCCATGAACATGCACGGAATTTGGGGTGTTTTTCTCACTTAATTTCAGTTATAGAGGGCTGCTATGAAGAACCCTCTTTGTCACCCCTCTCTCCCTCTCTTCCTCTGCGTTTTCTATTTTTTTCTTTTTCCCATTTTTCCCTTCTAATCCCTCTTATTACTTGCCACTTCTAATCCTCCCAAACCAACCCCTCAAGTTGAGTGTTATTGCATATTAAACCCCTCCATCTTTATTAATTAAGCTTCCACCAATTCACCCAAGTAACTAACTTGGTAAATTTTATGTTTGCTAAATGTACAACTACCAATGCACTACTTACAACTAGGGGTACAAACATACACATACATATATATACACGCATACATACATACTCATACTTATATATAAATAATATATATATATATATATATATATTATTTTTCACCACATTTATTAATACTTTAACGTTTTTGGGGTGTTACACTAGGGAAGAAAATGCTAAAGCTGATGCCTTGGCAACTTTAGGATCCTCCATGAATTTACCAGTAGGAACCAAGATTCCCACCATACACATCCTAAGCTAATGGACAAGCGGAATCCTCTAATAAAGATCATCATCAACAACTTGAAGAAGAGGCTTGGAGAAAAGAAAGGAAAGTGGGCAGAAGAAAATCACTTCCAAGAATGCAACTGGCCAAACACCTTTCTCCTTGGTCTTTGGAATAGAAGGCATGCTCCCAACCGAGATGGAAATGCCTACAGTAAGAAGATATCTTCAGGATGCAACTACCAATCCAGAAGTATTGCTTCAAGATCTTGAAACAGTGGATGAACTTAGGGATACAGCCAGAGTGAGAATGGTAGCTTGTCAACAAAGGATAGCCAAAGCCTACAACAAGACTATAAGGATAAGAAGATTCCAGATGGAAGATTTGGTCTTGAGAATAGCCTTCCAAAATACCACCAAGCCAAGTGATGGGAAGTTAGCTCCAAAATGGGAAGGACCCTATTTGATCGATTCTGAGGTTGGAAAAGGAGCATTTTGGCTCTCGACTATGGAGGGTAAAATTCTATAAAGATCTTGGAATGCAATTCACTTGAAAAATTATCATGAGTAAGGATGCACGTGACTGATCTCTCTGGAAAAGAAACCATTGTTCGGATTACTGGTAAGATGAAGGTGAAGGCTGACAGAGATGAATAATCTCCATATGTAAGTAGTTATTCTTAACCTATTTCAATTGTTTATATTTTTACTAAACATGGTCTAGAAATAGTCCATCCTGAGAATTTTGCAGTACCATCCTGAAGATGGAACGCTTTGAAGACTAGAGGGTTCGCCACCCTCTCCTCCGTTAAGGTGTCCGAAACCATCCTAAGGTTTAAAGGTTTTCACCTTTCTCATTGGGTTAGCAACCCCGCCAGGTGCGCACGTTGTGCATTTATAATTTTAGGATATTGGGACCAGTCCATGTAAAAGTTGCTGACAATTTCATCATTTTTGAGATATATATTGAGCTCTTAAGGTATAGACTTTTTTCAATGTCTCTTACGAATTTCGTCTAGTCACCTGGGCCTTGTCGCCAGTTATTCCTAAGGGCCTTGTCGCCAAGTTATCCTCAAAATGCTACATATTGGTCTTGTCACCAAGTTATTCTAAATGGGCTTGACCCCAGTTTATTCAAAGGGCTGGTCGCCAGTACAATAACAATGTTTGCCTTTATACAGGTTGTTATCAAAGTTTATTAAACCTTTCTTGAAAAGGAATATAAACTTAAAGTCTATCTTGAAGATATTACACTGGGGACATCCTTAGAATGATAGAGACCATCCTAAGGATGATTGAAGAAAAAAGAACCGGGGACATCCTCAAGATAGTAAAAACGATCCTGAGGATGAGAAAGAAAAATTAAGGACATCTTCAAGATATTGATCTTGGAAGACTACTTGATGGAAGAAAATGAAGGTATCATTTATATCATTCCTTTATACCTAACATTTGCTAGTGTTTACATGATAACAAAAAGAACAAGGAAAGGAACACGAGGATGTAGCTTCAGAAAGAAAGTAGTTATATTATTTATCAAAATCAGAAATGATGTCAACCCCTGGTTTCATCCAAAATCAGGACCTATCCACCAGAGGTCAGCATCTACGGTCCATGTCAGAAGAAGATTTGGGGCTTCGTCTTGAAACCAAGATCCTTCCACCCCAACTCTTTCATTATATATACAAGCATAAAAAAGTAAATTGTTTTTGTTCAACCACAAACTACCATCATAAACAACCACAAATATTCTAAAAAAGTAGGCTCCAGCCCAGTTATTATATCCTTCATCGCCAACTTGTAACTCCTTCACCACCTCAGCCACCTTAGCTTTAGCTTCCTTCACCTTTGCATCCTCAGGCTCCTTGGGTGCATCCCCAGGATCAGCATCAGGAATAGGTTCATAAACCACCTCTTTGACACTCAGACTCCCGATCTTCTGCTGCATAGTCTTGGACTGCTCAGATATCATCGGTTTGAGCTCATTCTTCACCTTGCCCAGCTCTTTCTCAAGATGCTTGCTCTTTTCTTGAGCAATCTTCTTCATATCTTCCAGGTTGGTCTTGGTGTCATTCATCTCCTTGGCTACTTCATCTAGGGACTTCAGCAGATATTCATGTCCCTACAAGAAAAAAAGAACAGGTAAGTATTTTATCTTTAATATTTGTATAAATATGTTATGCCGTCTTCAGGATAGCATCATATCTGAAGAGTGAACTGGGAAATCTTGCCCAAGATATCCTCGAAACTGAGACTCTCAAAGGAGTAGTCTCTCGGGCTGGGGTAGAGGCATTAGCAGTCTTCCTCTTCTTAGAGGATGCAGGTGCCCTTGACTTCGTAGGAGGAGGAGGTGGGCTAGTCATCTTGGAGCTGGACGGCAAAGTGATCTTGGCTGCCTTCACATCCTGACTGTTAATATTATCAAGGTCGAAGAAGGTGGATTTCATTGCTGAAAATAGTAAAGAAATACAGGTTTAGACATGTACACATAACAAGACAAAAAAACATCCTCAGGATATAACAAGTAATACTTACCAGACATCTCTGTGGCTTGAATAGTAATGTAATTGATAATGGTAAGTCTAAAGCAGCTATGTACCCGATAATGGAATCAGACAGAGGAGGAGCAAGTTTGGCAAGTTAAGCACTTGTCACACAAAATTTTCATTAAACATCCTAAATAATCTTTGCCACTTTTTAGCCAAGACATAGGGATATCATCCCCAAAAGGAATGGAACCCCCCTTCACAAAAAAGAACTTTGATTTTCCAAGACCTGTCAGACTTAATGACATTATGTAGGAAATGAGGATCTTTATAAGATGAAGAACATAACGGTTGGAACCATGAGTTTTAAACTTATACAGGTAAGACAGATCACCAATCTGAAGATTGATACCATGGTTCTCGATGATCTTATTACAGACCATCAGGATCTTCCAGATCTCAAGCATAGCCTAGGCATAGGCCATCCCAGTTATCAAAGAACTCTTTGATGAACAGGGGGAATGGATATCTTAAACCCAGGTGGAAAGGCAGGTACAGGAAGCAGACTCATACAGAGGATGCAAAATTAGACTTTGCATTTTGGTCATATGGCCAGAACACAACTAATTCAGGGAAGGCCCCTGAATTTTTCAAAAGAAAGGATATCTTTCTCTATGAACGTACATACTTCGTTTACAGGATCTTGTAATAGGTTTTGTTGCATAAAGTCCTTATGGATTCCTATACTTCCTGCAGCCCTTTTGGATTTTTTTACCCATCCTGAGAATTCTTTGTACAAAAAGTTCGAAGATTGGTAAAAACAGAGAAAAGCAGAGAAGAAAGAAGAAATAACCTTTCTGATAATCCTGTTTTGATTATAAAGGAAGGATTGAAGTCTAGATATAGACGGTGAAAGATGATAAGGTGTAACGGTCATCCCTAAATCATCGACCAAAATATAGCTGTTGATATCTTGTCAGATGTCTAATCAACCTCAGAAGATAAGAATTAGAATTAAAAATATTATAACCGTTAAGATATTAACGGTAACATATTTTTGGGGACAATTGTTGGTGGTGAAATCTTCCGGATATAACTAACCTATATTTTCTATGTGACATTCTCAGGATATTGCAGGCAGAACAGGATTCAGGATTACACTAAATATTATCTGATGCACATTCGGAGGATGAACTAATGAACTAACTAATGGTTATAATGCAGGATGATTCTACCTCATATTCTCTGAATAACATCCTCAGGATACTGAAGAACTAAGCAGGGTCCAGGATGTAACTGTGTTTTACTTTATGTCAATCCCGAGGATGGACTAACGAATTATCTTATTATGATGATATTGCAGCTACAATTAATCAATAATAAAGCTTGTAAATGATCCCTAACGGCTATATTGTCTCATTTAAGTCAAAGAAATTAAGGATGATGATGTTATGCTTGCAAGCCAAATCCAAGCTTAAAGGGGAAGTCAAACTTGTAACCGACTTGCATTAAATATAGGAGAGAAAGGGGGAAACAGACATATAACGACTATATTCAGTTGTAACAATACAACGGTCACCTGAAACAGTCCACAAGATCATTAAAAACGGCAGATATCATGGTATTCATAATTTACTTCCGTGTAACTATAAATAGGGGGTGATCAAACCAGTCTGGGACACTTCTTCTCAAAGGAGTAGTCTCCCTACACACACACACACACACAACACTCATATTGTAATCTTAGATGCTCGTTCATCACCTATCCAAAGTTGTACTTATTTTTCCCTTATTAATATTAACAAACAAGGCAGGGGCTTAGACTCCTCCCGAGGTTTTGTGCTGGCAATCATCAACTGATCAAGGGCTTTCCTCATACATCGAGTGTTGTTTCTTTATTGTATTATACTTACAATCGTCTATCTTTGCTTAATTCACCTTTCTATCTAACAGTTACATCCTCAGGATATAACTGTGCATCATGACCAATTTCGTTGTCATCCTGAGCATAGTTGTCATATTGTTATTTCTTTGCCATCTTCAGACTACAACTGAGTTTTTAACATATTTCACACATTTAGCACTCTACCTCACTTTTACTAATTTGGAATACAAAATTATTTCTACAAGGTAATTTTTGACCAAAACAGCATGTATGGACAATATAGGTGATCGGGATGAAGGGATCCTGTGTTTTCAAGTACAAATCCCAATTATCCTTGACTTATGATGGACCATGAGACTTGACCCTTGGTTGATGGGTCCTAGTTTATTGACGAACCCAAGGGTTAACTTTCCATTTATAAATAAATAACATGACTATATTTTGGCTTCACATCTGAGAAATGCTATTCTTCATTCATGTTCTATCAATTTGCATACATCCATAATTCAAATGAATCCAGTAAACATGAGAATATATATCAAAAAATGAATTAACCACACCTGATTCTGGGTATTGATAAATACGGCATCTTCCATAATATCTTTTCAAAACAAGTATCCTATCTTAGTTATTATAGAATTTTCAACCATCCTGAGGATGTCCTCAGTGTGAAACATCTGATGTATCGAGAGAATTCCATAGTACACTTGTGTTTCCCGGTCTTTGACAATTGATTTTAGACTTAGAAAAGTTGGTTGGGCAAAACTTAAAACTGTAAAAAGTACTTGACATAATTTGTGACTTAATCCATTGTAAGATTGATTTAAACCAGTACTTAAGAAAACCTGGGATCAAACCAATCTTTAGTGATATCATGGGACAAAGCCAATTCTTAGGATAACTTGCGACAAAGCCAAAAATTGGGATAAACCCAGCAATCATATGTGACACGATTGTGTCAAAACCCTAAGTTCAAAACTATTGTGTTAAGTGCCTTCGTACATTAGGATCCAACATATATGCCAATAATTGATGAAATTGTTAACCACTAAAGCGTGGACTAGTCCCATCATCCTAAAATATACTGGAACTTGGTCCGGGCGGAGTGTTTAAACCCCATTCTTCAGGTATTAAGTACGTTAAACTTAGAGAGGGGCTAATCCTCTAATCTTTGACCGGATATCTGCAAAATATTTCAGAAGACACTTGAAAAATACTTTTTTGAAAAACTAAGTTAGAATAATATTAAGTTATGTGATAAAAGTAACATAAATTATGACATACCTAGGGAAACTCATGATGATTCTTAACTTACACATGATAAATGTTCAAATGGATAGCATTCCACCATCTGGGAGGATATCACCATCCAATATCACAACCAATATGCACCCTTGCCAACCATACAATCTATCAGCTAAGGTCCTTCTCATTTAAAAGCCAGATTTCCATAAGTAGGCTTCGTAGTATTCTAAAATTCTTTTCTTAAACTAATTCTCCTACTTGAAATCTTAGGACCCTTATATTCTAATTGTAGGCCTTGGCAATTCTTCGTTGACATGCAACCATCCTGAGCTTTGTAGTATCCCTATGTTCATAAATTGCTTCAAGGTCTTGTAATAGAGTCTCTGAATTTGTATTGCTATCCTAAAGATACGTCCTCGCCGTCGGGAAGGCCATCTCTATTGGGATCATTGCTTCTGTAACAAATACTAAAGAAAAAGGAGTTTGGCCAGTTGCATTTTTGGTTGTCATTCTATAATCCCAAAGAACGAATCATAGCTCTTCTGCCCATTTTCCTTTATTTTGGCCTAATCTCTTCTTCAAATTGCTAAAAATAATCTATTGTTCGCTTTCTGATGAATTAGAAACCATTGTCACAAGTTATCTTAGCTGAGACACTAAATCTGGCTAGGATATTTCTTTTGATCAAAGATACTACATCTTTATCCTAAACTTGAACAAAGGCATCAGCCTCATCCATTTTAAGAAATAGTCTGTCGTCGCGAGCATGAACACCTTTCCACTAGGAGCTTTCGGCAATTTCTCCACTATATCCATTCCACATTTCATGAAATGGCCATGGTGACATAATGGGATACAATGTTTCATTAAGTTGATGCAAGATGTTGCTATGGCTTTGACATGGATCACATTTTTGAGAATACAATATAGCATCCTTCTTCATAGTTGGCCAGTAGTATCCCGTTCTAACAATCTTTGAGTAAAATCCTCTCCCTCCAAAGTGATTTCCATAACCCCCTTCATGTATGTTTTAAAGTACCTCTTGGGCTTCTTCATCATCTAGATATTGAAGATTTGGACCCGCAAGGTATTTTCTATACAAAATATTGTCAAACATAATAAATCTAGACACCTTTATCCTGAAAACCCTTGTATTTTCATTATCTGGCATGCTGCCATCATGAAGATACTTAAATATAGGAGCTATCCAAGATGAGGTATCCTGGTTGATATCCCGAGTCTACGTATTGAGAACTGTAACATCTTCAGGATGTTGAATATCAATTGTTGGCTTCATAATATGTATGATTGCGATGTTAGATCCCTCTGGTATTTTAAGCGAGGATCCCAAATTTGCTAAAGCATCTTCTTCTGCATTCTCTTCTCTTGTCATTTGTTCAAACATGAATATTTCGAAGCAATTCGCTAGATTTTGCTATGTCAAGATATAAATTTACTTTCTCACCCTTTACTGCATAAGACCCATTAAAATGGTTAATTAATACAAGAGAATCCACATATACTTGTAAAATTTTCACATGTATATCTCTAGCAAGTTGGAAACCAGCGATAAGACCTTTATATTCAGCCTCATTATTGGTAGCTTGGAATTCACATCTAATGGCTTGGTGTATTATGTCCCCTTATGGCGATTTTAGTAGTATCCATAAGCCTATTCCTCTTACATTTGAAGCACCATCAGTATATAAAATCTATTTTTCTATATTTTCATTTAATTGTTATACTTCTAGGTCTAAATATTTCTGAGATCACTAAGGAAATCAACCACAAAGTCTGCAAAAGCTTGAGATTTTATAACAATTCTAGGCTCATATATTAAATCAAAGGCACTAAGTTTTACTGAACACTTTGCCATCCTGCCAAACATTTATGGTTTTCATAAGTACATTTTTATAGGATAATAAGTTTTAACATGCGTGGTATGAGTTTCAAAATAGCGCGTTAATTTAGTTGAAGCAATAATTAAAGCTAAGATGAGTTTTTCGAGATGTGATTACCTGGTTTCTGCATCTAATAAACTTTTACTTACATAGTAAACAAGAAGTTCTTGTCCTTCAAAATATTTTTCCCGCACGGCGCTAATCGTACTTCCAATGACTGCCAGGTACATGGATAGTGGCTCACCATCCTTAGGTTTCATTAGCAATGAGGCAGTTGATATGTATTTCTTTAAATCTTGCAAGGCTTTTTCATGCTTCTTTCCCATTTGAATTTCTTGTTTTTCTTCAGGATGTCATATAATTCTTTGCATTTCAAGGATGATCTTGAGATAAATTTGTTTAGGGCAGCTACTCTTCCTGTCAACCTTTGTACATCCATAATATTTGCTGGTGACTTTAGGTCTAGAATTGCTTTTATTTGTTCAGGCCTGCTTCTATTCCCTTTTTAGTCACCAAATATCCTAGAAATTTCCCTTCTCCCACTCCAAAGTAGCATTTGGTAGGGTTGAGCTTCATGTTGTAGGCGTCCAGAATGTCAAAAGCCTCTTTGAGATCTAAAAGACAGTTCTTTGCTTTTCCTGATTTAACTACATGTCATCTATGTAAACCTCCATTGTGTCCCCTATCTTATCCTTGAATATCATGTTGACAAGTCTTTGATAGGTATCACCTGCATTCTTTAGTCCAAAAGATCTTACAATATAACAATAGATATACCTAAGGGTGTCGTGAATGTTGTGTCCTCTTGGTCGTCTGGTTCCATTTGGATTTGCTTAAAATCCAGAGGATGCATCCGTGAAGGTGAACATTTCATGCTCTGTCGTTCCATTTATCATTGAGTTGATGTGAGGGAGTGAGAATGGATATTTAGGACATGCTTTATTCAAGTGTGTGTACTCACCACACACTCTCCATTTCTCTTTCTTCTTCCGCACAAGTACCATATTTGCTAGCCATCTTTGGAATTTCACTTCCCTTATCATATTTCATTTTAGTAGTAGATCCACCTATTCTTGTATTATGGTATTTCTCACAGAAGCGGATTTTCTTCTCTTTTGTTGTATTAGCCTGAACTATTATCAATACCAAGTTTATGTGTAATTATATGTTAAGAAACACCTGTCATATCCTCATGCTTCTGTGTGAATGTTGACATCCTGCATTTTAAGAAATATTTTAGTTCTTGTTCGAGATCCTAGGGGATATTTGTTCCTATCAGTGTCGAGATCATTGGGTTATCATCATCCAAGTACACTGCCTTTACATCCTGGTCTTTGTGCTTCGGTTCATTCTCCTGGATATCACGCTCTTCCTTCTTTAATTGCTATGCTTGTTGTAGCTATGTTGATGCTTTCATCGACGAGGTGTAATAGTCTTTGGTTTCTTGTTGGTCACTGTTTACCTTTACCACTCCCTAGGGTGTTGTGAGTTTCACACATTGATGGTAGGTTGAGGGCATCGCTTTCATTTCATGTATCCAAGGCCTTCCTAAAATGAAATTATAACAACATAAAAAATCCATGACACAAAAGCGTTGTAAAGAATTTACCCCTTCAATATAAATTGGTCACATAATTTCTCCCATAGTACTCTTTGTTTCACCGCTGAATCCCACCAAGATAGAGGATCTAAAGATGATATCGTACTCCAAGATGTTCATCAAATTAAGGGTTTCCAGTTGGATAATGTTAACGGAGCTTCTACTATCTATTAACCAAACCATGATGGTGAGGGTCAAGGACATCACATAACCACCCTTGAATGTTTGGTAACTCTTTGTTGGATCTGAATTTAAGCCATGAATATGATACCTTCTTAACATCATCCACAATCTTTGAGAACACTAACGCCTTGCCTTTGAAAACCCTTTCGTTTCTTCGTGACCAAATCAGCCATAAAGTTGCGATAACCACAGCTATGGCTGCCTTCCTTTGATACTTATTGACCTTCATACATCTAGTTATATTCAGTAAGTCACCAACGGATGTAGCGTTCAACAATGAATTATTTCTCAGCCATGCCGCGATGGACCACCAAATAGATTTGGCCTTAATTCAAAAGAGGAGGGCATGTTCAGCCGATTCATCAACAATACCACAGCACGGACATAACATACAACCCACATTTACGCCACGTTTCAGAAGGTCAATCCTTATAGGAATCCTCCCGGATAAAGCTTTCCAGACGAACATATTTGCTTTCGGTAAGGCCCAATTACACCACACCATCTTGCAGCCTGTCGTTGAGGATCCTTCTTCAGCCAATAGTTCCGACGAGACCCGTTTAACAGAAAAATAATCGTCATCCTTTGCAGTCCAGAACCATGAATCGGATCTTGTACTCATACGCTTTTTCCTTAAAACGAGCATTAAACCAATTACTTGCAGCCACTCCTGATCATTCGAAGGGTGATTTTTCCAATTCCAAAACCATATAATATCCGAACCAACCCATTTGTTATTGTCCGAGACCCATGTGTCCTTGTTTGCAGCTAACTTGTATGCCAATGGATACGAAACCTTCAAACTTTGGTCCAACAACCAGTTATCTTCCCAAAACCTACATTTGTTCCCATTCCCCACCTTGCAAACAAGTTTTTTTTCTAAAACAATTTTCAGTTTGACAAATTCAACCCCCATAGAGCCGATGTTCTTCCACACTCCTGTGATTTGTTTATTCACAGGAATGATACCTTTTAACCATCGTTTCCCATGAATGGCCCGAACGACCATAGCCCATAGTTGCTTTCCATCTTCCCTAAAACGCCACCACCATTTTATAAGAAGAGCCAAATTCGCTTCTCTGAGACCACCCAACCCCAAACCCCCGTTCTTTTTGGATGCTACTAGTTTCTCCCAAGCAATCCAACGATTTTTCTTGCGATTTGTACCACCACCCCAAATGAATCTTCTACGTATACCTTCTAGGGTCTTTATTACTTGAACAAGGGCTTTATACAAAGACAAAAAGTAAGTTGGGAGGTTACCCAACACGGCTTTTGCGAGTAAAACTCTTCCTGCAAATGATAAACAATTTGCTTTCCATCTAGATAGTCTTGTGTTGAATTTATCAATCACCGGTTTCCAGTTATATACCCGATTCATGTTGGCACCGACCCACATTCCGAGATATTTAAATGGGAATGATTGCACCTCACATCTTAAACTTGAAGCATACTCCGAAAGATCAGAATCACCCAACCCGTCTCCGTACACCTTACTTTTCTGGTAATTTATTTGTAAACCCGATGCCATTTGAAAACATCTTAATATGCATTTCAAGTTACATGCCTTCACCACGTACCCATCTCCAACAAACACGACGTCATCCGCATAAAAGAGGTGAGAAATGTTAGGGCCGCCATTTGGCAGATTAATACCACTGAATAATTCAAATTGCCGAGCCTTTACCATCACCACGTGCAAGGCTTCCATTGCCAAAATAAATAGAAAGGGGGATAACGGATCCCCTTGGCGAAGGCCACGATGTACACCAAAGCTACTTGTATTCGAACCATTGATGAGCACCATGGTAGATTGAGAGTAAAGGATCCCCATAATCCAACACTTCCATCGAGTCGGAAAGTTCATGTTGGTTAACACCGTGACGAGGAACTTTCAATTCAATGAGTCGTAGGCTTTATTATAGTCGACTTTGAATAACGATACCGTTTTTTTTTTTGTATTTTTTTGCCCAAGCATACACCTCGTTTAGGATCAAAGGCCCGTCCACAATGTTTCTTCCTCCTAAAAATGCCGATTGAGAGTGCGATACCAATTCATCCATTACGGGCCCCAACCGATTGACAAGGATCTTTGAAATTACTTTTTGAACCACACCAATGAGTGAGATAGGCCTAAATTCATTGTGCACTTTCGGATCCGCATCCTTGGGTATTAGGGATATGAATGACAACCCATTGGCGTGACATATGGATCTGTGATGGTGGAATTCGTCAATAGTGCTCATAAACAAAGGCTTAAGATCATCCCAAAATTTGTTGATGAATGCGAAAGTGAAGCCATCGTGTCATGGGGCTTTCTCGTTGTCGCATTCCCACACGGCATTTTTAACTTCTTCCTTAGAAAACCGTTTGACAAGTTCATCACCTTGTGATACCGTAAGTGTTTTAAACCCATCAGAATCAATTCGTGGTCTTTTCACAATTTTTCCTCAAATCTGTCTTTGAAGAAATTCTGAAACGATTCCTTAACTCTTTGAGGATCGTCAACCCATTCATTCCCGATAAATATGCCATTGACCCAGTTTTTAACAACGTTACAATTTGCCACCTTATGAAAGATCCTAGAATTTTCATCACCGCTTTTTAACCACACGGCCCTTGATTTCATTCTGAGATCCTCGGCTCTGTTAATTTCCCACCTTGTTACCATATTTAATGCTTCAATCCTTCTAATCTTCTCATCATTACTTAAGACTCTTTTTTCCGCTTCCAACTCCAATTCTTGGATAATCTTCTTTGCTTTATTACATTCCATCTCATCTTTTTTTTTCTTTTTTTTTCTCCAATCTTTAATTGACTCCTTTAACTTTTGAAAACAAACGGCAAGTGTCTTGCCATGTGTGGCTTCAACGGGCTTTTTCGCAATGACATCCTTAATCACCTTAAGTAACTCAGTGTCCTGTAGCCAAGAATTGAAAAATCTGAAAGGAGTTGGGCCATAATTACAAGATATAACCGAAAGAACCGGTGGTCTATGGTCCACCCTTTTTTCTCGTGGGAGAGCCATAATTCGGGCATTCGGGCATTCGGCCACTTATCAACGAATTTATCACACACAAGTATACGGTCAAGTTTACTGCTTTTTGACCCGTCATCAGAAATATATGTATGATTAGCACCTCCCATATTAAATTCAATTAAACCTGCAGCTGCGATGAAATTGCTAAATATTAAAGCATCGTTCGGGTTGAAATACGAATTCATTCTATCCTCTACATTTCTGATTGCGTTGAAATCGCCCAAGAACACAAAAACCCCATCATAAGAGTTTCTCAGTACAAGAAGTTCATCCCAAAACCCTCTCCTTTTATTCTCCTCATTTGGTGCGTGTAAATTTACTATGTAAAAAACCTCATTATGGCCAACAATATTACCGCAAACAAGCAAAAAATGATCTTTAGACAAAATGAAATTGGACCTGAATATCTGTGGACTCTTAGCCTGGATAAGAAGTGTTCTTCCCACCAGAGATGAGAGATGCTTTTTGTTGTCGTTGTCAAGTTTAACATTAATCAGACTTTCGGTATACCCCCATGCATGTTTCTTATGTTCTGTGATTGGTGCACCAGTTCCAGTATTATGATTTGAATTCATCCAAGGGTTGGGTTTTTGTGGAGGGATGTCACTGAAAGGTTGTTTTTTGCCATCGACGGTTGGACCCCTGTTTTCCGTAGGTCTGTGCGAACCGGGACGTCTTTCTTCCCTTGCAAACCTGGAGAGATTAGCATAGATCTTCTTACCATTTACCTTGACTTGTAACACTTGCTGGATGAGCTTTTCCACATCTTCCACCGGGCTGAATCTCAGAAAGTCGAAGTCCCTACCCCTGCTATCCTTTTTGGCGGGAACATATGCATCCACAAATCTTGGCTTGTACACCCCCATGGCAATCCCGAGATTCAGAGAGTAGCGTCCTTCTCCGATTTCCGGTCGGGTCTTCTTTCCGGTCTGTAGCTATGGGCGTGATATCTTCCTTCTTGAACAAGTCTTTTTTCTCTCTGAATCCTCTCCCTGAGATCATTGAAATCTGGTTGCTTGGTTTGTCTTCTGTCGTCGAAGCGTCCTCGCCTGTTCATCTTCTCTGTCTTGCTCTGTTGTTGATACTTGTTATCTATGATTTGTCAAGTAGTGAATGAGTGTTCGAATCCAATGGTGCTTTGTACAATATCCATATAAGTTTACATGTTGGAAAACTAAAAATTATTAATTTATAGATCCTATAAAACAAGCAAAAGTGGATTAATCAAGGCGTTACAGAAACGTTGTAGGAATTGCCAGATGGATATCGTACCCGCATTAGGATTAATTTTTTGCTTTGTCGGTATAATATACTGACCCGTTGGCCTAGCATATACTTTTTTTTGGGTTTCTTGTTTGTATGTATCGAGTGATTCCAATCCAGAGTTTGGAAATAAGAAATAATCCTAATTTACCATGTACTAATATTACAATCATCATCATCATACTTAGTTAATCCCACCTATAGCAAAGCTAAGATAGGGTCTGAGGAGGGTAAGATGTACTAATATTACAACAATTGTAGTTATTCTTTTACAATCAATATGATACTTGTTATTCATGATTTGTCATATAGTGAATGACTGGTTCAATGCAGTCGTGCTTAGTGCAATACACAAACAAGTTTAAACCAATATTTTTGTTTGAAAACTAACATTTATTAATTCATAGATCCTACAACACAAGCAAAACTGGATTGGCCAACGCGTTATAGAATAATTGAAGGAATTGCTAGAGGAATGTTGTACCTACATGAGGATTCTAGATTGAGAATCATTCATCGCGATCTGAAAACTAGCAATATATTGTTAGATGAAGATTTGAATCCAAAAATTTCAGATTTTGGCATGGCAAGAATTGTTTGTGGAAGACAAACACAAGCAATGACAAATAGGATTGTTGGAACTTAGTAAGTTGCCTAACATCCACATTGAACAAAAATTACAATATTTATGTCAAGTGTCCAAGATATACACTTTATTTTAAAAGCTACATTTTGACATTCTAATTTTCTTTTGTAAGTGGGTATATGTCACCAGAGTATGCGATGCATGGCCATTTCTCCGTAAGGTCGGATGTGTTCAGTTTAGGTGTATTAGTTCTTAAAATTATCAGTGGAAAGAAAAACACATGGGTCTTTAAACCAGGCTACACTGATCTTCTATGCCATGTGAGCACAACCATTATAATTAATGTCATATAATCTACTTTGTTATCTTACACCAAAATCTTACTTTCTAGGCCTGGAGTACATGGAAGAATAGAGAACTGCTCCAGATACTTGACTTAAATCTAGTGGACTCAATCTCCGAAAATGAAGCCTTACGTTGTATCAATATCGCCTTATTGTGTGTTCAAGAAGATGACGAATTAAGACCATCAATGGCTTTTGTTGTCTTGATGCTCAATAGTTCCTCTATGTCGTTACCTGAACCTGAAAGACCTCCTTTTGTTTCTCGGAGAAGAGTTAGATTGGCATCATCACATCAGCTGGTGGTGACAAATAACAGTATGTGTCCTACTTCGCTTATTACCGATGTACATCCTCGATAAAAATTGCAATTAAATTATTAAAATTAGGTGAAAATCTATACATATAATAAACCAAAGCCATTTTAATGACATGGCACTCAAAGAGACATTCTCTTCTTTGAGTGTGCCATGTGTCATCCCATGTGGCATTGAGATAATTTAGGTAGAAAAGAATTTAAAAACAAAATTGAATTTTTCACTCTCATGTTTCCCTCCATAATTTTTAAACGTTAATATCTTTTATATACGAGATTTTTTAAAGAAAAAAATTACGCCAAATTAACGAGCATTTTATTATCTTTCCAACGAGTACCATAGTGCTATATAAAAAACGGAGAAAAAAAACGACTATTTTTTGTGAGGTTTTGTTCATACAGGAAAAAAAACACAAAGTGTTCAGGTAAATCATTAATTATTAATTATGTATAGGCAAGTCACTAATTATGTTCAAATCAGTAAATATGATTTTTTTTCAACCAGAGCCGAATATGTTAATAGAGTTATACGTTGTTTTAAGTTAGGTATCAATATTAGTATATGTTAGAGTTGTACATTTGTTTAGGCTTTAGGATAGATGTTATGTTAATATTAGAGTTAAATTGAAGTTCTACATTCTTTTAGGTTAGGTGTTAGTATTGGAGTTGTACATTGTTTTAGGATAGATATTAATATTAGAGTTATATATCAGTCTATTTCATATGTAAAATTGATGTATCATATTAAATTTCTCAACCCGGGACGCTCCCGGGGTATAATCTAGTATATGTATATATGAAAGGTCCATGAATTGATAATGTTGGGAAAATGTGAAAACATCCCATTTACTCCTCACATCTTTTCTCTTTTATTTCATAGATTGTTATTTTTTTTATACTTCTACTGAGTTTTTTTCCAAACTAGTGTTGGTGGAAAAAATATTTCTCAAACTAGTGTTCCTTGAAAACTATTTACCAATTTAGTGTTTTCTAATTATTTTTTATTTATCTTTTGTTTTAACCAACATATGAAACTTCTTTTATATATATTTCTAGTTAAGTAATCCATTTTCTATTTTTTATTCTTTTAATACATTAATTTTTTCAATTTTGAGTATATTTTTTTTGTTTTGTTTTTCTAATCAACCCATTTTAATTCTTTAACAGTATTTTTTTTCTTATTGTTTATTTTTCAATCAATACTAACTTTACACACAACTAAAGATCAATGAACCGTTCATGCACAATTTGGTTGGAAGTTCATTCATGTTCCATTCATGTAATCAATGTACAAATGTGGACACAAGTTTTATTCATTTAATCAAAACATGAACACGTGTCTCGTTCATTCAGTTATTTTAGTTTATTTCCATTCATTTACATGTCTAGGCCTAATCATTTAAACGAATAGATATGAAACTAGCAAATCCTAAAAAATTACCATTTAACATTGTCATCACAAAATTTGTTTCTCCATTCTCTCTTTTTTTTTCCTCATTTCAAATATGCGTGTGAAGAAACACCAATCTAATAATCAAGTATAACAACGGTAATGTATTAATAACGCAAAGGACGAGCTTTATATATTTATCAAGACAAGATACAAGACACTGTTATATGATTATTACAGAGTTTCGACTATAATCTATCTCTCACAGCTTGCTATATGAATTCTTTGTAATGGTATTCGATCCCTTCTTCTGATGACGAAGGGGGGTATTTATAGGCTTCTCAGGTGGCCTATGATTGGCTGTGAGGAGAATGGCAGCTGTCTTGTACGATTGTGGCCGTTGTCATTTCCTGCGTTGTCTTCCCTTGATTGGTCCACGTGTCCTGACATCGTCCTTTTTGTCCTTTCTCGTACCTCGTACTGGCAGGTGATCATGGAGCAGGGTATTTGGGCCTCTGATTGGCTGTTGGCTCTCCTCCTGTCGGGTGACACCTGTCCTTTTTGTAGGCGCATGCGCTGTCTTCTAGAATGCCACGTCACACTGTTGCGTTGACGTGAAGAGATATGTACCCGCGCATGCGGAGGAAAGAAGCCCACATACACGTCAACGCAATAGTGTGACGTGGCATTCTAGAAGACAGCGCATGCGCCTACAAAAAGGACAGGTGTCACCCGACAGGAGCAGAGCCAACAGCCAATCAGAGGCCCAAATACCCTGCTCCATGATCACCTGCCAGTACGAGGTACGAGAAAGGACAAAAAGGACAATGTCAGGACACGTGGACCAATCAAGGGAAGACAATGCAGGAAATGACAACGGCCACAATCGTACAAGACAGCTGCCATTCTCCTCACGGCCAATCATAGGCCACCTGAGAAGCCTATAAATACCCCCCTTCGTCATCAGAAGAAGGGATCGAATACCATTACAAAGAATTCATATAGCAAGCTGTGAGAGATAGATTATAGTCGAAACTTTGTAATAATCATATAACAGTGTCTTGTATCTTGTCTTGATAAATATATAAAGCTCGTCCTTTGCGTTATTAATACATTACCGTTGTTATACTTGATTATTAGATTGGTGTTTCTTCATTGGCGCCATCCGTCTATTGAGTTATCAAGAACAGCAACCTAAAAACTTCTATCTCTCAAAAAACCAGTGATGAGTTCTTTACCAATAACGACAAATTCTCCAACAGGCACGTCCGGCACTGGTGTTGCTCCGGCAACCACCAGCCAGCCCGACAGCCACATGGAGGAGCAATTTCACGGCACAGACGTGGGCCGCACCCCATCCTCCGGGACGAGGCAGACCCCGTCATTCCATTTTGCCACTGATAACCTTCAAACTTCACCTGCTGGTCACACTGCGCCGATGGTTAGCCCGGAGGTGTGGTATGCGCAGCAGAAAGAAGCTCTGAAGCAAGCATTTATGAACAAACTTAAAGAACAACACCTGAGAGAAGCATCTCGCGCCCTGTCCTTCAGCGAAGGAAGGCCTGCCACTATCTCAGAAGGGCCATCCAGAGCTGCGGGACATGCCGGCGGAAGCAATCATGACACTGACCCAACATGGAGGGAAGACTCCGACGAGTCACAGAGTCGTTTCCAACGTGACACAAGCCAGTACTTGACCAACACCGTTGATCGAGCATACTTGTTGTCCGGAGAGGACGACCTCACAAAACCATACTACCCACCCTCGTTCAGTGAAAAATCAAAGTTTACACCGCGCATTGCACTCGCCACGCTACCCGCAGGGAAAAAAATGCCGAGCACCTTGGGAAAGTTCGACGGCACTGGCGACCCTGATGACCATCTACGAAGTTTCGAGGTCGCAGGAAAATGCGCGCGGTGGACCCTGCCAGCATGGTGTCACATGTTCGCGCAGACGCTTACGGGCGCAGCGCGAGTATGGTTTGACAGCCTGCCAAACGGAAAGATAGATAATCTGAAAGAGCTAACTGACAAATTCTCAGACCACTTCAGTCAAAACAAAAGAATCAAGCGTGATTCCACTGACATTTTGCAAGTTAAAAGACGCGATAACGAGTCCATCGAGGATTATATCACCAGGTTCAATCGCGAAGCTCTACAAATTGCTCCAATCGGATTTGAGCTTATAAAAGCAGCATTTACGCAAGGCGTAAGATGCGACTCGCTGATCCGCACACTGGCCGGATGCACAGGCATGCCAAACACATGGGAAGAGATCATGCGCGGAGCGAAGAATTATGCGAAGACCGAAAGAGAGCTATCCGTCTGGAGCAGAATTCAAGCACCACAGTACACAGATACACAGGCGCAAGTAGTGCGCAACCGAAACAATAGGCATGACAGGAAGGCGAAGGGCAATGTCTGGACGAGGCTTCAAGGAGCCGACCAGACAACCCCAAAGCCCTCCGCACCACAAGATTATCAGCGCAACACCTCACTCGTGCACAAGCCCAACAGAAGGAGTCACAACAATTGGACCCCTTTAACCAAAACACCAGCGCAAGTTCTAGCAACGGAAAACGTTGACTTCCCAGAACCTAAGGTCATCAAACGGCGCGAAGGGTTGGACCATAACAAGTTTTGCGCATACCATCAAGACATCGGTCACGACACCGATAAATGTTATCAGCTAAGGCAAGCCATTGAAGACGCACTGAAGTCCGGCAAGCTTGGCCACCTGCTACAAAACGTCGAACGCAAGCAAGCGGGGGGCCCTCCGCCAAAAAAGATAAAGAATATAAGCATGATGATACATAGCAGCGGGCACCGGACCCAAAAGAGAAAAACAGAATCAACAGCAGAATGGAGGGAACAGCAGGTGTGTTTCCCCGTAGTCAAAGGCGGCCCATCGGCCACAAAGGCAATCATTGTCACAGCCGTTTTTGACCACTACAGAACCACTAGAGCATTCATGGACACGGGCAGTAATTCGGACATCATGTATGGTCAGTGCTTTGACCTTCTGGACGAAGAAGACAAGCAGCGCCTGCCCCATCAACTCTCCGATTATGGGATTCTCCAACGAGATTGTAATGCCCCTTGGAGAAATATCCTTCCCTCTCACTCTGGGCGCGCAAGGGCGGTCGAGAACAGAAGAAGTTACCTTTCTTGTCATTCCATCCAAGTCCAAATATGATATCATCCTGGGCAGGGACTCTATGGCTTCATACAACATGGTCACCTCCACAGTCCACAGCGCGATCGGTTTTCCCACCCCAAACGGGGTGGCAATCGTATGGGCTAACAGAGAGTGCGCCATGATCATAGAGTCCCACCCAGCCAAAATGTTGAAGCCATGCCCGCGCACAGAACCAAAAAAATGGATCTTAAACCCAAAGTTCCCTGAACAACCCATCACAATAGGGCCAGAAATTTCTGAAAACATCAGGGACCATTTGAAGCAGCTCCTCCGCAAAAACATCGACGTTTTCGCATGGCAACCGTCAGACATGATCGGCGTTCCACGCGAACTCGCCCAACACAAGCTTAACACATACCGCTCTGTAGAGCCCATCGCGCAGAAGCGCAGAAGCATGGGCGCTGAAAAAACTCAAGCGATGAATGAGCAAGTCGGAGAACTGTTGAAAGCAGGAATCTTGAGAGAGACGCGATACCAGACCTGGGTTGCTAACCCAGTGATGGTAAAGAAAAGCCATGGTGGATGGAGGATGTGTGTAGACTACACCGACCTCAACAAAGCATGCCCGAAAGATTGCTATCCTCTGCCAGAAATCGATTTAAAGATAGACTCTCTAGCCCCGTTCCGCTTCAAGTGCTTCCTGGACGCCTACAAAGGCTACCACCAAATCCAAATGGCACTTGAAGATGAAGACAAAACTGCCTTCCGCACAGATAAAGGAGTTTTCTGCTACACAAAGATGCCATTTGGTCTAAAAAACGCCGGGGCCACGTACCAACGACTGATGGACCGCGCATTCGCCAAGCAGATCGGGAGAAACCTAGAGGTCTATGTGGATGACCTAGTCATCAAGAGCAAAGAAGAGGATCAGATGCTGAAAGACATTGAAGAAACCTTCAAGCACTTAAAAGCAATCCGCATGAAGCTAAACCCAGGCAAATGCGCTTTTGGGATGGAAGAAGGCAAGTTTCTTGGGGTTGTAGTCACCAAAGACGGATTCAGACCAAATCCCGAAAAGATACAAGCCATCGCGCAAATGCCCTCCCCATCCACCCTGAAAGAAGTTCAAACCCTGAACGGGCGCCTTGTAGCAATCAATCGTTTTCTGTCACACCATGCAAGCAAATCCATTCCATTCATCGAAACACTGAAAAGCTGTTTGAAAAAGAACCAGTTTAAATGGACGACAGAGGCAGAGAAGGCTTTTCAAGAGATGAAAGAATGCTTAATGGACTTACCAACGCTCACCGCTCCACTCCCTAGGGAGCCCTTAACGATGTATCTTTGCGCCACAGAGCAGGCGGTGAGCGCGGTACTAATGGTGGGCAGGAAGCTGGTCCAAACGCCTATCTACTATGTCAGCAGGGTGCTAACAGACGCAGAGTCCAGGTACACCACCATGGAGAAGTTAGTTTTAGCCCTCGTTCACGCATCAAGAAGGTTACGCCGCTATTTCCAGGGCCACCCCATCAACGTGCTGAGCGATTACAAGCTAAACAATGTCCTGTCAAAGCCAGAAGTCTCTGGGAGATTAGCCAAGTGGGCGATTGAGCTGGGTGAACACACCATCAACTACAAGACACGCCCGGCAATCAAAGGACAAGTACTAGCTGACTTCATAGCGGAGGTACCAAAAGAAAAAATCGAAGAATGCAAAGCCGAACAAGACCCGCAACCAACAGACGATGAAAAGGCCATCTGGAACCTCTACACAGATGGGGCCTCAAACGAAGATGGCGTCGGCGCGGGGATACGTTTGGTTAGTCCGGAAGGAGCAGAATTCACGTACGCGATAAGGCTCGAATTCAAGGCCACCAACAACGAGGCCGAATATGAGGCATTCCTCGCCGGACTACGCATCGCGCACAAGCTGGGCGCAAAGCACATCTTCGCGCATGTCGACTCAATGTTGGTTGCCGGTCAAATCACTGGAAAATATGAGGCAAAAGAGCATTCAATGATCATGTATCTCCAACGCCCCAAAGAGCTCATGGCTACCTTCCCCAGCTGCACCATCGACCACATCAAACGCAGTCAGAACAAGCCGGCGGACGCTCTAAGCAAAATGGCTTCTACAACATTCAGCCATCTAGCAAAAGAGGTCCGAATCGAAACGCTAAGCGAACCATCTGTGCCACCCAAAGAGGTCAACGTTATCCAAACGGGTGCTGACAGCTGGATGACTCCGATAACATCCTATCTGACCACCGGCGCCCTACCCGAACAACGCGCCGAGGCCAGAAAGATACAGCACAAAGCCCTGCAGTACCAAATTCAAGACGGAGTGCTCTATCGGAAGTCATACCTAGGGCCATTGCTGCGGTGCGTGGATGCAGTTGACGCGGATTATTTGGTGCGGGAGATACATGAAGGAATATGTGGGATACACGCGGGGCCACGAATTGTGGTCGCAAAAATCATGAATGCGGGATACTATTGGCCAGGCATGCACTTAGACGCCTTAAAAATCATCCGCAAATGTGACTCATGCCAGCGACACGCCCCCAACACCCTGCGTCTTAAGAACGAGCTCATCCCAGTGACTTCAGCATGGCCATTTCAGAAATGGGCCATCGACCTGGTGGGACCATTCCCAATGACAACAGGCAAAAGGAAATTCCTGATAGTCGCCATTGACTACTTCACCAAATGGGTCGAAGCCAAGCCGCTCGCTGAGATCAAGGCCAACCACGTGAAGAAGTTCATTTGGGAATTCATCATTTGCCGCTTTGGGCTGCCCATGTCGATCGTCACAGACAATGGGACTCAATTTGCGGACAAGGGGTTGCTGAAATGGTACGCGGACTTGCATATCCAACCAATCTTCACCTCAGTCGCGCACCCGCAGGGTAACGGCCAGGTCGAGCGTGCAAACCGCAGCATTGTAGAAGGCATCAAATCCAGGTTGGGAACAAAAGGAAAGGCTTGGGCGGAGGAATTACCGAGCGTGCTATGGGCCAATCGCACACTAACCAAAACGAGCACCGGTGAAACCCCGTTCAGCCTCACATACGGCTCTGAAGCCATGAATACCTGCAGAAATTGGATGCCCATCCCCAAGAGTCCTTTCAGCAACCACAACAGACAACGATCGAGAGCTGCGCACAAACCTTAACCTAGCAGAAATACGCCGCGATGGAGCAGCAATAAGAGAGGCAAATTACAAGCAACAGCTCGAGCGCTATTACAATGCGAAGGTCAAACCCCAAACGTTCAGAGCCGGAGATTTTGTCTTGAGGAACAATGAGGCTAACGGCGCCCTCCCCAAAGGAAAGTTAACCCCAACCTGGGAAGGACCATACCGCATACAAGAAGTCCTTGGTAAAGGAGCCTACAAGCTATCAACGTTAGAAGAAAAACCGGTTCCCCGAACATGGAACGCGGCACAATTGAGAAAATGTTATATGTAATTCCAAACCACAATGTAACAAAGGCCACTGCGCCGTTTAAATGAAATGAAATATAGCAGTTCCTTTACTTTGCATGCGCTTACTCTCATAAACTTAGAAATTGCATTGAGAAAATCTGCAATTTCCCTAAAAATGCGCGTTGCATGGTTAAGATGCAACGCGCACCCTAAACATTGTATGGTTAAGATACAATGTCCTAAACTTAGACGGATGGCGCCAATGAAGAGATAGAAGTTTTTAGGTTGTTGTTCTTGATAACTCAATAGACGGATGGCGCCAATGAAGAAACACCAATCTAATAATCAAGTATAACAACGGTAATGTATTAATAACGCAAAGGACGAGCTTTATATATTTATCAAGACAAGATACAAGACACTGTTATATGATTATTACAGAGTTTCGACTATAATCTATCTCTCACATCTTGCTATATGAATTCTTTGTAATGGTATTCGATCCCTTCTTCTGATGACGAAGGGGGGTATTTATAGGCTTCTCAGGTGGCCTATGATTGGCTGTGAGGAGAATGGCAGCTATCTTGTACGATTGTGGCCGTTGTCATTTCCTGCGTTGTCTTCCCTTGATTGGTCCACATGTCCTGACATCGTCCTTTTTGTCCTTTCTCGTACCTCGTACTGGCAGGTGATCATGGAGCAGGGTATTTGGGCCTCTGATTGGCTGTTGGCTCTGCTGCTGTCGCATGCGCTGTCTTCTAGAATGCCACGTCACACTGTTGCGTTGACGTGTATGCGGGCTTCTTTCCTCTGCATGCGCGGGTACATATCTCTTCAGCGCGTGTTTATTTAATTTTTAACATCTTTAAACTTTTACAAAACCATGACGTAGAAAATGAAATGTTTATAAATAATATCGATTAGTTGATAGTAGATACTATATAATATATCACTAAGACCGTGTTTATCGCCTCAACATCAATATACGATTCCATGTTAGACAAAAAAAAATGAAGTGGAACAAGAGATTAAGTCTTGTTTTGTAAAAAAAAAAAAAAAAAAAAAAAAAAGATCAGTTGGCCAAAAAGGAAATAAAGTTTAATATAATAACAAAGTAACAGATCGTGAGTTAATTAAAATAGGGACAATAAAAAAAAGGCTGATATGTTGCTTTAAAAAATTAGTGCATATACAAAATTAATTTAAAAAAAAAAACACTAATTTGGAAAATATTTTTTCCACCAACACTAATTTGAGAAAAAAACTCTACTTGTATATGGTTTAATATCCGAAGGTTCCTATAGTATTAGACAAGAAGAGATATTTCATTACGATAAACTTTCAAATATATATTTCAGTTATTATTATCCTTTAATAATTATTTTAAGAGATTAAATAAACACTACAACTGTATTAATTAATGTCCGAGTAAATACATATTATTTGTTTTTTGGTGGTGCCAAAATTCTATATTATTTCTTTTTTTTTTTTTTCATGTATGCGTGTGCTGAACTACTATGTGGACTCCTGAGTTGTAGGGTCTTCATCATCTGAGACGAGACAAGTTAGAGTATGTTCAGGGTCGGCTCGATTATAAATCGAGCCAGCTCTAATTTAAAACCGAGTTGAGAATCTAAGCACTAGCTCGGCTTGATTTTTATGTGAGTTGGCTCGGCTCGGTTTGTTTAGGCGCAGATGTAACAAAAAAAAATTATTAATGCTTTCAAAATTCAATAAACTAAAACAACATTCAATAGTTCAAATTCAAAAGAACACATCTAAAATAAGTTCAATTTAATACACTACATGCTAAAATCAGATTCAATCAAATACAAAATAAGTTAAAAATTAACAAAATGCAATATATATTCATTACCATTCTAATAAGCACCAATGTCATAAATATTCAAATAATCACCATTTTTATAGTATATTATGCGTATTAAAATAAAATTCATTATAAGTAAAATAATCCGTGGTAGATCAGTTAGTGCTAACGAACGAGTCAAACCGAGCCAATTTGGATCATTATAAACGAAGCCAAGCTAGACTCAGTTTCTAACTGGGCCAATCCGGCTCGAATCAGTTTCAAATTAAGACATATCTAGAGAGCTTTTTCTGAGCTATATCCTACGATTTGTAAATGTGTGGACATTACTTGATGGTTAGAAACAAATGTTAAATTTTCGAAAAAAGTTTGGTGGATAGTTTATGGCAATTCAGGGACTACAAATAGTCCTCTACAGTATACACACATACAATAAACACTTTACAACATTAATGACATGACTCCCCAAAGAGCCATGTTATGAGAACGAACGATTCGGTATTCCAACACTCGAAAAGAAAAAGAAAGTGTTCACATATTCGATTAATTTCAAATAGGTGATATAGGTGAAGCAATATTCTTTGGCAAATGGTGGATAGGCAAACTACGATAGTTTGCCTAGTTCAAAAAGCATCAACGTGGTTATGATCAATGATATCCAAAATGAATTAGCACGCGAAAGTGGCATCCAAATGCCTAAACGTGCTATTAATAACTTTGTTAACAAATAGTACAGGCGCTCCTCAAGCGAAGAAACTAGTGCACCAACTTTTCCATCGGTGTGTTTAGATTTTAGACAATAACAAACAAGTTGATGAAAAGGAGACATACCATGAAAGATTAACCATTATTACAAGTCGATTGAATATTCACCACAAGATGTTGTATCAATTTCTAACATTTCGGTTCAACGGAAGTGTCGATTTCAAAGAAACTCATCAATGGAATATCAAAAGATGCATTTCCCACAATGGCCTAACGCATTAAGACTAGAATGCAAGCATTACGAGCAACATAATGATACGTAAATCATTAATGAAACCATTGTTCGATGTGAAGTCCTACAATGGACCATCGCAATTACAAGAATTCAAACATACAACACATGACACATGTACAAACATACGTGTCTAATTTTTCGAAGAGATAAGGAATCAATAAAAATGGGATTCCTTTCATGATAGTATGTTTAAGTCAACAAACACAAATGAAGAGACGTAAAAACATGCTCAAACGATATTACTAGGTTCTACACACAAACCTTAAGAGCTCAAGTAATCAACTGGTTTAAGAAAAGCGAACTCATGAATGACTAGAAAAGGGGAGAATCAGCAATCAAATCCGTAGCAGTAAAAATAAACAACCTTTATGTCTTATTATATATACCATCATAGTAGATTTTCTTTGAACTTTCTGTTGCCGTAAATTCACAATAATGTGACGTCTATGTTATCGTGAATTTACCTCACAAGATCATCCTATTAATCTTCCATCTGAGTTACTTCATAAGATCCCATTATATTTGCATATTTACACGTATATATGTTACGTATATAATGTTTCTTGTGTGCGCCATCTTTTCGGGTGCCCATCTCAACCACATTCCAGCTTGCGCATTATCATTTGCAAAACGAGGTGCCCTTCTCAAACGTTTTGGACCCAAGTCGACCTTGATGAGGTAAGCATACCTTGAACATGGGGATGCGAGACCATAGATGCTACAACAATCTGTTTGTATGCCGGTACTACCAACTTTTCGAACTAACGTGATACGTGTAACAACCAGGTTGTTACGGCTCTCGTTGACGACCCGACCACCCGACTATTTAAATTATAATTAATCAATTCCTTATGCTACAGCCAAACACCATTTATTCCTGCCGTTATACTCGTTCCCAAACACCCCTTTTTCCGGCCCAACATTTATCATATTACCTTCACACACAGATTAATATTTGCCTGAATAGTAACCCGGGAGAGAAAGAGGATTGGAAGTAATGTTTTTAATAATCAGAAGTCTGGTTGGTTTCCGGTCACTCTCCGGTGAGAATCCAGTCAGTCTCCAATTGGGTTCCGGTTAACAATCCAATCATTATTCCGATACATCACCCAGTGGCGGATCCAGAAATTTTTTTCAATGATGTCACTATTTTAAACATTCTAATTTTGAAGAACCGGACATAAATATTTTCGGGTGGGTCGGTTTGACGGTTCAGGTCAGGTAAGGTTGATCACATACTAAAAATATTATACAATAATAAAAAAACATCGTCATTAAAAATTAAAAAAAAACACATAATATAAATTCGAATGTCTTATGAATTTTAAAAAAAAAAAACAATAGTTAGAGTTGTTCCCTACGAGTTTTCATCTTCTGAAAACGTTGCATTACATCTTCGACTGAAACTTGTTGGAAGAACTCTTTTTTAATGTAACAAATGCAAGAATTGGTCATGCATCCATCACCCATTCTATTACGCATTTCTGTCTTCACATGTTTCATTGAAGAGTTGAACTCATTTAACTGGAATTGGGTTGGGTCTAATGTAGTCATTTAGTGGAGTGGGCTTGTAAAAGGTTATATTTGTATCTACTTAAAAATTAGAGTTGAGCTCATTTAACTAGAATTGGATTGGGTCTAATGTAGTCACCATCTAAAAAACATTGATGTCCCTCGAAAAACTATTCTTATGTTAATTGTTATGAGGTACAATTATTGATTCGGAAGATGGGTCCGACACCCGGGTCAAGTCAACAACCGGAATAGAACCCGGTCCATTAACCCGACAAGAACAAATACTCATTATTATGATTATAAGTATATGCATATGATACAAATAACGGTTGGACTTTTTTTTTGAAAATTAACTTCATTCAACAAAAAACCGAGCAAAGTCCTCAAATTAAGGACCGCCCACAAACTAAATTACAACATATACAACGGGTAGTTTACCCAATCTTTCCACTCAATCCTGAATCTAACCGATCTAGAACTCAAACACATAAAAGATAAAGACTTAACTATCGCTACTACCTCTATCGCTTGAGGAGTCAAATTCTGGAATACCTTCTTATTTCGCTCCTTCCAAAGCGCCCAACACGTGACCATAACGATCCCACTAATAATCTGCCTCCCACAACCAGAACTCGAACAAGCATTCTGCCATTGCAGCAAATCGTCAACAGTATTTCGAATAGCTGGGACCAGATTACACCACCTCGAAACTCTGCTCCACACTTCGAAAGAAAAACCACAGGTAACAAATAGATGATTGGCCGACTCGTCAAAAACGTTGCAGAGAGGGCAAGAACTCTTTGGCAGCGCTATATTCCTTCTGATCAGCTGCAAACGTGTAGGAAGTCTATCTTTTTCGAGCCTCCACATGAAAACATTTATCTTTAACGGAACCCAATTTATCCCGCACATGTTCTGCACCGGCTACACGTATAAATTTCTTCGCATGGTTTCCTTTACTGCAGCAACAGAAAACTCATTTTTAACATTATTATCCCAAACCCAAGCATCTTTGCATCCTCTAAACCTGACTTGGGAGACCATCCTCATGGCGTCTTGAACTTCCGATATACCTTCTACACTATAAACATTCATATCCCACCTTTCATCCTCACGCGCATAACTTCCTTCTTGTTTAATTCTGCAGCTCACAGAGACATTCTTGTTTCTTTCTAAAGAAAATAGAATCGGCCATCTAATACACAAAGGGGTAGTTCCGAACCAAATATCCTTCCAGAAGCAGATTCGGTTCCTATCCCCAAGGTTACATGTGATCAACCTGTGAATCTCTAACCCATTTAAACGAGCCTTTTCCAGATACGACACCAGGGACTTCCAATTCCCAGATAAGGTTCTTTTAACCGGTAAAAACGCCCATCTATTTCGCCCTCCATGAATACTAAGGATCACTCTTCTCCATAAACCTTCATGATTCGTTTTAAATCTCCACACCAATTTAACAAGCAAAGCCAGATTTACTTCAGACAACTTCGAGATTCCCACCCCCAACCGATTTCGGACGCGTAACAATATTCCAAAATAACGGTTGGACTTGATAATAATAATAATAAAAACGATAATAAACATATATATATATATATATATGAATATGTATTTGTTTATATATATATGATTGGATATTTAGACGATATACTAGACTCGGGTTATTAATAACATCTTTTAGTTTTTTATGCCGCCAAGGCTTACTATAGTAGAAGTGATGTGGACTCTATTATAATAAATATCAATAATGAACCCCGAGCCTAGGACTATCTAATATATATATATATATATATATATATATAGGATTTGGATCATTTGAGAACCACTATTTAGGGAGAGAACCAAAGAACCAAGTGTGAACACAAAAACCCCTCCACCAAAAAATAAAAAAAAAATAATAAAAAAATTATATAACCTAAAAAATAAAAAAAGTAAAAACACCAAAATGTTTTTTTAGTGTTAATATTTCTGAAAAAAATAAAAAAATACAAAAAAAATAAAAAAATACAAAAAAATGGCCCTTTTTACGTCATAATTACATCATATACCGTATGCACATGTGCATTTCACTATTAGAGCACACTTTTGAATAAATTATCAATTGCAATAATGAAATGATCATTTAAATGGACGTGAGATGATATATAAGGTGGAAAAAAATTTATTCAATGATATTTAAATAAACGCGAAGTGCATTTCACTATTATAGTTAGGTTTTTTTTCATGGGTTTAGTTTTAGGGTTTAGTTTTTAGGTATGATGGGAATGGGGTTAGGTTTTTTGGGGTTGTTGGTGAATAAACTTAAAAAAACCCTATATAAAACTATAAAATAAGATAATTGTACTACATGCACATGTGCATTTCACTATTATAGTTAAGTTTTTTAATGGGTTTAGCTTTAGGGTTTAGTTTTTTGGTATGGTGAAAGAGGGGGTATCTTTTTTTGGGGGGGGGGGGGGATGGGATGGAGCGTTTTGGTTTTTGGAGGGTGTGCGGTTAGCTACACATGTGCATTTCACAATTGGGGGGGGGGGGGGAGGGTTGGGGCGGTGTGGGGGATGGGGAGTTTAGGTTTTTAGGGAGTGAGGTGGGTGGGTTTAGGTTTTTAGGGGGTGAAGGTGGGGTTTTTAGGTTTTTTTTTGTTTGTGTTGACAATGGTTCTCTGGTTCTCTCCCTAAAGTTGGTTCTCGTATGATCCCTACCATATATATATATATATATGTGTGTGTGTGTGTGTGTAAGATGTATATGAAATATTATAAGTAATAAAACATAATAAGTACCAAGCGTAACACGCATCAATATATATATATATATATATATATATATATATATATAATTATAATAAGAGGAGTTAAACGAAGATAATCTAAGCAAATAGTGAGTATCGTTAACTCCCCACTTTTTATTGTTTTATTAAACGTTTTGGGGGAATACATGCTATATGATTTATATAATAGAAGGGGACACTAGAAACCACTAGAGGCCAAGAAAATACTATCACATGGAAGGATTGGTATGTATCCCCTATGTATATGTTGTAATTATGTTGTGGCGGTCCTTTATTTGAGGGCACGCCGGTTTTAATGAAAACGTTAAAAAAAAGGAAACCACTAGAGGCATCATTGTCTAGCTATTACATCGCCATTTCCTTTCTTAACTCTACGGATATGGCAAGAACCAAACTTATCTACCATTGTTAAAGTGGTAATCATTAGAAGTGGCACTTACTTAATATAATACTATATTATAAGATATATTTTCCCCACTCTTTGTTTATAATTAATTGTAAAGCATGATTTATTAAAAAGAATATTATAAAAGTATTTATAAAGGACTGGCCATTCACTTTTATTAGAACGCGTCCTCATCAACTTACTAGAAAACTATTTTTTGGCATGTGTTAAGGTAACCCACCAGCTATAATGAACGGTCGTCAATCGTGGATCCTGGAAAGTAAGATGTATCTTCAATGTGCAAGTTTGATATACAACCTGACCCGACAACCCAGCCCCCACGACCCGGCTTGTTACAACACGTGTATGCATTCTTGATACATCCAAGGTTGATTCGACAACCGTTGGTGATACGTATTATTTCCGAAACATACTTTTATGCTTTTTATAATACGAAGAGTATATAATAAAAAAAAGATTGTTCCTCATAACCAAGAAATAACGAATCAGCTAAACTCTATGTGAATAAACACTTTGCTACCATAGCGTTGACTCTATGGTTACTAGTGAGATATACTTAGCCACTTGGTGCATATACCCTTCTATGTATACATATAGAAAATACTCACTTACAATCACACAAGGAAATGTTTCTTGTGTCAAAGCAATGTAAACAGAGTTAGTGTAATCTCATACACTAATTATCATTCAACTTATCTGCTAATAGTTAGAAGTTTTACTTCCTAGGCGTTCGTACATAAATTCCAATCTTAGCACTTTCGGTCCCTGATTCGAAACTCAGGTTAAATCCTAGGTATCTCTACCGACACCAAATTTGCTAAAACCTATAGCTCTGATACCAAACCGTAACACACGAAATCCACAACAGAATAATAAAACTAAGACATTTACTGATTCTGAACGCCTTTACTAAGTCTTCTAGTGCCTCGAATCCCAAGATATTTCTTACTCCAATAGTGTCGTTGCCAAAATCAACATCTGAAAGACTTGCTTAAAAGGGTCAACCAAAAGTTAGTGAGTTCATGGTTTATGTTTATCTATACTATATTAAACTTCATTACTCCCATTTTGATTAACAGTAATACAAACCTTGAAGAAGTTAAAGGACTATTTTCATAATATATACAAAAATTCTTTCCCTATGGATGTTGTTTACATTAGTTTAGTAGTTTTTTATACTTGATATCATAACTCAATTATTATGCTCGTAAATATTCTTCAAGTTGTAGCTAAAGATTTAGGAATCTTGAAGAAGTTATGTATAATGAGAGGCATTGGTTTTCTCATAATCATAAGAAGGATGGAGGATCACGACGAACTGGGTTCCAATTGGAGTTTCAAGGGTAAGTTTTTGTGTTTTCTTTTGCTTATCGACTTGATTGAACCCCTATTTCGTGGCCGGTGTATGCAAAATGTTTGGGGTGTCAATATACAGTGATATGTTATATACTTAAGTTGATGTTTTTTTTAAGTATGGAATAAGAATATGAATGTAATGAAAGCTATAAAGTATGTTGTGAATTTGGTGATGGTAATTAAAATGTTCTGTTGCATAGTTGTTAAGCTTAGAGCAGATTTTGTTTTAAAAAGTATGATTCAGGTCAGAACAGACCCAGTTCAAAATTGGTTTATAGTCATGATAGGTCGTTTAGAGAAATGCCTATTATGGTTCGGGGTCATAATGGTTTCAAACATATATTCAAATAAAAAAGATATTTGAAAAAAGTTTTAGTTTATATGATATATGTATGAAGACGGAATCGATAAGCTAATCAAGTGGTTTGGTGGCTTATTGGAATTTGATTTTGAATATTTAGCTGTGGACATTTCAACATGTTAACCAAGAATATGATATATATATATATCTATACTATATTAATAAGCATATAGGAAGGGCAGAAATGGTCATTTGCCACTTTTAAGAAATGTACAAGCCTCAAAAGCATGTACAACCATTTAATGCAAAGGAAAAAAAACACGGACATAAATCTGATTTTGATTTAGGGTTTCTCAATTGACAAAACATCCACATTTATCCGCCCCCATCTTCAGTCCAGTCGATTCAAGATCCTAGGGTCTTCTCCAAGACGATTCAAGATCTCTCTCAATCCAACACCAGATCCACTGGTTTTGACCTCTTGGTATCGTTTCTCCTTAACCATATCTCCCGTGTTTTGTTTGTTATTTGTGCGAACGTGTGTAATACTTTCAGATTTGTTTGTTTTTTTTTGTTATTAGAGTCGGATATGTAAGAATGGATACAACAGGGGTGAGAACCAGAATGGATACAACTGGTGCAAGAACTAGGGCTTGTAGTTGCAGGTACCAGACTTTGTGTTTTACAGTTTGATTTTTGACGTTTGTGAGGGTTTTTTTTTGTGGTTTTATTTTATCAAACATGATTATGTTCGAATATGTGTTTATGCTTTTCATAATTGAATCTTTTTATGGTTTATTGGCTTATTGGTTCTTGATTAGGGCTGGAAAAGGTCTTTGAGGATGTGGTGTTATATTATTTATTGAATATTAATCATCATACTTGCTAAAATGCAAATGAACAAGATAATAGATGCAAGTGTAATTAACTCTTTATGCTCTTAACATCTAGGTATGGGTTCAATGATTTGGGTCAAAGCTTTCAAGTATAACATCTTGTGATATTCTACAGGGGCGATGTGAAAGAATCTGTTGTCAAATGTGTTTATGCACTTTTGATGGTGCTCGAGTTGTTAGGTCGGTCTCACATTGTACTTTTGTATGAACTTATCCTATCACCACTTGTTACTAATAGTTATTTTATTTTTAACAATCCTGTAATGAGAGTGTGGTTGACAAGAAAAATTGGAAGTCTTCTTCTGGAATCTGTACATTCTGTGAGATGGTTGCTGATTGGGTGCAAAGCTAACTTAAACGAAACCCGACTGAAGATAACATGATTAATTATGTTAATGAATTAACAACTTTGCTGCCAAAAGAATGGGAAAATAGGTTAGTTGTTTATATGTCATAAGATTGGTTATCTGTTTTATTTTTTAATACCAAAACTTGTGCAGCCCATGACAACTTTGCTACCAAGATTTGGTGTTTCAGGAGGGTTGGGTAACGAGTCAGAATAGGTTCGGGTTGGAAAAAGTCTTTTGTAGTACTGCTGGTTTTACATTTTATTGGATATAGACTTGTATTCGATAAAATAAGGAGATTATTTGCATTAAAAGTAGATTATGGGTAATCCTATTCGACTCATTTCAACCATTTGATGTCTAAACTATTTGAAATAAAGCATGACCCAGGTTGATCACAAAACATTAGTAAATGGCCAATGACTCTGTTTGGGCTTTGATCTTTACTTAAATGGTTTTTTTTTGTTTTGCCTTTTTAAGGTGAGTTAGAGGCTATAACACCATTGACAGCCATCGTCCTTCGATCCTCTGCGGTCAATTTATAACTACACTTCTTTCTATTCATATATGGACATCACAGCTACATCAACAAATCTACCTCTTTTGCTGCAACTTCCCGGTGACAAATATAATCGTCTTGATCTGGAATTTAATCATTGTTTTTGATCTTGTTGCCATCTTGGTGAGTTTTCAGATCCCTATTTTTTGTTATTGTTTAGATATATGGTAATTTTGATGCATGTGATGGTTGAGATATGTGGTTTTGTTGAAATTTTGTTTAGATATGATTACATGTATTGCATGATTGGAATAATCTTGAACTAACATGAAAAAATATATATTATTCTTTGGAGGGTTGATTATATAAATATATTTATCATGACCGATTCAAGAAATAAGTTTCCCTGGGTAGTTTTTGTTTACTAAAATAACTAAAATCGATTCGTATGCAGTAAAATTGCACATGGAAGTACAAAAGCAACTACATGAACATCTTGTGGTACGTCAAAATTGTTTTCTTCTGGTTTGTTTTCCGGTCTTCTCTATTTTGGGGAAAAGTGACACAACACAATAGGCTGGTTGGGTAACAGGTAAGATCAGTTTGGGTTGTAATATCTTTTAGTCGGTGAAAATTCCTTGGAACGAACCATTGCACCTAGGTCCAAGGTCCAACCATTTTCGTTTTCAGTTATGCTGTGAATAAAACAAATTATGAGAAAAAAATGAAAGTAAATAATATATACACACAAATATGTCTCTTTTATAAGAAAAAATGAAAGCAATTGACTTGGTTGTTCTGCCTTTTGGCTGTAGTTCAAAAAAGTTTCTAAAAAGAACTCTCCAATAAAGTCAAACTTAGTCTCCTAATGCCAACTGAAAAAAAAATTGGTTAATGTTTGTACTAAAAAGAGTTTTTTTTTTTTTGAAACTTAAACTTCATTCAAAAAACTAGGAATGGCCACAAAACAAAGACCACCCTCAAAACCAAGTTACAATATATACATCGGGTATTTGACCCACTCATTCCACTTAATATTCACATATCTAGATCTATGTTTAAACCAAAGATAAGATAACGCTTTCACTGTCGCAATCACCTCTACCACCTTAGGAGAAGAGTCATGGAACACCTTCTTGTTTCGCTCCTTCCACACGGCCCAACAAGTAACCATAACAATACCCCAGACAATTTTCTTCCCCCAAGCCGATATTTTGATGGAATGCACCCACATCAGGAGCTCCTCAATCGTATTAAGACAAGGGGGAAGCAATTTGCACCAAGACCATACCTTACTCCATACACCATAAGTAAAACCGCATGCTATAAATAAATGAGAGGACGACTCCGCATCCGCGCTGCACAGAGGGCATGAAGTATCCAATATCCGCATATTCCTCTTAACCAAGGCCAATCTAGTAGGAACTCTGTCCAATTCTAATCTCCACAGCAGAATATTAACTTTAAGAGGCGCCCAACTGATCCATTTCATCTGCTGCGTAGACTGCGCAGGATATACCTTTCGCATACTCTCTTTAACAGCAGCTGTACTGAAGATCTGATCCCCTTTCAGCCCCCAATACCACTTATCTTCGACGTCTGTAAGGTTAACTTGAGTCAACATCCAATAGACATCTCGTATTAAGACTTGAGTCAACTAAAAAGAGTATTTGATGCTTGTAATCAAGTCAATTATAATTACATGCTTCTCTTATGCAGTTAATAATAATAGATTATGGAACTCATTTTCCTTTCATGTATATGACAATCACCCAGACCTTGAACTTGGCCCATATTATATGTTTAGAAACAGGTGAGGTGGAACTTATTTATTTTTGTTGCATGGTTTTTTAATATGCGGCTTATCATCAGGCCTAAAACAGTAAAACAAAATTTTGTAAACATACCGGTTAGACCACCAAACTGGCCAAACTACCGAAACACCACAAACCGGTTGACGTTTTCAAGGGCTAACTATAGAATATTATGCAATATTTACCCTGATTTGGCTCCACAATTATTGCTCTTGCTGATTTAGCTCCATGATTATTACTCACCCATTACCACCTTTCCTTTAGTCTTCCTTTTATTTTGCATCTCTTTGTTATATATAGAGGCTCATCTTTTGTATTGTAATCACAAAAGTTATTTCTATCAACATCTTTCATATTCTATAATCTCTATTCTCTATACTCCTATACATATAAACCACATTGCCAGTTTGAGAATCGGTGACTAAAAACCGAGCAGCCCTTGGCGGCGGGGCTAAAACCAAACCGAACCCAAACACAAATCGCTTCCGCATGAAATTTCTACATGGTATCAGAGCAGTGCTTCTGATCCTGCTCATCAAATAAAAAAATTATTACAAACAAAAACTCAAAGCCTAGTTGCCGCCGCCACCGCCATCAACAACCACAGCAATCGGACCACCCTAAACAACCACAATCGTGGCCATCCCCAAAGCCGTAACTCCGGTCATTGACTCCAGCCAACTCTCTCCTTTTCGCTGGTTCACCGTTTTCTTACAGCCATGATCAGTCGTCGGGCTGGTTCGTAATGGAACCTGCATTTGTTGAAGTCTATGCAAATTTCTGTTCCCATTTAGCTTTGCATTGCCTGGTAATGGAATTTGAAAGACAAAAAAAAGGCAACTATAATTGATGAAGAAATGAGATGGAGGGGACAAGATGAGTTGTTTTTTATAATGCTTTTATTAATTAAAAAAAACTTGGGTGGTGTGGTGAAGAAAAGATGTTATTGTGTTTACAATAAAAAAAAAGGGGGTGTCGGTTACAAAAATATATATACATATATATATATATATGTATATATTTTTTTACTTTATGAAAGGAGCTGAATTAAAATAAAGAGGTAGTGATGGGCGTAAGCAAGATGAAGAAGAATGGAGACCAAGAAAAACAAAAGTCGGGTTCTAATCTTTGAATCCGCAAGAAAAAGAAAGTCGGGTTCTAATCTTGAACTCGAAAGAAAAAGAAAAGTCAGGGTCTTTGAGCCCGCAAGAAAAGTCGGGTTCTTTTAAGCCCGCAAGAAGAAAAGCCGGGTTCCTTTGAGCCCGCAAGAAGAAAAGTCGAGTTCTTTAACTCGCAAGAGGAAAAGTCGGGTTTTTAAACTCGCAAAAGAAAAGTCGGGTTCTTAAAACCCGCAAGAAAAGAAAAGTCGGGTTCAGATATTCGAGCTCGCAAGAAAAGTCGAGTTTTTTTTTTTAACTCGCGAGAAGAAAAGTCGAGTTATTTGAACTCGCAAGAAGAAAAGTCGAGTTCTCTTGAACTCGCAAGAAAAAAGTCGGGTTTCTTAAACCCGCAAGAACAAAAGTCAGGTTCAAATTTATGAGCCCTCAAGAAAAGAAAACACTCCAACTTGAAGGGAGTGTTCGAAAAGAAAAAAAATTGCTTGGCAAGTTGGACGTTCGTGATCTTCACGCTCCAACTTGAGGGGGAGTATAGAATATTATGCAATATTTACCCTGATTTGGCTCCACAATTATTGCTCTTGCTGATTTAGCTCCATGATTATTACTCACCCATTACCACCTTTCCTTTAGTCTTCCTTTTATTTTGCATCTCTTTGTTATATATAGAGGCTCATCTTTTGTATTGTAATCACAAAAATTATTTCTATCAACATCTTTCATATTCTATAATCTCTATTCTCTATACTCCTATACATATAAACCACATTGCCGGCTTGAGAGTCGGTGACTAAAAACCGAGCAGCCCTTGGCGGCGGGGCTAAAACCAAACCGAACCCAAACACAAATCGCTTCCGCATGAAATTTCTACACTAACATTCCACCATCAAACGGACGCTTCTATGGAGACGGAGAAGTTACTGGCGACGGAGGTCCTGATAAAGAAGGATCAAGCGTATCAGGTCCCTGTGTGCGCATCAATTTAGAAATGCTTTAACCTAATAGGATATATATATTTTTTTTTTTGCTTTTTGGTCAGTCCAATTTGGTAGTGAAAGTGAATAGGCTGTGCTCTTAACTTATTTTGTGATGACCATGTTGTTTCTTTGTTTATGTTTTTGTCTCTAATAATATTAATATGAAGCTTAGTTTGTTAATATTTATTTAGGTGTTCAAATATTGAAGTGTGTTTTCTCTACTACACCTACACATGGTATATAATTTTCATAGTTGTTTTCATGTTAATCAAACTTTCAGTAAGTCAACTAAAGAGTTTTATATAGTAAGTCTTATCAAATTTAAAAATATACTATTTAATAGGTATGGATGCTCAATTATTGTATGCACTAGCCGACATTATAATAGAACATAGCCAGTGAAGGCATTTTCATACTTTCTTTTATCTAAAATGACCTGTTACCTGATTTGAAGCTGCACATCTTGATTTTTCTTTTTTCTAATATGTCAAATTAGGATATATTAAGCCATGGTTTTTTTAATTAAAATAAACTAAAACCGAACCGTATGTATACTGATTTCGATGGCAGGTGTTTGGGGTTCACTGATGTATTAAAATTGTATATGGAAGTACTAAAGCGACTACATGAACATCTTGAGGTATGTCAAATTGTTTTCCTCAGGGTTGTTTTTCCTGTCTTCTCTATTTTGGTGAATGCGACAGGATGGGCTGGTTTGGTAACTGGTAAAAACAATTTTCAGTTGTAATGTCCTGGTCAATTAAAGTTGAAACATCTGTTTTTTATGTGAGTGATACCAATCACTTAGGTCCAAGGTATTGAAGAGCATTATCTTTGACCTAATTTTCTCCTTCATTACCTCCCTATGCATAACTCACCTCTCCTAATTTCAAGCTCATGATTTAAGCATCTCTTTATTTTATTTCCTTTTCCCCTCATGTTTCTAGTACTATTTATTTGCTTGTAATCTTCTTTGATGAAATAACAAAAACATTTCACAATGTAGTCCTAAATCTCGTATTCTCTCCATGAGTTTCATATATACTTATTACATATATTGTGAGTGTTTATGAAATTTTATATGGTATCAGAGCAGTGTTTCTGATTCTTGGAACACCTTGCTCATCATCTATAACCTTTCCGCAAAAAAAAAGAAAAAAAAAGAAAAAAAAAGGCTGATCACTTGCTGATCTAATATCAGCAAGAAAGAGTAAGAGAAAAAGAAAGAAGATCGGAGTAGCGCGTCGAGAGAAAGAGATAGAAAACGGTGTGCCGCTGACCAGACCGATCGAAAAGAAGGCTGCCAGGAAAGGATCGCCGGTGAAAGTAGAAAACCCAGGTGAAAAAGACTCGGCGGAGATGTCGACCGGACCGGTCCTTCTTTCCCTTCCTTTTCTCTCGTCGACTCTCTTCTACGTTTCAGTTTCTTAAAAAAGTTGAAAATAAAGATGCATCATGAAATCTTTGGCAAGCCCTTTGACTTTTGGGGAGGGGAGCCACGATTCTTTATGGCAGTGAATAATTATTGATCACAATTCATAATATAGAATGGTGGTCCTATAATGGGGGAGGTAATGTGGAGGTGGATAAGCCTAAGGAATATTATACTCAAGTTTCGAATTTTGAAGTGACAAGAATTATTTAAAAAAAAAAGAGGTTGAGTTTATTAAACCCCTCAAGAAAAAGAAAAGTTGGGTTCAAATCTACGAGCCCGCAGAAAGAAAAAAAAAGAAAGTCGGGTTTTTAAACTCGCAAAAAGAAAAGTCGGGTTTTTAAAACCCGCAAGAAGAAAAGTCGGGCTACTTGAGCCCGCGAGAAAAAAAGTCGAGTGGTTTGAGCTCGCAAAAGAAAAGAAAAGTCGGGCTTCTTGAGCTCGCGAGAAAAAATAAGTCGGGTTCAAATCCTAAACCCGCAAGAAAACGAAATTCTACAAAAATTGTTTTAGACTTATAAACTTTATAAAACTAAATTTTAATTTTGGAAAAAGTTTTATTTATTATTTTTTTATCAATTTAACTTATTTTAACCATTATAAATTCATAATAAAGTATTTAATTAATAATTATTTTAAATTAAGAGTTAAATGCCAAATTCGTCCCTGAGGTAAGGTTGAATTTTAAATGCCAAATTCGTCCCTGAGATAAAAAGACAACACTACCCCTGACATTAACGGGCTTTTTTAACTGGGTTAGTGATGTGAGCGTTGGATTTTATCTAAAATAGGATTATACGATCATACAAGTCACAAAACTAGGTGCGGAAACCCTAGATCTGAACAAATTGATAAAACACAAATCACGACACAATCAAGATCATTTTCAATATCATTTCATAGATTAACTTTCATTCAAAAATCATTTACAATCAGTTTATGTTAATCTAGAACACACTAATAATCTCTCAAAAACACCTCTGAACCTGATCTGAACCTGGACACAAATGACAACTCTCTTACATTATCAAAAACACAAAAACTATATATAGGCACTGCACATTCGCCCGTTTCATCTGGTCGAATGTGAGTGTTTTCCACATTCGCCCACATCAAGTGGTCGAATGTGTCTTCTTGTTCAGGTCCATTCTTCCTTCGTCCATAATCAGTCTTCCTTCGCCCAGTCCAAATCTACCTTCGCCCCATTCTATACACCTTCGCCCATAATCTTTTACCTTCGGCCATCACTAACATGTGTTAATTATGTATATCCAATCCTTAGTCGCAAAACGCATCAACAAACTCCCCCTCGACTATTGATTGGATAGTTTTCTCTGTTGGTCCATACTCTTGTTCATCAACTTGATTCTGAGCTGCTTTTTCTGCTCAGTAGTCATTGGCGGCTCAAATGTTTTCTTCACAGGCTTAGACACATTGGCTATCTTCACAGTCTTGCCAAGTTTACCCTCTAAGTTGCTTCCTGCATTTATATCATACGCAAAACAAACTCCAACAACTTGCGTATACTTTCTCGCTTGAGCAAAGTCATTGGGTTCATAGTAGATCGGATTGTAGAACAACATGATGATGTCTTCGAATGTGCAATTAATCAACCACATAGGATCAAATACATGAACATGCTTGTATTTATCCTTTCCATCCCTCAACACGATCACCGCTTCTGCCTTTCTCCAATCATAATACCAAAAGATGAAATCAGCACTAAAATGCTGTGGCATCGGCATCAACGGTATCTTTCTCATCACATTAGGTGCTTTGTAGATCAAAGTTACTTGCTTCATATTGGTTTGAGGATCAATATCCCTATGCTCTTTTCTACGGGGATATTGAGGCTTGAACCTGTTCCATCTCGTACGACTTTCCCAAACCAATTTGTCTGCGCACCAACCGACATGTGATCCATTTACTTCGGCACCTGACATTGGGAATCTGCGTAAGTCTCTAACCGCCCAGTACGGTAGAGTAAGCAAGTCACAGAATCTGTTGAAGTACAGAATTCCGGTTTCCCATTTTGCAGCAATACACTTCAGCCTGCCTAAGTAAGTCCACCCGAGAGCTCTGCCTTTGAACTTGGCATTATGAAATCGATAAAAGTTACCTTGAGCTTCAGGCTTTGGTCGGTTCTCATCCATTTCCTTCAATTTCTTCATATAATTCTTCAACTCATCAGACTGGTTAGAAGAATCTTTCTTTTCAGTACCAAATACCTTCTCAACAAACTCTTCACTCCTTTTCTTAGCTTTCTGTTTCGCTGACTTATTTGGTATCTCAGTGAAGTCAGGAAATACTTCATTCTCATCATCTTGTCTGAAATACTGGGGAAACTCTTCATGAGTTATATCTTCTACTTCAACTTCATTGTTCTCTGGAGTCTGCACATCATCTGAAAAGGAATATCAGGAATCGATTCATCCAACATAAACTCCTCAAACGTTTTTCCTACCCTCTGTGCAAGACCATCTAAAATTTCTTTTGCCACAGATGCAGGTAATTCCCCTTCTTCAAGATCTGGATCTTCATATTCCAACTCATATCTTAAGTCATCAGTCTGGAATATTTCAGCGAAGCATCCTGTGAACTCAATGGTCCACTCTCTCTTTTCCAACATATTCTTATACAGCTGTTTAGCATCATCAGACAAAGATCTCACCTTTTCGTTCCAGAAAATACTTTCATCCGAATCTACATTCCCACCTTTCTTTTTGGAACTTGATTCTCCAGTATCTTTCTTCTTCGGTGTTCTCTTCTCATAACTAAATCTAGAAGTATCATCTCCTCCATCATGATCACTTCCACTGCTAAACTCATCACCTTGCTTTTTCCCAGTACCTTCAGCACCATCATCATCATCATTATTGTCATCATCATCATTGTCATCATCGCTTTTCTCCGATTCATCATTATCCTCATCATCATCTTCTTCTTTCTCAGATTCAGAATCCTCATAATCTACTTTCTGTTCATCTTCTTCTTCATCTTCTTCACCCTCTTTCAACTGGGGTGCCCTGCTATAAAGCTCTTCAATCAAATTACCAAGGCGTTTGTTTTCCTTCTTTAGTTCTTTGTTATCAGCCTTGATCAATTTGATTTTGCTCTTGTTTCTTTCACATTTTCTTTCAAGCTTCTCATTCTTTGCTTCAATAATCTTAATCTTATCATTTATATCATCCTGATTAGATTTCGAAGCAACCACAATCTGGAGCATTTTCTCCTCATTCTGCTTGAACTTAGCAATCTCAGCTTGTTGAGCAACCAACATCTTCATCATGTCCTCCATCTTCTTATTAACTTGCTTCATGACATCATCATCCACAGTTACTTTCTTCGACTTAGATCTGGATGGCTCAACTTCAATAACTTTCTCCTTCTGAGGCTTTTTAAACATATCAAGCACTTTATCCATATCGATATTGAATTGATCGATTGGTAAAGTCTCTGCCTCTTTCGCTTTCTTCTGCTTCTTGGCAACTGGTGAAGATAGCTTAGATGGTGTACCAGCATCAGGTAATCTCTTTCCCTTCAACAACTGAGCCAACTCTTTCTCTCTCAGTTCTTTTACACTTGATTTCTTAGCCATAGTCTTTTGCTTCTTTGTTTTTCTGGGCAAATTCACAACTACAGTATCTCCAACACTCAGTTCAGCCAGGTCAACACCTAGGCCCTCATCTTCAACCGATTTCTTTCTTCTCTCAGATTCTTCTATCGACTGATTCAAGGATTCAGACTCACCAACCATAGTGGCCTTACGTTTGGTGGTCCTCACATTCTCATCATCAGAATCCCACTGCTCATCAACCTCAGTCTCTTCTGAATCTACCGACTCTTCATCCACCAAACCCAATCCTTTCTTCGCCGTCGATTTCTTTCTAGCCACTTGTTGCTTAGTGCTTCCCTGATCCACAGCCTTTCCCTTGCCCTTCCCTTTGGCTCCATGATTGACTACTTGTCGTTTCCGCTTAGTGCTTGAATCAACATACACTAAGGGATCATCGTTATCCGAGTCACTATCATCATGTCTTGCTTTGTTCTTGCCAGGATCAGTGTAATCCGGACGAGCCAAAGCACCAAATAATCTCCTGTTAGGTGGCTTCTCACTATCAGGCACACCTTTGTAACCCTTCATCCTCATCAAAGTTCTAATATTCATATGATCTTGACCTAAGATCATAGTCGGATCCTTTTTCAGCATAGGATACTTGTAGTCAAAGATCATCATTAGAAATCTCGGATACAACATAAACTTCTTATTCTTCATTCCCTTCAGCATCTCCAGCATATGGAATTGATTTGGAACAACTTTAAGTCTTGGAAAACTTGAATTCGACCACAAATTCACCTTTAAATCGATCAAAAACTCTTAGAAACAATGTTTATGTAAAAACAGATGATTTTATGTCAAAAACATGTCCAAATCAGCTCTGATCTTATCAAATTTGTTGTTGTATGATCCTCTATGCTCTGATACCACTTTGTGAGCGTTGGATTTTATCTAAAACAGGATTATACGATCATACAAGTCACAAAACTAGGTGCGGAAACCCTAGATCTGAACAAATTGATAAAACACAAATCACGACACAATCAAGATCATTTTCAATATCATTTCATAGATTAACTTTCATTCAAAAATCATTTACAATCAGTTTATGTTAATCTAGAACACACTAATAATCTCTCAAAAACACCTCTGAACCTGATCTGAACCTGGACACAAATGACAACTCTCTTACATTATCAAAAACACAAAAACTATATATAGGCACTGCACATTCGCCCGTTTCATCTGGTCGAATGTGAGTGTTTTCCACATTCGCCCACATCAAGTGGTCGAATGTGTCTTCTTGTTCAGGTCCATTCTTCCTTCGTCCATAATCAGTCTTCCTTCGCCCAGTCCAAATCTACCTTCGCCCCATTCTATACACCTTCGCCCATAATCTTTTACCTTCGGCCATCACTAACATGTGTTAATTATGTATATCCAATCCTTAGTCGCAAAACGCATCAACAAACTCCCCCTCGACTATTGATTGGATAGTTTTCTCTGTTGGTCCATACTCTTGTTCATCAACTTGATTCTGAGCTGCTTTTTCTGCTCAGTAGTCATTGGCGGCTCAAATGTTTTCTTCACAGGCTTAGACACATTGGCTATCTTCACAGTCTTGCCAAGTTTACCCTCTAAGTTGCTTCCTGCATTTATATCATACGCAAAACAAACTCCAACAACTTGCGTATACTTTCTCGCTTGAGCAAAGTCATTGGGTTCATAGTAGATCGGATTGTAGAACAACATGATGATGTCTTCGAATGTGCAATTAATCAACCACATAGGATCAAATACATGAACATGCTTGTATTTATCCTTTCCATCCCTCAACACGATCACCGCTTCTGCCTTTCTCCAATCATAATACCAAAAGATGAAATCAGCACTAAAATGCTGTGGCATCGGCATCAACGGTATCTTTCTCATCACATTAGGTGCTTTGTAGATCAAAGTTACTTGCTTCATATTGGTTTGAGGATCAATATCCCTATGCTCTTTTCTACGGGGATATTGAGGCTTGAACCTGTTCCATCTCGTACGACTTTCCCAAACCAATTTGTCTGCGCACCAACCGACATGTGATCCATTTACTTCGGCACCTGACATTGGGAATCTGCGTAAGTCTCTAACCGCCCAGTACGGTAGAGTAAGCAAGTCACAGAATCTGTTGAAGTACAGAATTCCGGTTTCCCATTTTGCAGCAATACACTTCAGCCTGCCTAAGTAAGTCCACCCGAGAGCTCTGCCTTTGAACTTGGCATTATGAAATCGATAAAAGTTACCTTGAGCTTCAGGCTTTGGTCGGTTCTCATCCATTTCCTTCAATTTCTTCATATAATTCTTCAACTCATCAGACTGGTTAGAAGAATCTTTCTTTTCAGTACCAAATACCTTCTCAACAAACTCTTCACTCCTTTTCTTAGCTTTCTGTTTCGCTGACTTATTTGGTATCTCAGTGAAGTCAGGAAATACTTCATTCTCATCATCTTGTCTGAAATACTGGGGAAACTCTTCATGAGTTATATCTTATACTTCAACTTCATTGTTCTCTGGAGTCTGCACATCATCTGAAAAGGAATATCAGGAATCGATTCATCCAACATAAACTCCTCAAACGTTTTTCCTACCCTCTGTGCAAGACCATCTAAAATTTCTTTTGCCACAGATGCAGGTAATTCCCCTTCTTCAAGATCTGGATCTTCATATTCCAACTCATATCTTAAGTCATCAGTCTGGAATATTTCAGCGAAGCATCCTGTGAACTCAATGGTCCACTCTCTCTTTTCCAACATATTCTTATACAGCTGTTTAGCATCATCAGACAAAGATCTCACCTTTTCGTTCCAGAAAATACTTTCATCCGAATCTACATTCCCACCTTTCTTTTTGGAACTTGATTCTCCAGTATCTTTCTTCTTCGGTGTTCTCTTCTCATAACTAAATCTAGAAGTATCATCTCCTCCATCATGATCACTTCCACTGCTAAACTCATCACCTTGCTTTTTCCCAGTACCTTCAGCACCATCATCATCATCATTATTGTCATCATCATCATCATTGTCATCATCGCTTTTCTCCGATTCATCATTATCCTCATCATCATCTTCTTCTTTCTCAGATTCAGAATCCTCATAATCTACTTTCTGTTCATCTTCTTCTTCATCTTCTTCACCCTCTTTCAACTGGGGTGCCCTGCTATAAAGCTCTTCAATCAAATTACCAAGGCGTTTGTTTTCCTTCTTTAGTTCTTTGTTATCAGCCTTGATCAATTTGATTTTGCTCTTGTTTCTTTCACATTTTCTTTCAAGCTTCTCATTCTTTGCTTCAATCATCTTAATCTTATCATTTATATCATCCTGATTAGATTTCGAAGCAACCACAATCTGGAGCATTTTCTCCTCATTCTGCTTGAACTTAGCAATCTCAGCTTGTTGAGCAACCAACATCTTCATCATGTCCTCCATCTTCTTATTAACTTGCTTCATGACATCATCATCCACAGTTACTTTCTTCGACTTAGATCTGGATGGCTCAACTTCAATAACTTTCTCCTTCTGAGGCTTTTTAAACATATCAAGCACTTTATCCATATCGATATTGAATTGATCGATTGGTAAAGTCTCTGCCTCTTTCGCTTTCTTCTGCTTCTTGGCAACTGGTGAAGATAGCTTAGATGGTGTACCAGCATCAGGTAATCTCTTTCCCTTCAACAACTGAGCCAACTCTTTCTCTCTCAGTTCTTTTACACTTGATTTCTTAGCCATAGTCTTTTGCTTCTTTGTTTTTCTGGGCAAATTCACAACTACAGTATCTCCAACACTCAGTTCAGCCAGGTCAACACCTAGGCCCTCATCTTCAACCGATTTCTTTCTTCTCTCAGATTCTTCTATCGACTGATTCAAGGATTCAGACTCACCAACCATAGTGGCCTTACGTTTGGTGGTCCTCACATTCTCATCATCAGAATCCCACTGCTCATCAACCTCAGTCTCTTCTGAATCTACCGACTCTTCATCCACCAAACCCAATCCTTTCTTCGCCGTCGATTTCTTTCTAGCCACTTGTTGCTTAGTGCTTCCCTGATCCACAGCCTTTCCCTTGCCCTTCCCTTTGGCTCCATGATTGACTACTTGTCGTTTCCGCTTAGTGCTTGAATCAACATACACTAAGGGATCATCGTTATCCGAGTCACTATCATCATGTCTTGCTTTGTTCTTGCCAGGATCAGTGTAATCCGGACGAGCCAAAGCACCAAATAATCTCCTGTTAGGTGGCTTCTCACTATCAGGCACACCTTTGTAACCCTTCATCCTCATCAAAGTTCTAATATTCATATGATCTTGACCTAAGATCATAGTCGGATCCTTTTTCAGCATAGGATACTTGTAGTCAAAGATCATCATTAGAAATCTCGGATACAACATAAACTTCTTATTCTTCATTCCCTTCAGCATCTCCAGCATATGGAATTGATTTGGAACAACTTTAAGTCTTGGAAAACTTGAATTCGACCACAAATTCACCTTTAAATCGATCAAAAACTCTTAGAAACAATGTTTATGTAAAAACAGATGATTTTATGTCAAAAACATGTCCAAATCAGCTCTGATCTTATCAAATTTGTTGTTGTATGATCCTCTATGCTCTGATACCACTTTGTGAGCGTTGGATTTTATCTAAAACAGGATTATACGATCATACAAGTCACAAAACTAGGTGCGGAAACCCTAGATCTGAACAAATTGATAAAACACAAATCACGACACAATCAAGATCATTTTCAATATCATTTCATAGATTAACTTTCATTCAAAAATCATTTACAATCAGTTTATGTTAATCTAGAACACACTAATAATCTCTCAAAAACACCTCTGAACCTGATCTGAACCTGGACACAAATGACAACTCTCTTACATTATCAAAAACACAAAAACTATATATAGGCACTGCACATTCGCCCGTTTCATCTGGTCGAATGTGAGTGTTTTCCACATTCGCCCACATCAAGTGGTCGAATGTGTCTTCTTGTTCAGGTCCATTCTTCCTTCGTCCATAATCAGTCTTCCTTCGCCCAGTCCAAATCTACCTTCGCCCCATTCTATACACCTTCGCCCATAATCTTTTACCTTCGGCCATCACTAACATGTGTTAATTATGTATATCCAATCCTTAGTCGCAAAACGCATCAACAAGTGAAAAGGACGAATTTGGCAAAAAAAAAATCCAAACATCAGGGAAGGAATTGCAAAAAAAGAAAAAAAAAACTTTTGTACTGAATTGGCAAACTGGCCCAAACCGCAGGGACAAAATTGGCAATTAAGATGAATAGAAGGTTATTATGGTAAATCTATCTAAATCCTTTAGTTTAAAACTAAATATTGATTCCATCCTTACCGCTTTGTAAATGTTGTGCACCTTTTTCATATTTCTGTCTTCTTCTATTGCCACAAACAAGAAACTGCCAATGGTCATAGTTAGGCCCCTTCATTGGTAATTCATTGCTATTATACTAAGCGTAATCACTGAATCCTCATTTAAATTCTAATCCAACCGTTCGAATAGGAACAACTAATTTACACACATCACACCCTCTGTTTTGCCAGCAATCGCTTACCATACCATCGACCCTGTTTTCATGGTGCTACGCCAGAATTACAACTGCCGCTGCCAGCTTGAACCGATTGACCCGAATCAGTTGTGGGTTACTCTGAATGCAGGCATGTATTTTATCCATTTTGAATTTTAAAGCAAAGTTTACGCTAAAACATGAATGGTTGAATATAATGATGAGTATTGTTTTAACTTGTGATTGTGGTTGAATCAAATTTGGCATTTCTACATTGTATTATTGTGTCCATACCATCTGCTCAATGAAATGCATGTGTGAGATTGTAAATCTGTTTTACTTTAAAAATAAGCAAACCAAATTAGAGCTAACTTTCATGGTGAGGACAATGCAGTAATGGAAAGTAGAGCTAATGTTCATGGTGTTCAATGATGCTATCTTTATTTGCAAAAAGCTAATATTTGAACATGTTTGATTATCTTGCATGCAATTTTTACTTTTTTTTTGAAAGGTGAACTTCATTAAAGAGCGCTACCGGTCCTCAAAACAAGGACCGAAGCAAAAAACCATTGCAACATATACAATGGACTCGAGGCCCAATCCTTCCAAACCAATTTAACCAAACATAAGATAGAGACTTCACTTTAGCAACCACTTCCATAACTTTAGCTTCTTTGTCTTTAAAAATCTTTTCATTTCGCGTATACCAAATAGCCCACATGGTAATCATAATAATCCCGGTAATGATCTTCTTAGCCTCCTTTCCGGATGTTCCATTACCAATTAGTAAAAGATCTTTAATATCAAAGGCAAAGATAGGACTGATATTGCACCAAGATCCGGTAAAAAGATGAACCGAAGTTTCGTCTGCAAAATTACAAAGAGCACACGAATTATCAGGGACCATAACATTTCGCCTTTGAAGAGCGACCCGGGTAGGAATACGATCCATCTCTAGCCGCCAAATAAAGATTTTAACTTTTAACGGAACCCAAGCTATCCATTTCATAGAAAAAGATCTAGCTTGAACCCTCTCTTTAGACAAGATCCTTATGAATTCAGCCACAGTGAAAACACCTTCGGATCCTGGCTCCCATTTCCAGCAGTCTTCATCCGTAAAAAGCTGCAGGCCCTGCAAACGAGTGCTGAGCAGCGTTAATTCTGCAAACTCCACTATAGTATTCGGCTGCCTCTTCCACCTGCAGACTAAACTAGATTTCATATTATCCCAAGAATCATGAACTGAAGCTTTCTTATCAACCGCAAGGCAAAACAAGTTTGGAAAATCATCTTTAAACGACTGGTCTCCGTTCCATTTGTCAACCCAGAATCGCACTTGCTTTTTATTCCCTATAATGCCTTTCAATTGAGCATTAACCTTTTTAGACTGGATCTGCAATTTATTCAAATTCAAAACAAGCGCTTTCCACCCTCCGAGCAAGGAATTGTCACAAGGAAGAATCTCCCATGTTTTTCTCCGCCCATGAAAAAAGTCTGTAATCCTCCTCCGTAAACACCGTGGTTCTACCTTATACCTCCACACCCATTTAACCAACATAGCCAAATTAACTTCGGTTAAGTTAGAAATGCCCAAACCTCCATCTTGTTTCGACATAGTAATAACATCCCAAGCTACACAATGGAGTTTCTTAACATTCTCATCCCCCCCCCCCCACAAAAACACCTCATGATACCTTCCAAGACGTCAATAACTTTAACCGGAGCTTTATAAAGGGAGAAATAATCGATCGGCAAACTAGATAAAACTGATTTGATAAGAATAAGCATGCCCCGATAGATAAACAATTTTTACTTGTTTATTAGTTTTAAACCCCTCAAAGGTATTCCCATCATAGATTGTTTGAACACATAATGTGACATTTCCATTTTAACTTTGAAAGAGAATTTGTTTAGCTGCACTGTGGACCTTTTGGCTTGTTTAGTTATATTTTTTTTTCATGATTCGTGCCATGGACTTATTATTAATGATCAATACACCGATTCGAAACTGAGCAAAACCAAAAAAATATTGTTTCGGTTATGGTTATGACTCAAAACCGAATCGAATAGTGGTGTGAATACCTTTAAAACCAACCTTAGTGTTGTGTTTTCTACCACATCGCGTGGGCATGACACTATAACATAAGATTTATATTTAACGTTTTTGAGATTCTTGTTTATTCATATGTTGGAATATTTGAAGCTATCACTATTGTTATTGCAATTATAATCCTTTTCTTTGGTGGTCTTGTTGGTTTTTTTGGAGGTTAGGTATTGGCACCAACAAGCTATCATGTATGACATTCCTATAAGATATATTCGAGTGAATGTCTAGAAACCATCAAACCAATATGGAATAAGACCGTTAAAAAGAATAATACTTAATTACAATAATATTTGCAGCTACTTTTTTACAATTTGGTGTAATTTAATATAACAAGTTTTATTACATTACTTGCAGCTTCCTTAATTCATTTGGTTGATAGCCAAGAAGGCTAGAAAGTTGAACACAAGTTGGAAGTCATAGCAAACTTCTAATTATTTTACCATGCAAATCTTGTATTTAATTATCAATTAGAATGACAGTAACTAGATTCACACTAACACCATTCATTCATATGGATTGTTTTTCTTCTGAAACTTTTGAATTTTCATTACATTAACAATAATTGATTTGGAACCTGCTGTTCTGTTGTAGAATTGAACTAGGCGTGGATGTTGTAGAACCAGTTGTTTGTGGTATACAAATTGATCCGGAGAAATTGTAGAAGATATGCGAACTTTGGATTTGGTTTTGTAGATGAATTGTAAGCAATTGAAACGATGCCAGGGGCATAGTTTTGCTAAGGGTCGCTGCTGGTGTCTATGTAAGGAAGGAATTAGACTGTCACACTAAATGTAAAGCATAAAAATTCTTGGGTTCCATGTAGAGAATAATCGAGTTGTTCGGGTTATTCGTGTAACCCGAATCATCAATAGTGTAATTCGATTACCAAATCGCTTAATAGTTCAGGTACATGATTGCCTTTTATTTGGGTTTCGTAATTCGAGCTTGCTTTTATCCGGGTTCGAGTTAATTTAGGTTGGGTCGTGTTCCAGGTTTTGATTAAAAATGAAACCCCTACCTTTGAGATGACACGTACTACAAAATAGTGAGTGAATGTTTACATTGAATTTTAGTACGAGTACAATTCAACTACCTCGCACTCAAACAAGACAATTGAGTCTCTCAAATTTATGGGTGCTCGGTTTGCTTAATTTAATAATTAATTCTATATTACATGCTTTATTAACCTCATCATATATCTGAACTGATAATTTGGTTTCATGGGTTTTTGGCATAAAAATAAATTACAAGAAACCCGTCACGTAATGTGCGCAAAAAAACATAAGTACCCATGGCAACGCTCGGGCATTCCCACTTAAGATATTGTTGGTAAGGTTCCTGATCTAGATGGTTTTTTATTGTGCAGGGGAAGATATATCTACAACTAAACGAAGGTCTTCACAAGAATTAATATGAGTAGGTTGTTTGGAGTTTCGTATCTTTGTTTTAGTTAGGTTGTGCGTTCTTTTCACCTCTAATTCTTTAATTACGCCAATGATATAAGCAATTCTATTGTTTTCCTCACTCTAACACTTAACTTTATGCTCTGTTTGAGAATTTGTGCATGTATAAAATTGCATTTTCTTTCAGGTTATGATGCTTTATGTTGTCTAAGGGGCTGTTTGGTTGATTAAGTGCTGAATCATTAAGTGGTCTGAATGGTTAAGAGGCTCTGAATGGTTAAGAGCTGAATCATTCAGCATCCCTTATTAGCTTAATGATTCAGCACTTAATCATTCCATTCAGATGCTGAAACAAACAGTCTGAATGCTGAATGATTCAGACCTGAATGATTAAGAGGCTGATTAAGAGGCTATCAAACAGCCCCTAAGTGTTTGCAACAGAAGCCTATAGATGATGAATTCACTCTCATATTGTAACGTTTCGCATTTTTTTAAAGAAAGTTAAGAAATAAATAGTCGAATCTTGCCATTTTGGGCGTATTACAATTTTTCTTATCATTTTTAATCAAGTTAGGATTATATATATATATAATAAATAAGTTTAGTATAAAAATGTTCAAAAAAATAGTAATGTGTGGAGCAGGACTCGAACCCGCGACCACCACAATACCAACCAACTGAGTCATAAGTCTTTTTGTTCTAAATCCTACGCATAATAAAATTTAACCCTTGTTCTTTATCACACCTGTTGACTAATGAAGTCAAAACCCACAACAAAACCCATTCAATTAACAAACGAATCCCACGAATCTCTTGATAATCAGTTATAGGGAGTTCGTTAGCATCTTATCCGGCCCTATCCCCACCACAATTTTAAATATAACGAACTAGAAATCCTTATCACGCGCGTATGAATCGTTCGTTCAAATTCAAATTCAATAACGTTCAATCCGTTAAGATTACTATAAATTAAACTCTCTACCAGAGCCTAAAAACGCCGAACATCATACCCCATTCTCAATCCACCCTTTAATCCACTTAAAATACCAGATTCGAAGCTTGTTGACCGTGCCTTTGACCCGCAAATTGGAAGCTTAAACATTCGGTAATAATCAAATTCCTTGTTCCTGCATTTTAATTGGCACATAGGGATCAATAACGCTATGGTTAATTAAACTATAATAGCGTATTTGATTCGATTGGAAATCTAGGGTTCATTCATAGTTATTTGGGGATAATGTTGCAGTGCACGTTTGTATTAAAAAGTCTTCTGCAACAAAGTGAAACAGCCACTGAGGTAGATCAGATGGTTGTGATGTTTTCTGTCCAGCTGCGTGGCCGTGGGTTTGAGACCTGGCACGAGTAATTTTTTTTTATCTATTTTCAATAATTATAAACTAACTCAATTAACCTATACCTACAATTGAATCCAGATAAAACTTGTTCTCAGGGTCAAACCAGTTGATCTGGCTTGTGATTTTAAAACCTATAAACCGGCCAAGGACTCGGGTTCGAGCCTTGGCACATGCAACCATTTTTTTTACAATTCTTTTATACTTATATATTCAATATTATTTTTAAAAATAGATTTTAAATACTTAACATGGTTTATAAATTCCACAAAAAATTATTTTAGGTCATTCTGATGATAAAGTTTATTATCCAACTTTTAGTTTTTCAAAAATTATTTATTTATTATATATTATAAATATTACAAGTTTATTCATTTATAATTTCAAAATTCTATAAAAATATCAAAACGACTTTATAAAATCCCACAACAATTATTTTAAACTTATAAATCAATAAATGTTCCAGAAATAAATTTTTATTTAAGAAAAACATTTATTTAATATTTTTAATTAATTTATGCTATTTTATTCATAAATAATTCATAATAAATTCATTTTTTTTATTATTTTTACATCAAAATTTCACATAAATTATTTTTAATCATTTAGATCAGAAATATAATTTCTTTGATTCGAAATTTATAAATTTTAATATTTTTAAATATTAAGTCTATAGTTTAACAAATAAATATTAATGTATATATATATTCATTAATTAAGAAAATAATTTTATAAAAATTATTTTCACATTTATTACATTATAATACAACTACCTTTAATTAATATTGGTTAGAAATATTTTTATTAATTATTTCTTTATTTATTAAGTTATTAACAATTATTCAAATTTAATCATAAATCAATTATTAATCCCCAAATTAGGAACCCTAGCATATTTTAGACTAGAAAACTTAGACTTATTAAGTTTTCCCCAACAATTATTTATTACCTTGAAATAGGGTGATATTTGGATACACACGAGCCACATTTATTTATATATCACGGGTCTCCATTCTAACACTAAGGTGAGTTACGTAGCCCCTTTTTCCATTTCACTATTTTGGGGTGAAACATGTTACAACATTCAATTTACAATTCAATCATAAGTATCTATGTGTTATTCTATGTTGCATTATGTCTTAAACATTACTAGGGTAAGCACATTATTCTAGCATAATCATTAACATTGATCAGCCGACGGTATACAATGATAGATCTATTGGACTGACAATCCCACCCGGATACGTGTACCTCCTACATAGGTAGAGTGGGTGATTGTTATCGAACACATAACATAATCGAGTGAACCATATGCGTATGGAATGGACCACAGTATTCTAGTCACAAGGGTTGATTATGCACTCGATTTACCTGATAGTTTGTTTTCACATATGGACTAGACTAGCCATGACACTCGAATTGTACAACATTTTTTTTATTCAATATACAAACCTATGTAATTCTCACCAACATTTTGTTGACCAAAATCATTTTCAAAATTAACATGTTTCAGGTAACAATGAAGCTGAAGCTTAGGGTGTGCTTGAAGAAGTTATTTGAAGTTGATTGAATTATTTCATGTTATGTACTAGCATTTGAATTTCTTAGACAATGTTTCTTTTGGATATTATGCTATGAATAAAGTATTTAAAATTCAATAAATACCACGTGCTACTGAAACAATCATCAATACGTGACATCCCGATGTTTCCGCCATCGGTTGGGGTGTTACACATATCAGCTCGTATGCTTTTGAGACATTATGTGGTTCGAGTTGTTTAAGTGATTAAGATCACCCTTGTATGAATTTGAGGGCTATTTCGCCATATGTATTTGTAGGAAATAGGGTTCACAATTTTATTAAATTAATAATAAAAAGAAATAATAACGATACTCACGTTATTCGTAGGAAATAACATAGTACACTACCGATTACAAAACTAAATGTAAATGAAAATAAAAAAAACAAATACATATACCGAATCTTGATTTAGGCACTTCAACCGCATCATCTTCTACTAATTGTCTCTGCAAAAATAAAGTATATGTTGATGGCTTTTGGTTGAGGATCGTGTTTGACACGGGGCACTTAAAACAGATTCCGCGCCTCCTCTCGGACGGTCTGTCTCCCAGGGTACAACAACCGGAACAGTAGTCGTACTGCCGGAGATGGTCTTGAGCCCAAGATACCAACGGGTGATTATGTGTTTTAAGCATAAGGAAAAGTTGTATAATATGAGAGTGATCCTCTCAGAATTTGTGGAACAAAAGATTCTTGTGCGTTTATGTCTAGAGAATTTCTCCATCTCTATACGTGTCCCTTTAACAATGAACCCGAGGTTCAATTAAATAGCTACACCAAACACGAAACTCCAACGCTTATTATTAGTATCATAAATGATAATATTATTATCATAATAAATACTAATCAATAGAATTTACGTGGCATAAAGTGGTCTAACGAAACTCCTATTTCATTTGTGACACGAGCTGAAACAGTTATTCTGACCAAATCAACTGACTGGTTTGACCAAGTCAACTGACTCGTAACAGACTCCTGCTCCAATGTTGTGTGAGCCGCGTGCTGAACAAGATGACGCGCACAAACCAGGGTGCTACCCGGTCATGCGCCACTATAGTCCTGCGTAGCTACGTCATCCGCGGATGACCACCAGTGTCATATAGAACCCGTCACGCGCATGCCACGTCATCCGCGGACCGCTATGTCACCCGCGCGCGGATGACAAGCGGCTCGGTGCCATGCGCTAGTTGTTACGGTTTACGTCGACGCGGAGACCAGGACTCTACCTGGTCTTTCGCCATGTACTAGACCACTTCATGTTTTGTCATCCCATCAATGTGGGACAAAACTTAATCCATTTTCTCATTTTTGGTTGTTCCAACCTACAACTTTCAAGCTTCGATTTCTCAATCATCTTAGCTCTATTTTAGACATGGTTTAGTTCGTTGTGATACTCTCACAATATAGTACACAAACCCAAAAATAATTATTTATATATCACATATATAAATACATTTATTTGAGTCCAAAATTAGTGAAAAATCAATTTCCACTACCATTTTTCCAACAATCCCCCATAAGAATGGAGATCGATTAAAAACACACAAATTTCTGATGTAACCTCGACAGTTGAGTCTTGCATAGGATAAGTGGATGTAAGCCTTTGAACCTTCCCTTGTGAAGCATACATAGCTTACTAGCTATCAGTATGAACTTGATGTCTTTGAACTGACGGCTGTTTGTGTAAACGACAATATACGTTCACACAAGACTCCCCCTAGCCTGGCCATCCCCTCATTATCGTGTCCAATAATGGTCCTAGAACACTTTCCTGGTTCTGCGGGAGCTCTAGAAATTGTGCCCCACAATTTCATTAGAAGCGACCACACTTCTCTCCAACATAGGTGATCTTAATTCATTAAAAGCATTATGGTGTACAATGATTTACACTAATCATCAAACCATATATTATGCTTAACCTCTCAACAATGTCACTCGATATTATAGGAATGGACTAGGATGTATTTAAACACCCTTTTGTAGTTTAGGGGGATATGCATATAACCATACTAGTAAGAAACCCGCGCGATGCGGCGGCGACGGTGACAATTTATAATGTGATACTCGTTTTCTATTGGTTTATCAGTTCTCTCGTAATATATTGTAGTATCGGGGCGATCTATGTCATGAATATTACAGATCTCAATTAAATTATGATGAACACATGAATAAGATGATATCAGTCAGAAACATAGTAATTTAAAAATAAATTTTGAACATAGGAATATGAAAATATATGTCATAAACATAGTAATTTAAGAAATAAGGACCCATTTCTCAACTACTTGCATTAGCACTTAAAGGGTGTGAATTCTTGCACTACACGAACCTAACACAATGTTATGTTAACATTGTGGGTTTGTGTTTAGAGTAAAAGGATTCATAGGGTCGGGTTGATTCCGTGAAAACGTTTAGTTAGCAGATTGGATCAACCTGGCGGGCCTACACATTAAGCCATTTAACCTATGTGCATGTGTATTTTTTTTAATTGTCTAATTCTAAAACTTCAAAAGATTACGCATCTTATGTAGAAATTTTAAAGCTAGAATTAAATAAGCTACCAGGGTTTATAGTTTATTCATAATTCTTTTTGTAAATATTCGTATTTTTTTTGTTGTACACTTGTAACTTGATAATATTAATATGATATAAAAAGTATAATAAATTCGGTGTTTATATTTGTCATGTTTAGATTCTTCTTTCTTGTGTCTTAATGCTTTTCAGGTTTATAAAGGGTGAAGCCCACTAACCAGCAAACACCACCCTTTGGAACCATTGACCATACACACTAAAGTTTATTAATTTGAGCAGTTTAGAGCCGAATAGGTGCACGATCGTAGCAACAACTCAACAAGTTCATATTCAAGAGTTGCATATTTCCGAATAAGTTCTTACATTGCTAAAAAGGGGAATAAGGTAAAATAAGGTTAGGTGTTTTGTCCCACAAACTCCTCACCAACAAGGTTAGCTCTATGGATAAACACTTATCGTATTTTCTATAATCTTGTTAGTACATTTTTTTACCTGTTAAATTGAATGGACTTTGTTAAGAAGTGTGTGCCTTGGTTAGCCAATATTAACCAGATTTGTAGGTGTTGTAAATAGGGATGTCATTTTTAAATAATATATGGCTTAAATTTTCCTCAAATGGTTATACCTATTAAGCGAATCCATGGTTCTGTATGCATTTTTAAATAATACATGCTTGAGCTCTCTCTACAGTCGCCACCTCTGCCTGCATTTCTGCGTCGCTGACCCCTCTCGTCTGCCACCACAGCCAACATACATATTTAATGAATACAATGAAATTCAGAAATCAATATCATCAAGATTCCTTCATTAGAAATATGGATAAGAACCATAAAACAATTTAATACCAATGAATCAAGTAAAGAGACATACATTGTGTAAGATGCTTCAAGTGCCCCATATGATGTGGAATTGGTCTTGACAGCTTATGCCTTATTGTTTTGGAGATCCCTGCTGACAGAAAAAGGACAAAATATTTTATCACAGGACATGTAACAAGCACAACAGTTAATAACACAAAACCTTGTTGAGATATTATACCACTATGTAAGATAGATTCTTCTGATTTCCAATATAGAACACATAAACAAAAGGGAAAGACAGTTGTACTGATTATATAGTAATTTTGTTTACTACATGTAAGATCTATACTTCATATAATTTTATTTAATGTTTTAAGTCCATAAGCCAATCTGGTATAAATGGAAATCGGAGTCAACAGCCCAGTCAACAACTAATTTCATATCAACAAACTCTTCTGCTCCTACATCATACCTCTAATCTCAATGAAAACACCAGCATCCTGACATGGCATTTCCTTAGTTAAAAACATAGCAAATTGAGCACAATTGGTTTTCATACATATTAAAAAATAGAGTAAAAAAAATTATCTAACGTCTTATTTGCATCATGCCATCTGAAAGTATAACACAATTTAGCCCACTGGCTGAAAGTCAGCCATGGCCTCCCGATTTGAACCACGCTCCATAGAGAAATTCTCATTTTTCCCATATTTACAATATTTGTATTTTATAGGACGATACCAGCCGGAAGCTACCAGCTACAATTTTTTCCTCAAGGATGATACCAACTACAAATAAGAAGGAAACCAGTTAGTACTCATCATGTCCATTGCCAAAATTAACATCAAATTGTGTATTATCTACCCCTTTTTAGGTTACTTTTACTTAATTATCAATAAAGATTAGCAATAAGGATGATAATAATACAAAATAGATAGCATACCTCGGTGCATCAGCCTCTGCTTTCCGTTTCACTATCTTCATAGCATAAATTATATAACTAAAAGCTTTTCGAAAAACAAAAAAAGAAAAAGACAGAAAGAAAATCCTTTTAAACAGTATAGTTATTACTTACTAAAATAGCAAAAAGTCTAAGTGATGAATTGAAATCTTGCTTCTTACACTTAATGAATCCAAGTTTGAAAGGCAAAACATTTTGACTTTGGTTATAAAAAAAAAGGAAAACTGATAATCCCAAAGGCCAAAGCTCAATATTATAACAATCATCGACAACGGTAAAAAAAGAAGTAATTGAACATGAAGACAGGAATTCAACCAAACATCATCCTATGTCTCCAAATCATGTTAAACAAAAGTTATCCCATAACTTACAGTAACATTAAAATAGTAGATTTACAGCCTTGTATACATAAAAACCGAATGTTTGTAGAGGGTTTTACCTAATTCGTTGATGTTTGTTGGTGTCTGCGGACTGCGGTGGAATGTGGAAGGAAGAAACCTTGAAGCGAGAACCTACAATAAACGATTAAGTTAGCTGAAAAATGGAGGAAAAGAGGCAATAAAGAATGACATGAGGCATTAACAAACCCTAAACCCACAACAATCACCACAAGTAAGAAACTGACTACCTGAGAATCGGAAGGGGGGATGGAAGCGAAATTGAATCAATCGACATATAAAAAAACCTAAGGCTGGGAGGAGGAAGATGAGACAATGGTTTGGTAGTGTTTTATTAAAACCGAAGAAGAAAGAGTTCATAGTTATACTGTGTTTTTGTTGGTGTTTTCAGAAAGTTGGAGCCTGGAGCTCACCATTATTCATGGAGCATATTTGGAGAGGTGATTATTATTCTAAATATGAGGGAAGATAATGACTTTGAAATTTTTAAATTTTGAATATAGTAATCCTACCGCCAAATCAAACAAATTGAATTTAGTTTTGTCAGTTTGTGCAGGTGTATGAATGAGTTGTACATTGTGTTGTGAAATTTGTAAAACCCTTTAATTTAAGAGATTTAGGTGAAAAGACAAGTTTACCCTTCTAATATGCATTATAATGTAGTATAGATATACTAGCTTATATATAAACATGTATCTTAGCTATGCCCCCACAGTGAGCACCCTTCGGTTCATGATTAAGTTTTCCTATTGAACCTAGATCCTGGGATCTCCAGTCAACTAGGTTAGGTTTCCCTCATGTCCCTTTTTTCCATGGGCTTTAGTCTCATTCCATACAACTTCATCTCTTATCAACCATCAGGTTGTTGGATCCATCTTGCATTGAGATAAGTTGTTCTAACGTGTTCTTGACTCGCTGGTCAATTTTGCCATCTTATCAATTCGTAAGACTTATAACATGGGATCTAAACATAGATCTGGTTATTATAGCATGATAGGTAGGTGTTACCCTTTGAACCTTCCTTGTCTTCTTTAGAATGACATGAAACTTAATTCATGGCTAAACACGTTTCCATGCCTTTGGTTATGTGATTCAAAGTTAGCTAGACTTTGAATCTTACCAATTGGCATTTGAGTCCAATTAACTCGATTGACTCACTCCATTTTCAAATGCAAGCCACCCCCACATTTATGTGTTATTGGATAACATCCAATGGGGTGATGAAAGTTCTCCCTTTTGTATGAAGTTTGAGAAAAACTTCTCAAATACCGTTTGATGTTGTCCAATGGGATGATGAAAGTTCTCCCTAGAATAATATAACTTTTTTTTAACAACGATGCAAAAAGACTAGCATGACATTTCACTGTTTGATGTTGTACATATTCTTGAGTTTGATAAATAAAACTGTGACACCCGGCAACTTCCGATCTACACCAACGTGATTTTTATTATTAAAAATTAAATATTTATTTTAAATATTGTTAATTATCAAGTTTCGGAAGTTTACTGACCGTTTTTACAATTGGAATTGCAACGGATTTAATTAACGCGATTTAAACGCGTGTTCTGAAAACACGTGTCGGACATCGAAAATAATTATATTTATGCTCGGTTTTGTATTTCGAACAAAACCGACTACTTTTTATAATTAATTATTGGGCCTAAAATAGAAACCGAGACGTTTACGTTTAAAACGGGTTCGATACGCGGTACACACCCACCTAACCCAAAACCCTAGATATAAAAACAACTTTATCCCCTCTTCTTCTCCATTTTCTTTGTGCAGCTATTCCCGCTCTCTCTCACTACTCTCTCTCTAGACCTTACCCTCTCTCTCTAAAGCTCATCTCTCTGATCTCTCTCGCAGCCCCCTCTCTCTACTCTCTCTCACCCGCTCGTCTCTCCCTCCACTCTGTTTTCAGTAGCAGTCGGCCACCACCAAGCTTGGGTGGTGGCGGCGCTGGTGTATGGCCCCGAAAAAGAGCAATAGCAGAAGCGGCGTGGTGGCATAAGCCCGGTACGAGCATCGTTGAGGGTCTTGGTGGCGTCAGATGGTGGTGCTTCGGTGGTGCTTCGGTGGTGCAGGTTCGAGCACGGGTTGAGTAGCGGCGGCCTTGTGTTGTAGGTGGTGTACCTGGTCCAGGTTAGATTTGGGTCGGGTTTGGTCGTGATTTTATTCGTGTGGCCGTGGCTGGTCTGGTTTGGTACCGATCTGAAAATGGTGACGGGTTTAGTGGGTTACGGTTGCTGATGGTCATGGTGGTGGTCTGCCATGGTGGTTAATGTTTCGGGTTTCGTCCAGGTTGATTTTGGTTGTGGTTATTGCTCGGTTTGGGTCAAACTTGGATCTCCGGTTGCGGGTTGCTGGTCAGTTGGTCGGCTTGGGTCTGGTTCAGGTCTTCGTGACTAGTCGGGTCTTGTTTCGAGATGGTTTCAACTCGGGTCAAGATGGGTCTGTTACGGGTCTTGTCAAATCGGGTCAGATTCGGTTTTGGGTTCGTGTTCGGGCTCGGTCAAACTTGGTCAACGGGTCAGATCTGGTTCGGTTCGAGGTGGCTCCGGGTTACGCGCGTACGAATCGGTATACTTTAATTCGTGTTTGTTATTATTATTGTGGATATTATAAATATTTATAGATATATTGATTCGAACGAAATAGTTTTGACTCGCGAACGAACCGAATAATAATAATAAATGTTAACTACATATTATATCGGACGACTGGTAATAGTGGCTAGAAGGCGTGACTTATAAAATCGATATCGGACTAAATTGGTTGGACTATAATATATATATTGTTTCGTGTATTTATATAAATATAAATAAGTAGCTTATATATGAAAAATTGTCGAAACGTATAAAGTCTTGTATTGGGTAATGATTTTTGGGAAAATTGTAGGCGACTTGTGTCGCCTGGTTTGTACAAAAACAGAGGAAACTCTGCCCAAATTTTTATAAAATCCACGGCGCAACGAAAATAGAATTTGTCGCACATTTTTATAAATGAAGTTCCCTAATTGTCATGATAAGTGTAGTTATGAAAAATAGTGACGTTTTGACAAAAGATATGTATAACAATAATAAGTAAATCCCGGACAATATTTTCAAAACATATTATATATAGTTTCGCCGAACGTCAAGTATGACGATTTTTCGAAAGGTTTCGGTATCTAAATAATGTTTATTGTTTGGATTTAAAAATATGTATACATTTTACTTGGGAACTATTTTTACAACAAGCAAAGTTTTGAATAACTTAAATGTTCGGATTTGGAAAAGAAGCGACACTTGTTATGGATCAGTTTTAAATAACTATACTTATATTTTCATCAAAGAGTATTTTCCTAAAATATAATTATAAGACGAGATACGGCTCGGGATAAGTTATACGTTTCATAATATAGTCCAACGTGGTGTGCACACGAATAGTGACAAGTGCGCAACTTGGGTACTATGTCGTGTGTTAACGCATAAGTAAGATAAGTCACGATCGGTTCGTCGAGTTAAAGCATATTAGTACTCGAGTTACACACGAGTCTAGATAGTTGGATAAACATCTTTTAGCCGGATAATAGGCTAGGTTTATATGTGTTAGACTTTAAGGTGTCCTTTGTTGTATTTGGGCACGAGGAAGTCGGTCAAGCGTCAGACTTGTTTGCTAGCTTAGCGTGGAAATTAAGGTGAGTTCATGACCCCACTTTTTACTGTTTTATAAATGTTTTTGGGGTGGAAGACATGCTTCTTTTATGAAAACCTGAGGAATTCCAAACGAACAAGTTTTTGAAAAATGAAATGGGTGCGTGAGTGTCACCGCCCTGCTTTTACTGGTTTTACATTCGGGGAAGAAACATGCGTACTACTTACATTGTTTTAAAGATCATGTTATACTATGGGCACTTTTTGTTACTATACGGCTTTTATGGAAAGTCCCAGGGGGAAACCATGAATGTGCTGGAACGCACAACGAGGGAAATGTGGATAGATCTATTGGGCCTCACAAACCCCACTCGACGGCGGGGCCGGGCGGGTGCATATTGTCTCTAACTATCGGGTTTTCGAGGCATCGGTAACCCAGTCATCTGGGCTGGTTTCATCATTTGGTACATGTTCAGTAATGGGTTCCCAACCGTAGTAGTAAAAACACATAACGTCTAGCTAACATTCTTATGACATAGTATTAACGGGAATGATCTTTTCAGACTTACGGAAACTCTTTTACAAAAACTTGTGGAACTATTGTTGCAAACTTATGAACTCACCAGCTTTATGTTGACTTTTTAAGTATGTCTTTCAGGTTTAAACCTTGGTAACGGCACGGTTGGAGTAGTCGGCATATTGGGATCGGGGATCCTAGAGGGTTAGCAATGGCGTTCAGGAAATAAGAGTCTTAGATGCAACTTTCCGCTGCGCTGGCAAAGGCACCAAACGTCGCAACCGACGAGGGAAAAGTCGGGGTGTGACAGTTTGGTATCAGAGCCATAGGTTTTAGCGAACTAGGTGTCTGGGTAGATATCTAGGCTTTAACCTGAGTTTGTTTTGAAGTATGGGCCAAAATTTCTAAGACATAATATTTAGCACGAACGCCTAGGAACTGAAATTCCAACCGTTGCCAAATCAGTTGTGTGACTATTAGTGTATCACACTAGCTCAGTGTACATTCCTTCGGCGCAAGGAACATTTATTTTTCTTATGTGAATAGGAAGTCGGTATTTTCTATAGTGGTATATAGAAAGGATAATAACACGTGGTGGTTAGGCATACCTCACTGGTGACTGGCGAGTCGTTGCTTTAGATATCAGAGTGGTTATTCACATAGAGTTAGCTGAGTCATTGTTTCTTGGTATGAGGAACAATTTACTTGCTTATATATCGTGTGCATTTACGTAAACTATATATATAAGTACGTTTTGTTAATAAAACGTATCGCCAATGGTTGTCGACTCAAGCTTGGACGTATCTACAACGCTCACACGTGTCACGTTAGTTGGACGAGTTGGCAAAGGGATTGTTGTGGTATTTGCGGTCTCGCATCCCGGGTTCGGAGTATGCTATGTCGTCAAGGCCGGTTTGGGCCGAAGGCGTCTTGATGAGGCACCTCGTTTTGCCGATGATGCTGCGAAGCTGGAATGCGGACGAGAAGAGCACCGGGAAAAGTGGCGCACACGACGAATATTGTATTATATCATGTTATATATACGTGTTATTATATGAATGTGACGAGTGCTCGTGATATAACTTATGATGGAGGTTAATAGAATGATCTAGTGAGGTAAATTTTTGATAACGCAGACGTCACGTTATTGCGGATTTACAGGCACCTGATAGTTCTAGAAATTCTATCATAAGGGTATCCTATATGTTGTTGTATATATATTTATATATATAAATAATGGATATGGGTTTTTCATTCTTTTGTTGTTACGGACGTGATTGTCGATCCTCCCCTGTTTGTGTCATTTGTGACCTTGCTTTTCTTAAACCAGTTTAAGTTCTTGATGATCTCGTTTCTTGAACTTCTAAGGTTCATGTTGTAGAACCTAGTTATATCTTTTTGGGTACGATCTACATCTCTCTTCTTTTGTATTCGTGGCCTTCAACATTCAATCATAAAGGAATTTAATTTTTGTTGATTCCTTATTCTTTTCACCAAATTAGACACGCATTTTGTACACGTGTCGACTGTTATATGTTTGGATTCTTTAAACCTGTGAAGGTCCATTGTAGGACTTCGCATAAAACAATTGTTTCATTAATGATTTGTTTTATCATTACGTTGCTCGTAATGTTTGTCTTCTAGTCTTGTTATGTTAGGCCATTGTGGGCAATTAATCCTTTGATACTTCGTCGATGAGTTTCTTTAAAGTCGACATTTCAGTTGAATCAAATTGTTGGAATTTGATACATCACCTTGCGGTGAATATTCAATCGACTTGTAATAATGAATGATTTTTATTGACATGTCTCACTTTCATCAACTTGTTTGTTATTGCCTTAAATGCAGACACACCTTGTGGTGTGTAATGAAAAAGTTGGTGCACTAGTTGCTTCGTTTGAGGTGCGCCAATAGTATTTGTTGACAGAGTTATTGTTTACACTTTGCATTCAGTTGATTCTGAAACTTTATTTCGTGCCATTTGTGCCGGCAAGTCCGTTGACTAATTTTTGTTGTACTACCATTGATTCTTGGATGATATCCTACCTCAAATTTTGAGGACAAAATTTTTGTAACATGGGGAGGATGTCACACCCGGCAACTTCCGATCTACACCAACGTGATTTTTATTATTAAAAATTAAATATTTATTTTAAATATTGTTAATTATCAAGTTTCGGAAGTTTACTGACCGTTTTTACAATTGGAACTGCAATCGATTTAATTAACGCGATTTAAACGCGTGTTCTGAAACACGCGTCGGACATCGAAAATAATTATATTTATGCTCGGTTTTGTATTTCGAACAAAACCGACTACTTTTTATAATTAATTATTGGGCCTAGAATAGAAACCGAGACGTTTACGTTTAAAACGGGTTCGATACGCGGTACACACCCACCTAACCCAAAACCCTAGATATAAAAACAACTTTATCCCCTCTTCTTCTCCCTTTTCTTTGTGCAGCCATTCCCGCTCTCTCTCACTACTCTCTCTCTAGACCTTACCCTCTCTCTCTAAAGCTCATCTCTCTGATCTCTCTCGCAGCCCCCTCTCTCTACTCTCTCTCACCCGCTCATCTCTCCCTCCACTCTGTTTTCAGTAGCAGCCGGCCACCACCAAGCTTGGGTGGTGGCGGCGCTGGTGTATGGCCCCGAAAAAGAGCAATAGCAGAAGCGGCGTGGTGGTATAAGCCCGGTACGAGCATCGTTGAGGGTCTTGGTGGCGTCAGATGGTGGTGCTTCGGTGGTGCTTCGGTGGTGCAGGTTCGAGCACGGGTTGAGTAGCGGCGGCCTTGTGTTGTAGGTGGTGTACCTGGTCCAGGTTAGATTTGGGTTGGGTTTGGTCGTGATTTTATTCGTGTGGCCGTGGCTGGTCTGGTTTGGTACCAATCTGAAAATGGTGACGGGTTTAGTGGGTTAAGGTTGCTGATGATCGTGGTGGTGGTCTGCCATGGTGGTTGATGTTTCGGGTTTGGTCCGGGTTGGTTTTGGTTGTGGTTATTGCTCGGTTTGGGTCAGACTTGGATCTCCGGTTGCGGGTTGCTGGTCAGTTGGTCGGCTTGGGTCTGGTTCAGGTCTTCGTGACTAGTCGGGTCTTGTTTCGAGATGGTTTCAACTCGGGTCAAGATGGGTCTGTTACGGGTCTTGTCAAATCGGGTCAGATTCGGTTTTGGGTTCGTGTTCCGGCTTGGTCAAACTTGGTCAACGGGTCGGATCTGGTTCGGTTCGAGGTGGCTCCGGGTTACGCGCGTATGAATCGGTATACTTTAATTCGTGTTTGTTATTATTATTGTGGATATTATAAATATTTATAAATATATTGATTCGAACGAAATAGTTTTGACTCGCGAACGAACCGAATAATAATAATAAATGTTAACTACATATTATATCGGACGACCGGTAATAGTGGCTAGAAGGCGTGACTTATAAAATCGATATCGGACTAAATTGGTTGGACTATAATATATATATTGTTTCGTGTATTTATATAAATATAAATAAGTAGCTTATATATGAAAAATTGTCGAAACGTATAAAGTCTTGTATTGGGTAATGATTTTTGGGAAAATTGTAGGCGACTTGTGTCGCCTGGTTTGTACAAAAACAGAGGAAACTCTGCCCAAATTTTTATAAAATCCACGGCGCAACGAAAATAGAATTTGTCGCACATTTTTATAAATGAAGTTCCCTAAGTGTCATGATAAGTGTAGTTATGAAAAATAGTGACGTTTTGACAAAAGATATGTTTAACAATAATAAGTAAATCCCGGACAATATTTTGAAAACATATTATAAATAGTTTCGCCGAACGTCAAGTATGACGAGTTTTCGAAAGGTTTCGGTATCTAAATAATGTTTATTGTTTGGATTTAAAAATATGTATACATTTTACTTGGGAACTATTTTTACAACAAGCAAAGTTTTGAATAACTTAAATGTTCGGATTCGGAAAAGAAGCGACACTTGTTATGGATCAGTTTTAAATAACTATACTTTTATTTTCATCAAAGAGTATTTTCCTAAAATATAATTATAAGACGAGCTACGGCTCGGGATAAGTTATACGTTTCATAATATAGTCCAACGTGGTGTGCACACGAATAGTGACAAGTGCGCAACTTGGGTACTATGTCGTGTGTTAACGCATAAGTAAGATAAGTCACGATCGGTTCGTCGAGTTAAAGCATATTAGTACTCGAGTTACACACGAGTCTAGATAGTTGGATAAACTATCTTTTAGCCGAATAATAGGCTAGGTTTATATGTGTTAGACTTTAAGGTGTCCTTTGTTGTATTAGGGCACGAGGAAGTCGGTCAAGCTTCGGACTTGTTTGCTAGCTTAGCGTGGAAATTAAGGTGAGTTCATGACCCCACTTTTTACTGTTTTATAAATGTTTTTGGGGTGGAAGACATGCTTCTTTTATGAAAACCTGAGGAATTCCAAACGAACAAGTTTTTGAAAAATGAAATGGGTGCGTGAGTGTCACCGCCCTGCTTTTACTGGTTTTACATTCGGGGAAGAAACATGCGTACTACTTACATTGTTTTAAAGATCATGTTATACTATGGGCACTTTTTGTTACTATACGACTTTTATGGAAAGTCCCAGGGGGAAACCATGAATTTGCTGGAACGCACAACGAGGGAAATGTGGATAGATCTATTGGGCCTCACAAACCCCACTCGACGGCGGGGCCGGCGGGTGCATATTGTCTCTAACTATCGGGTTATCGAGGCATCGGTAACCCAGTCATCTGGTCTGGTTTCATCATTTGGGACATGTTCAGTAATGGGTTCCCAACCGTAGTAGTAAAAACACATAACGTCTAGCTAACGTTCTTATGACATAGTATTAACGGGAATGATCTTTTCAGACTTACGGAAACTCTTTTACAAAAACTTGTGGAACTATTGTTGCAAACTTATGAACTCACCAGCTTTATGTTGACTTTTTAAGTATGTCTTTCAGGTTTAAACTTTGGTAACGGCACGGTTAGAGTAGTCGGCATATTGGGATCGGGGATCCTAGAGGGTTAGCAATGTCGTTCAGGAAATAAGAGTCTTAGATGCTGTCACACCCTCAAAATCCACTTGCGGAGTTTTACCGCGAGGCGCATGACAAACCAGGATCCAAACCAACGATCACAATAAACTAGTCTAAATGAATATAATGCAATTTCAAAACATAGTTTAAAATCCCCGTTTACAGCGGAAGCTTATTCAAAACAGTATCTCAAAGTAACCAAATGTTCAACATATGAAAACCATGCGACCCTAACTAGACGCCGTGCAGACGCGTGCGCCCTAGTCCAGTAGTGCTACCTTAGCGACCTGAGAAAACATGTAAAAGTTTACGTCAGCACAAAAATGCTGGTGAGTTTACAGGTTTTGTAATCCAAGTACCAAGTCCACCTGTCCATACTATATCAAATCGAAAACCAGTGTACGCTAGCTAGGCGTATGTTTTGTTACTACCACGATTGGAAAACCATTACTAACACGCATACCAGATGTTGTGCCCGAAAAGTAAACCAGTTGTTCCTGTTGTTCCTGTTTGAGACAATATGCACTCGCCCGGCCCTCCAAGCCGACGAGCGGGGTTGGTCACTCCCAATAGCGCTATTCACATTTCCCCGTTGTGCAAACCCGCACATTCATGGTTCCCCCCGGGACTTCCAAAGATCGTGTAGTACACAATAGAAACCCATAGTATGACAGTAGTTACCAAATAATCGTTTTAACACATGTATTCTCCCCCGAAATATGAAACCAGTTTAAAAGAGGGGCCGTAAACTCACCTTAAGTTGCGTTACTCCTTAACCCGAGTAAACTCAGCTGCTATGCTAGTCCCGTAAAGCGGCGACCTTAGATTTGTGAAAGAATGATGGATTAAGCTTGAAACCTTGTGTTTTGATCAAAAATCGCGTTCCAGAGGTTGTGTGTGTGTTGGGGCAGGTTATGGGACGACTAGGGTTTGTATAATGAAGTTTATGAGGTCAAGTATGGTATTTATAGTCGTTTTTAGTCGTCCAGCCCGTAACACGCGATTATGCAGCCCTTACACGCGATTAGGGAGCCTAATCGCATGTAAGTCCATGCAATTGGGGCCTAATCGCATGAACAGTCATGCAATTAGTCCCTACTCGCCCCTAAGGTCCCCCACTCGCCCCTCCTATAGGCGATTGGGCTATCCTAATCGCCTATAGGGGCCTGTTCCGTGTGTTTTGCGCGTTAAACCCCGTTTTAACATATGTTAACACATATTCACATACCGACAAGTCACATAATGATTGTAAACACATAACACTTGTAAATACACATATTCACACTCGTTCACCAATTCCCGGGACTCGAGACTTGTATGTTCCGTATGCCCTGACGATCCTACAAATCGTCACCGTTTGTACACTTGGTTAAGGACCGACATCTAATGAACCTCTAGACCAACATCCAATGATCTTCTAGACTAACCGATAGTTCCCGAACCCTAACCCGACTTAACTAACCCAGTTAAGTACAATATACGCGTGACTCGCTAAGGTAGACTTTCATCTAGACAACGTTGTTAACCAGAATTTGCCGGGTGTCACATCATCCCCACGTTAAAAGAATTTTCGTCCCGAAAATTGCACAAGTACCAAAAGAACAAAAGAAATAACGAAGGGAACAAACAAAAGATAGAAACCAAAAGAGAGATTTACCCGAGTTGTCACATCATCCCCACGTTAAAAGGAATCTCGCCCCGAGATTCATTCAGCTGCAGAAGAGACATATCTCGACTCGAACGCTTCCTTAGGAAAGAGGTGAGGATATTTAGACTTCATCTGATCCTCCCGTTCCCACGTATACTCTGGTCCCCGGTTCGAGTTCCACCGAACCTTAACGATACGAATCTTGCTGTGACGTAGGCTACGAATCTTGTAATCCAGAATCTCCACAGGTTCTTCCACAATCCGAAGACGATCATCAACCTTGATCTCTTCTAGTGGAACGATGAGAGACTCGTCAGCCAGACACTTCTTCAAGTTTGACACATGGAAGACGTTATGTACGTTACCGAGCTCCGTCGGTAAATCAAGACGATATGCCACCGGTCCAATCCGTTCCAGGATCGTAAATGGTCCGACATACCGTGGGTTGAGTTTGCCACGCTTCCCAAAGCGTATGACGCCCTTCCACGGTGAGACTTTTAGAAGTACTTTGTCATTAACTTGGAATTCCAATGGTTTGCGACGCTGATCGGCATAACTCTTTTGCCTGTCCCGTGCCGCTGCCAACCGGTTACGAATCTGTACGATCTTTTCCGAAGTTTCGTACACTAGTTCAGGCCCAGTGAGTTGACTCTCACCCACTTCAGCCCAACAAAGAGGAGAACGGCATTTCCGTCCGTACAGTGCTTCGAACGGAGCCGCCTTGATGCTCGTGTGGTAACTGTTGTTGTATGAGAATTCTACTAACGGTAGATGAGCTTCCCAACCCTTGCCAAAATCGATCACACATGCCTGCAGCATGTCTTCTAAAGTTTGAATCGTTCGCTCACTCTGACCGTCAGTCTGTGGATGATAAGCCGTACTCATGTCTAGTTGGGTACCCAAAGCCTTGTGCAAAGACTTCCAGAAGTGAGAAGTAAAATGGGAGTCACGATCCGAGATAATAGAAACTGGCACCCCGTGCTTAGAAACAACTTCCTTCAAATAAAGACGAGCCAAACGATCCATGGTGTCGGTCTCCTTAATAGCAAGAAAATGGGCTGATTTCGTCAACCGATCGACAATCACCCATATCTTGTCATTCCCGCTTGGTGATTTAGGAAGTTGCGTGACAAAATCCATGGTAATCCGTTCCCATTTCCATTCCGGAATTTCAGGTTGTTGCAAGAGACCCGACGGTTTCTGCTATTCCACCTTGACCTTAGCACAGGTCAAGCATTTGCTCACATATGAGGCTATGTCCGACCTCATGTTTGGCCACCAGTAAAGCACCTTCAGATCTTGGTACATCTTATCCGAACCAGGATGAATAGAATACCGGGACTTATGAGCCTCATCTAGGACAAGCCCCCGTAGTCCCCCGAATAAAGGAACCCATATGCGTTCTGCGAAATAGTGCAGGCCATCAGGCCTTCGCTCGAGGTGCTTGTCGGCACCGTGCATAGTTTCAGCTTTAAGGTTTTCCTCCTTCAAAGCTTCCAACTGAGCAGAACGGAGTTGATCAGGTAGGGATGAATGAATGGTGAGCTGCAATGCCCGGACGCGACGAGGTTTAGTCGATTCCTTCCTGCTCAAGGCGTCCGCTACAACATTCTCCTTGCCAGGATGGTACTTAATGGCACAATCATAGTCGTTCAGAAGATCAATCCAACGGCGCTGCCGTATGTTCAAATGTTGTTGGTCAAAAATATGTTGGAGACTCTTGTGATCGGTGTAGATGGTGCATTTGGTACCGTACAAGTAATGTCTCCAAATTTTCAACGCGAAAACCACGGCACCCAACTCCAAGTCATGGGTGGTGTAGTTCTTCTCGTGCACCTTGAGTTGACGAGAAGCATACGCGATCACTTTCTCGCGTTGCATCAACACGCAACCGAGACCATGAATAGAAGCATCACAGTAAACAACGAAATCATCAGGGCCTTCAGGTAACGACAAAATAGGAGCAGAACACAGTTTAGACTTTAGTTCCTCAAACGCTGACTCTTGTGGTTCACCCCAGTCAAATTTTCTATCCTTCTGCGTGAGAGTGGTCAGGGGTTGAGCAATCTTCGAGAACCCCTGAATGAAACGACGATAGTAGCCCGCAAGGCCTAGGAATTGCCGCACCTCAGTTGGCGTCTTTGGTGCTCCCCAGTCCTTGATCGCTTCGATCTTAGCTGGATCGACAGGAATTCCTAGTTCATTAACCACATGTCCTAGGAACTGAACTTCGCGTAACCAAAAGTCACACTTTGAGAACTTGGCGTAAGGTTGTTCCTGTCGCAAGAGTTCCAAAACTAACCGCAGATGTTCCTCGTGTTCGGTCTCGTTCTTAGAGTAGATCAGAATGTCATCAATAAACACAATGACGAACTTGTCAAGATATGGTTCACAGACGCGGTTCATCAAGTCCATGAAAACCGCCGGTGCGTTCGTGAGACCGAAAGGCATGACCAAGAATTCGAAATGGCCATAACGTGTACGAAAGGCAGTCTTTGCAACGTCAGCTTCCCTTACCCGCAACTGGTGATAACCGGACCTCAAGTCAATCTTGGAATAATAACTAGAACCCTGGAGCTGGTCGAATAGATCATCAATACGTGGAAGAGGATAACGGTTCTTGACGGTCAATTTGTTCAGTTCTCTGTAGTCCACACACAATCGGAAACTTCCATCCTTCTTCTTAACAAATAGAATCGGGGCTCCCCATGGGGAAGAACTTGGTCTGATGAAACCCTTGTCCAAGAGTTCCTGTAACTGACTAGACAATTCCTGCATCTCGGGAGGTGCAAGACGGTAGGGGGCCAGAGCAATAGGAGCAGCCCCTGGTACAAGATCAATACCGAACTCAACTTGACGATGAGGAGGAAGACCAGATAAATCATCGGGAAAAACATCAGGAAACTCGCGTACAACTGGAATATCGTCGATCTTCTTCTCATCACCAGAGGAAACAGATAAAAGTGCCAAAACGGTTGGATAACCCTTTCGAAGACACTTAAGGGCTTTCATGCTAGAGATGATATTCAGCGGAACACCACCCTTGATACCGTAAACAGAAAGGAATTCTCCATCAGGGAGAGGAATCCGGATAACCTTATCGTAACAGACAATCTCCGCGCGATACAGGGACAACCAATCCATGCCTACAACAACGTCAAAACTACCCAAAGGTACCGGCATAAGGTCGATGGGGAACGATAAACCCGACAACTCTAATTGACACTCCCGAAGGATACTAGTAGCTTCAATCATTTTCCCGTCAGCCAACTCAATAATATACTTAGTCTCTAATGGTACGGGTACTACATCTAGCAGTCGACTAACTCCCATGGATACAAAACTCTTGTCGGCACCAGAATCAAATAACACACTAACAGAACGATTATTGAGAAGGAACGTACCGGTGACTGTGTCAGGATCCTGTCTAGCCTCAGCGGCTCCAATGACGAAGGCACGTGCATTTCTGCCGCCGCCCCCGTTGTTCCCATTACCGTTGTTTCCACCCTGCTTCAGTTTTGGGCAATCCTTCTTGTAATGCCCGGTCTCACCACAATTGTAACATCCTTGTCTTCCCGTAGTCCCTTGAGTAGTCGGAGCTGAGCTATTAGTCGGGGCCTGGGTCGATGGAAGTGTAACCCGACAATCTTTAGCATAATGCCCTGTTCGCTAGCAGCGATGACAACGGTTACTGTCGCAGTTCCCTTGATGGTGACGTCCACACTTGTTACATTTGGGCAGTTTCCCCGCATAACCACCCTGTTTGTTACCCGAAGAAGAAGAAGAACCCCCATTGTCGAACCTCTTATTCTGCTGTGCTGGCCCAGATCCCTTCCCGTCATTTTCCCACTTGCGCTTGTTATTCTCTGGAGCCTTAACAGTCGAACCCTTAGCAGGCAAAATACCCTCATTCACCTTTAAGTTGGTCATCCTATGAGCCGATCGGACCACCTCTGCGTATGTAGGATGATTTCCCGCAGCCACTAACCCTGCGATTTCCGGTACTAACCCCGAGACATAGTGTTCAATCCAACTGAACCCTGGCACATGCAGATCAGGACACAGCACTGCCAATTCATTACGCCTCACAGTATACTTCTCAATTTCAGACCCAGTCATCTTGAGGTTCCACACCTCGTGCTCTAGCTTCTGCACCTCTTCCCTCGGACAGTATTCACGCTTCAGCAGCTGCACAAAATTCTCCCAAGGCATAGCATACGCCTCCCCAATACCCATATTCTGGGTGATGTTATTCCACCAAGTCAATGCAACATCCTGGAATAACGCAGCAGCATACTTAACCCGATCTTCTGGGAGACAGTTACACATAAGAAACACTGACTCCACTTTCTCCAGCCACCTAAGCAAGCTCACTGCATCCTCAGTGCCAGAGAATTCCTGGGGCTTACAGTCCTGGAACATCTTGTAGGTACACATGGGTGGGGGTGGGTTAACAGGACCACCTGAAATGAAACGTATGAGAAACCACTAAGAATGTAAACAAGGTTCACCAATGAGGCAAAGAAAATGGATAAATCAACTTACCACCACCGTTGTGCCCTAACTGAAAGGCAGCTTGGAGCAAGTTGTTCAGATCAGCCTGCGATAGGTTAATACCTCCACGACCACCAGCACCACCGCGTCCACCACCACGTCCACCATTGCGACCACCTCCACGTCCTCCTCGTACTCCAGACATGATTCTGGCAGAAAGAACGAGAAAATTTAGTTTCGCGGATAAAGATAACCACTAATGTTCACAAGATCAAAGCTAGATCCAATCCAGGACTATCCCTTCAAACCCAGAGCTCACTAGGGCTTCCATGCATTTCGGTTTATGATTTTGTGTGCACCCAAAATGATAAACCGCTCTACATGGTCCTCCAAGTGTTCTCCTAGTTCAAAGTTCGAATCACCGAACATAGACTCTTAGCTATACACCGTAATACTACGGTAGTTTATGGCAAGTATTTCTATTGGAGTACAAAAGGGAGATGTCCGAGCCTTGGACAAATCTCAAGAGTATACGAGTTACCCCACTATACTACACTGCCTAGAAAGCAAGTAACCCAACCTAAGATAGAACGGATGATGTAACGTAGAAAGACCACCGATTTAGAGACACCCCGACAAGACCATACGTAAACCACCATAATGTTTAGTACCATGTGATCGTCTAGTGTGTGCGACTCGGCTATAGACTAGACTCTACATGCAGTCCTAGTTCACTATAACCTGGCTCTGATACCAATCTGTCACACCCTCAAAATCCACTTGCGGAGTTTTACCGCGAGGCGCATGACAAACCAGGATCCAAACCAACGATCACAATAAACAAGTCTAAATGAATATAATGCAATTTCAAAACATACTTTAAAATCCCCGTTTACAGCGGAAGCTTATTCAAAACAGTATCTTAAAGTAACCAAATGTTCAACATATGAAAACCATGCGACCCTAACTAGACGCCGTGCAGACGCGTGCGCCCTAGTCCAGTAGTGCTACCTTAGCGACCTGAGAAAACATGTAAAAGTTTACGTCAGCACAAAAATGCTGGTGAGTTTACAGGTTTTGTAATCCAAGTACCAAGTCCACCTGTCCATACTATATCAAATCGAAAACCAGTGTACGCTAGCTAGGCGTATGTTTTGTTACTACCACGATTGGAAAACCATTACTAACACGCATACCAGATGTTGTGCCCGAAAAGTAAACCAGTTGTTCCTGTTGTTCCTGTTTGAGACAATATGCACTCGCCCGGCCCTCCAAGCCGACGAGCGGGGTTGGTCACTCCCAATAGCGCTATTCACATTTCCCCGTTGTGCAAACCCGCACATTCATGGTTCCCCCCGGGACTTCCAAAGATCGTGTAGTACACAATAGAAACCCATAGTATGACAGTAGTTACCAAATAATCGTTTTAACACATGTTTTCTCCCCCGAAATATGAAACCAGTTTAAAAGAGGGGCCGTAAACTCACCTTAAGTTGCGTTACTCCTTAACCCGAGTAAACTCAGCTGCTATGCTAGTCCCGTAAAGCGGCGACCTTAGATTTGTGAAAGAATGATGGATTAAGCTTGAAACCTTGTGTTTTGATCAAAAATCGCGTTCCAGAGGTTGTGTGTGTGTTGGGGCAGGTTATGGGACGACTAGGGTTTGTATAATGAAGTTTATGAGGTCAAGTATGGTATTTATAGTCGTTTTTAGTCGTCCAGCCCGTAACACGCGATTATGCAGCCCTTACACGCGATTAGGGAGCCTAATCGCATGTAAGTCCATGCAATTGGGGCCTAATCGCATGAACAGTCATGCAATTAGTCCCTACTCGCCCCTAAGGTCCCCCACTCGCCCCTCCTATAGGCGATTGGGCTATCCTAATCGCCTATAGGGGCCTGTTCCGTGTGTTTTGCGCGTTAAACCCCGTTTTAACATATGTTAACACATATTCACATACCGACAAGTCACATAATGATTGTAAACACATAACACTTGTAAATACACATATTCACACTCGTTCACCAATTCCTGGGACTCGAGACTTGTATGTTCCGTATGCCCTGACGATCCTACAAATCGTCACCGTTTGTACACTTGATTAAGGACCGACATCTAATGAACCTCTAGACCAACATCCAATGATCTTCTAGACTAACCGATAGTTCCCGAACCCTAACCCGACTTAACTAACCCAGTTAAGTACAATATACGCGTGACTCGCTAAGGTAGACTTTCATCTAGACAACGTTGTTAACCAGAATTTGACGGGTGTCACAGATGCAACTTTCCGCTGCGCTGGCAAAGGCACCAAACGTCGCAACCGACGAGGGAAAAGTCGGGGTGTGACCAAAACTAAACAATAGTTTATTCGTTTATTCTCTAAAAAGTAAAATATTAATCAAAAACATAAATCAACGTTAATTTTTTTTTGGTTCAAGAATATATAGAAAAAAAACCTCAATGTTTGCAACAAATTATATATGAGTGTGCAAGTAGTTGAAAATGAGGGTGTCCGGATTTTGTTTTCACTATGGATGGCAACATGTCAAGTGATGCATTCCAAGAATGAATAAAAACACAATCCATACATTTATAATCTATACATCTAATATTTAAAAGCAATGTGGGACACTTGGCATTCCCACATTGCAAGTTCAATTATCTCTCTTCCTCTCACTATGCCACATGTCACCTTGTTGGTTTTTATAAAAAAATCGTTTTTTTAAATCAAAAATCAATGAAAATATATAAACTCAAAAACAGATCGCACGTTTTGTTTGTAAACCACAAATCAGCTGTCATACCTATTCCCAAATTCAAACCCTAGAGCGGCGATCTAAGGCGATTGAAGCTAATCATACATCTCCAATCCAAAGTAATCTCAAGTTGATTCTTATTTCAATTAATCTACGTTCATCTATCTTTATTCTGTGTTTTCATTCACTGATTTTCCATATCTGATTTTAAAGTTTCGATTAAGGTTATTTTCTGTTTTTCTCTGTCTTCTGTTATACTGATTGTTCTTGAGTTTTTGTTTATTATTGTTCAGTGTTATTAATTGTTTTGATTTTGTATTCATGTTTTAGGGTTTATGTTTTAGGTTTCGATTTAGGGATTTTTAGTGTTCAATTCATGTTTTAATGTTTTCACTTATTGTTCTTTATTTTTCTTTTATTATTGTTCCTACTTAATAGGTGTTTATGTTTCATGTTTCGATTTAGGGCTTTGTGTTTTATGTTTTGATTTAGGATTCAATTGATGTTTTAAGATAAATACGAATGGATATATGTTTTAGGTTTCGATTTAGGGTTTTATGTTTTAGCTTTGGATTTAGGGTTCAATTGATGTTTTAAGATACCTACGTATGGATTGATTTGGGTTTGTATTATACTAATAACAGTTAAGATATAAAGAGTATAGCTATTAAACAGATTCACAATGTTGAATATGTTTGAAAAATCTGGTATTTAGTGGTTTATGTTTTAGCTTTCGATTTAGGGTTCAATTGATGTTTTAAGATATATAGGAATGGATTTATGTTTTAGCTTTCGATTTAGGGGTTTACATTTTAGGTTTCAATTTAGGGTTCAATTGATGTTTTAAGAAAGGTACGAATTTATTGTTATGATTTAGGTTTCGATTGGTGGTTTATGTTTTAGTTATCGATTTATATGTATAGATTTTTCTGATACAAAGATTTGATTGAGTTTGTAAGTATTTTTGTCATTTAAACATTAATATATGTATTATTTATTATTTTTTGTGGATTGGTACAGGTGCATACACATCCGTGTTACAATGGTTTACGGATTTTGGGTTAAGTCAGAAAATAACAGTCGTGTTTGTTTGGTAAGATATGAATCATGGTTTTAATGTATATACTACACTCATTTTATAATATCCTTATAATTTTTTTATGTTTGTACTCAAGGGTTACCAAGTGACTATGATGGTTGGATCGACAAGTATGGTTATCCTTCTGGGAATACCAAGATCCGATCCTTGGATGATAAAGTCTATGATATTAAAGTTTTAAACATTGCAGGCAAATGGTTCTTCTACAATGGTTAGAGAACTATGATTACTGAATTAAAGTACCCATCTGGGTGTAACTTTATATTTCAGTATGATGAAAATCTCAAGTCTTTCAGTATGATTACTTTCCATCAGGATGCTGTGTGTGCACCTGGTAGCTTCGTTTACTGCAGATTGGGCGATCCACTTACAACTGATAAACGTTTGGTATGTTTTTTATAACAACTCCACTAAATCTTACATTATAGAATATTTTTTATACACAAACTGATTGTAATATGTTAACATTGTTTGTCTTTTTTCCAGCATATCGGCTGTTTCGTTCTTCATGGATTATTCAACCAAACAGTTCCATTGGATCCAATTGACGTTACTGCTCATTCAATTGCACACTTTCAGATACAGCTAGCAGTTGATGATGGTACTATTTATGTGACTCAAGGATGGCCATTGATTAAGGAAGCTTTTTCAATTACTACTGATCATCTAATTCTGTTCGAAATCATTAATGAGGTTTTCTCTGTTTTTATTTATTGATTTTAAAATGTTTATATAATTTTGGTTATTGTTTACTTTTTATAATTTTTTATACTTTAATAACAATACTTTTTATTCATTTAACAGAGCACCTACAATATGTCGCTTTTTTTGAAAAACAAGCTTACTCTTCCTCCCGGTCATGTTTCCAAAGCTGAAGTTAATGAGGAGGATGATGATGACAGTGAAGACGATGATGATGATTATTATAATGAGGAAGACGTCGTTGTCCTTTCTGATGATGATAGTGAAGAGGATCCAATGGATGATGATTGTGAGGTGGAAGATGATGAGTCCGAAGATGTCGAGGATGTAGGTGTGCCGGTGGTTTTCAAAGTTGATAAACACTTTGTAAGTAAAATTATTTTCGCAATTAGATGTATAAGTTATGTGGACGGTAGTTGCTAAGTTTTATTAATGTGTTTATACTTTAGTGTATCTGTATTAGTTGCGCAAACTGATACAAACTTAGATGGCACATAACTTATGTGCATAGCATTCCCTACGGCTGTTGACAATATTATAATTACACACCTACAAGTTACTGCATAAACCCAATGATTTTGAATATACAGTAGTTGCTATTTTTAGACTTTATTTTAGACTTTAGTTTTTGCACTATACTTTATCCATTCGTAGCTGTACATATTGATACGAACTTTGATGAAAAGTAACTTATGTTAACAGTAGTGGCTGTTGACAGTATTAATGTCAACAGCAGCCGATCTAATTTAGATACTATATTAGACAATATTATAACCATGTTAGACAATATTATGCATAAATGGAATGATTTCATTGTCCATCATTTGCTAACTTAAGACTTTAGTTTAGACTTTATAGTTTAGACTTTAGTGCACTTTAGTCGCTATGCTATGACTCTAACATAGCCCATGAGTCATAAATTACAATTACCAGCTTGTAAGTGATGACGTTCCATTCTTTATTTTTTTTGTAGCGTATGAACAGGGATTGGGCAAAGGATAACCAGTTGAACAGGAAGAGGGCTTTGACCATTCGTGATGAGGAGGGCTTTACTTGGGAAGTGTCGGTTGGGATTGAAGATGAATCAAGATATCCCCGTTACTACATAATAGGTATGTCGGCTTTTGTAGCTGATAAGGAACTCCAGCCTGGTGATGAAATGCATTTCCTGTTTTTCCAGAATCAAGGTGTGTTCAAGCTTTCTAATGTTGTTAAGGGTAATGGTAATTAGTTTGGTTATTGATGGTTGTTTTTTGGTATACTGATAATATTTTTGGTAGGTAAGTTTTGAACATAATTGATGGTTGGTGATGGTAATTAGGTGCTTTAGTTGTTGACATTGTTTAGGTTTGATAAAAAACTTTAGGTGGGTAACTTTTGGACATGTTTAATCGTTTGTAGTCACAAAGTTTTGCACGTTTACTACTGATGTAGTAATTCCTCAATTTTAGGTTGTTTTGTGTTTACAATTACTAATATTTTGGGTTATCTTTATTAGTAAAAAAGACTATATTTTGCATTTTATGTTACAAACTTACTTATATCTTTGAATGTCATTTGGTGGTTTAGGAAATAATATAGATTTATTGCAATTTATGTAATTATGTCAATAATTAATGTTTTAATAAAAAAAATTACCAACCAATTAATAGTCAATTTTTGGTAAATTGAAACACTTAAATACTATGAGATAAAGAATGAAGGTTTGACTTTTTTTAAATAATGAAGGTTTGAATTTGACTCAATTTTTGGTAAATTGAAACACTATAAGATTAAACGGTTTTCATTTTAAAAATTTAAAACATATTCGTTTTTTTAGTTTTGGCAACTTTTGACTTTTTATTAAATGTAATTGTTGTAGATTGTTTTACAAAAGTCAAAATTCCATTATTAGTAAAAATCAACCAAATTTAACACTTACATTTAAGGCAAATTTGGTATAGTTAAACAATTCATTTTTTGACCCAAGCATCCAAATTTTAAAAACAAACACTTAACAATTCTTTCAACCAAATATAACAAACATTCAAGGTAAACGTAGTAGATTTCAGTTTTAAAAGGAAACAAATAAACAATTCTTTAGTAAATTTGAAACATTTAAGTTTTCAAAGAAAACATTCAATAAGTTTTTTAAACATTATTTTGTAGTTTTTGGTTCATAACTGCAACATTAATCATTTTTTTAATACTATTAACAATGCTTGAGTTCTTTAACAAATTCCATTTTTTGACACGGTTTTACTTTTTTACAACTTTACATAGTAACAAACATAAAAATTATTTTTTCAGCGTCAACAACTGTCAATAGATAGTAACAAACAATCAAATTAAGAGCTCTAAAAATAATTGTTTGACACGATTTGAAACCTTTATATTTTATAAACAAACAATAAACTTATTTTTTGGTAGATTTAAATCTTTAGGTAGACTGTTAATGAAATTTTATATATGTTTACGTTTATTTTAGGTAGATTGAAATCTTTACATTTTATACCTTTAGATTTTAAAGTCGTCTATAATTTAAATAAAAAAAACGAATTTTTAATTATAGCAACATTTAAATCTAAATTAATTTTGCTTTCCATTTTTTATTTTCCTTTTTTATATTATTAATTGCTTAACATAAATAAATCGTGCAATTTAGATTATAAATACAGATTTTGTTTCGTAAAGTTTAGATTAACTATTTCTTGGAAAACTCTATCAGGTATGTCTATCATATTTTACATATTAATTCAATTATTTTTTTTGCATGTAATGTTTTAATAGTTACATTCCATTAACTTGCAGGTTTATGGATCCAAACAACATTACTTTTTTGAATGACATCACTTGGAAGATGACTCAATATACAATCAAAGTTAAGGTACTTAGGATTTGGAAGCGACCAAATCGAAAGATGCTGGGAGAAACTCTTTGTTTAGATATGGTTCTGATGGATGAACAGGTTAGTTTTTAACGTATTCATTTTTTCATTTATGTTATTAACATATTATTGTTAATAAAAATTCTGATTTACTTTATTTTGTTTCGTTTTATTTTTTCAACAAGGCTCCAAAATGCAAGCTATTGTGTGGAGTAGATATATGAAGAAACATGAAAATTTTTACGTGAAAATGAAGCTTACTATATCTATAACTCTCAATTAGCTGAAAACAAATCTACTAAACATTTTGATAAAAAACGATATTCTTTCGTTTCCTTTTTGAAACAAGCATTACGAAATGTAGCAGGTTTGAAGGAACTCAGTATGGTTTTAATTTGTCTTATTTTGAGTCAATTAAGAGTGGCAACCTGTCTCAGGAACAAAGAATTGGTTTGTTTAATTACACTTAATATTTTTTGTACTATGCTTTAACTTTTCTGATAATGTATTTGTATAAATTAATAATTTTTTTTAAGATTTCATTGGCTATGTTGAAGAATGGACTCCACCAGAACCGACCGAAACAAAAGCCGGTTTGAAAAACAAGATTACTCTTATTTTGAGGGATTTAGAGTATGTGTTTCATCTTTACAAATCAACTTTTATTCTTTGATAATGACTTCTGTTATCTTCTTTTATATTATACCATCAATAAATTGTTATACAATAGATACTTCCATTTTAACCAACATTATGTTTATATGCAGAGGGATCAAAATCCGTTGTTCTTTGTGGGATGAGTATAGTGAGCAGATGTTTGGGTACATTAAGCAAAATGAAGATAAAGTTCATGTTGTCCTGATTGTTCAATTTGGTAGTTTTAACAATTATAAAGGTTTGTGATATATTAGGTTTTTTTTAATACACTATATATTTTTACTTTTGTTTATTATTTTTACATGTTACGTATTTTTTATCTTTAAAGGCAATGTGAGCGTTCAAAATAGCTTCTATATCACTTGACTCTTTATTAATGAAGACATTGAGGATATTCGGGCTTTTAAGAAAAGGTAATATACTTATGTTGTTATTTGTTTTATGTATTTATTGTCATTTAGTTTAAAAATATATAAATCTTTTATTTGTTTTTTATTTACAGTTATGTTGAAAATTTGATCTCCCTTGAATCATCTTCTGTTCAACAATCCCTTGGATCTTCTGGAAGCATGAATTTGGCGGATGAATTTCTAAACAAGACACCTTTCAGCAGTATTCGTGATCTTCCGTTGATAACGGAGGTACATCAGTTTTGATTTATAATACTCTGATATGAATGTTTACATTTCATTCAAAAGATTATCTAAGTATGTATTTTAATGTATACATTAATAATCAGTTTGTTTGGATTTTTTTTTATTAAATGTTGAAATTAATATTATTTTCTTTTGCAGGTCAACAAACAAGTCATTATTTTTGGTACAGTGAAGGGTGTGGATGCCAATGATGATTGGTATTACCTAGGTTGCGAGGCGTGTAACCGCAAGGCTGAGCCAACTCTGATGTTACCTGATGATGAAGATGAAAAAGATGTTAATTCATTTAAACAGGTTTTGGTTTGCACAAACAATGACTGTCCCAAGCATATTGTATCTGCTGATCCGGTGTAAGAATAATTTTTCATATACATAACTTAAAATTTTCCAATATTATTTAGTAAATAATCTTTTGTTATAACTTACTTTAGGTTTAGAATTCCAATAAGGGTACAAAATTGTAATGGAATAACATCGCTTACATTGTTTGATCGAGAAGCCAAAAAATTGTTGGGCATCTCAGCAATGCAGCTGCTAGAAATCTCCAAACAGGTAATTTATTTTTTTTATGCCTTAAACAATATATTTTATTATACTTCATGTTACTTATGTTATTTTTTGTCTAGGTTTCTGTTGAAGACAAAAAAACTCCTGCTGAGTTTGATGCATTTGAATAGAAAAAGTTTGCTTTCAAGATTAAAATTGGACAATTCAACATTGATAAACATCTTGATCGTTATGGTATACGCAAACTTACAAATGATTCTTCAATAGTTTCTTCTCTTGAAGAAAGGTTCCCTGACATTCAGGTTATTATTATCATTGAAAACTTCCTTTATTATTATTCTTATTAATCATTATTACATGTTTATTATTTTTCATATTAACGTTAGTTGTTTATAGTATAAACGTTTCCTTTGAAGTATTACATGTTTATATTTTTTCAGCACGATCAACCTGTTTTTGAAAACGTCGATCTAGGTGAATCTTCAACACAGAATGCATTGTCTTTGAAGGTTGTTCTTTGACTTATTTAATCATATATTCAAATTAAGTTTTTTATATAGATTATTCCAACAATTTTGACATTTCATTTAATGTTGTAGGATTCTATTGGAGATAACACTACTCCAGAGTCATCTTCTAGAGTTAGTGTTATACGTGATGATGAGGAAGTGAAGCGTAGCCTGGACAAAGTGTATGAGATTGACGATGATGCAAGTGAATCTACAACTAAAGTTGCCAAGAAATCACCTGATATCCCCCTTTTGGTTCCTAAGCATGAGAAATAGGAACAATTAACAATTTGTTTAAACATTTATCAGGTTTGGTTTGGTTTTTGTTACAATTTCGTTTCGTTCATGCTTGGTTTGGTTTTTTGGACATATTTCATTTAAATAAATTGGGTGTTTGCATTTTATGTGTGTTGGTTTCTTTTAAATTTTAATAAAATATTTCTACTATATTTTTTTACGTCTTACCGCTCAAAATAATTGTACGTTGGTGAACCGCGTGTCAACGCGGGCAAAAGTCTAGTCTATATTATATTATAATGCATGAGTGAGGGATAGTATAAGATAACCAAAAGTTAAGAACTTATTTTTCATTAATAACCCTGAAATGAGGACAAAATAGTCATTCATACATTATTTACATTTTAATACCATATCTTAGTTACACTTTAATCTCTTAAACTTATTTAACTTTTGCTTATTTAAATTATAGTTAAACTTCTTTTCCTTATTTTAAGCAAACCATCTCCCATAACTTTTAAATAGTCATATTTTTTTCATACGTTTATACTTTTATAAAAAAAAATTACATCATAATAATGAGCATGTTATTATCTTTAATTTGAGTATAGTATTGCTATTTGTTATTTTAAAAATCTTTATGCGTTACGTGATTAACAATATCGGGGAGTGATCAATAACTAAATCGTTCACGGAAGCCAAACCAAAAAATTGACAAAACTGAACCAAAATCTATTGAAAACTGAAAATATCCGATTATAAGCCTCAACCGAAACAAAAATCGACATTATCTGTTTATCAATCTTGTTAACCAACCGGTTAATTAGTTCAGTCTATTTGATTATATTATCGTTTTTAGTTCGGTTTAGTTAATTTTGGTTAATAACCAAAACCAAACGTTGGTTAAAATTTTGCTTAGAAGCACTTGAAATGAAAGTATAAATACATGTAATGAAAGTATAAATACATGTAATGAATGTATAAAAGGTATAAATGTATGAATGGTTTAGTTTTGGTTTGTTAATTTTCATTATCCACTACTAGAAAAATACCCCTATCTTGACACACATTTTATGACACGCGAGAATTCATGACACGCAAAAGCACGTGTCATTAAAAAATCGTCATCTTTTAAAAAAATTGGTCAAACAATGACACTTTTTTTTGCGTGTCAAGAATCTAATGTCAAGATATTAAAAAACATGACACTACAAGAATTGAGTGTCATGTATTATGTCAAATTTCACATTTTTCAATTCCGGCGCCCTCTCTCTTCCTCTATTACTGTGCACCCCTCCCTCATATCAAAAGAAAATGATAAAAAAAAAAGCTTCTGATCGTTCATTACCCTCTGCGATAAAAAAAACCCTAGCGTAACCCTGCTGATGGAAGACGAAGATGGAAGCTGATCGTTCATTACCTTCTGATCGTTCACCCACTCCCCAAGGTTTCCAGTCCCCATCATCATCCACGCACCCTTCTTCTTCCCCAAACCCTAACCCTAGCCTTCATAAACGCCCCACTGATTCAGGTACATTCAATACTAGTTTCAATCCGATTAATATTACTCAACTTGACTTTAATTGTTCCAACGACACCGCAACCCCCGCCGTTCGCCCCGTTGAGGCGGAAGGTTGTGAAGGTTAAAAAACATTCAGTAAGGTCACAACATGTTAATAGTATAGATAAAACTGTTGATTTTTGTGTTTAATGTGAGTAATAATGGTGAGAAACAGAAACAGAGTGTTGGGGAGTTTTTGGATGTTAGTGTGCTGCTTTTTAGTGTGGGATCTAGTAATAATGTTGAATCGGGTATAAAGACGGGTTCGGAAGCCGTGCAGGATAGCGGAAATGGTTTCGGGTCTGGTGATTTGAGGTCTGGGTTTAGTGCTGATGAGGCGGACACGCGAAATGTTAGTGAAAGAGGTGCTGAGAAGTTTGTGTTTGGTGTACATTCAAGTAACTCTAATGGTACAGACGGAGCGTCGGGTATTGATGGGTTTAGGAAGGTTGATGAGTTTACGGCTGAGGCGGATTCTTTTCTGGCTAGTTCGATAACAAGTGATTTTCATTCAGGCAGGGCATTGGTTGGCATCTTTTGAAGGCCACTGAAGAACTTATTTCTCAAATGACTTCAGTCACAGAGGTTTACTTGCACTGTCGAATCATCGATTCAGCTCCATTTAACATGTATTCAAAAGTAGGATATTCCGTCTTCAAAACTGATAGCATCTTCACCCTTTTAACATTACAAAGACGCAAACACTTAATGCGTAAACAACTTCCTCCACCCACAAATATCGTTTCAGAGACAAATTCCTTGTACGACGATGACAAAACTCTTGCACCCTAAAACTCTTGATGAACAGATTCTTGCAGTTTCGTTTATTCTGGTTTCAAGTCATGTTAGTATCAGAGTTGACTTATGTTAAAAGTCAATGCTCTATCTTATTATGGCACTTCAACCATGAACCATCCTTGGGTCATCACTCATTGTCATGAGGTATGACGTCTAAAGCTCTAGTGTATCATAGTTTTTTTCTTTTCATTCCAGAATGTATATTTGTTGCACATAAGAGAATAATTCTATCTACAGTGCATACTAACATATCAAAAGTACATGATGTTTTCTTGAAAAAGGAACAAATATCATATGTTCTCATTCAATTCTTCAGTGCATAATTGAAGGAAAAAGACCAAACTACCCATTGTCTTTTGGCTATCAACGCCACCACCTGATGCATGATTAACCGTCCATTTTTAACGTTATTTTTACGAAATTAGTAAAATAACGTTAAAATTAGTGCAACTTTACTTTTGCCCCCCGAGGGCCACACATATATACATTATATGCGCACAGCCATAAGCGGGCCTATGGCTGGAATTATACTAAAATATATTGTTTCATTGTCCTGGAAATTTGTTTTAAATTAGACGCATGTATCATGATTAACATTTGAATGGAATAATTAATAATTACATGTATCCTTTTCTTGTTTTAAGATGGAAATGAATACTCTCAAGGACATGGTGTTAGGGAAACCAGCTCCACTAGTCAGTACTTTCAGGCTGAGTTACTACTCAATATTGAACTTGATGAGACGTGCTGAAGGCCAATTTACGGCTGAACATGTTATCAGGAATTCTTTTCACCAGTTTCAGTACGAAAAGGTGTCTTCTAACCCAAGTTGTTAACACTTAAAAAAATAACGATAATAGCTTCTAACATACGCTTCATCACCCATTTTCAGACATTACCAGATATAGGGAAAAAGGTCGCCGACCTAGAAGAGGAAGCAACTAAGCTTGATGCATCTGGAGAGGTAACTATCATTTGATCGGAAGTAGTATTTTAGTTTCTTGATATATATTGAGTTCTTTCTTCGTGTTTTGTTATATTGTTTGTCAGGTTGATGTTGCCGAATATCATAAGCTTAAACTTGAAATCACTGAACTTGAGAAGAAAATGATGGCAGAAATAACAAAGCCTGAGAGAGCTCTATATTTTCTTCTACCCGGGAGACGGGTATGTAGTGAGATCATTGGTTTATTTTTCATTTATTTTTGTCGGAAAGTTCTTGGTTTTTTTCTACATGCATCATTTCGGGTTAACCGTCAACCCATACATGCAATATCCATCTCAGAGTGTGTCTAGAAAATTCGCTCTTGGGAATTTTACTAATCAGTACCGATTCTGCTTATGATCGTTTGGTTATTTTGAGGACATGTAATAACCAGTTTCATACCAATTGGTACAAAACTAGTTATCGAATACAGACATTAAATTGCCTAATTACCTTTTCATTTAACTTCCTTTGGGAGACTTTTGCTCCCATTTCACAAGACATCTTTTTTTCATAAGATTTTCTTTTTTGGTCATTTTGTTTTATAATTTCTAAATATTTGTCACACACTCACATAAACTGCTTATAAGCTTATTACAACTTCAAACAACAAAAGCATACACTTAGTCTCCTAAATTGCCGTATCATAACTGATTATCTGATTATGATGATCCAAAATTCCGAACCACAATCACTTTTTATTTCAGAACACATATCCAAACACCACTTTATGCATACTAAATTGCTATTTTTTACCGTCTGTTTGTTACTTGATCCGTCTTTGGTCAACCTTGTTTCAGGTTAAAGTTAGAGAAGGTGGAACGGATTGGGGATGGGGTGTGGTTGTCAATGTGGTTAAAAAGCCTGCCCCTTCACTAGGCTCATTACCCCCTACATCACGTGGTAGCAGCTATATAGTCGACACTTTGCTTCATTGTTCTATTGGTTCAAGTGAAAGTGGTTCTCGCCCTAGACCATGCCCACCACGTTCTGGTCAAAAGGGAGAAATGCATGTGGTGAGTAACTTTGACCAAGTTGACTTTTTTCACCAATGTGTCTTGACTTCCAATCTCATGCGGAACTTCTTGACCATGTTAACCGACTTTCAGTTTTTTCAATTAAATTTTGGAACTTATATATCCATTTTAAGGTTACCGTACAGGTTACATGCTCAAAATTGGTGACGTGGCAGCAACTTTAATCATGCTGACTAAGAAACTATTTTTCAGGTTCCTGTTCAGTTGCCTTTGATATCAGGATTGAGCAAACTCAGAATATCAGTTCCATCTGATCTTCGTCCAATGGAAGCGCGCCAAAATATATTATTGGCAGTACAAGAGCTTGAGAAACGGTTTCCTCAAGGTCTTCCAAAGCTCAATCCTGTTAAGGTACATATTTAAAACTTTTAATGTGGATTCCAAGTTTATAATGAGAATTTGCTTTCATTGTCTTTTTCTTGGAAGTTGATCTGTACTCACGATTTGTTTTGGCAGGATATGGGTGTGAGCGTTGGATTTTATCTAAAACAGGATATTATGATCATACAAGTCACAAATCTAGGTGCGGAATCCCTAGATCTGAACAAATTGATAAGATGCTAATCACGACACAATCAAGATCATTTTCAACTTCATTTTCATAGATTAACTTTCAATTAATAAGCAATTACAACGTTTATGTTAATCTAGAATCACAAAGACACTTTCTCAAAACACTACTGAACCTGCACAGAACCTGGACACAAAATGATAACACTCTTACATAATCAAAAACTCAAAAACTATATATAATGTCTGCACATTCGCCCCTTTCTATAGGTCGAATGTGAGAATTTCCACATTCGCCCACTTAGAGTGGTCGAATGTGGTCTTCTGTCCACGTCCATTCTTCATTCGTCCAGTATGCATCTACCTTCGCCCGTTTATCTTCTCCTTCGCCCTTCATGATCTACATTCGCCCAAACAAAACTACATTCGGCTACCCATAAACATATGTTAATAATATCATATCCAATCCTTAGTCGCAAATGCATCAACAAACTCCCCCTCGACTATTGATTGGATAGTTTTCTTTGGTAGTCCATCGTCCTGTTCATCAGCTTGATTCTGAGCTGCTTCTTTTGTTCATCAGTCATTGGCGGCTCGAATGTTTTCTTCACAGGCTTTGAAACATTGGCGATCTTCACAGTCTTGCCAAGTTTACCCTCCAAGTTGCTTCCAGCGTTTATGTCATACGCAAAACAAACTCCCACAACTTGAGTGTACTTCCTCGCCTGAGCAAAGTCGTTCGGTTCATAATAGATCGGATTAAAGAACAACATGATGATGTCTTCAAAAGTGCAGTTTATCAGCCACATAGGATCAAATACATGAACATGCTTGTATTTGTCCTTTCCATCCCTTAATTCAATCACTGCTTCTGCCTTCCTCCAATCGTAATACCAGAATATGAAATCAGCACTGAAATGCTGTGGCATTGGCATCAATGGTATCTTTCTCATCACATTTGGTGCTTTGTAGATCAAAGTCACACGCTTCATGTTGGTTTGAGGATCAATATCCCTATGCTGTTTTCTTCTGGGATATTGAGGCTGAAATCTCTTCCATCGTGTACGACTTTCCCAAACCAACTTGTCTGCGCACCAACCGACATGCGATCCATTTACCTCGGCTCCAGACATAGGGAATCTGCACAAATCTCTCACCGCCCAGTACGGTAGAGTAAGTAAATCACAGAATCTGTTGAAATACAGAATTCCGGTTTCCCATTTCGCTGCAATACACTTCAGTCTGCCAAGATAAGTCCACCCGAGAGCTCTGCCTTTGAACTTGGCATTATGAAATCGATAAAAGTTACCTTGAGCTTCAGGTTTAGGTCGGTTCTCATCCATCTCCTTCAATTTCTTCAGATAATTCTTCAACTCATCAGACTGGTTGGAAGAATCTTTCTTTTCATCTCCAAACACTTTCTCAACAAACTCTTCACTTCTTCTCTTCGCTTTCTGTTTCGCTGACTTGTTTGGTATCTCTGTGAAGTCAGGAAATACTTCGTTCTCATCTTCTTTTCTAAAATACTGGGGAAACTCCTCATGAGTGATATCTTCTATCTCAACCTCATTGTTTTCTGGAGTTTGCACATCATCAGAATGATTTCCCATATCCTTTTCAGGAATATCAGGAATCGATTCATCAATCATGAACTCCTCAAATGTCTTACCTACCCTCTGTGCGAGACCATCTAGTATTTCTTTCGCCACAGCTGCAGGTAGTTCCCCTTCTTCAAGATCTGGATCTTCATATTCCAGCTCGTATCTTAGATCATCAGTCTGGAATATTTCAGCGAAGCATCCAGTGAACTCAATGGTCCACTCTCTCTTCTCCAACATGTTCTTGTATATTAGCTTAGCGTCATCAGAAAGAGATCTCACCTTTCTTCTTGGAACTAGATTCTCCAGTATCTTTCTTCTTCTGTGATTTTCTCTTCTCATAACTAAACTTAGAAGTGTCATCTCCTCCTTCATGATCACTTCCACTACTAAGCTCATCACCCTTCTTTCCTGTACCCTCAGCACCATCATCATCATCATCATTGTTGTCATCATCATCATCATTGTCATCATCACTTTTATCCGAACCCTCATCATCCTCTTCATCATCATCATCTTCTTTCTCTGATTCAGAATATTCATAGTCAACCTTTTGTTCATCTTCTTCTTCATCTTCCTCACCCTCTTTCAATTGGGGTGCTCTGCTATACAGATCTTCAATCAAACCACAAAGCCGTTTGTTTTCCTTCTTCAATTCTTTGTTGTCGGCCTTGATCAGTTTGATCTTGTTCTTATTTCTATCACATCTCCTCTCAAGCTTCTCATTCTTAGCTTCTAACATCTGAATCTTTTCATTAATATCATCCTGATTCGCTTTTGAAGCAACTACAATCTGGAGCATCTTCTCCTCATTTTGCTTGAATTTAGTGATTTCAGCTTGTTGAGCAATCAGCATTTTCATCATATCCTCCATCTTTTTATTGACCTGTTTCATAACATCATCATCAACAGTCATTTTCTTTGACTTTGATCTGGAGGGCTCAACTTCAACAGCTTTCTCCTTTTGAGGCTTCCTAAACATATCGAGCACTTTATCCATATCGATATTAAACTGATCGATTGGTAAAGTCTCTGCCTCCTTTCCTTTCTTCTGCTTCTTAGTAACTGGTGAAGATAACTTGGAAGGTGTTCCAGCATCAGGCAATCTCTTACCTTTCAACAACTGAGCTAATTCCTTCTCTCTCAGTTCTTTCACACTGGATTTCTTTGCCATCGTCTTTTGTTTCTTTGACTTCTTAGGCAAATTCACAACTACAGTGTCTCCAACACTCAACTCAGCTAAATCAACTCCCAAACCTTCATCTTCAACCGATTTCCTTCTCCTCTCAGACTCTTCTATCGACTGGTTCAATAATTCAGACTCACCAACCATAGTGGCCTTACGTTTGGTGGTCCTCACGTTCTCGTCATCAGAATCCCACTGTTCATCAACCTCAGTCTCTTCCGAATCCACAGACTCTTCATCCACCAAACCTGAACCTTTCTTCGCAGTCGATTTCTTTCTTGCAGCCTGTTGCTTTGTGCTTCCCTGATCAATAGCCTTTCCTTTGCCCTTCCCTTTGGCTCCAGGATTAACTACTTGACGCTTCCGCTTAGTGCTTGAATCAGCATACACTAAGGGATCGTCGTTGTCTGAATCACTATCATCATGTCTAGCTTTGTTCTTGCCTGGATCAGTATAATCCGCACGAGCCAAAGCTCCAAACAATCTCCTGTTGGGTGGTTTCTCATTGTCAGCTACACCCTTATAACCTTTCATCCTCATCAAGGTTCTAATATTCATGTGATCTTGCCCTAGAATCATTGTCGGATCCTTCTTCAGCATTGGATACTTGTGGTCAAAGATCATCATTAGAAACCTTGGATACAACATGAATTTCTTGAACTTTATACCCCTCAGCATCTCCAACATGTGATCAAGTATCATCCCCGAAACATTAAATGGTTTGTTGAGCGTCAACGCAACCATTAATGAGCTCAAACTCTTCCTCATCACGTCATAGCCACCACTAACACATCCAAAAACATGGATCAGAACATGTGCAAAGTACTTGTACTGCACTCCCAGCTTCCCTTTATACATCGATCCGTCAGTGATAGGACCTTTGTATTTCATCCTTAAGAAGCACGCCTTTTGTTCTGTCCACGACAATTCCCTGGGATCTTCTCTATCTTCAAACTTAATCTGTAAAGCTTCCCGTATGTCGGCTTCAGTCAAGAACATATCTATCTCCTGAATCTTGCTCTTGATAATGGTTTGATTATCCCAGTAGTCGTACTTAGCGTTCTGGTAAAAATCTTCAATAATGTCCTTGTAAATGATAGTAGGTGTGGCTAGAGCGTGTACAATCCTGCTCCTCTTCAGAAACTCAATGATGCCAGTGAACTCTGTGTTCTTCTCCACGTCTCCTAAATACGCGCAACAGTTGTGCGATCTTTCGAAAGACCAACTGCTCGGTATAGATGTTTCAGCTGCGGGGACTGGATCTTGAACAGCTATCTCTGCAGGAGTCTCAACATTCACTGCTGGAGCGTCAATATTCTCTGGTTGTTCAGCCATCTGCAAATAAAAATCAATAAAACGCGTCAAAACACAAAAACGACAAAAATAAAAAATTTTGGTCAAAACATATCTGCACATTCGCCCATTTTGAAAATGGCCGAATGTGGAAATAAATGGTCGAATGTGAAATTGTATGGACGAAGGTGAAAATGATCTTTGATAAAAAATCACTTTCGTCCATTTTCTTGTACATTCGTCCAAAGATTCTCACCTTCGCCCGGTTTAAGAACCGAAGGTGAAATCTGTTTTACCCCCAAAATTTAAAAAGTTGCCATTGTTGATTTTAATCCGTAATTTTGATTCTGATGTGTACTAATATGTCCGACTAACACTTGTTAATAACCAATTTTATCAACACATCATTTTACATGGGTTTTCAATTGGAATTAGGGTTCGTCGTGTTCATTCAATCAAATCTGTCATCTAAACACGTTATAAACCTAATTCCTTTCACACTCTCCCCCTAAAACCTATGTATAATGATCGGCAAACAAAATCATGCATCAATAAACATCAAAAATGGCCAGTTATGAAACCCTAGGTCCCTGTATAAAAACCAACGATTAAGGGCTGAAAACCTGTCCAATACCTGTAAAAGTAGGGTTAAAATGATCAGCAATCACAAGGGAACAAATCAGTAAGTCAAGAAAAACACAAGCAACAAGGTCTTGTTATGAAAGAATTTTTTAAAAAGTTTCAGAATGAGGAATCGAATGTGACTGACATATATATAATGTGCCACCTTCGACCGGTTAGAATGGACGAACGTGGGAAATATTCACATTCGCCCGTTTTAATGACACGAATGTAAAAGTTGGTCCACCTTCGCCCCTAATGAAAGACACGAAGGTGAAACTAGGTACCCGGAAGTGGAAATCAAACCCGGAAGTGAAAAATCCACCTTCGCCCAAAATAAAAACGGCCGAAAGAGAGAGTTTTTCCACATTCGAGCCAATTAAGGGGCGAATGTGAAATGGAAAAACTGAAAATTTCGCCAAATCACGAATTCGAATCCCGTTCAACATTTTTCAAACCGTTAAGCTTCCAAAACTCAAATTTTCACATTTTGAATGTCACAAAGTCCAGATAGTGTTATCAAATCTCAGAAATTGACCATCAAGCATCCCCGGATATCAAAAATAAAGCAGAAAAGCAAATCTTTTGGATTTTTCTGAAATTTATATTAAAACACACCTAAAATCTTTTTGGATTTTGTAACTTTTTGACAATAAAAGTAAAATGCAACAAAGTAAAATGCATTAAAGTAAATGAAAGCAGTAAACATTTTGTGATTTCCGGTAAGAGAATCATATCAGTTTTCTGAGAAATCTGAACACAGCGTTGATCTTGTTCAATATAATCATTAGAAAACAATATGTGACACGGCAATTGCTGATATTGTTATCCACATAAGCTCACATGCAGACAAATACGCAATGCTTTAAAATGATACGAATTAAATGTATTAGACTAACACATTGTGGTTCCCACACACACGACATACTCCCGTATCAAGAAGTAATCTGCACAAAGACTCATTGTAAAGCGTGATTATGCTTTCGTCGTCTGTAAATTGTACAAGATATAATGCATAGAGGTATACAGGTCAGCAAATAAATGCAGCAAAGTAACATATGCACCATATCTGGTTGAGGACTGATATTAATCATGATTTGCATCAATGATCAATACGATATTATAGATAATCTTTGATCATCATATAACATGAAAAGTTCCTCAATTCGGTAACTTTAGGTTTTGGCATAAAGCTCTTTTATAAAGACAACCTGTCTGATCTAGGTCCGTAATGACTTACAGCAGAAGATCAGATAGGCTATCCCCAGACAACTAATAACATAACGACCCTAAACCTCCGAGTTTTGTACAAACACCCTATCAAACGAAATTACGGTACTAAGACCATATGCCCATGAGGTGTTCATCCACAAACGCGTAGTTTGTTATGTTTGTATCACTAATGCACGCAATATAAAGTCTACGAAGCCTATCAGCATATCACACGTAATCAACATACGTCTCATTAAAAACTATACAATTCTTTAGCCTGTGTCAGATCCCCACTGATGTACTATCATTTCCTCTTTTTATCCAGGAAATCATTTTGGGTTTTTCTAATTTTTAGGTATTTTGAAAATTTTTCAATGTTTTTGGTTTTTCTGATAAAAAGACTCCCCCTAAAATAAAGAACATATTTTTGGGTTTTTAATTTTTCTGAAAAACGAAAACAAAAAATTTGAAAGAAACAATCCACTTGAAAGCATCAACTTCTTTGAGGATTAAACAACCCCCTCGAAAGCATCAACTTCTTTGAGGATTATGATAGTAAAGAGAAATTCCCAATTAGCAAAGAGAAATTCCCAATTAGCAAAAATTTAAAACTAAAATTAAAAACGAAAAATGATAAACCGAGGAGCCGATTAGTCCTGTTTTTCCTTTATATTGTTTACTTTCAAAAGATATTCAAAGCGGGATCTGTCAAAAGCTTTTGTAAACAAATCTGCACGTTGGTAGTCAGTATGGATTTTGACCATGTCAATCAACTCTTTAGCATAACAGTCACGGATAAAATGATATTTAATCCGGATATGTTTAGCTTTAGAATGATTTTCAGTATTTTTAGTTAAAGCAATTGCGGCTTCGTTGTCACAGTGTATAGGGGTTTTAAGAAACTGCAAACCGTAATCGACCATCTGTTGTTGGATCCAGAGCACTTGCGAACAGCAACTCGAGGCTGAAATGTACTCGGCTTCACATGTAGATAGTGCGACGGAAGTCTGTTTCTTGCATTGCCAGGTAATTAACCTGCTCCCTAAAAACTGGCAACCGGCTGTTGTTGATTTGCTGTCTTTGTCACAGCCGCCCCAATCTGCATCACTAAAAGCAATAAAATCAAAATCATCATCATTAGGGTACCAAAGTCCTTTTGATGGACAACCCTTCAGATATCGAAGGATACGCTTGACCGCCGTCAGATGACTTTGTTTCGGCTTCGATTGATATCGCGCACAGAGACACGTTGCATACATAATATCTGGTCGAGACGCTGTCAAATACATCAGAGATCCGATGATTGCTCTGTATGTAAATGGATCTGTCAGCTCCCCCTTAGCGTCGACTCCAATCCCGTGATTGGGTTGTATCGGGGTATCCATCGGCTTAGAGTCCTCCATCTGGAATCGGCTCAAGATGTCGGCAACATATTTTGTCTGGTGAATGAAGATCCCGTCGGGTCTTTGATCCACCTGTAAGCCGAGGAAAAACTGCATTTCTCCCATAGCGCTCATTTCGAACTTCTCCTGCATAACAGTTTCAAATTCCCTGCACAAGAGTTCGTTAGTTGAACCAAATATAATATCATCAACGTAAATCTGTACTAGAAGCAAGTCATCTCCCGTCTTCTTCATAAAGAGGGTACAATCAACGAGGCCGCGCTTGAATCCTTTGGAGATGAGGTATGTGCTTAGCTCCTCGTACCACTGTCTTGGAGCCTGGTGCAAACCATATAAAGCTTTGTTCAGCACGTAGACCTTGTCCCGGTGGATTGGGTCCTCAAAGCCCGGTGGTTGCCCGACATAAACCTCCTCTTTGACTTTACCATACAGAAATGCGCTCTTGACGTCCATTTGATAGACTTTGAATTTCTTGTACGAAGCAAACGCAAGGAACATCCGAATAGCTTCCATTCGTGCTACTGGTGCATAGATTTCGTTGTAGTCAATTCCTTCAATCTGATGGAAACCCTGCACAACCAATCTGGCTTTGTTCCTTACAATAACTCCACGATCATCTTTCTTGCACTTAAACACCCACTTAGTGCCAATTTTCTTTCGTCCCTGCGGCAAATCTGTGAGCGTCCAAACTCCCAATTTCTGGAATTGCAATAACTCTTCCTGCATTGCCTCAACCCAGGCATCTTCTTGCAAAGCGTCTTTATATGTCCTTGGCTCTACTTGGGACACGTAACATGCAAACGACCAATCATTTTGGTCACCAGATTTCTGAATTTTGGCATACAATGCTAAAGCACCAAAACTCTCTGGCGTATTAACGCTTTTAAGCTGCCCTCTGGTCATCACTCCACTACCAGGATCTCCAATCACTTGCTCCAGCGGGTGAATACGATGAATCCGAGATTCCGGATTAACAGGTACAATTACTCCCGTCTGAGCAGTCAAGTTCTCTACAGCATCCTGATCATTACCCGTGTTAGATGATGAAGCAACATCTGGATTTGGAGTTGGGTTCACAGTTTGCTCTTCTAAATCTTCTGCATTTTCAAGAACAGCTTCTTCAAATTGTTCATCTTCAGATTCTGAAGTGTCTAATGAAGTTGAAGCTTCCTGAAACAACTCTTCTTCTTGAGTAGGAACACTGGTATCACTAGAAGCTGGTGGGGGGTTTACGGTAATTGGACGCATCAACGGTGAAGTTGCCGCGCTTTCACATTCGTAAAGTAATCTGATCACAGCTTCTTCAACCAGGCTATCTAGGTTGAATGATTCAAAGAAATCTTTGTAATCAAACATCCAATCAGGGCCCGTGCCTTGTAAATTTTGAGTGTAACGTTGAACTTCCACGTTTGCCCAATCCTCCACTTGACGAGTTCGCTTGTTGAATACCCGTTTGAGCGGGGTTGCATATCCAACAAAATATCCCTCCTCAGCTTTAGGACTAAACTTCTCGCTTGGATTCAACATCGTACATGGCGCCCCAAATGGTTCTAGATACTCTAGATTGGGCTTTCGTCGGTGTAACAGCTCATAAGATGTTTTTCCAAACTTCTTCACTGTTATAACCCGATTTAATGTATAGTTTGCTGCATAAATCGCCTCGTTCCAGAACATTACCGGAAGATTTGAATCAGCGAGCATCGTTCTTGCAGCCTCAATCAGAGTCCTATTCTTTCTTTCAGCAACACCGTTCTGTTGCGGGGTATACGGAGCTGAATATTCATGATGTATCCCTTTGCTTTCACAAAGTTCATCCATCTTTGCATTTTTAAACTCCGTCCCGTTGTCACTCCTGATCCTTTTGATCTTCAAGTTGTAGATATTCTCCAGCCGAGTGAACAGAACTTGTAAGTTGGTAAAAGTGTCGCTTTTGTTCTTCAAACACATCACCCATGAGAATCGTGAATAGTCATCTGTGACGACTAAACAATAAAGCTCCCCAAGATGACTTTTGCGCTTGACTGGTCCAAAAAGGTCCATGTGCAATCGCTCAAGCGGCATCTCAACAGAGTTAACCTTCTTCAATTTATGGGATTGTCTGTGTTGTTTTCCTTTCATGCAACTCACACACTTGTCGTTCAGATGGAAATGTTTCACGTTAACTCCATCGACAAGTCCATTTCTCACTAACTGATTCATTTTCCTCAAATGAATGTGCCCCATCCTGCGGTGCCACATTATTGATTCTTTTTCGGTCGCCTTGGAAAGAAAGCATGTTATCTGTCCCTGTGGTGTCATTGCCTTAGACATATCAAGAATGTAAAGATTGTTGACTCGAGGTGCCATCAACATAACCCACTCCTTTGGAATCTTGAAGCCCGGTTTGAGGATGTAGCAGGATTTGTCATCAAAATGCACAGAAAATTGTTTGTCGCATATTTGACTGACGCTCAACAAATTATAGTCTATCTGCTTTACATAAGATATCCGCTCGAAAGTCACAATCCCGTTACTCACACTTCCTTCCATCGTGATATAACCTCCTTTATTGCCCGCGAACGCAACATATCCACCATTGATATTCTTCACATCAAACAGCAACGCCAAATCCCCCATCATGTGGCCTGAAGCTCCACTATCAACAATCCAGAGACTGCTAATAGGGCCAACTGAAGCTCCCTGCACACAAAAAGTAGACAATTAGTTCTTTCGGGGGACCCAAGCCTGAGTCTTGGGCCTTTGAACTTTGGCTTTCAAAGAATCATTCTCAATGACTTTTTCAACAACTTTCTGTTTTGAATCAACCGTTTTCTGATTTTTCAAAACAGATTCATTCTTATCACTCACCTTTGATGTAGAGGCTCCTGGAGAACCATTAGGTGTCCAAGATTGTTCAGACCTTTTGAGAATACGGATTTGAGGTTTTGGTTTCTCAATAGGTTTCTGAACATTGTTACTGAAAGTAACTTTCTTAGCAACCTTATCTGAATGAACAGACTTAGGTCCAACATTTGACTTGACAATTGGTTTTTGTGGAACCTTTTGTCTATCAGCTGTTGTGTTCACCACTGGTTTTCTCCAAGATTGTTCCATTGCAATCCGATTCCTCCGATCATAATGAAATGGACGGTTGTTCCTCATTTGAAAATTGTTTTGATTTTGAAAATGTTGTTGTTGAGGAACAGTCCGTCTATGCGGTGGGACATAATGATCAATCGGCTTTTTGATGGAATTCTTAACCTCAACTTCATGTCTCTTGTGCCTTACATATGGACACTGAGCAAGTAAATGCCCGCGTTCTCCACATTTAAAGCACTTTCTATATTCCTCAAATACATAATGAGCATTTGGTGAAGCAAATGATCTTACAGGAAATTGATCATTATATTGTTGATTTCTTAAACTCTCAGGAAGTGGTCCTTTCGAGTAAGAAGGTTCATGAAAACCATTTGCTTTATCATCAGGTCGAATGAACTCAGTGACATGTATTTTTGGCTCTTGAGGAGTTTCTGAAAACAGTTTCTTTAAGATTTCTGGTGGAATTTCATTGGTTCTTTCATGTTTTGGAAACCAAATTGTGCTTTCTTGCCAGATTTTATCAAGTTTAGAATAGTTAACGTTTTTAATCGGAAATTCCTCATCAGCAATGATTTTATCGGATCCTTCCATCCGATAAAATACCTTTACAGGTTTGTCACTGGTTTCATTCAGCTCATTCTTTTCAATCACATTCTTAACATCATTCTTAACATCATTCTTTTTCTTAACATCAAACTTTTTCGATTTCTTGTCATGAATAGCTTTTGCCATCGGATGAATATGATCAGATGGTGATACTGGTTCGGTTGTAATGATGTGATTTTCTTTTGGAATCTCACATTCATTATCAGATTTATCACTACCAGTATCATCATTATCCGAATCTGAACTATCACTCTCAGCATAAACACCCTCATTGTTCAAGCCCAAAATCGGTCTCACATCTTCAGGATATGGTTCACCAATACTCGAAGTATTAGATTCCATATCTGATGATGAGTCTGATTTCACCGAACTCTCCGGTATAACTTGATGATAGTTATGGTTCTCAAAAAGAACCGGAGATGGTACAGACTTATAATTGGTGGTGTTATCATCAATTATATGATCCACGACATAAGCAACATTCTTATAGCTTTCTAACTTCTTGTTAACCTTTTCAGCAAAGCATTTAATGGCAGCCATTTCTAACTTGGTGTTTTCAATTTCATTGATGTAGTTATTTATGGCCAGTTGTTTCAATGACAAAGTGGTTTTCAAGTCAGAAATGTCCTTTTTATAGCCATCTAATACTTTGTTAAAAGCATTTAACTCTTTGCGAGTAGATTGACAGTTTTGGATAGCACTATCACGTGAAATTCGGAGTTGTTTATTCTCCTCTGTCAACCTATCACAAGTCCCACAGTATTTATCACTCATGACATCAGTACTAGAGTCAGAACTTACAGGTTTTGGCGGTTCGGTCATGGCCATCAAAGCAAAATGAGCTTCCTTCCCAGTGAAAAACTTTGAGTAGTCGATCTTGGTGAAAGCATCATCAGCTATGCACGACTTCCTCGTCATCAAGAAATCAGCTTCTGCCAGCAACTGGTCAATATCATCATCCAAAGAATCAACACTTCCCTCTGTGTCTGATTCGCTCTCAGAGTCTGAATAGACTGATTTACACTCCTCGGGAACATCAGAGACTGAATCAATTACCATCCCAGAACTCTTCTCCTCAGCCTTAACCTCAACAGGTTCACTTTCCACTTCCATCTCAGTCTCAGAATCATCACTCTCACTCTCCTCAGTTTCTTTCTTCTCATCAACTACCACCGACTCTTCCAAATCAACCTGATAAGCAACACAAGCAACATTCCCACCAGTAGTTATTTCTTCAACCCCTATTTGCATACCCGACCAGTCAAACCTCTCATCCTGCTGAGTAACCAAAGCTTGGTTTTGACCCGCATTCTGTTGAGTCTCAGTAGGTGTAGTGATTGGTACAACTGTTCGGTTTGGGTGATTAGGAGATTGGTTTTGAATCTGGTTTTGAGTGTTTGGTTGTCTGTTTTGGTTGTTAAAGTTTCGGTTTTGGTAGTTGTTGTTGGTTTGGTAAGAAACTTGGTTTTGTTGACGGTTCTGGTAGTTTGCATTGAAAGGGTTTCGGTTACCTTGTTTAGGTGGCTGGGTGCATTCCCGTTTGAAGTGTCCTTTCTCTCCACAATTAAAACATGTGACCTTCTCCTTATTGAAACCATAGGTCGTGTTGGGAGAAGTTGCCAAGTCAGTCCTTCCAGTTTTCTCTATAAACTCTGTTGCTCTCCTCATTATACTCGCAAAAGCCCATTGAATGTCTATGAGTTCCATCTCTTCTTTATCGATCTGTGCGTAGTCTTCGTTGGTCAAGTTGTTGTTCCCAATCTGACTAGCAACCAATCCATTGTAGGAAGAAACCATAGCAGAGACTAATGCAATGTGTTGCTGAGCAACCTCCACAGTCACGTTTCCTAAGTTGGATGTGTCCAAAACCACCGGTTGTTTATGTTGAGTAATTTGGTTTGATGGTTGTTGTGTTTGGTTAGCGGTGTAAAAACTAGCTTGTTGCATTGGAGAGACTGGTGAAATGTAGGAAGTATATTGTGGTGGTGTGTATGATGGTTGTTGTGTGTAGGAATTGTATTGTGGTGGTGTATAGTTGGTGGTTGGTTTTGATGAATCCATGACGTTGGAAATACATGCAACATGTGGTGCAACACTTCCAGAGCTCGAGTTTCCAGCTGAAACTGAAGTACCTCCAAAATACAGACTTGGATTCTGAGGAATCTACGACCTCCTAGCTTTCCTCCTATCCTCCAGCTCTTTGTTCTCCAACTTCTCAATAAACTCTGAAATGGTCCAGAATTGATAAGCATCCTTCTCTCTAAGTACCTCCACATGCTGATCCCACTGTGGTGGCAAAGCATCTGCAAACTTATCAACCTGCTTGGTCATGGGAATCTGTACACCATAGCTAGACAATTCAGACAATAAATGCATATATCTTGGTGTTAGTTCTTTCAAAGTTTCATTATTAATAAACGAAAAATTATCAAACTCCTTAACCAACTCCTCCATTCTCAAACTCCTGGTCTTTTCATTTCCATCATGCTTCCTCTTCAGCTTATCCCAAAGCTGCTTCGACGTTGTACATGTCCCGAACTGATGCAACAGGTCACTTGTGATCGCCTGTGTCAGTTGAGAGAACGCCTTCTTCTCCACCACGTATTTCTTCTTTTCATCCTCTGCCAAGCTCTCCAGAGGAATCAACTCACCGGTATTCTCCAGAATTGGTGCTGTATATCCTTTGACGATCATGCTCCATGCCTCAGCTCCTTCAACTCCCATGCCCTCCAGATGGATCTTGAACATGGTGTGCCACTGGTTGTACTCTTGCATATCCATGAGCTTAGGTGGCCGAGTTCCACTACCTGTAGACAAATCCTTAATCAAGGTAGAGATAGCGTTAGTGGTTTGAGTATTTACCGCCGCTGCAGCTACTCCCCAATAATCTGATTGTAAAGCCGGATGTGCTACATTCTGAGGCATCGTGCTCGATGTTGTCATGTAGTTCAGTGGTTGTGAGGACTGCGGGTTCGTCTTTTGAGCTGCAACAGTCCATGGGTCCATTGTCTGCTGTTGTGGTTGTGTTGGTGCTGATCCCTGAGTAGTCTGATAACGCCACATGATCAAAATCTGAAAATCACAACACTTAGAAAAATTTTTCAGCAAGAATTTTAGATTCGCCCGAAAATACTACTTTCGTCCAAAACTTTTCTAGATTCGTCCAAATATTTACACTCTCGTCCCTTTTCTCTCAGATTCGTCCAAACAGTGATACCCGAAGGTGAGTCTGACCAGAATGTACATCACACACACACAAATTTCACTTTCGCCCGAAGGAAAACCGGTCGAACGTGAAATATAGCACCCGAATGTGAAAAATTTCAACAAGAATTCAGGTTCGTCCACTCAAACTCTCAGGTTCGCCCCTTTTTCAGTCAGGTTCGCCCACAAACTCAGTCCATGTTCCAGGTTCGCCCCATATCAGCAGATTTCACTTTTGAAAAACGGTTATTGTTTGAAAAACGGTTATTTTGAGCTCAGATTTTCAAAAGTTCATGGATTTCAATGATCTCAATCAGGTTATGTTTCGGATTTGATTTGGAACAACTTTAAGTCTTGGAAAACTTGAATTTGACCACAAAATCACCTTTAAATCGATCAAAAACTATGTTTTATGAAAGTTTTTGTAAAAACAGATGATAATTGATCTAAAACATGTCCAAATCAACTCTGATCTTATCGAATTTGTTGTTGTATGATCCTCTATGCTCTGATACCACTTTGTGAGCGTTGGATTTTATCTAAAACAGGATATTATGATCATACAAGTCACAAATCTAGGTGCGGAATCCCTAGATCTGAACAAATTGATAAGATGCTAATCACGACACAATCAAGATCATTTTCAACTTCATTTTCATAGATTAACTTTCAATTAATAAGCAATTACAACGTTTATGTTAATCTAGAATCACAAAGACACTTTCTCAAAACACTACTGAACCTGCACAGAACCTGGACACAAAATGATAACACTCTTACATAATCAAAAACTCAAAAACTATATATAATGTCTGCACATTCGCCCCTTTCTATAGGTCGAATGTGAGAATTTCCACATTCGCCCACTTAGAGTGGTCGAATGTGGTCTTCTGTCCACGTCCATTCTTCATTCGTCCAGTATGCATCTACCTTCGCCCGTTTATCTTCTCCTTCGCCCTTCATGATCTACATTCGCCCAAACAAAACTACATTCGGCTACCCATAAACATATGTTAATAATATCATATCCAATCCTTAGTCGCAAATGCATCAACAATGGGCATAGAAGAACCGGAGTTTGTTGACCTAGTAAATCAGATTGAGAAACTTGAACAACAATTGCTTTCTCATCCACTAAACAAGGTTAGGCAACAAGTCTTTTTTCTCTTAAAATGTCGCTTAAATCTTTTGGCAGGTGTATTATATATAGGTAGGTTTTTTTTTTTTTTTTTTTTTTTTTTTTTTTTAACATGATTTGTATTTTTCAGTCTCAAGATGAAAACCAGATCAAATGTTTCAAGAGGAAAGCAGAAGTGAATCATGAAATTCAACAGTTGAAAACGAAAATTCGTGATTCACAGGTAAATTATATGTGCCTGTGCATATTTATTTAGTATGTATAGTGGTTTTTGCTTATTTATTTAAAGTTTATTATTTATACTACATTGGCTTAGATGTTGCAAATTCTCTGTTACATCTTAATTTTTTTTTACAACAGCTCCAAAAATTCCGTGATGAGCTTAAAAACCGATCACGGGTTCTAAAGAAACTTGGACATATTGACGCTGAAGGAATAGTGCAAGTGAAGGGTCGTGCAGCATGCTTAATCGATACAGGAGATGAACTTTTAGTCACTGAGTTAATGTTTAATGGTAATAAAAGAAGTTAACTTGACATATAATGATTAACTTTGGCTGCATGATGTGGATTCTGATTTTATTGATTTTTTTTTCATAATAAATCAGGTACCTTTGATTTGGATCATCATCAAATCGCAGCTCTTGCAAGTTGCTTTATTCCTGGAGACAAATCAAGCGAACAAATCCATTTAAGATCAGAACTTGCTAAACCGTTACAACAGCTTCAAGATAGTGCACGTAGAATAGCAGAGGTGAGTTGGCATAATTAATGTATAAATGTATACCTTGACAGCTATTAACTAAAGGTTAAAAAATAATAATTATAATTTAATTATTTAAATATGCAGATACAACATGAATGCAAATTGGAAGTTAATGTGGATGAATACGTGGAGGCCGCAGTTAGACCATTCTTGATGGATGTCATATATTGTTGGTCAAAAGTAAGATGATTCATTGGGAGATCGTTACGGACGGACTTGGAATATTGGACAATGTAAGTTGATCGAGTCAAATTCTAGTCACTTTGTTTTCTTGAAACTAAAACCATCGCGAACCCTTAACCTTTCATCTTATTAATTTAATTGTGTCTCAGGTTGGGGGAGGAGTGAAGGCTTACTCGGATGCGGATGCGGATATTGATTATGTTCGTGAAGAATGGTCGGGTTATGCCTCGACCTTCATTTTCAAGTTATGATCCGTATGTTTAGGCTTACTAATCGACTAATGTAATGTATTGATACAATGTTTTTGTAACCCTTTGTGGTAGAATTCGACATATTTGTAATGGGTTTTTTGGTGGTATAATATATGCAGCTTTAGTATTAAATTTATTGTTTTTGTAATTATAAATTAAAAATAATTCCAGGATATTATTCGTTTTGCAGAAAAAAAAATTGGTAAAAAAACATGACACGCAAAATGACTGTTATAAAGGTGTGTCATAAATTCATGTATGTCATAAATGCTGTAAAAAAAATTTGTAAATGAGTGTCAAGAATGTTTGTCATTAAAGAGTGTGTCATAAATGCGTGTCAAAAAAGCATGTCATAAAGGGGTGTCATAAACGCGTGTCATTAAAAGATGACACGCGCCTGCATGTCATAAACTTTTCTTGACATGTTCTTCCTTGACACTTTTTTGTGTGTCATAAACACCCTTTTATGACGCGCAATGCGCGTCAAGAAATGGGTATTTTTCTAGTAGTGATCTTAGGGTACAAAATAATTGATATTAGGTTAACTCGGTTTTGGTTAATTTTCAGTTCGGTTTTGTATTTTTTTGTTCGATTTCGGTTGAGATTCAATTATTGTTCACCTCTAGATATTGTTAATCACGTAAAAAATCAAATTTTTAATTAAAAGTATATAGCAAATACTCTAATATGGTTTGAAGCTGAGTATATAGGTTTATGAATTGTAGTGGCGGTATAAATAGAGGGGGTTTTGAAATTTTATACCTAGGCCTGTAAACAAACCGAATGTTTATTTAATTTTAACCGAACACGAACATATAGTCAAACACATTTTTTGTGTTCATGTTCGTTCATTAAGAAATTTGTCATGTTCTTGTTCGTTTATGTTCGTTCATTTAAATCTAAACAAACAGTTCACCCACGAACATAAACGAACGTTCATGAACATAATAAATGTGAACGATTTTGTATACTGAAAAAAACCGAATTACTAATTGGCTATATATTTATACAAGTAAGCTAAAGCTTAATTTATGTTTATATTTATGAAAATATAACTGCGTATGTAATTAATAAACTTAAACGGACATAACTAAATGAGCATAAACGGAAGTTCACGAACATAAATGAACAAACTCAACGTTTGTTCATGTTCGTTCACTTAACTAAACGAACAAATCTTATAGCTCATGTTTGTTCATTTATTAAATAAATGACATAAACGAACTTCCCACCGAACAAGTTCCCGAGCAGCTCATGAACATTCGATTCGTTTACAGACCTATTTTTTTTTACCTCTATATCATGTATTTATACCTCCATTTTGTGTACTTCAAGGAAAAAAAACGTAGCCAAAGTTTGTTTTTGTTATTCACCAAAATTAACTAAACCTGTCACACCCTCAAATTCCACATGCGGGGTTTTACCGCGAGGCGCGTGACACACCAGGATCTCAGTCAACGATCACAATAAACATACAACAAACATGCATTCATATATATATTTTTTTAAAAAAATATCATGCTTTGAGACGTAAACCAGCAGCGGAAGCATTTCTTGTTTACAACCAAAAGACATATCATTGTTTACAAAACATTGTTTAACTGCTAGCCCATTGACTGCTACCTTAGCGACCTGAGAAAACATGCCAAAAATGTAAACATATAATGCTGGTGAGTTCACAGGTTTTCTTTTATAAAAGTGTTGTTACCAGTTCACAAAGATCATTCCCGTTAATACTATGTCATAAGAACGTTAGCTAGACGTTAAGCGTTTTTACTACTACGGTTGGGAACCCATTACTAAACATGTACCAAAAGATGAATCCAGCCCAGATTGACTGGGTTACCGATGCCTCGATAACCCGAGAGTTAGAGACAATATGCACCCGCCGACATCCCCGCCGTCGAGTGGGGTTTGTGAGGCCTAATAGATCTATCCACATTTCCCTCATTGTGCATTCCCACACATTCATGGTTTCCCCCTGGGACTTTCCATAAAAGCCGTATAGTAACATAAAGTGCCCATAGTATAACATGACCTTTAATAAGTTCGTACGTAGCATGTTTCTCCTCCGAAAAGCAAAACAGTAAAAGTGGGGCTGTGAAACTCACCTTAGATTGCGTTACTTGAAAACAGTTAAGTAATTACGCAATAATATTCCCAAATAGCGGCTGTAACATTACGCATTTATACTTGTACGTTACACATCATCATTAATAAAAACGTCAAGTTCCAGTATTATTGTTTGCATTTAATTATTTTTGTGGCATTTTGAACCCTAATACTATGATAATTATTCATTATATATATGTATATATATTAATTATATGTTAAAAAAATGTCAAAATATTAAAAGCTTGGGCCGGGACTCGAACCCGCACCCCAAGCCGTCTCATTATACACACACACACAAACCAACTGCTCTAGCCATGACTCTTGTTTTAATCCGGGCACTTTATAATTATATCATGATTCAAAAACATCTCAGTTGACTTGGAAAGTCAACTGAGATCAATGACTTACCAAAATCACAATCATTGACTCGTAATTGATTTGGAATTGACACAACAACGTGATTACCGGTCATCTACAAGTCAGCACACGATCAATTAACCTTTAAATCTTACCAATTATACGATTAAACACGTAACCCATTCAATTCGTGGTCAACTATACCAATTCGAGCACCTAGACCACCTCACTATAAATTGAACCCTTCTGGACCTTCACAACTCGCCTATCTTCTTTTCTCAATCCCCAATTTCTCTTTAAAATTCTCTGTTCTTGGGTTTTCTGTTCGAGTTTGACTTCGAAGTTTGACCATTCATTCGTATACGATTAAGCTTTGTAAGTCTAATTTTTACTGTGGGTTTTATTGATCGGCATCCACACAACATAAACCCTAAGGTTAATTGGGTTAATGTTGTGTGAATTGCTCGATTGCAAATCTAGGGCTCGTATGCTTATTTTTGGGGAAGAACACGATATCGCTGATGTATTTATTTTAAATAAACTTAACCCAAACACAACCACTGGTCTAGACCAAGTGGTTGTGTCTGGTGCCCTCTAATTGAGCCACGCGGTTTTGATCCCCGGCCATGGCAAACCTTTTCTTTTGTTTTGTTTTTAATCAAAACAAACAAGTTTAATTATATATATATTACTTATATTTTATAAATTTGTTTTAAAATGTTAAAACTCTTTTAATAATTCTACAAAAATTATTTTAAGTTAATCTAATGAAAAAGTTTAACTTACAATTTTTAGTTTTCAAAAATTTATTTATTTAATATATTTAATAAATAAATCAAGTTTATTCTATTATATTTATAAAATTCTATTAAAATATCAAAAGAATTTTATAAATTTCCACAAAAATTATTCTGAGTTTATATAACAATAAACTTTTCTAAAATGATTTTTATTTCTGAAAAATCATTTATTTAATATTTTTAATCAATTTTTGTTAGTTTTAATCATAAGTAAATCATAATAAATCCAATTTTTAATATTTTTGCACCAAAATTTTATACAAATTATTTCTGATTATATGGACCAGAAATATAATTTTTAAACTACAAATTCTTTAATTTTAGTATTTTTAAATATTAAAGTTAAATCTTGATAATTTGTTATAAATAGAATTAATATTCTATTTTAAATAAAATAATTTTATAAAAATTATTTTTCTACTTTAAACTCATTATTGTGACCATCTTAAATTCAAATTTTATAAAAAGATTTTTGTCTATTTATTTACTAAATTTCTCTCAATTATCAAACATTTTTATTATTAATCAAACGAGCATTTATCCCCAAATTCGAAGCCCTAGAACATATACATTTGTAGACTAAATAGACTTAGACATATTTATTACCTTATTATAGGGTGATATTTGGCATTGTTTGGGCAACACGCTATTCAATTTTTCAAGAAGTATAACATTTTGCTAAGGTGAGTTTTACATAGCCCCTTTTCTATTTATCACCGTTTTTGGGGTGAAACATGTTACAACATCATATATGCAATTCAAACATCAATGTGTCTATGTGTTTTTCTATGTTGCATTATGTCTTGAACATGACTAGGGTAAGCACAATTCTAGCATAATCATTAACATTGATCAGCCGACGGTATACATTGATAGATCTATTGGACTGACAATCCCACCCGGATACGTGCCTCCTACAAAGGTAGTGTGGGTGTTTGTTATCGCATAACATATTCAAGTGAACCATGAGCGTATGGGATGTACCACATTATAACAGTCACAAGGGTTAATTATGCACTCGATTTACTTCTAGTATGTTTTCACATATGGACTAGACTTGCCATGACACATGAATTGCACAACATTTTTATTCGATTATCAAAACTTATGTAATTCTCACCAACTTTTGTTGACCCAAAAATATTTTCAAAATTAACATGTTTCAGGTAACAATGAAGCTGAGGCTTGAGTTTGCATAAGGATTATACATGAAGTTATTATTTGGAGCTATTTGAAGTTTTGTTATTTGATACTATGTATTGAATTCCTAGACATCATTTTATGTTGGATATTATGTTTTGAATAAATTATTTAAAATTCAATTTATACCATGTGCTACTGAAACAATCATCAATACGTGACATCCCGATGTTTCCGCCATCGGTTGGGGTGTTACAGATTGGTATCAGAGCCTTGGTTATAGGGAATTAGGTTATTAGAAAATAATCTAGACTATAACCTTAGGGACTTAAACAATACTTGCTCCTCTTACTTGAAATCCTAATTGTTCCTTAATCTTATCCCTATCCTATATAACCCTAAGCCTACATGTGACTTACTCTTATTCGTCTGCTGCAATCCTGATCCACCATTAGATTAATAGGACAAAATCCTCAGGTTTAACCTGAACCCCCTTGAGATCTCGTCGAAGTTCTAGATTTTAATAACGAACACGTGCAATCTGGAAGGGTGAACGCTTGTATTCTGAGTCTTCTGTCTAGGCTGGCATTGCGCATATATCCCAATCAGACGAGGGACCCGGATGCCTACCTGGGAATTCTCGGGATGAGTGTTCACTTATAGGCTAAAGCATGTCTTCATATGTTATTAGAATTTAGAATCTTTGATAAGTCAACGTTTTCGTTTATTCGTTTTAATTAATGAATAAATGATTACATTCCTTATATAATCTCATTCATTTCATTGTGTCTCTTACAGATCATGCCTCAACGTCGTAGCACTCGCAATAGCAATGGTGAGAACCACGATGAAGGTGGCGACAACCATAACCATAACCACGGTGCTAACCACAACAACAATGGTGTCGATGCCCAACTGGCTGCGATCATTTCTCAACAAATGGCGCAACAAATCGCGACTCTGGTTCCTAATTTACTAGCTCAAGTCATCCAGATGAACGGCAACGGGAACGGTAACGGCAATGGTAATGGAAATGGAAAACACAACGGGAATGGAAATGGTCTCCCAGCCTGTACCCTTAAGCACTTTAATTCCTGTAATCCCCCAAAGTTTAGTGGAGAAGAAGGTGCTACAGGACTCCTACAATGGTTTGAGGGTATTGAGAATACCTTCATCAACAGTGAATGCCCCGACAACTTCAAGGTTCGTTACGCCATGAGTGTTCTCCACAAACGAGGACTCACTTGGTGGAATGAAGAAAAGCGCACCCGTGGGGCCGAAGTTGCTCTTGCTATGACATGGGACCAAGTCAAGGAGGTTATGAAGGAAGAGTTTTGTCCTCGCAACGAGGTTAAGAAGCTAGAAGATGAGTTCCACACCCTAGCTCAAGATAGTGGGGAAAACCTTGCCTACAACACCTGCTTTCACGAGCTTAGCTTATTGTTACCCCACAAAGTCACTCCCCTGCCGGTAGCCATCGAGAAGTATATCGGTGGTCTGCCCATGCAAATTCAGGACACCGTATGGGGAAGAAATCCTGCCACTTGGAAGAAGCCAAACGTCTGGCGGCTACTCTTACTGATAATCATGTGAAGAACGGTACTCTCTTCCGCAAGGGCACTAAGAAGACGGTTGCCAAAGACACTCCTCAGCCCGCTATTGAAGTCAAGCCTGAGACCTCAAGCAACAAGAAGCGTAAGGCTAGGAACTACATGGTTGCTACCACCCCACCTGCAGCACAAAACCCAGCCAATAAACCATACACTGGACCTCACCCCTTGTGCAATACTTGCAAGTACCATCATCCAGCACAGGTGCCATGTCGCTTTTGTACTAAGTGTCAAAGGTATGGTCACCTTGTGAACATCTGCCGAACCCCTCCTGCTGCCCAAAACAACAATGCCCCAGCTCCTAACCAACAAAACAACAGGCCTACTCGTGGTCAGTGCTACGAGTGTGGCAGCCCTGATCACTATATCAACAATTGCCCCAATCGTAACCAAAACCAAAACCAAAACCAGAACCAGAACCGAAACCAAAACCAGAACCGCAACCAGAACCAAGGTGCTCGAGGTCGCGCCTACAATCTCAATGCTAACCAGGCCCGTGACAACAACGAAGTGGTGAATGGTACGTTTCTCATTAATAACCACTATGCATCCATATTATTTGATTCGGGAGCTGATAGGTCATTTGTATCACTGAAGTTTGAACCTTTACTTAAATTACCCCAAACTAATCTAGAGGAACCTTTAGTGGTAGAGGTAGCTAATGGGAAGTCTATCTCGATCGATTCTATTATTCGTAACTGTGTGTTGAACCTCGACAATCATACTTTCTCTATCGATCTCATCCCTATGCATCTTGGAAGTTTTGATGTCATAGTAGGCATGGACTGGTTGTCAATCCATCGTGCTGAAATTCTGTGTTTTGAGAAAGTCATACGCATTCCTCTCGAATCTGGTGAGATTTTGAGGATCTATGGTGAGAAGCCATGTGGCGAGCTTAAGCTCATGTCATGTACTACTGCCCAAAAATACTTACGAAAGGGGTATACAGCCTTCTTAGCTAACGTGATAGAAAAGAAGGATAAAGGCAAAAGTATCCAAGACATTCCAATCATTCGGGACTATCCTGAAGTCTTTCCAGAGGATTTACCTGGTTTGCCTCCTGCTCGACAAGTGGAATTTAGAATTGATCTTGTTCCTGGTGCTAATCCTGTCGCTAAAGCTCCTTATCGTCTTGCACCCTCTGAGATGCAAGAACTTGCCAGTCAACTACAGGAACTTTCTGATAAAGGTTTCATTCGCCCCAGTTCTTCTCCATGGGGAGCCCCTGTCTTGTTCGTTAAGAAGAAAGATGGATCTCTTAGAATGTGTATCGACTATCGTGAACTCAACAAACTCACCATCAAGAATCTTTATCCATTGCCTAGGATTGACGATCTTTTCGATCAACTTCAAGGAGCAACCCACTTCTCGAAGATTGATCTTCGTTCTGGTTATCATCAGCTTAGAGTCCATGATGAAGACATTCCCAAGACAGCTTTTCGCACACGTTATGGTCACTATGAATTCATGGTCATGCCTTTTGGATTGACCAATGCTCCCGCAGTGTTTATGGATTTAATGAATCGAGTTTGTAGACCCTACCTTGACAAATTCGTGATCGTCTTCATCGATGATATTTTGATTTACTCTAAATCAAAATCCGATCACGAACAACATCTTCACTCCATCTTGGGTCTCCTAAAGAAAGAACAACTGTATGCCAAGTTCTCAAAATGTGAATTTTGGCTTAAGGAAGTTCAATTTTTGGGACATGTCATTGATATGAACGGGATTCATGTTGATCCTACAAAGATTGAAGCTGTGAAAAATTGGAGTGTTCCTAAAACTCCAACTGAAGCCCGTTCTTTCCTTGGTTTGGCTGGTTATTATCGCCGATTCATCGCCAATTTCTCTAAGATCGTTGTTCCTCTCACTGCCTTAACTCACAAGGGTAAACCCTATGAGTGGGGACCAAAGCAAGAGGAAGCATTTGAAACTCTTAAGCTGAAACTCTGCGAAGCTCCTATCCTGTCTCTACCTGATGGTAATGATGACTTCGTGGTCTATTGTGATGCATCAAATCAAGGTCTTGGTTGTGTTCTCATGCAACGAGGAAATGTTATTGCTTATGCGTCTAGGCAACTCAAGACTCACAAAAAGAATTATACCACCCATGATCTTGAATTGGGCGCTGTTGTCTTTCCTCTTAAAATTTGGAGACATTATCTTTATGGGACCAAATGTGTGGTGTTCACAGACCACAAAAGTCTCCAACATGTCTTCGACCAGAAAAATCTTAACATGAGGCAACGACGTTGGGTTGAGTTACTTAACGACTATGATTGCGAAATTCGCTACCATCCTGGCAAGGCGAATGATGTGGCTGACACACTTAGTCGCAGAGAGCGTATCAAACTTCAATGTGCGAGAGTTCGTACTAATTTTCAGGATCGCATCCTCCGGGCTCAACATACTTCAGTCACCCAAGGTAACATGTACGACGAAATGTCTTGTGGTGCTGAGACTCAACTTGAAACCAAACCTGATGGGCTACTTTATTTTCTTAATCGACTTTGGATTCCCGACCGTGATGATCTTCGTACCTTTCTCATGAACGAGGCTCATAAGTCTCGTTATTCTATTCTTCCTGGAGCCGACAAGATGTACCAAGATCTCCGTTATTCGTATTGGTGGCCTGGTATGAAGAAAGATATTGCTCTTTTCATTGCAAAATGCCTCACTTGTTCAAAGGTCAAGGCTGAACATCAACGACCATCTGGTATGCTCGAACAACCAGAAATTCCTGTATGGAAATGGGAGAGCATAGCTATGGACTTCATCACCAGACTCCCTCGTACACCCAAAGGTTTTGACAGTATTTGGGTAATCGTCGATCGTTTGACCAAGTCAGCCCACTTCTTACCTATTCGTGAGAAGTATTCTGTGGAAAGGTTGGCAAAGATGTACGTAAGTGAAATCATATGTCGTCATGGTATACCTTTGGACATTATCTCTGATCGTGATGGTCGTTTCACCTCTCACTTTTGGGATTCTTTGCAAGATGCTTTGGGTACCAAGTTGAACCTGAGTACTGCTTATCACCCTCAAACCGATGGTCAGATTGAACGGACCATCCAAACACTTGAGGATATGCTCAGGGCATGTGTCATCGATTTTGGTGGCGCATGGGATTCTCATCTCCCTTTGGTTAAGTTTTCATACAACAACAGTTATCATGCCAGCATTAACATGGCTTCTTTCGAAGCACTCTATGGTCGTAAATGTCGTTCACCTGTCTGTTGGACTGAGGTTGGTGAAGCCCGTATCACTGGACCCGAACTAATCCAGGAAACCACAGACAAAATCCAACTCATTCAGGATAATCTTCTCAAGGCTAGAAGTCGTCAGAAGAGTTATGCTGATAAACGTCGTAAACCATTGGAATTTCAAGTTGGGGACCTTGTACTTCTTAAGGTATCCCCTTGGAAAGGAGTAATTCGTTTCGGTAGAAAGGGAAAACTAGCTCCTCGATACGTAGGCCCATTCAAAATTCTTGACAGGGTTGGAAAAGTGGCTTACAAACTTGATCTTCCACCTGAGCTAAGCAATGTTCACCCGACCTTCCATGTTTTGAATCTCAAGAAATGCTTAGCAGATGAGAACCTCCATGTTCCTCTTGAAGATGTGCAAATCGATGAAACCATGCACATTATCGAGAAACCCGTTGAGATTGTTGATACTGGAGTCAAGAAACTCAAGCGCAGTCGCATTCCGATCGTTAAGGTTCGTTGGGAATCTAAACGAGGTCCAGAGTTCACTTGGGAACGTAAAGACCAGATGAAGTCTAAGTACCCACATCTTTTTCCACCAGACTCTCCAACTCCAACTTCGGGACGAAGTTCCTAAAAGTAGGGGAGACTGTAACATTATGCATTTATACTTGTACGTTACACATCATCAATAATAAAAACGTCAAGTTCCAGTATTATTGTTTGCATTTAATTATTTTTGTGGCATTTTGAACCCTAATACTATGATAATTATTCATTATATATGTATATATATATTAATTATATGTTAAAAAAATGTCAAAATATTAAAAGCTTGGGCCGGGACTCGAACCCGCGCCCAAGCCGTCTCATTATACACACACACAAACCAACTGCTCTCGCCATGACTCTTGTTTTAATCCGGGCACTTTATAATTATATCATGATTCAAAAATATCTCAGTTGACTTGGAAAGTCAACTGAGATCAATGACTTACCAAAATCACAATCATTGACTCGTAATTGATTTGGAATTGACACAACAACGTGATTACCGGTCATCTACAAGTCAGCACATGATCAATTAACCTTTAAATCTTACCAATTATACGATTAAACGTGTAACCCATTCAATTCGTGGTAAACTATACCAATTCGAGCACCTAGACCACCTCACTATAAATTGAACCCTTCTGGACCTTCACAACTCGCCAATCTTCTTTTCTCAATCCCCAATTTCTCTTTAAAATTCTCTGTTCTTGGGTTTTCTGTTCGAGTTTGACTTCGAAGTTTGACCATTCATTCGTATACGATTAAGCTTTGTAAGTCTAATTTTTACTGTGGGTTTTATTGATCGGCATCCACACAACATAAACCCTAAGGTTAATTGGGTTAATGTTGTGTGATTGCTCGATTGCAAATCTAGGGCTCGTATGCTTATTTTTGGGGAAGAACACGATATCGCTCATGTATTTATTTTAAATTAACTTAACCCAAACACAACCACTGGTCTGGACCAAGTGGTTGTGTCTGGTGCCCTCTAACTGAGCCACGCGGGTTCGATCCCCGGCCATGGCAAACCTTTTCTTTTGTTTTGTTTTTAATAAAAACAAACAAGTTTAATTATATATATATTACTTATATTTTATAAATTCGTTTTAAAATATTAAAACTCTTTTAATAATTCTACAAAAATTATTTTAAGTTAATCTAATGAAAAAGTTTAACTTACAATTTTTAGTTTTCAAAAATTTATTTATTTAATATATTTATTAAATAAATCAAGTTTATTCTATTATATTTATAAAATTCTATTAAAATATCAAAACAATTTTATAAATTTCCACAAAAATTATTCTGAGTTTATATAACAATAAACTTTTCTGAAACGATTTTTATTTCTGAAAAATCATTTATTTAATATTTTTAATCAATTTTTGTTAGTTTTAATCATAATTAAATCATAATAAATCCAATTTTTAATATTTTTGCACCAAAATTTTATACAAATTATTTCTGATTATTTGGAACAGAAATATAATTTTTAAACTAATAATTCTTTAATTTTAGTATTTTTAAATATTAAAGTTATATCTTGATAATTTGTTATAAATAGAATTAATATTCTATTTTAAAGAAAATAATTTTATCAAAATTATTTTTCTACTTTAAACTCATTATTGTGACCATCTTAAATTCAAATTTTATAAAAAGATTTTTGTCTATTTATTTACTAAATTTCTTTCAATTATCAAACATTTTTATTATTAATCAAACGAGCATTTATCCCCAAATTCGAAGCCCTAGAACATATACATTTGTAGACTAAATAGACTTAGACATATTTATTACCTTATTATAGGGTGATATTTGGCATTGTTTGGGCAACACGCTATTCAATTTTTCAAGAAGTATAACATTTTGCTAAGGTGTGTTTTACATAGCCCCTTTTCTATTTATCACCGTTTTTGGGGTGAAACATGTTACAACATCATATATGCAATTCAAACATCAATGTGTCTATGTGTTTTTCTATGTTGCATTATGTCTTGAACATGACTAGGGTAAGCACAATTCTAGCATAATCATTAACATTGATCAGCCGACGGTATACATTGATAGATCTATTGGACTGATAATCCCACCCGGATACGTGCCTCCTACAAAGGTAGCGTGGGTGTTTGTTATCGCATAACATATTCGAGTGTACCATGAGCGTATGGGATGTACCACATTATAACAGTCACAAGGGTTGATTATGCACTCGATTTACTTCTAGTATGTTTTCACATATGGACTAGACTTGCCATGACACATGAATTGCACAACATTTTTATTCGATTATCAAAACATATGTAATTCTCACCAACTTTTGTTGACCCAAAAATATTTTCAAAATTAACATGTTTCAGGTAACAATGAAGTTGAGGCTTGAGTTTGCATAAGGATTATACATGAAGTTATTATTTGGAGCTATTTGAAGTTTTGTTATTTGATATTATGTATTGAATTCCTAGACATCATTTTATGTTGGATATTATGTTTTGAATAAATTATTTAAAATTCAATTTATACCATGTGCTACTGAAACAATCATCAATACGTGACATCCCGATGTTTCCGCCATCGGTTGGGGTGTTACAGCGGCGACCTATCATAAGATGTGTATAAGTACCCGGACTAATAACCTGCAGGTTAACTAGTCCCCGAATGTCCAGACCATGACCGTAAACGTGTGATAACACCTTTGACTGTTAAACCGACCGTACCAGACAAGACTCGACACCCCATTGGTGAGCCGACATCTCACGTGTTAGACAAATACAAGACATCATGCAACATATGCAATTAAACACTTAATACGTGCAAGAGTTCACCTAGTCTAGCATAATGTTCAATTAACGCATAAACAGGTCCGAACACGTGTTACTATGTCATTGGGTGTATCCCGGGGTTCCTATCATGTTCCTAGGTGTCAACTCATGTTCCGGGATGTCAAAATACGTTTACGACAACAGTACACGCGATTAGGAAACTTACATGCGAGTAGGAAAAGTCAACTAGTGAATAGGGAGGTCAAACTGGCGAGTAGGGTGCTATTCGCCTGATGTATCAGGCAAATAGGCTGTAATCGCCTGATACATCAGGCGAGTTGAGCCCTATTCGCCCCAAGCACTGCTGTCGCGCGTTTTCGCGCGTTAAACCCTCTAAATCAGATCCGAAACATGTAAAAACACCCAATATCAAAACTAAACTATTAGCCAACCCATTCCAAGCAAAAACCCCCAATTTATCTCTGCTCTAACGGCCTCGGTGCGATTATTTCCAAAAATGGCAAAATACTAGGTTTCATTAACTATGAAATCTTTCCTTAAGTAGTAAAGATCAGATTACACCTCCTACAACTTGCAATTCATCATCCCTATGTTATAGCATCATTCTAGCATGATTCCTAACCATAAACAAGCAATGAATCATATCATAACATCCTAATTCTTCAAGAATCACCCAAATGGGTCAAAATGCATACTTTCATCTAAACACCATAACAATAGCTTAAACTCATAGATAATCATCCTAACAACTCCTACACATCAGAAGTACATCAAATTCATGGAAACATTCATGTTATAATCACCAAAAATCATTAACTATGAAATCTTTCCTTAAGTAGTAAAGATCAGATTACACCTCCTACAACTTGCAATTCATCATCCCTATGTTATAGCATCATTCTAGCATGATTCCTAACCATAAACAAGCAATGAATCATATCATAACATCCTAATTCTTCAAGAATCACCCAAATGGGTCAAAATGCATACTTTCATCTAAACACTATAACAATAGCTTAAACTCATAGATAATCATCCTAACAACTCCTACATATGCATCAATACTTCACATATAGCAAGTATTATGGTGTAGACTTGGTTTAGAACTCATTTCCAAGGTTTTTAAAGACTCATTCTTATCAAAATAAGGTTTGGACTTTTGGGGAACCAAAACAATAACATTACAAAGGTTTAGGATGAAGAACACACCTTGGATTTTATCAAAGAAAGGTGTATAAGCTTGGAAATGGTGAGTTTTGAAGCAAAACAAGTTCCAGAGGTGTTTCAAGGTGTGTGGGAGGATTAGGATCAGTTAAGGTTGCACAAATGGTGTTTGGGGAGTCAAGGGTTGTATTTATAGGTGTTTTGACTCGTGCACATCAGATCAGGCGAGTAGGAGAGCAGTTCAGGTGAGTAGGGCTTCTAATCGCCTATATACTGGCGATTAGAGCCCTAATCGCCTTCAGCATCCCTCTAATCGCCTATACAGGTGGCGATTATGAGCTCTCCAGGCTCCTAATCGCCTGTATGGTTCCAGAACAGGTTTTTGGTGCGATAAACACTATTTTAACACATATAAACACGTATTCACAAACCGACAAGTCACATAATGATTACAAACACATAATGTATGATAACTAACATGTTTACATCCGTTCACCCATTCCCGGGCCTCGAGACTTGCGTGTGTGCGTTAAACCTGGCGATTCCACGAATCACCAATACACATGGTTATGGACCGACTCCCGATGATCCCGCGGATCATCGTAACGACTCCCGATGATTCCCAGAATCATCGTAACGACTCGACTGACCCAGTTAAGTACGTAATATGCATGACTCGCTAAGGTAGACTTACTAGTGTAGTCAATGTTACTAACCTGAGTTTGCCGGGTGTCACAAAACCGGACTAAAAACCGATAATCTAACAATACTAACCGAACCAAGGAACTAATTGTTTAATAAGATTGATTAATTGATGACCTTTGATTTCATTTTCGGTTGAGGCTAATAATCGAACTTAAGCGAACCATACACACCCTTAGAAGTGTTTGTGTTCCCCGCTGCATCGCGCGGGCACTCTAGTAGTTCCTATATTAAGCGTTTTGAATGGCGATTGGCGTATTTTTATAATGTTTTGAAATTTAATTTAGTTTAATCCTTCTGTTATGCGACCCGACCCGAATCGGACAAAAACTTTGTTAATATTTAGCATAGGCAACCGACCTCTAAATATTTCCGCATCTCACGAAAAAAACATCTGGTCCGTCACTGATCCCTTCCATGATGTAAAACATCGGCCGTAGAATTCAAAATACATTGACGTCCAGTTGTCTATTTTATAATGGGCCTGCTGTGACTTTTTCTTTAATTCTATTTGGGCTACCGATTGGACTAAACAAAAGAAAGAGCTTTAATTGTTACATGGATTGCTAATTATATGGGCCGCATGTCGCCACAAATTTTACAATCTATATTAGTGGGCTGAGGGTTTTTATATTAAAAACATCGGCCGAGACTTTGCATTTAGATGTGAAGTTGGTACATTTGACTAAAAATGGAGTTGATGATTTAGTTTACACACATTTTTGGACAGAAGTTGTCATATATTTTGTTAATTTGGTATGGAGGGCTGTTGAGATTTATTTTGGTTCCAATTATAACAAATATTGAGATAAGTGTTGGTACAGAGTTTTGAATTGGACCATTAAAACAATAATTTTTGGTCCGGTTCATATTTGTTCTCAAACAATATATGGATTTTGGAACAATACGAGTTATTTATGTCACACCCTCAAGTTCCACTTGTGTGGTTTTACCGCGAGGCGCGTGACACACTAGGATCCAAGTCAACGGTCACAATAAACGACAACTATATGCATAAAATATGTAAGCCAAACAATGCACTTTTATAACACTAAAGCGTAACAGCGAAAGCTGAATAATGTTTACAACTCAAAAACAGTAATAACGAAAGTCTGAAAATTAATTAAACATGAAACTGAACCCTAGACGTCGTGCAAGACTCTATGCGCCTATTTCTTGGACTGCTACCTTAGCGACCTGAGAAAACATGCTAAAAATGTCAACATATAATGCTGGTGAATTCACAGGTTTTATAATAAATCGTTTCCATATGTTTTGAGAGATCAATCGCGTTACTACTATGTTATGCGTACGTTAGCTAGACGTTATGTATGTTACTACTACGATTGGAAACTGTGACAACCTGCACCCTTCCTTTTTCATAAATGTGCATAATTGGTCCCTCAACTATTTCAAAATTTTTATTTTTAACCCTCCTATTTTAATAGGACCAAAAGTCACAATTTGATAAAACCTATAATTTTTATAAGTAAAAGTATTGCACGTTTTATACTCACATCTACACCCGAGCACGTATGTTTCAGACCTTGATACTCAAAACCCTTAATTTTCGGTCCTAAAACAACTTAGAAACCGAAGGAAACAAGTCCGGAACTTAAAATTGATTAAATTAGAAAATTTGATTTTTTTAGTTCTCGCGGTCCGCGAAGACAGTCAAAGTCCTAGTCAAAGTCCGAGTCAAAGTTCTAGTCAAAGTCCCGGTCAAAGTCCTAGTCAAAGTTTTAGTCAAACAGTCAAAGTCCTAGTCAAATAGTCAATTCATCATAAAACCTTACTTTATGGTGTTGACCAATTTTAATGGCTAATTGAATCCAAAACTAGTATAAAAACCCACCTATGACCCATTACACTGGGCACCTCAAAATCGATTGTTTCAATCCGATTAAACTTTCCCTCATACCTTGCTTCTATAGATTACTACTTCTACAATTGAAGCTTTGATTGTAAGCTCTTGTAATTGGCGAATTGGAAGCTTGATATTCTTTCTTTTTCAGTTTTTATTTCTTCAAATTGGACTAGCTACGTTGTTGAGTCTTTGGGATTCGCCTCACATACATTCACAACACTTAGAGGATAATTCAGCTTAGCGAATGTGAGTATATCTTTCCCCTTTTTCATGTTTACACTTTTGGGGTGACTCATGTACGCTTATTACTTTACCCACTTAATCATGCTTTAGTCTATTTTCACAATCGCAATTCTTATATGTGTTTTACTTGTTGATCGTTGATAGTGTGTACTTATGACCTTAATCATTAACCCGGTGTGGGCCTAGCATAGCAATAAATAGTACTTGACTATTGTTATGTGTAAACTACTTGCTTTGTCGCATACTATATATAATCATACTATTGTGCTACTATACATATATACTAGATATCCCATTATTTTTAGATATCATTTCTACCAAGGCTTGATTTTAGGTGACATTTGTACATAGCTTGAACACTAAATTGTAGACAGTATAACACGTGAATTGCGAAACTCTTTTCCTACTATATTTATTCAAACAGGGTATGCTCACCAATACATTTTGTATTGACAAAATTATTTTCGTACATGTTTCAGGTTGTTATGAGATCACTGTTAAGCTTTTGGAACTTTAGACTTAGACTTGAGATTTACTAAATTTTATTTTAGATTGTTAGTTCTTAAACGTTGTATTCTCGTAATTTCATTTCAATGTAATAAATTACTTAGTCAATGTATCAATATTTACATTTCTAGTCCATGAGCTATTGAACAATCGTTACCTCGTGACACCTCGATGTTTCCGCCATCGGTTGGGGTGTTACAGATTGGTATCAGAGCCAGGTTATAGGGAATTAGGTTATAAGTAAATGACCTAGACTATAACTAAGAACCTATACATGACCTTACTTGTGTTTATTTTCTCCACTAACCTTTCTCTTTTGTCACCTCTCATTCTTCCATCTATTTCTTTCTATTTCTTTCTTTATTTCTTCATCATGGGTTTTTGAGGATTGACTTTACTTGGAGGACACGTCTACACTTTGGAACATGCTGGATATTCTTGGCTTAATTGCCTACTTTTGTTTTTCATAAATTTTTCATCCTTCAAAGTGTTGAACTCTAAGTGAGAGAACACGTGCAATCTGGAAGGGTGGATGCCTGTACATTGGGTTTTATGGCATAGGCAAGCATAGCGCATAAATCCGAAAGCGGACCTGTTATGCTTACCTGGGGATTCCTGGAGTGAGTGTCCACTTATAGGCTAAAGCACGTCTTCGTTAATCTCTAACTGAGTTTAATTCTTTGAACAGTCAAAGTTTTTGTCGGGTCTTATGACTAGATAAGAACACTCCAATGTTTTATTTTTGATTTTTTGAAATCATAATAATTTGATCTATGTTTAAAAAAAAAACTTTCATCTTTTAGTGATACATTATTTCACACAACCTTAACTTTTTCCAATTACATACTCAAAATCTTAACAAATAAATACCTATACTTCATAACCTCATCACTTTCCGTGTTTTCCTTGTCGTTATTCAAAAAAAAAAAAAAAAAAAAAAGCCTCTCCTCTGCATATTTCTAAAAAGTATTTTCAAATATAAAACTTCACACTATCTCAATCTATGGACATCAGATACACCAATCGATATTCGTTTACAAACTAGTCGGATTCATGTTGAAGTATTCTTTTCAACATCATGAGTTAAAGTATTCTTTTTAACTCAAAACATTATTGGTTTCAAGTTGAAGTATTCTTTTCAACATCATGAGTAGTTAAAGTATTCTTTTTAACTCGAAACATTGTTGGTTTTATGTTGAAGTATTCTTTTCAACATCATGAGTTAAAGTATTCTTTTTAACTCGAAACATTGTTGGTATTTATGTTGAAGTATTCTTTTCAACATCTTGAGTTAAAGTATTCTTTTTAACTCGAAACATTGTTGGTTTTATGTTGAAGTATTCTTTTCAACATCATGAGTTAAAGTATTCTTTTTAACTCGAAACATTGTTGGTACTTACGTTGAAGTATTCTTTTCAACATCTTGAGTTAAAGTATTCTTTTTAACTCGAAACATTGTTGGTTTTATGTTGAAGTATTCTTTTCAACATATTGAGTTAAAGTATTCTTTTTAACTCGAAACATTGTTAGTTTTATGTTGAAGTATTCTTTTCAACATCATGAGTTAAAGTATTCTTTTTAACTCGAAACATTATATGTTGAAGTATTCTTTTCAACATCATGAGTTAAAGTATTCTTTTTAACTCAAAACATTGTTGGTTTTATGTTGAAGTATTCTTTTCAACATCTTGAGTTAAAGTATTATTTTTAACTCGAAACATTATTGGTTTTATGTTGAAGTATTCTTTTCAACATCATGAGTTAAAGTATTCTTTTTAACTCGAAACATTGTTGGTACTTATGTTGAAGTATTCTATTCAACATCATTGAAGGACATAACACCCTAACGTAAGGTTAATTGGTGATTGTGGCCTGGAATGTAATCATGAATTTACAAGTACATTAAGGTGGTGTGAATCTATTTAGGATAACCGGTTAGATGTTTAGTACACTTTTGAAATACCAAAGGTGTGGTGGGTTAGCTGCGGTACACCCTATATATAAACACTGATGGTGAGTCGAAAGTGAGACTGGGGATCGAACCAAGTGCTCGGGTAGATGATCAGTGCGTTTTCGGAAAACTCAAGGTGTGGTGGGTTAGCTGCGGTACACCCTATATATAAACACCGAAGGTGCGACGGAAGTGAGACTCGGAATCGAACCAAGCGTTAGTCCTAGTTAGTGTAGTAGTAGTTTCAATAAGTCCTTTCATAGTCTACAACATAATCGCCCCAAAAGTATTCCGAACATCGTAATTATAAACTTAGTGGTTGTGTTACTATGAACGTTGATCACTCCTGATAATCCTGAACAACATTCTACCTTCAACCTCATCTTAAAGCTCATACATAACATTTCTTTTGGAAAACAGTTTGTTCTGTTACCCTAAGCTCTTTTCATCCTTTAAACTTAACCGCACCCACTGAAAACTCAAATTTTGTATACACTTACACTCTCTGTTACTTGGAATCTTGTTGCATGTCCTTAGCAAAGTTCGGTCAGAAACTTTTCTAAAGTAGGGGAGACTGTTATATCAGTGCTCTATCCTCACCAGTTACATACTTTCCCAAACCTTGTAAACTCTCAACTTCCTAGTCTCGGGTCAAATGTCAAAGATTTTAAACCTTTCGCTTTAAATAACTACTTTAAACTTTGTCAGATTTATGACTGATGTATTTCTTAAAACTTACTTACTTTTTTAAACTCTATTGTTTCATGGAAACTTTCACTTGAAAGTAATTTCGGGGCGAAATTTTCTAAAGTAGGGGAGACTGTGACAACCTGCACCCTTCCTTTTTCATAAATGTGCATAATTGGTCCCTCAACTATTTCAAAATTTTTATTTTTAACCCTCCTATTTTAATAGGACCAAAAGTCACAATTTGATAAAACCTATAATTTTTATAAGTAAAAGTATTGCACGTTTTATACTCACATCTACACCCGAGCACGTATGTTTCAGACCTTGATACTCAAAACCCTTAATTTTCGGTCCTAAAACAACTTAGAAACCGAAGGAAACAAGTCCGGAACTTAAAATTGATTAAATTAGAAAATTTGATTTTTTTAGTTCTCGCGGTCCGCGAAGACAGTCAAAGTCCTAGTCAAAGTCCGAGTCAAAGTTCTAGTCAAAGTCCCGGTCAAAGTCCTAGTCAAAGTTTTAGTCAAACAGTCAAAGTCCTAGTCAAATAGTCAATTCATCATAAAACCTTACTTTATGGTGTTGACCAATTTTAATGGCTAATTGAATCCAAAACTAGTATAAAAACCCACCTATGACCCATTACACTGGGCACCTCAAAATCGATTGTTTCAATCCGATTAAACTTTCCCTCATACCTTGCTTCTATAGATTACTACTTCTACAATTGAAGCTTTGATTGTAAGCTCTTGTAATTGGCGAATTGGAAGCTTGATATTCTTTCTTTTTCAGTTTTTATTTCTTCAAATTGGACTAGCTACGTTGTTGAGTCTTTGGGATTCGCCTCACATACATTCACAACACTTAGAGGATAATTCAGCTTAGTGAATGTGAGTATATCTTTCCCCTTTTTCATGTTTACACTTTTGGGGTGACTCATGTACGCTTATTACTTTACCCACTTAATCATGCTTTAGTCTATTTTCACAATCGCAATTCTTATATGTGTTTTACTTGTTGATCGTTGATAGTGTGTACTTATGACCTTAATCATTAACCCGGTGTGGGCCTAGCATAGCAATAAATAGTACTTGACTATTGTTATGTGTAAACTACTTGCTTTGTCGCATACTATATATAATCATACTATTGTGCTACTATACATATATACTAGATATCCCATTATTTTTAGATATCATTTCTACCAAGGCTTGATTTTAGGTGACATTTGTACATAGCTTGAACACTAAATTGTAGACAGTATAACACGTGAATTGCGAAACTCTTTTCCTACTATATTTATTCAAACAGGGTATGCTCACCAATACATTTTGTATTGACAAAATTATTTTCGTACATGTTTCAGGTTGTTATGAGATCACTGTTAAGCTTTTGGAACTTTAGACTTAGACTTGAGATTTACTAAATTTTATTTTAGATTGTTAGTTCTTAAACGTTGTATTCTCGTAATTTCATTTCAATGTAATAAATTACTTAGTCAATGTATCAATATTTACATTTCTAGTCCATGAGCTATTGAACAATCGTTACCTCGTGACACCTCGATGTTTCCGCCATCGGTTGGGGTGTTACAGAAACCATTAATGACATGATACCAACATGAAACCGCCCGAATGAACTACCTTCATCCATGGTACGATGATCGAGACAATATGCACCCGTCTGACGTCCAGTCGACCAGAGAGGGGAAGGTCACACCCAATAGATATATCCATATTCCCCCGTTGTTCAAACCCGCATATTCATGGTTTCCCCGGGACTTAGCATGAGTCCTATAGTAAACAAAAGATAGCCATGGTATAACATAATCTTTATGAATCAAAATGTGTAGCATGTTTCTCCCCCATGAGAAAGTGTGTGAAAGCGGGGCCGTGAAATTCATCTTAAGTTGCGTCTTCTAATCGAAAGAATAACCGAGACGAACTGATAGCCATGTCTTGATTCGAACGCGTGCTTAGGAAATAGATGGGGATACTTAGCTTTCATCTGATCTTCCCGTTCCCACGTGAACTCCGGTCCACGATTTGAGTTCCAACGAACTTTAACAATACGGATTTTACTCCGACGAAGGCTACGGATCTTATAGTCGAGAATTTCAACCGGTTCTTCCACAATACGCAGACGATCATCCATCTTGATCTCTTCGAGAGGAACAACCAAGGATTCATCCGCCAGACACTTCTTGAGATTAGAGACATGGAAGACATTATGAACATTACTGAGTTCAGCTGGCAGATCAAGCCTGTATGCTACCGGTCCAATCCGTTCTAGAATTGCGAACGGTCCCACATACCGAGAATTCAATTTGCCCCGCTTCCCAAAACGTATAACGCCCTTCCACGGAGACACCTTCAATAAAACCCTGTCGCCAACCTCAAACTCTAAAGGCTTGCGACGACGATCGGCATAACTCTTTTGACGATCCCGAGCTACTACCATGCGGTTACGGATTTGTACGATCTTCTCGGAAGTCTCGTACACAAGTTCCGGGCCGGTGAGTTGACTCTCACCCACCTCAGCCCAACAAAGAGGAGATCGGCATTTCCGCCCGTAAAGGGCTTCGAACGGGGCCGCCTTGATGCTAGAATGGTAGCTATTGTTGTAGGAGAATTCCACCAACGGTAGATGACTCTCCCACCCCTTGCCAAAATCGATCACACATGCCCGAAGCATGTCTTCTAGAGTTTGGATTGTCCGCTCACTTTGACCGTCAGTTTGCGGATAATAAGTTGTGCTCATGTCTAACTGAGTACCCAGAGCCTTATGCATGGATTTCCAGAAGTTAGAGGCGAACCGAGAATCACGATTGGAAATAATAGAGACAGGCACCCCGTGCCGAGAAACCACTTCCTTAAGATATAAACGTGCCAAACGCTCGAGGCCATCGGTTTCTTTGATAGCGAGGAAGTGCGCAGACTTTGTCAACCTATCAACAATCACCCAGATCATGTCACAACCACTGGGCGATTTCGGGAGTTTGGTCACAAAGTCCATCGTAATCCGCTCCCACTTCAACTCGGGAATTTCAGGCTGTTGCAGAAGGCCGGACGGCTTTTGATATTCAACCTTAACCTCGGCACATGTCAAGCACTTGCTCACGTATGAAGCTACATCCGCCTTCATGTTCGGCCACCAATAAAGTATCTTTAAATCTTGATACATCTTATCGGAGCCGGGGTGAATGGAGTACCGGGACTTGTGAGCTTCATCGAGAACGAGCTCCCGCAAGCCCCCAAATAAAGGGACCCAATTACGTTCAGCGAAATAACGTAGGCCATCGGACCTGAGCTCAAGGTGACTATCAGCACCATGCATGGTTTCAGCTTTAAGGTTTTCCTCCTTCAAAGCTTCTTGCTGTGCCAAACGGATTCGTTCGGGTAAGCCGGAATGGATAGTGAGCTGAAGAGCTCGAACACGACGAGGTTTAGCGGTTTCCTTCCTGCTCAAGGCGTCTGCGACCACATTCGCCTTGCCAGGATGGTATTTAATAGCGCACTCGTAATCATTACGAAGCTCGACCCAGCGACACTGTCTTATATTCAACACCTTCTGATCAAAGATGTGCTGGAGGCTCTTGTGATCGGTGTAAATAGTGCACTTGGTACCGTACAAGTAATGCCTCCATATCTTTAAAGCAAAGACTACTGCACCCAATTCCAGATCATGGGTGGGGTAATTTTTCTCATGAACTTTGAGCTGACTAGAAGCATAGGCAATGACCTTCTCGCGCTGCATTAGCACACAACCGAGACCCTGGATAGAAGCGTCACAATAAACCACAAAATCGTCCGTGCCTTCAGGCAAGGACAAGATAGGAGCGGAGCAGAGCAGAGTTTATCCTTTAGCATCTGAAAGGCCGACTCTTGTGAATCACCCCAGTAGAACTTCTTGTCCTTCTGGGTAAGCGAGGTGAGGGGTTGAGCGATCTTCGCAAATCCCTCGATAAAACGACGATAATAACCTGCAAGACCCGGGAATTGCCGCACCTCAGATGGCGTCTTTGGTGCTTCCCAGTCTTTGATGGCTTCTATCTTAGCTGGGTCAACATGAATTCCTTTCTCATTAACTACATGACCAAGGAACTGGACTTCACGCAACCAGAAGCTACACTTAGAAAACTTGGCGTACAACTGTTCTCGCCTCAGGAGTTCCAAAACAAGACACAAGTGTTCCTAGTGGTCCACTTCGTTCTTGGAATAGACCAGAATATCATCAATGAAGACAATCACGAATTTATCAAGATAGGGCTTACAAACACGGTTCATCAAATCCATGAATATGGCGGGCGCATTGGTGAGACCAAAAGGCATGGCCAAGAATTCGAAATGGCCATAGCGAGTTCGAAAGGCGGTCTTCGGAATGTCAGCTTCTTGGACCCTCAGCTGATGGTACCCCGACCACAAATCAATCTTCGAATAAAAACTAGAACCCTGGAGTTGATCGAATAAATCATCGATGCGAGGAAGAGGATAGCGATTCTTGATGGTAACCTTGTTCAATTCAAGGTAGTCGATACACATTCGCAGGCTTCCGTCCTTCTTCTTGACAAACAGAATAAGGGCTCCCCACGGGGACGAACTCGGTCAGATAAAACCCTTCTCTAACAGCTCCTGCAACTGGTTGGACAGCTCCTGCATCTCGGGAGGCGCAAGACGATATGGGGTGTAACATTTCGCATTTAAACTTGTACGTTACATCACCATAATTAATAAAACGTCAAGTTCCGATATTCTTGTGTGTATTAATTATTTTGTCGCATTTTAGAAACCCTAATACTATATATATTATAAATATATATGATTAAAGCATAATAATTATCAAAAATAAAAGGTGCTTGGGCCGGGAATCGAACCCGCGCCCAAGACCGGGTCAACTACAAACAACCATCAACCAGCTGGGCTGGCCAATTTATCTGTTCAAAACCCAGCGCGATATAATTATATTCTTGATTTGAAACCTTCACAATTGACTTGAAAAGTCAACTGTGGAACGCGACTTGCCATAATCCAACATCATAACTCGTAATTGATTCATTTTTGGCATCCCTACACGATTATCGGCCATCAGTGACTAAGCAACATGCCAATTATCAATCAATTGTCCATCAATTAACCGAATACGCGTATACTAATGAATGCTTGGTCAATCCTTGCCAATTCGAACACTGAAGCCTCCACACTATAAATTGATCATCTGCGAGCCTTCACAACTCGCCAATACTCCTTTCTCAACCACCAATCTTCTTAATTATACTCTGCTCATTCATCTTGATCGTGATTTTGACTTTTTGATTGACCATTCAATCGAACTCGATACAACGTTGTAAGTTTAATGTTTTCTGTGGGTTTTGTTCATCGGCGTTCACACATCAATAGCCCCATGATTAATTGGGCTATTGATGAGTGAATCAATCAATTGCAGAAACTAGGGTTCGAACGTTTGTCTTGGGGATAAACTCATTTCTGTATCGAGTATTTATTTTAATCAAAACAGAATAAATCACAACCACTGGTCTGGACCAAGTGGTTGTGACTGATGCTTATAACCCCAGCCACCCGGGTTCGAGTCCCGGCCATGGCGCCCCTTTTTCATTTATTTTCATTTTTTAAAACAAACCAATTATATATATATATATATACTACATTTAATCTTGTAAATTCGTTTTTAATTATTAAAACCTTTTTATAAATTCTAAAAAAATTATTTTCAACAAATCTGATGTAAAAGTTTTACCCACAATTTTTAGTTTTCTGAAATTTATTTATTTAATATTTATAATAATTAAATCAATTTTATGCTATTATATTTATAAAAATCCATTAAAATATCAAAACAATTTTATAAATTTCCACAAAAATTATCCTGAGTTTGTACAATGATAAACTTTACTGAAAAGATTTTTAAATCTGAAAAATCATTTATTTTATATTTTAAATCAATTTTTGTTAGTTTTAATCATAATTAAATCATAATAAATTCAATTTTTATTATTTTTGCACCAAAATTTTATACAATTTATTTCTGAATAATTAGAACAGAAATATAATTTTTTAAACCAATAATTCTTTAATTTTTGTATTTTTAAATATTAAAGTTTAATTTTGGCAATTTGTAATAAATAGATTTAATAATCTATTTTAAAGAAAATAATTTTATAAAAATTATTTTTATACTTCAAACATATTATTGTGAACATCCTAAATTCAAACTTTATAAAAAGACTTTCATTTATTTAATGGTCAAATTTCCCTTTATTTAATTAACATTTTATTATAAATTCAACAATTGGATATCCCCAAATCGAAACCCTAGAATGTACTTGTAGACTAGATAGACTTAGACTTATTTGTTGCCTTATACATAGGGTAATACTTGGCAATCTATTGGGCTACACTCATACTATTCCTCAATACCTAACACTATACTAAGGTGAGTTTACGTAACCATGTTTATGCGATGCTTTATACTTGCAACATTTTATTTAAGCAATTCAACATGTATGTCTAGTTGTAAACTTTATTGCCTCATGAATTAGCCTACAACAGTTTCAACGAGTTTCAACATTACATAATCATTAGCTATGGCCAAGCCGACGATATTCAATAATAGATCTATTGGATTGACAACCCCACCCGGATACGCGTACCTCCTACATAGGTAGCGTGGGTGATTGTTATCGTTCCAACATATTACTAAGGTGAACCGTAGATGACGGGATGGACCTAAAACTAGTCGGAGGTTTGATTATGTCAATTCAACATATTATGCTATTCATGTAGACTTAAACTTACGATTGACATATGAATTGCTAGACTTTTATACTAAAACTATTTGCTTAACATGGATTATGTATTCTCACCAACTTCTAGTTGACCCCCCCCCCCCCATTTTTACAACTCAACAGGAAATAATGATGCATGAAGACTAGAGTGTTTTATGAAGACAATAAGGAGTCTATGCTTGCTTGATTCTTTGTGATGTATTAGATTTCCACATTTAAAACTCATTTTGTATTTCTATTTTTGGATATTTGCAATTTAAATTTATTTCAATTAAAATTTAGGTTACCATGTGCTACTATATACTCATTCTTACGTGACACCTCGATGTTTCCGCCATCGGTTGGGGTGTTACAGATTGGTATCATAGCCTTGGTTATAGGGAATTAGGTTATTAGAAAATAATCTAGACTATAACCTTAGGGACTTAAACAGTACTTGCTTCTCTTACTTGAAACCCTAATTGCTTCCCTAATCCTATCCTTATCCTATACCTTATATAACCCTAAGCCTACATGTGACTACTCTTATTCGTCTGCTGCAATCCTGATCCACCATTAGATTAATAGGACAAAATCCTCAGGTTTTAACCTGAACCCCCTTGAGATCTCGTCGAAGTTCTAGATTTTAATAACGAACACGTGCAATCTGGAAGGGTGAACGCCTGTATTCTGAGTCTTCTGTCTAGGCTGGCATTGCGCATATATCCCAATCAGACGAGGGACCCGGATGCCTACCTGGGAATTCTCGGGATGAGTGTTCACTGATAGGCTAAAGCATGTCTTCATATGTTATTAGAATTTAGAATCTTTGATAAGTCAACGTTTTCGTTTATTCGTTTTAAGTAATGAATAAATGATTACATTCCTTATATAATCTCATTCATTTCATTGTGTCTATTACAGATCATGCCTCCACGTCGCAGCACTCGCAACAGCAATGGTGAGAACCCCGAAGAAGGTGGTGACAACCATAACCATGACCAAGGTCCTAACCACAACAACAATGGTGTCGATGCACAACTGACTGCGATCATTTCTCAACAAATGGCGCAACAAATCGCAACTCTGGTTCCCAATTTACTAGCACAAGTCATCCAAATGAATGGCAACGGGAACGGTAACGGCAACGGGAACGGGAATGGCAATGGTAATGGAAATGGACCCCCAGCCTGTACCCTTAAGCATTTCAATTCTTGTAACCCTCCAAAGTTTAGTGGTGAAGAAGGAGCTACAGGACTCCTCCAATGGTTTGAGGGTATTGAGAATACCTTCATCAACAGTGAATGCCCCGACAACTTCAAGGTTCGTTACGCCATGAGTGTTCTTCACAAACGAGCACTCACTTGGTGGAATGAAGAAAAGCGCACTCGTGGGACCGAAGTTGCTCTTGCTATGACATGGGACCAAGTCAAGGAGGTCATGAAGGAAGAGTTTTGTCCTCGCAATGAGGTTAAGAAGGTTGAAGATGAGTTCCATACCCTAGCTCAAGATAGTGGGGAAAACCTTGCCTACAACACCCGCTTTCACGAGCTTAGCTTATTGTTGCCTCACAAAGTCACTCCCCTGCCGGTAGCCATCGATAAGTACATCGGTGGTCTGCCCATGCAAATCCAGGACACCGTTTGGGGAAGAAATCCTGCAACTTTGGAAGAGGCCAAACTTCTAGCGGCCACTCTTACTGATAATCACGTGAAGAACGGTACTCTCTTCCGCAAGGGCACTAAGAAGACGGTTGCCAAAGACACTCCACAGCCCGCAATTGAAGTCAAGCCTAAGACCTCAAGCAACAAAAAGCGCAAGGCTAGAAACTACATGGTTGCTGCTACTCAACCTGCTGCCCAAAACCAAGCCAAGAAGCCATATGGTGGGACTCACCCTCTTTGCAACACTTGTCAATACCATCATCTTCCTAGTAGACCGTGCCGCCAGTGTAATAACTGTAAGCGGTATGGACACTACACCAACGCCTGTCAAGCCCCTGCTGCCCAAAACAACCAAAACAACCAAAACAACCCAGCCAGAAACAACCCAGCTCCCAACCAACAAAACAACAGGCCTGCTCGTGGTCAATGCTACGAGTGTGGCAGCCCTGATCACTACATCAACAACTGCCCTAATCGTAACCAGAACCAAAACCGCAACCAAAACCAAAACCAGAACCACAACCAGAACCAAGGTGCTCGAGGTCGCGTCTACAATCTCAATGCTAACCAGGCTCGTGACAACAACGAAGTGGTGAATGGTACGTTCCTCATTAATAACCGCTATGCATCCATATTATTTGATTCGGGAGCTGATAAGTCATTTGTGTCACTGAAGTTTGAACCTTTACTTAACTTACCCCACACTAATCTAGAGGAACCTTTAGTGGTAGAGGTAGCTAATGGGAAGTCTATTTCGATCGACTCTATTATTTGTAACTGGTTGTTGAACCTCGACGATCATACCTTCTCTATCGATCTTATCCCCATGCATCTTGGAAGTTTTGATGTTATAGTAGGCATGGACTGGTTGTCAACCCATCGTGCCGAAATTCTGTGCTTTGAGAAAGTCATACGTATTCCTCTCGAATCTGGTGAGATTTTGAAGATCTATGGTGAGAAACCCTGTGGCGAGCTTAAGCTTATGTCTTGTACTACTGCCCAAAAGTACTTACGAAAGGGGTATACAGCCTTCTTAGCTAACGTGATAGAGAAGAAGGACAAAGGCAAAAGTATCCAAGACATTCCTATTATTCGAGACTATCCTGAAGTCTTCCTAGAGGATTTACCTGGTTTGCCTCCTGCTCGACAAGTGGAATTTAGAATTGACCTTGTTCTTGGTGCTAATCCTGTCGCTAAAGCTCCTTATCGTCTTGCACCCTCTGAAATGCAAGAACTCGCCAGTCAATTACAGGAACTTTCTGATAAAGGGTTCATTCGCCCTAGTTCTTCTCCATGGGGAGCCCCTGTCTTGTTCGTTAAAAAGAAGGATGGTTCTCTTAGAATTTGTATTGACTACCGTGAACTCAACAAACTCACCATCAAGAATCGTTATCCACTGCCTAGGATTGACGATCTCTTCGATCAACTTCAAGGAGCAACCCACTTCTCGAAGATTGATCTCCGTTCTGGTTATCATCAGCTTAGAGTCCACGATGAAGATATTTCCAAGACAGCTTTTCGCACACGCTATGGTCACTATGAATTCATGGTTATGCCTTTTGGATTGACCAACGCTCCCGCAGTATTTATGGATTTGATGAATCGGGTTTGTAGACCCTATCTCGACAAATTCGTGATCGTTTTCATCGATGATATTTTGATTTACTCTAAATCAAAATCCGATCACGAGCAACATCTTCACTCCATCTTGGGTCTCCTAAAGAAAGAACAACTGTATGCCAAGTTCTCAAAATGTGAATTTTGGCTTAAGGAAGTTCAATTTTTGGGACATGTCATTGATATGAACGGGATTCATGTTGATCCCGCAAAGATCGAAGCTGTGAAAAATTGGAGTGTTCCTCAAACTCCAACTGAAGTCCGTTCTTTCCTTGGTTTGGCTGGTTATTATCGTCGATTCATCGCCAATTTCTCCAAGATCGTTGTTTCTCTCACTACCTTAACTCACAAGGGTAAACCCTATGAGTGGGGACCAAAGCAAGAGGAAGCATTTGAAACTCTTAAGCTGAAACTCTGTGAAGCTCCTATCTTGTCCCTACCTGATGGTAATGATGATTTCGTGGTCTACTGTGATGCATCGAACCAAGGTCTTGGTTGTGTTCTCATGCAACGAGGAAAGGTTATTGCTTATGCGTCTCGACAACTCAAGACTCACGAAAAGAATTATACCACCCATGATCTTGAATTAGGCGCTGTTGTCTTTGCTCTCAAGATTTGGAGACATTATCTTTATGGGACCAAATGTGTGGTGTTCACGGACCACAAAAGTCTCCAAGATGTCTTCGACCAAAAGAATCTTAAAGAGCGAAATTCGCTACCATCCTGGCAAGGCGAATGTTGTGGCTGACGCACTTAGTCGTAAAGAGCGTATCAAACTCCAATGTGCGAGAGTTCGTACTGATCTTCAAGATCGCATTCTCCAGGCTCAACACACCTCAGTCACCCAAGGTAACATGTACGATGAAATGTCTTGTGGTGCTGAAACTCAACTTGAAACCAAACCCGATGGGCTACTTTATTTTCTCAATCGACTTTGGATTCCTGACCGTGATGATCTTCGTACTTTTCTCATAAACGAGGCTCATAAGTCTCGTTATTCTATTCATTCTGGAGCTGACAAGATGTACCATGATCTCCGTTATTCTTATTGGTGGCCTGGCATGAAGAAAGACATTGCTCTTTTCGTTGCAAAATGCCTCACTTGTTCAAAGGTCAAGGCTGAACATCAACGACCATCTGGTATGCTTAAACAACCAGAGATTCCTGTATGGAAATGGGAGAGCATAGCTATGGACTTCATCACCAAACTCCCTCGTACACCCAAAGGTTTCGACAGTATTTGGGTAATCGTCGATCGTTTGACCAAGTCAGCCCACTTCTTACCTATTCGTGAGAAGTATTCTGTAGAAAGGTTGGCAAAGATGTACGTAAGTGAAATCGTATGTAGTCATGGTATACCTTTGGACATTATTTCTGATCGCGATGGTCGTTTCACCTCTCACTTTTGGGATTCTCTACAAGATGCTTTGGGTACCAAGTTGAACCTGAGTACTGCTTATCACCCTCAAACAGATGGTCAGACTGAACGGACCATCCAGACACTTGAGGATATGCTCAGGGCAATGTTCACCCGACCTTCCATGTTTCGAATCTCAAGAAATGCTTAGCAGATGAGAACCTTCATGTCCCTCTTGAGGATGTGCAAATTGATGAAAGCATGCACATTATCGAGAAACCTGTCGAGATTGTTGATACTGCAAATTGATGAAAGCATGTCCCTCTTGAGGATGTGCAAATTGATCAAACTCAAGCGCAGTCGCATTCCGATCGTTAAGGTTCGTTGGGAATCTAAACGAGGCCCAGAGTTCACTTGGGAACGTAAAGACCAGATGAAGTCGAAGTATCTACATCTTTTTCCACCAGACTCTCCAACTCCAATTTCGGGACGAAGTTCCTAAAAGTAGGGGAGACTGTAACATTTCGCATTTAAACTTGTACGTTACATCACCATAATTAATAAAACGTCAAGTTCCGATATTCTTGTGTGTATTAATTATTTTGTCGCATTTTAGAAACCCTAATACTATATATATTATAAATATATATGATTAAAGCATAATAATTATCAAAAATAAAAGGTGCTTGGGCCGGGAATCGAACCCGCGCCCAAGACCGGGTCAACTACACACAACCATCAACCAGCTGGGCTGGCCAACTTATCTGTTCAAAACGCAGCGTGATATAATTATATTCTTGATTTGAAACCTTCACAGTTGACTTGAAAAGTCAACTGTGGAACGCGACTTGCCATAATCCAACATCATAACTCGTAATTGATTCATTTTTGGCATCCCTACACGATTATCGGCCATCAGTGACTAAGCAACACGCCAATTATCAATCAATTGTCCATCAATTAACCGAATACGCGTATACTAATGAATGCTTGGTCAATCCTTGCCAATTCGAACACTGAAGCCTCCACACTATAAATTGATCATCTGCGAGCCTTCACAACTCGCCAATACTCCTTTCTCAACCACCAATCTTCTTAATTATACTCTGCTCATTCATCTTGATCGTGATTTTGACTTTTTGATTGACCATTCAATCGAACTCGATACAACGTTGTAAGTTTAATGTTTTTTGTGGGTTTTGTTCATCGGCGTTCACACATCAATAGCCCCATGATTAATTGGGCTATTGATGAGTGAATCAATCAATTGCAGAAACTAGGGTTCGAACGTTTGTCTTGGGGATAAACTCATTTCTGTATCGAGTATTTATTTTAATCAAAACAGAATAAATCACAACCACTGGTCTGGACCAAGTGGTTGTGACTGATGCTTATAACCCCAGCCACCCGGGTTCGAGTCCCGGCCATGGCGCCCCTTTTTCATTTATTTTCATTTTTTAAAACAAACCAATTATATATATATATATACTACATTTAATCTTGTAAATTCGCTTTTAATTATTAAAACCTTTTTATAAATTCTAAAAAAATTATATTCAACAAATCTGATGTAAAAGTTTTACCCACAATTTTTAGTTTTCTGAAATTTATTTATTTAATATTTATAATAATTAAATCAATTTTATGCTATTATATTTATAAAAATCCATTAAAATATCAAAACAATTTTATAAATTTCCACAAAAATTATCCTGAGTTTGTACAATGATAAACTTTACTGAAAAGATTTTTAAATCTGAAAAATCATTTATTTTATATTTTAAATCAATTTTTGTTAGTTTTAATCATAATTAAATCATAATAAATTCAATTTTTATTATTTTTGCACCAAAATTTTATACAATTTATTTCTGAATAATTAGAACAGAAATATAATTTTTTAAACCAATAATTCTTTAATTTTTGTATTTTTAAATATTAAAGTTTAATTTTGGCAATTTGTAATAAATAGATTTAATAATCTATTTTAAAGAAAATAATTTTATAAAAATTATTTTTATACTTCAAACATATTATTGTGAACATCCTAAATTCAAACTTTATAAAAAGACTTTCATTTATTTAATGGTCAAATTTCCCTTTATTTAATTAACATTTTATTATAAATTCAACAATTGGATATCCCCAAATCGAAACCCTAGAATGTACTTGTAGACTAGATAGACGTAGACTTATTTGTTGCCTTATACATAGGGTAATACTTGGCAATCTATTGGGCTACACTCATACTATTCCTCAATACCTAACACTATACTAAGGTGAGTTTACGTAACCATGTTTATGCGATGCTTTATACTTGCAACATTTTATTTAAGCAATTCAACATGTATGTCTAGTTGTAAACTTTATTGCCTCATGAATTAGCCTACAACAGTTTCAACGAGTTTCAACGAGTTTCAACATTACATAATCATTAGCTATGGCCAAGCCGGCGATATTCAATAATAGATCTATTGGATTGACAAACCCACCCGGATACGCTTACCTCCTACATAGGTAGCGTGGGTGATTGTTATCGTTCCAACATATTACTAAGGTGAACCGTAGATGACGGGATAGACCTAAAACTAGTCGGAGGTTTGATTATGTCGATTCAACATATTATGCTATTCATGTAGACTTAAAATTACGATTGACATATGAATTGCTAGACTTTTATACTTAAACTATTTGCTTAACATGGATTATGTATTCTCACCAACTTCTAGTTGACCCCCCCATTTTTACAACTCAACAGGAAATAATGATGCATGAAGACTAGAGTGTTTTATGAAGACAATAAGGAGTCTATGCTTGCTTGATTCTTTGTGATGTATTAGATTTCCACATTTAAAACTCATTTTGTATTTCTATTTTTGGATATTTGCAATTTAAATTTATTTCAATTAAAATTTGGGTTACCATGTGCTACTGTATACTCATTCTTACGTGACACCTCGATGTTTCCGCCATCGGTTGGGGTGTTACATGGGGCTCGGGAAATAGGGGCCGCACCTGGAGCAAGTTCAATACCGAATTCGACCTGACGATAAGGCGGAAGACCAGGTAAATCTTCAGGAAATACATCAGGAAAATCACGAACGACAGGAATATCTTCAATCTTCTTCTCTTCCCCTGACGAAAACGAAACATGTTCCAGAATGACATAATACCCCTTCCGAAGATACTTATAGGCTTTCATACACGAAATGATACTCAAAGGGACCCCGCTCTTCTCACCGTGCACCAACAGAATTTCTCCATCAGGGAGAGGAAGTCGAATGACTTTATCAAAACAAACGATCTCAGCATGATACAAAGACAACCAATCCATACCCACGACAACATCGAAACTACCCAAGGTCACCGGCATAAGGTCAATAGGAAAAGAATAACCCAACAATTCAAGGCGACACTACCTAAGGACGTGCGTCGCTTCGACTTTCTTTCCATCAGCCAATTCTATCAAGTACTTAGCCTCTAAAGGTGTAGGTACCCTATCAAGCAATTGACTAAACCCAAGAGATAAAAAACTCTTATCGGCGCCGGAATCGAAGAAAACCGTAGCATAGCGATTATCAAGAAGAAACGTACCAGTAACAGTGTCAGGATCCTGTCGAGCCCCGCTCGAACCAATCACAAAGGTGCGAGCATTCCTGCCTCCGCCCCCATTGTTTCCATTACCCGACCCGTTCTTCCCAGCCTCGCCCTGCTTCAACTTGGGGCATTCACGCTTGTAGTGACCAAGCTCACCACAATAATAGCACCCCTGTTTACCCTGGTTTCCCTGGGGAGCAGCAACCTGAGGAGTCGGAGTAGGTGTAGCAGGTGGGTTCCGGTTACCCTGAAGATTAACCCTGCAATCCTTTGCCGGGTGCCCAAGCTTATGGCACATGTGCAGCGGTTTCTGTCCTCACAACGACCGTTGTGGTGAAACCCACACCGGTCACATTTCGGCAATTTCCCAGTATAACCCCCCGGTTTCTGCTCAGTCGACGGTCCCCCAACATCAGACCTCTTCACCTGCTGAGGCTGAGCTAAACTCGAGCCTTTACCCACACCTTCCCATTTTCGCTTGTTGCTCTCAGGAGCCTTCACAGCAGCGCCTCGAGGAGGCAAGACCCCTTCAGCCACCTTCATATTGGTCAACCTGTGAGCCGACCGAACCACCTCAGAATAAACAGTAAGATTACCCGCAGCTACCAACCTCGCAACCTCCGGCACCAACCCAGCAACATTATGTTCAATCCTCCGGTATTCCGGTGTGTGCAAATCAGGGCACAACACTGCCAACTCATTGAGCCTAGCAGTGTAAGATTCAATCTCAGATCCCACCATCTTGTGATTCTAGACCTCGTGTTCAAGCTTCTGGATCTCATCCCTTGGGCAGTACTCATTTTTCAAAAGCTGACCGAACTCTGTCCAGGGCATAGCATGAGCTTCCCCGATTCCCATGGTCTGGGTGGTGGAGTTCCACCAAGTCAGAGCTTGACCCTCCAGGGTCGCAGAAGCATATTTCACCCGGTCGCCTTCCGGGCAACTGCACATCGAGAAAACCGACTCAATCTTCTCTAGCCAGCGGAGCAGTCCCACAGCCCCTTCAGTTCCACTAAAAGCGTGGGGCTTGCAATCCATAAACTTCTTGTAAGAGCACTGGGGTGGAGGGGGATTGACAGCACCACCTGGAACAGACACATAGGTGAAAATCAAGAAAAGGTACAGGACCCTAGAACAAGGTAGGATAGGTGGGAATTGACGTACCACCCATAGCATTATGAGCAGCTTGGAATGCAGCCAAGGCAATGTTCACGTGTTGCTGCATCAGGTTATCCAATTCCGCTTGGGTCATATTAACGTTCCCACGGCCACCGCCGCCACCACGGCCTCCAGCACGAGTGCCAGCACGGCCGCCTCTGCGACCTCCACGAGCTCCCGACATCTTCTGTCACAACATGAAACAAAAGATTTAGGCTTGCCCGTGGTACAACCCATTAAGAATTTTTAAGGAACTAGACCGAGCCCAATTCGGGTCCATCCGTTCAAACACAAAGTCCACTAGGGCTCCCATGCATCACAGTTTATAATCTCGTGTGCACCCGACATGATAAACTGTTCTACATGGTCCTCCATGCGTGCTTTAAGTTTGAAGTTCAAGTCACCGAAAACTAGCGCCCAATCATGATATCATCATAAGTATAAGTATAAGATAGTATGCATAAGAACAAGCGTGTCCATTAGGGGATAGAAGGGAGATGTCCGAATCCCCGGACAGATCTCGGGAGTATGCCGAAGCTGCCCCAATGTACACCGCCGTTGAGAAAGTTCAATAGTATATCATTCGCCGTCGAATCATGGTAAGGATGGGTCAAGGGATAGAATGATAAGGAGTAAACAGATGATGTAGCGTAGAAGATGATGACACCGACACCCCCGACAAGTCTTATTGTTACCCACATGTTAAGACTCGACTATCTGTGACCGTCTAGTGTGTGCGACTCAGTTATAGACTAGACTCTACATGCAGTCCTAGTTCACTATAACCGTTGGCTCTGATACCAATCTATCACACCCTCAAATTCCACATGCGGGGTTTTACCGCGAGGCGCATGACACACCAGGATCTCAGTCAACGATCACAATAAACATACAACAAACATGCATTCATATATATATTTTTAAAACCAAAATATCATGGTTTGAGCTGTAAACCAGCAGCGGAATCATTTCTTGTTTACAACCAAAAGACATATCATTGTTTACAAAACATTGTTTAATATGCTTCAAAATATTAGACGCTGTGCATGACTTCGTGCGCCTAGCCCATTGACAGCTACCTTAGCGACCTGAGAAAACATGCCAAAAATGTCAACATATAATGTTGGTGAGCTCACAGGTTTTCTTTTATAAAAGTGTTGTTACCAGTTCACAAACATCATTCCCGTTAATACTATGTCATAAGAACGTTAGCTAGACATTAAGTGTTTTTACTACTACGGTTGGGAACCCATTACTAAACATGTACCAAAAGATGAATCCAGCCCAGATTGACTGGGTTACCGATGCCTCGATAACGCGAGAGTTAGAGACAATATGCACCCGCCCGGCATCCCCGCCGTCGAGTGGGGTTTGTGAGGCCCAATAGATCTATCCACATTTCCCTCGTTGTGCATTCCCGCACATTCATGGTTTCCCCCTGAGACTTTCCATAAAAGTCGTATAGTAACATAAAGTGCCCATAGTATAACATGACCTTTAATAAGTTCGTACGTAGCATGTTTCTCCCGCGAAAGCAAAACAGTAAAAGTGGGGCTGTGAAACTCACCTTAGATTGCGTTACTTGAAAACAGTTAAGTAATTACACTATAATAGTCCCAAATAGCGGCGACCTATCATAAGATGTGTATAAGTACCCGGACTAATAACCCGCGGGTTAACTAGTCCCCGAATGTCCAGACCATGACCGTAAACGTTTGAAAACACCTTTGACTGTTAAACCAACCGTACCAGACAAGACTCGACACCCCATTGGTGACCCGCCATCTCACGTGTTAGACAAATACAAGACATCATGCAACATATGCAATTACACACTTAATACGCGCAAGAGTTCACCTAGTCTAGCATAATGTTCAATTAACGCATAAACAGGTCCGAACACGTGTTACTAAGTCATTGGGCGTATCCCGGAGTTCCTATCATGTTCCTAGGTGTCAAATCATGTTCCGGGATGTCAAAATACGTTTACGACAGCAGTACACGCGATTAGGAAACTTACATGCGAGTAGGAAAAGTCAACTAGTGAATAGGGAGGTCAAACTGGCGAGTAGGGTGCTATTCGCCTGATGTATCAGGCAAATAGGCTGTAATCGCCTGATACATCAGGCGAGTTGAGCCCTATTCGCCCCAAGAACTGCTGTCGCGCGTTTTCGCGCGTTAAACCCTTCAAATCAGATCCGAAACATGTAAAAACACCCAATATCAAAACTAAACTATTAGCCAACCCATTCCAAGCAAAAACCCCCAATTTATCTCTGCTCTAACGGCCTTGGTGCGATTATTTCCAAAAATGGCAAAATACTAGGTTTCATTAACTATGAAATCTTTCCTTAAGTAGTAAAGATCAGATTACACCTCCTACAACTTGCAATTCATCATCCCTATGTTATAGCATCATTCTAGCATGATTCCTAACCATAAACAAGCAATGAATCATATCATAACATCCTAATTCTTCAAGAATCACCCAAATGGGTCAAAATGCATACTTTCATCTAAACACTATAACAATAGCTTAAACTCATAGATAATCATCCTAACAACTCCTACACATCAGAAGTACATCAAATTCATGGAAACATTCATGTTATAATCACCAAAAATCATTAACTATGAAATCTTTCCTTAAGTAGTAAAGATCATATTACACCTCCTACAACTTGCAATTCATCATCCCTATGTTATAGCATCATTCTAGCATGATTCCTAACCATAAACAAGCAATGAATCATATCATAACATCCTAATTCTTCAAGAATCACCCAAATGGGTCAAAATGCATACTTTCATCTAAACACTATAACAATAGCTTAAACTCATAGATAATCATCCTAACAACTCCTACACATCAGAAGTACATCAAATTCATGGAAACATTCATGTTATAATCACCAAAAATCATCATATGCATCAATACTTTACATATAGCAAGTATTATGGTGTAGACTTGTTTTAGAACTCATTTCCAAGGTTTTTAAAGACTTATTCTTATCAAAATAAGGTCTGGACTTTTGGGGAACCAAAACAATAACATTACAAAGGTTTAGGATGAAGAACACACCTTGGATTTTATCAAAGAAAGGTGTATAAGCTTGGAAATGGTGAGTTTTGAAGCAAAACAAGTTCCAGAGGTGTTTCAAGGTGTGTGGGAGGCTTAGGATAAGTTAGGGTTGCACAAATGGTGTTTGGGGAGTCAAGGGTTGTATTTATAGATGTTTTGACTCGTGCACATCGGATCAGGCGAGTAGGAGAGCAGTTTAGGCGAGTAGGGATTTTAATCGCCTATATACTGGCGATTAGAGCCCTAATCGCCTTCAGCATCCCTCTAATCGCCTATACAGGTGGCGATTTGGAGCTCTCCAGGCTCCTAATAGCCTGTATGGTTCCAGAACAGGTTTTTGGCGCGTTAAACACTATTTTAACACATATAAACACGTATTCACATACCGACAAGTCACATAATGATTACAAACACGTAATGCACGATAACTAACACGTTTACGTCCGGCGATTCCACGAATCACCAATCCGTGTACACATGGTTATGGACCGACTCCCGATGATCCCGCGGATCATCGTAATGACTCCCGATAATTCTCAGAATCATCGTAACGACTCGACTGACCCAGTTAAGTACGTAATATGCATGACTCGCTAAGGTAGACTTACTAGTTTAGTCAATGTTACTAACCTGAGTTTGCCGGGTGTCACAAAACCGGACGAAAAACCGATAATCTAACAATACTAACCGAACCAAGGAACTAATTGTTTAATAAGATTAATTAATTGATGACCTTTGATTTCAGTTTCGGTTGAGGCTAATAATCGAACTTAAGCGAACCATACACACCCTTAGAAGTGTTTGTGTTCCCCGCTGCATCGCGCGGGCACTCTAGTAGTTCATATATTAAGCGTTTTGAATGGCGATTGACGTATTTTTAAAATGTTTTGAAATTTAATTTAGTTTAATCCTTCTGTTATGCGACCCGACACGAATCGGACAAAAACTTTGTTAATATTTAGCATAGGCAACCGACCTCTAAATATTTCTGCATCTCACGAAAAAAACATCTGGTCCGTCACTGATCCCTTCCATGATGTAAAACATCGCCGTAGAATTCAAAATACATTGACGTCCAGTTGTCTATTTTATAATGGGTCTGCTGTGACTTTTTCTTTAATTCAATTTGGGCTACCGATTGGACTAAACAAAAGAAAGAGCTTTAATTGTTACTTGGATTGCTAATTATATGGGCGGCATGTCGCCACAAATTTTACAATCTATATTAGTGGGCTGAGGGTTTTTATATTAAAAACATCGGCCGAGACTTTGCATTTAGATGTGAAGTTGGTACATTTGACTAAAAATGGAGTTGATGATTTAGTTTACACACATTTTTGGACAGGAGTTGTCATATATTTTGTTAATTTGGTCTGGAGGGCTGTTGAGATTTATTTTGGTTCCAATTATAAGACAAGTGTTGGTACAGAGTTTTGAATTGGACCATTAAAACAATAATTTTTGGTCCGGTTCATATTTGTTCTCAAACAATATATGGATTTTGGAACAATACGAGTTATTTACGTCACACCGTAAAGTTCCACTTGTGCGGTTTTACCGCGAGGCGCGTGACACACTAGGATCCAAGTCAACGGTCACAATAAACGACAACTATATGCATAAAATATGTAAGCCAAACAATGCACTTTTATAACACTAAAGCGTAACAGCGAAAGCTGAATAATGTTTACAACTCAAAAACAGTAATAACGAAAGTCTGAAAATTAATTAAACATGAAACTGAACCCTAGACGCCGTGCAAGACTCCATGCGCCTATTTCTTGGACTGCTACCTTAGCGACCTGAGAAAACATGCTAAAAATGTCAACATATAATGCTGGTGAGTTCACAGGTTTTATAATAAATCGTTTCCATATGTTTTGAGAGATCAATCCCGTTACTACTATGTTATGCGTACGTTAGCTAGACGTTATGTATGTTACTACTACGATTGGAAACCATTACTGACATGATACCAACATGAAACCGCCCGAATGAACTACCTTCATCCATGGTACGATGATCGAGACAATATGCACCCGTCTGACGTCCAGTCGACCAGAGAGGGGAAGGTCACACCCAATAGATATATCCATATTCCCCCGTTGTGCAAACCCGCATATTCATGGTTTCCCCGGGATTTAGCATGAATCCTATAGTAAACAAAAGATAGCCATGGTATAACATAATCTTTATGAATCAAAATGTGTAGCATGTTTCTCCCCCATGAGAAAGTGTGTGAAAGCGGGGCCGTGAAATTCATCTTAAGTTGCGTCTTCTAATCGAAAGAATAACCGAGACGAACTGATAGTCCCAACTACCGACGACCTATCATAATGTATGTATAAGTGTTTTGACTAATAACTCGTGGGTTAACTAGTCCCCGATTGTTCAGATCATGACAACGTATGTTTGAAAATGTGGTTGAACGTTGACCTGACAGACCCGACATCCCGTTGGTGACCCGTTACACTAGTTGATCAAGTACATATAGTTTACAGGCAAGAATTACACATAAAACACTTAGTTTGCATTAACTTTCCATTTCTGCCGTCGAAACGTCAAATGAAAGTTTGTAAATTTGTTTTCTGCTCTTAAGTTGGGTCGAATGGGTTGCTGGAAACTGGGTCGACCATATTGTTGGGTCGAATGAGTTTTATTTGGTTGGTTCGACCCAATTGCTGCAAACAATCATCAAACGGACAAAATCTCATCAAAACAGTCCGAAAACATCACTAAAAGTCACAAATCACAGCAGTTGACTATGCATTTCCTAACCACATGCAACCATACCATTTTCACATACAAATCCGCCCATTTCAAATAGCAATCACAATCTTTCCCAAAATGGCATATTATGAAAATGTCAGATCAATTGCATGAAATCTTTAACCAAACTCGAAACTATCAGATTATCACCATATACAAATGTATTAAGCACGAATTAACGCGTACAAATGAATCCCCAATCTTATCATCATCATCATCATCAATATCAATAAGAATAAACCCTAGATCTATCATAAAACCCCCAAAATGGGTGAAAATCCATCAAACATCAATTAAACCTCACAACATCTATAAATCATCCTCCAAAACAGTCCTAAATCATTAACATAACATCTATTCATCATTTAATATCATATAAAACATAAAAAAATCATTTAACATCATTATCATTGGGGGTTTTGTAAGAAACTCATTATTAATGAATAGATTTAGTTTAGAAAGATGTTAGAAAGGTTTTAATCCATGAAAACTTGTTTGAATCAGATATGGACACTTAGGGTTTGATAAAAATATATGAAACTTGATTAAAAAAGGTTTAGATGATGAACACACCTTGATTCTTCATTTGTTTTTGGCTTAGGATCTGAAAAATGAGATCAAAAACTCCTCCCTGCAGGTTTGGGGTTGAGAGAGAGCACTTGTGTCACACCCCGAAAATCCTTGTGGGTTGATCTTTTTAATACTACGCAGCGGAATATATACTTCTAAGACTCTTTGAACTCCAAGCGCCATTTCTAAGACTCTTGGGTTTCCAGTTCCAAGATGTTTGCCTATTCCTACCATGCCATTGCCAAAATCTAAACCTGAAAGAAATACTTAAAGACGTCAACATAAAGTTGGTGAGTTCATGGTTTTATATTTGTACTTTGTAAACCCATTTTCAATGACGTGATTTCTTCCCATAAATCACCCAATCTGACCATCCTGTTCAATAATGAGATTTCTTCCCATAGTTTAAAATGTATTTGTAAGTGCATTATTCATGTATGTCCCCAGCTAGTGATCCAGTACTGAATGTCGAAGGTTCAGATAATCAGAAAACGACCAAGACTTTAACCTAAAGATACATTCGACCAGTCGAGTGGTCGAATGTAGTTTACCTATAGTCAAATGTAGATTGAATGTTGAAGAAGGCTTCATTCGAACCCTTAAAGGGTCGAATGAACACCTTCGACCATACAAAAGGGGCGAAGGTGGAAGCTTATAAATAGGGAAAAGTTAGTTAATTTGTAAGATAGTTATCATTTGGAGCTTTTCCCTAGTTTGTGTGTGTGTGATATTCTCTGTATTAGGTCTAGGTTTTAATTGAAATTGTTGATATTTTGATCTAATACAAAGAGTAAAGTTATGGAAATTGCTCGGTGATTCGTTATTTGTTTTCATTACGTTCGTTACGATTTGTTTCTGAATCATTTTGCACGATCGGAGGGGATTCCGCACCCTACGGTTGGTATTCGTGAGATCACGGTTCGTGATTACGATCCTAAACGAATTCACAAGTGGTATCAGAGCATAGGCTCGATTTCACGATTGCAAATTGATCTGAATTGATGAAAATAGATTAGAATTCTGGTTTAAAGATCAAAACCCAAGAAATTTTGAAGCTTTTCATAAAAACATGGTTTTTGATTAAATTGGAGTTGAATTTGATGTTGTTTTCAAAAATCCTTTCACAAATGTTTGTCTAAATTCAAATCCGAACAAAACCTATCAAATTTCATTACATTTGGTGAAAATTTTGTCAAAAACTGATCAGATTCGTGTTCTTGAGGTTGAAGATGATGAACAGACGTGAAACGGTCGAATGTGAAATTTGAGGGTCGAACCTAGCCTTTTCTGGTCGAACGTGAAGTGTATTTTGGTCGAATTTAGAAAGTTTTAGTGTGTTGTTGTTCATTCGACCATAAGTGGTACATTCGACCAATCGGGTGGTCGAAAGTGGATTAACTTGGTCGAAAGTGAAACAAGTTTGTTATTTTCCACATTTGAGTCTTTAGAAACGGTCGAACCTGAATTAATTTCTACATTCGACCACACGACATTTGAAAAGGGTCGAACGTAGAATTTGATTTTCAAAGATTTTCATTTTTGAGGTCGAACCAAGACAGAGGTACATTCGACCCTTGTAAAAGGTCGAATAAGACTGGTTACTTCCACATTCGAACCCACGAATTTTTGGATAATATTTTTCAAATTTTAAGGTGTAAAAAAATTTCGAAATAATTTTTGATGAAAAAATGATAAATTACTTGGCTATGTCAAGAACTGACGACTAGATAAAAGCTGCAATGCAACAAAAGCTTACATGGGAACAAGTTGTTGCATCTAAGATTCAACAATCTGTACACGACCAGCTGTGCAACCAACTGATAAAATGGTTAATGTGAATGATAAATTACTTGGCTATGTCAAGAACTGACGACTAGATAAAAGCTGCAATGCAACAAAAGCTTACATGGGAACAAGTTGTTGCATCTAAGATTCAACAATCTGTACACGACCAGCTGTGCAACCAACTGATAAAATGGTTAATGTGAATGAGTGTGTTAACAGAGAAAGTGTTAAAAGTAATGTTGTGTGTTTTGTCAAACAAATGGGAAATGATGATTCAAGTGAATTTTCAAAGAGTGATTTGAGTTCTGATACTAGTTCAGAACAGAGTGAATCAAGAGGAAGTGATGCATCAAATGTTGATGAAAATTCTAATAATGGTTCTGAGAATGGTAATAATTCAGACGCTGAGGTAAAATTTAATGCTGAATGTGCTAATTCTTCTGATTGTGTCAAATTGAAAAATGAAGTGCTGAAACTTCTTGAGGACAAACAGAACTTAACAAATAAACTTGAAAGATTTCAAATTGAAAATAAAATTTTGGCAAATAATGAAAGAAATTTTATGAATCAAATTGAATCTTTTAAGAAAGAGATTTCAGAACTTCATAACACCATTTCAAAGAATAATTCCACATCAGAGTTAGAAATCACAACACCTTGTGTTGTTGATCCTGATTCTGAGGTGAAATCTGTGTTTGAAGAGAAAACTGAAAATGAGGTAGAAATTTCAGAACCTGAATCTGAAAAGAAACCCATATTCAAGTTTCCTGAAGGAGTTGAAGGATCCTATATGTTGGTAGGACAGGACAAATTGATTTTCAATTAAGATTTTCCAATTGATAATATCGAACAATCGTTACTTAAATGTATCTTTGTCGATAATAATGATTTGATAAATCAATTTAGAAATCAATTTGATCATTTACATTTTGAATTCAGTCCTAACCAACATGAAAATAAAATAGATCAGTCTGGAAATAAAAAGAAAAATCAAAAGACAAAAAGACCAAAACCAAACAAATCGAAAGGTAATGATCAGATGAAAAACTCTTATCATAAGAATTCGAAAAGTTTTTCATCTAGAACACATGACTTTTATGATTCTCAAAGTCACTCTCGATTTGATGGTTATTGGAGAAACAACTCACCACAGTATTCTCATGGTTATGTTGAATGGAGAAGCTGTTTTGAATGTGGTGAAGTTGGTCATATTGCTGCTCATTGTCCCTACTGGTATTGGGTTGAAGGGCATGTATGTGATTTTGTGAAATATAGGTCTTGTTATAACTGCGAAGAGTGTGGGCATTTAGTTGCTGCCTATCCGTATGTTAAACAGAAAAAGACCGAAGTGAAATTTGCTAAAAATTCAAGCAATGTCAAAAAGCCTGTATCCTCAAAACCAATCAAGAAACAAAAGGTGAAACAAGTTGTGTATGACAATTGAAACAAGATTGCCTTGAACAAAAATGTAGATAGTGAACGGGTTGCTAAGGTAAGGGGGAGTTCTAAGGCTAAGCCAAAGAATAAATCTAAACCTGGATTTTCATCAGTTAAGTCTGAGAAGATTCCAAACAAAGTTCAGAAGCAGGTGTCAAACATGAAACTTGAAAAGTCAAAAATCAAAACGATTTCAACAAAATCTAAAATAAACTCTGAAGGTGTTTGGAAACCCAAATCACTTTCTAAATCAATAGCAATTTCTACTTCAAACCAATCCATTGAAAAACCAATTGATTTTTCAAAAGGAGAATGGATTGATGTTCCGAGGATTGATGACCTTGGACGACCCATCATTGTGAAGGGATGGGTGCCTCTCTTGTGCTAATTGTTTAACAAGTGTGTAGATTGTTCCAGACAGACCTATTAGCTATTTTTAATAGTTGATAGTGGAGCATCTGTATACAAGCTATTTATTGGAGAGGTGAAGGTCAAAAGAATAGATATTGAAGAAGGAAAACATGATTTCAACAGAGAGGAGAGTGTTTGTTGTTTGTTTCATACTTGTGAAGCCGGAAAACGTTGTAATCTCATGCAATTGCTTTCAGGTTTTGGATTTCTACAACAGATGCGACAAAACGGTTTATTCTAAACTCTCTTATCTTTGTTAAAGATTTTACTAATTTAAAAGATCTTTGTTAGTAAAGTAATCTGAGTGAGAAAATGGATTTTGAAACTCAATGAATAAACCGCATCGGATATCATTTTATTTTGTTTTTCTTCAAAAGTATAAAAATCCAAAAATATGCTTATTTTTAGATTTTTAGGGGGAGAAAATTTCAGAAAATCAAAATTAAAAAAAATAGAAAATAAAAAAATGAGTTTTCCTAGTGAAAAAGAGAAGATGATAGTACATCAGTGGATTGTCAGACTACTTTGAAAACAAAATGAATTGATAAACATTGAGTAGCCACTACAATTATATATTGGTAGGCTTGAAATCTAAGGTTAATGTTCAGCATGGTGATATAAACCTAAAAAACATTAACTGATAATCATGTGGATCAACGTCTCGTTGGCATATGGTCTTAGTACCGAAATTTCGTTTGATAGATTGCCAAAATCGGAGGTTTCTTGTCGTTATATTGAAAGTTATCTGGGGATAGCCTAACTGATCTTTTGTCGTATTGATTTACGGACCTAGATCAGTCAGGGTATCTTAATAAAAGATCTTTAATGACAAATCCTTAAGTTACCGAATGAGGAACTTAACATGTGTGATGATAATCAAAGATTATCTAATGCATCGTATCAGTACCATGATGAAAATCATGTATGATATTAGTCCTCACCCTGGTTGAGTGCATAAGTCGCTTTGAAGCATTTATTTGCTGACCTGTCACCGATGTGCCTCATACCTTGTAACTAACGGATAACTACAATATAATCACGCGTTACGATGAAACTTTGTGCAATTCTTGATACGGGAATGTGTAGTGTGTGCGGGGACCATAGATTTTTCAGTATCTAATATTACCATAATGTATCTGAAGTGCTGAACAATGAATAATGATTTTGAGTTTAAGTGGACAAACATACTGGTAATGGTTGTAGGATGCTCTATGTCAAAAACAGAAAATTGATCAAAAAGAGTTTTGATTGACTGTTTCAATACTGATATGATCCTCTTACCGGAAAATTCACAAAAATATGTTCAGTTTACTTTTATGCAATTCCATTTAAAAATTCAAAAAGATTTTTGGTGTGTTTTAGCATAAACTTTGAAAAATCAAAATGTTTGTTTCAATTTTAGTTTCGATAACCGATGTTGGGATACTTAATATGAAAGCTTAGATGCTAGAGAGTTGTAAAAAGGAAATCAAATTGCAAATTTTCAAGTTTTTGGTGCAAATGAAAAATGTTTAATAGTTCAGGGGGAGAACTATTGAGGGTCAAAAGGAATGTGAAGAGTACTTCTGAGATTTTTGTCGTGTCTAATGCTGGTTGTAGTTTGTGCAGTTTTTAGTAAAATTTTCTGCAGAATCAAACACAACAGGTGCACTGCTCAAGATTCTTCGACAAAGTGTGTAACTTAACAAGACCCAAACCTGAACATCAGGATCACCAGAACAACAGAAACTAGTCAGAGATTGTTAAAGAAAAGATTGAAGATCGAAGAATTCAAGGTTGATTTCTGTCTTCATCTCTGGACCAACAAAAGACAAAACCAAGATTTTTTGAGTCTGTCTGAGATTTCAAAGCTTACTGCAGAGATAGACACGAACTTCGACACAAACGTGCATGAAAATGGAAAGTTTTCAATTCGTTCAAGATAATCATTGCAAGACTTGAAGAATTGATAGTTTTCTGATTTGGTACATCACTGGCTAGGTCCAAGGGGGAGATTGTAAGTGCATTATTCATGTATGTCCCTAGCTAGTGATCCAGTACTGAATGTCGAAGGTTCAGATAATCAGAAAACGACCAAGACTTTAACCTAAAGATACATTCGACCAGTCGAGTGGTCGAATGTAGTTTACCTTTGGTCGAATGTAGATTGAATGTTGAAGAAGGCTTCATTCGAACCCTTAAAGGGTCGAATGAACACCTTCGACCATACAAAAGGGGCGAAGGTGGAAGCATATAAATAGGGAAAAGTTAGTTATTTTGTAAGATAGTTATCATTTGGAGCTTTTCCTAGTTTTTGTGTGTGTGATATTCTCTGTATTAGGTCTAGGTTTTAATTGAAATTGTTGATATTTTGATCTAATACAAAGAGTAAAGTTATGGAAATTGCTCGGTGATTCGTTATCTGATTTCATTACGTTCGTTACGGTTTGTTTCTGAATCATTTTGCACGATCGGAAGGGATTCCGCACCCTACGGTTGGTATTCGTGAGATCACGGTTCTTGATTACGATCCTAAACGAATTCACAGTATTTAAAAGCAGAAGTAGTAAAACAAAACATTCTATGCCAACATGTTTTTATAAAATAAAAAGCGATTGTCGCATTTACAGGTTTTAAAGCAACTACTCATATTTCTTTAGCTTTCAAAACAAAAGGCGTATGATTTCCGTATTACTAGAATAGAACTATGTAGGCTAGCTAGGTCTTACAAGCATATGATGTATCCTAAGACTCCTAACCAATCCATAACTGCTGTTCCACTCACCGTGAGAGGAACATTTGGAGTTTATGTTCATTCTTTCAATTAGATCCCATAAAAACAACACCTTGATCATGAAAACGGGGGAGTCAACCCAATAGTACTACAACATAAACAACGGCCTTTTCTGAAGGTTAATGATTAGATGTGCTGAGAGTGTATTGGCAACCCGTCAGTTGGCAACCCGTCGGTACACACTGGTGTCACATTATTTGAACGTATCCACTGGTGCACAAACCAAAGGGCATCATATATTCTATATTTCTAGTTTATTCATCATACCCGTATGTTAATCCCCCCTAATTGTTAAGATGTCTTGAAAACATTTAAATGAAAAGGGGTCGAGAAAAACATATAATACCATTTATCCATTTAATACCAATTTGTATCTTCCCGTACAAATTATCCATTTTATACCAATTTGTATCTTCCCGTACAAATTATCCCTTTTTGTATCAATCTGTACAATGCAATGCAATTTATCTCCTTTTATACCAATCCGTATAATCAAATCTTTGTTACGTTTTATAGTAAACAGGTTTTCATAAAACAAGTATGTCTTCCACCCCGAAAACAGTTATAAAACAGTAAAAAGTGGGGGCATGAACTCACCTGAATATTCCTGCTAAGTTAGCTATCAACGCTTGAATCATAAGCTACTATTTTGTGTCCTAATTACCAACAAAGACACCTTAAGATCTAACACGAAAAGCATATTATCCAGCTATCTAGATTCGTATGTACGAATCCGAGTCTAGAAAGTGGTGTGACTCAACGAACCAATCACGACTTATTTAGGTGTTAACATACGACGTATTACTCAAGTTGCGCACTTGTTACCACTCGTGTGTAACCTACGTTGGACTTAGTGCTACGAAATGTATAGCTCATCTTTAATCATAGAATCGGATAAATATATTCATTTTGTACATTTGTTTCTAGGAAAGTATATTGCACTCGTTGTGCTCTGGATCTTATAAAATTTCGACAGAGTTTCCTCTGTTTTTATACAATCCAGACAACACAAGTTGTCTATAGTTTACCCAAAAATCAATTACAAATACATATCGTTCAATATTTTTATCATATTTCCATCGAACGAGACTTTATACATTTCGCCATTTTTATATAAATTATACTTGTATAATTATGTACATCATAATTTATATATAAGTATATATAGATATAATTATATAATATAGTCCAACGGTCCAGTCCAATATACAATATTATCAAATTCGTCTTTAATATACGATATTACTTATTATATAATCAATGTCAGTTCGTTTCGTGAGTCACGATAGTTTCGTATCTATAATATATATATACCCTTATATATATATATACTAATAATAATAGCAACAAATCAAGATAATATACTGTATAATATACGCATGCATGTCCGATGTTGACCAGATCTGACCGAACTCATTCCGAACCAGATCTGACCAAAAACACTTCTAACCGCGCCTCAAATCTGATCCATCTTCAAATCCTTTACACCCGGGACCCGAACCCGAGCACCAAACTGAACCCGAACATCCTTATCATCATCATCAAGCAACATGCAGACCAAGATCTATGAACATAACCAAGATCTGGCCCGGACACGAACCCGACTCGAGACCCAAACCTGACCCGAGCATTTTTCAGATCCAAACATCAACATGCAACCAAAAACCATCTACCACAACCATAACCTGACCCAGACCCGAGCCCCATCGGACCCGAGCCGGAGCCAACCCAGCCGAACCATCACCTCCGACAACCACCACCATTGCCGGACACCACCTGAACTCACCAAACAACAACCTGACCAGCCCCAATCGGACCAAACCCGAGCCAAATCCTGCCACCACGCCACTCGATCCAACATGCAGCCCCAAATCGGGCCTTAGTACAGCCGCCGCCATCATCTTCCTCACCACCACAGCTGAACACCTCTGCCTCCGCGTCACCTCTTAAACTGACGCCGCCCTGCTCCCTTGAACCACCACCACGTCGCCGCCCCTCCCCTGCTTCTGCCCCTCGGTTCCAACAACAACACGCCGCCGCCGCCACCATAGGAGTGGAGGTCGGCCGGCTTCTGCCACAGGAAAGAGAGAGAGAGACGAGTGAGGGTAGAGAGAGAGAGAGTAGAGAGAGAGAGCTAGAGAGAGTTTTGTGTGTTTGAGAGGATTTCTTGGTGTATTGGCTGCCATATGAAGAAGAAGGAGAATGATCCCTTTTTATACTAGGGTTCAAGTTAGGTAGGTGAATACCGCGTACCGAACCCGTTATAACGTAAAACGTCTCGTTTTAGATTTAGGCTCGATAAATAATTATAAAACTTAGTCGGTTTTGTTCGTAATCTTAAATAACTTTAAACCGATAAAAAATATAATTAATATCGGTATCCTACTCGTTCTTTCGGAGCGCCCGTTTGAATCGCGTTATCCTAACCGGTTACCGTGTCCTCCATTTAAACGACCCGATAGCTTTCGATATTAAATAAATAACATTATTTAAAATAAATAATTATTTCAAAAGCACAAATGCTGTTAAAACCACGCATTTCGATGTCCGGTTCTCATATCGGTTACTCTCCGCGTTCTCCAAACGCTTCGTTTTAATCCATACTTCAAGCCGATTCCACATCTGATCGCGACGAACAACAAATACATGCCGTATTTATACGCAATAATTCTAAGTTTGTCCATTCTGACGAATTCTCATCGATATCAGTTCGTTAGCGTTAAGATGCGCAGTCTTTCTTTAGAACATCTAGACGTCCACGAACTTCACAAAAGACATTTGTTGGACTTGTAACAACTCAACTTAACCAAAATCAAAGTTAGTATATGCGAAGCATATAGGGTTCATGATCAAGATTCAGTCAACGGTTGACCGAATTTTACCGGTTATCACAACTTGGAGGCGAGTTAGGGTTATGAAATGATGAAAATTTGGCAAAGTGTTGTATTTATACTCTGTTTTGGTTCGCCCCTACATGAGGTCGAATCAAACTTTAAAAGCCTGGTTCGACCAAATAGAAACTCATTCGACCTTACTAAGGGTCGAATGAATTTCTTAAGTTTTCAATTTTATCATTTCATTCACAATCTTGCCATTTTAACACATGTTAACACATCCTTACACATAAACATGCATTCTAAACATATGTTAATATATCTAATCACATTAACATGCATTCACAAGTTGTACATCGTTTATAGGACATTCAATACTTGATACTCAATCCAACTATGTAATTTCATCAACAACGGGACTCAAGACTCGTGTGTGCGTATGTTTCCCCCAATGATTCCTCGAATCATTGAACCATGGACAATACGTAAGTATAAATCGACTCCGGGGAATCATCGAACCGACTCAACTGACCCAGTTAAGTATGTTAAGTAAATTTTTTTTCGCTAAGGTAGACTTATATGTTTTTAAAAGTATTAACCTGAGTTTGCCGAGTGTCACATCATCCCCTTGTTGAAAGGAAGAGACGAAAAGGAAGAAAAATTTTCTGGTTGTCACATCATCCCCCTGTTGAAAGGAATTTCGTCCCCGAAATTCACTCGTCTTCAACAGTAACAAGTGCTGGTTTCAGTGCTCGGTTCGAAAACAGACGAGGATACTTAGATTTCATCTGATCCTCATGTTCCCACGTGAACTCCAGTCCATGATTTGAGTTCCAACGAACCTTTACAATGCAGATCTTACTCTGCCCAAGGCTACAAATCTTTTAATCCAAGATCTCAACCGATTCCTTAAAGATGCGTAGACGATCATCAACCTTGATCTCTTCGAGAGGAACAATAAGTATTTCATTGGTCAGGCACTTCTTGAGATTCGTGACATGGAAGATGTTATGCACATTACTGAGTTCAGCTGGTAGATCAAGTTTGTAGGCCACCGGTACAAGTCGTTCCAGAATTACGAACGGTCCGACATATTGAGAATTTCGTTTACCACGCTTCCCAAAACGTATAACGCCCTTCCACAGAGAGGCCTTCATGAGAACCTTGACGCCAACTTAAAATTCTAATTGTTTGCGACGATGATCAGCATAACTCTTTTTACGATCCCGAGCTGCTGCCATACTGTCACACCCTCAAATTTTCACTATGGGGTTTATACCGCGAGGCGCGTGACACACCAGGATCCCATAGCCATAAGTCATAAGAACGACTCTAAATGCCCAAACCATTTAGTTCGTTTTCAATAAAACATGATATAACATTTAATCAAAAGTTAAGTAAGTTGCAGAAGCGTAAACCAAACATAACCATATTAATTTCTTGCGCAAAACAAGGCGCCTATTAACAAAACAAAATAATAAATGAAGTATAAGTTTAATAATGTTCGATAACCCACGACTCAATGATGCATGACCTATAGTGCTCCAAACCTAGCGACCTACAAAAGAATGCTAGCGTGTGTCAACATAAAGTTGGTGAGTTCAAAAAGTAAGGTAAGTAAAATTGTAGGTTTCCCAAACCCAAAAAATAGAAATCAATAACCACTAGTTCAGCACATGCCAAGGGTAGCTAACCCATTCATGATAACTAAACAATGAAAGTACCAAACTGCTATTTAAACGATGCACTCGCCCTGCGAGCTGGTTTTTGCCTCCCATCGTTGCGTATCAACAATGATAAAATCTAAGGTCATAGTTCACGCCCGGCTCCCAGCACGATGTGAGGTTTGTCAAACCTAATAGTGCTATCAACTAGTAACCCGCTTGCCATAACCTGACAACTCATTCGGTATATTGAAGGACTTATGCAGTTTAGTTCATCAAGGACACAAAGTGTGAAACTAGCAAGTTTCTATGGTAAGGCAACAGAGGAGCCCTATCTACACATTGCGGAGTTTGTGAGTATCTGTAACACCATTGGGGGCCATGGGTTTAGTCAGGATGAAGTGAGGTTGATGATGTTTCAGTTCACCCTCAAGGATCAAGTGAAATTGTGGTACCATACATTGTCTGCTGGAAGCATATTCACATGGCAAGAGCTTCAACAACAGTTCTTAGAGGAATATTATACTATGACTCGCACTACTGATGCTCGGGAGGCTATCAGAACTTTCCAACAACACTCGGGGGAACCATTTCATGAAGTCTTCACGAGGTTTAAGGAGTTGTTAAGGAAGTGTCCACATCATGATATACCTATGTGGGAACTGATTAAGTCGTTTTATGACGGCTTATTACCCGAGGATGTTAGAGATTTGAATGCCAACAGTAATAGTATCTTTTACAGTTTGCTCTATTTGTGATGATCTGGGACACATGGATGCTGATTGTCCTACACAACAAGGGAAACCTGAAGAAGTGAATCAAGTTTATGGACAACTGAAGCCATATGATATGAATTCTAATTCATATCACCCAGGTTTGCGAAATCACCCTAATTTTAGTTACAGTAATACTTCTAACCAGTTGAATCCTCTATCATAGGTATCTAATCAAAACAACCAGAGAGGTTATTCAGGCCAAGGGAACTACAACAATCAAAGAAATTATCAGCAAGGATCTGGAAGCAATCAAGGGAGTTCTCAAGGCAACTGGAGAAGTCAGGGCAATCAACAAGGTGGATCCTCGGGGCAGGATGTATCAGTGAAGGATATGGTGACTGAGTTTATGAAATCAACAGGAGATTTCATGAAGGAGATTAGGAAGGACAACGAAATCAGAGACAAGGAGTACAAGGCCTTGGCAAAGCAAGTTGGCCAAATTGCTGAAGAGATGTCCATCATGTGTCGAGATCCAGGTAAGTTGCCTAGCACCACTGCAGTGAATCCAGCACATCAGGCGTCAACCACAAAGAATGTGTACATCAACGCGGTAAGTATTCCCTCCAATTCTGAAGATGAGCAGGAAATGTTTTCACAATCAAACATTAAAGTTAAAAATTTGAAAAAAAGGTTTTGTGAAAAGTTTTTTGAGGAAAATGTGGATGCGGCCAAGGATAAGTGTGGGAAAGTAAAAATTGCACCATTCCCTTTGGCCTTATTAGCACCAGAAAAAATAAGGGCTTTAAGTAAACGGGACCCATCGAAGGACGAGGGGTGGGAAACCTTTAAACAAGTTAAAATTAATTTACCATTACTTAATGTCATTCAAGAAAGTCCTGCTCATGCTTAAAATTTAAAAGAATTAAGCACCCAAAATCGGCACAACAAGCTGCCAAAACAGTTTGTCTTACCGGCGCATGTGCGTACCGCGTTATCGGGTACAGTTCCACCTAAGCGCCAAGATCCGGGAGCGCCCCTTATTTCAATACAAATAGGGGAGCTTAAGGTTGACCGGGCACTTCTAGATCATGGAGCTTGTGTTAGCATTCTCCCGAGATGTATGTATGATCAACATGAATTTGGTCTATTACAAAAAGTTGACACCACAATGGTGTTGGCTAATCAAAAACCCATACGTCTCAGGGGAATGTTAACTGATGTGATAGTTAAGGTGGAAGACTGTTACTACCCGGTGGATTTCTTCGTGCTAGATTGTGAGAAAAATGTTAAGAGTACACCACACATAGTTATTCTTGGTAGACCGTTTTTAGCAACTGCTCATGCAGTAATCAACTGTGCTGATGGAATGGTATGTATGAGTTTTGGGGATAAGAAATTGAGTTTAAATGTGTTTTCAACTGTTACTGACCCAAAAACCGAGGAGGTATGTTGTATGGTTGACAGGATGGCAGAGATTGGTGAGAAGCCAAAGAAGTAGAAGAAGAAGAAGAAGAAGAAGAAGAAGAAGAAGGCTAAGAAACCGCCTGAATTGGAACAAGAAAATAACGGGTCAACAAAAGAGGATTCAATGCTGAACATAAGTTATGACCCACATGAGTACAAGCAGAATATGTGCTTGGAAGCTGAGGGAGGCAAGCATCCCGTTCTACCACCATAAAAGCTATATCAGGTACAAGTCTGGCTGAAGACTCATAAACTTAGCGCTACCGGGAGGCAGCCCGGAGTTTTTATGTTATTATTTCCATTTTATTTTTAGTGTTTTTTAATTTATTTATGTGTTTTGGGAGGTTAGTCCACCTGGGTTGGTAACATTGAAACTTGAGCATGTTGAGTAAGAGAGGTTTTGAAAAGCATGAAACATCATACATTGGGGACAATGTATCCCAAGTGTGGGGATGGGAGACCCAAGGGAAGTAAGGTGGAGTACTTACCTTTGCAAGAAAAATGTGGAATTTTGAAAATTTTTGAAAAATTTTAACGAAAAAAAATCTTGCAAAGTTGTCCCTTTTTCTGCTTAATCAGATACAAAAGCCGAATTTTCAATCATTAAAGAATCTTTTGCCAAATGTGGAAGTACGAGATCCCCAATCATGGTTGTCCCTTTAAGTTTCATGAGAGTGTTTCTGGTTAGCGTTTTTAGAGGAAATGAAAAGAGATGCCTAACTAGGGGTAACATGCTTATAGGACTTGCATATGCTACATGTCGGCAACCCATTTCCCTACATTGCGAGACTTTGAGCCTATTAGATGTTTAGTGATATAAACGTTTCATTTCATGAGAGTAGGCCAAATGCTTCTTAGTTGCAGAATTGGTGTAATTCGATACATGCTAAAGCTTTAGGCAAAATGTGCATAGATGAGAAAGGCAATGTAGGAACCCATTCGTTTGTTGATACCTGTGTGTTGTTTGTGTTGACCTGTTGAGCCTAAACCTTTCAATTGTTAGACCTACATGATCACCCAAATTGACCCGTTTACCTTGTTGAATAAAAATGTTGACATCCAATGTGTTCGTAATGCTTATTGTTTGAGTTACCCAATATTGAAAAAAAAAGGAAAAAAAAAGAGAGAAAAAGAAAAAATATATATGAAAGAAAAAAATGAAAAAAAATATAGAAGTTATTGTTATGGGTCGATTTTGCCCAAGTTTGTGTGTTAGTATGTTTGTGTGATTTGTGAATAAGGATGTCAAACAATTGTGTTAAATCCATTGTTTCCAAGCCATCTGTGAACCAAATCTATCCTACCTTTACCCGAAGCCCAAAACCCGTAAGTCCTTTTGATATGTGCACGGTTTATAGCTTATGTGTGACTGTTATACAAACCTATGATAACGAAGTCGCATTCTTGGGTTTATGAGTGTTATATACTAGCACATTATACGCTAGTCCAGATATTAAACTGAGAGGAGCGAACATTGTGAGGGGTGTGTAGCATATGTAGATGATAATAAGCATGTTAGTTTTGGATAGGCAAGTCTTGTTTTGAAACTGCGCAACACTTGCTCGCCAGATTGTCAATCTCGATTATGTAAGTCTATGGGACGGGTATGATTGGGGACCTTGGAAAATCGATAGGTGAAGGAATTGGAGGTGATTTGTTAAGTAGGTGAGTCGTGTTTTGAGATGGTTTGATTGGGGACAATCAAAGGTAAGTGTGGGAATGTGATGGACGGGGTCAATCATGGTGTTTTAGATGCTTAACTATGTGTTTTTAATGTCGTTGGAGCGTTTATATGCTTTGAATGTGATAACTACGCAAGTTTGTGTGATTGTAGGTTAAATGGCATATTTGGATGGATTTGGACGCTTAAATGTGGTTGAGGTTGAGTTTGGATGGTGAACCGAAGATATGGAGGTGTTCATGGACGTTGGAGCATATTCGAGGGTTTCGGGACAAGTTACGAAGGATTGGAAGTCACCCGAGAGCATCGGGGATGAAAACACGAAGAATGGCCAATTTTTACACAGGGGCGCAACCTACTAGCAGACAGGGGCGCAACCTACCTCAGCAGGGCGCAACCTTGCGCTGACAGGCAAAATTTGGCTGATCTGCGCCCTTTAGGGCGCAACCTACTTCACCAGGGGCGCAAGCTTGCGCCCCTATCTGATTATGGACGCGAAACTTCTGGTTTTGGCCATATTTAAGGGTTCTTTACTCCACAAACGAAGAGGACTTCAACCCTAGCCGTCTTGGACCATTCTAGGACGAATTTTGTCATTCCAAAACACATTTTAATCATTCTTTTCATGCATCAATCATCAAAATCATCCATGGAAGCATACATAATCATGATCAGCGGCTAGTTTCTTTATGTAACCACCTCCGGGTGCATGGTTCGTTTGTGAAACCTTTAAACTTGTTTGATTTGGTTCTTGGATTGTTTTTCATTCACTTGAAGAATATTTGTGGTTTTAATCATTTAACCTTTAAACGGTTTTCTTGCATCGTGAGCAGTTTGATTATTGGGAGGGTAATTGATACATGTGGGTTGGTAATTGAATTGTACAGGTTATTATTAAAAACTTGTGTTCGGTTACCACTTGATTTAAAATCGTTTAACAAAGCCATGTCTATGTGGTATCCTATCATTTAACCAGGTTTGGGTGAATCATTGAACCGGAAACTCGGAGGGGGTTACTTCTTTATTTTTATTGTTTACAACTTTTCAAATCCGTTTTCTTAATTCAAAGCAAAATCAAAGTAATTAGGTTTTAGTTTAATAGTTAAATTTACAAAACTACTCTTTCCACCAATTCCCTGTGGAGATGACTTGACTTCCATATACTACTTAATCTTTTCTTTTGACTGACCAAACGACATCGATCAATTATGCTGTTACAAGTCTATAATTGTGCAACGTGTGACTCACCTAACCAACCTAAGTTAAGTGACATGTTGTAAATGTAAGTAAAGTTAACTAGAGTTTAGTTAAAGTAGGAACCTGAAAATGCGAGGTGTCACACATACGGTTACGAATCTGTATAATCTTCTCCAAAGTTTCATACACAAGTTCCGGACCAGTGAGCTGGCTCTCGCCCACTTCAGCCTAATAGAGAGGAGACATATATTTCCGCCCATAAAGAGCCTCAAACGAAGCTGCCTTGATACTAGAATGGTAGCTGTTGTTGTAAGAGAAGTCCACCAACGGTAGGTGACTCTCCCAACTTTTGCCAAAACTGTTAACACATACACGAAGCATGTCCTCAAGTGTTTGAATCGTCCGCTCATCCTGACCGTCAGTTTGCAGATGATAAGCCATACTCATATCCAACTGAGTACCCAACGCCTTTTGCAAGGCCTTCCAGAAATGCGAAGTGAAACGAGAATCCGTTCCCACTTCCATTCAGGAATCTCAGGTTGCTGAAGAAGACCAGACGGCTTCTGGTACTCGACCTTGATTTTAGCACAGGTCAAAGATTTGCTCACATATCAAGCTATATCAACCTTCATGTTCGGCCACCAATAAAGCACCTTAAAAATCTTGATACATCTTATCGGAACCAGGGTGAACAGAATACCGGGATTTTTGAGACTCATCCAAAAAAAACTCACGCAAACCCCTAAATAACATGACACAAACACGTTCTGCAAAGTAATACAGGCCATCAGACCTGAGTTGAAGATGCCTGTCGGCACCATGCATGGTTTCAGCTGTAATTTTTTCCGCCTTCAATGCTTCTTGTTGTGCAGAACGGATTTGGCCAGGCAAACCAGAATGGATAGTGAGCTGCAGAGCTCAAGCCAACAAAGATATATAAACAGATGATAAGATTACTAAATAGCAACGACTCACTTTTGATCTACAAGCACGCAAACCCATACACGACTCACAATGTTCACACACACTCGGTTTTATTTACGATACTTACGTGTAATGAGTATGTGTAAATCGCTCCATTGCCAAGACAATGAATCGTGCAATATCATAAGCTTGTCAAAGGATCTAGTCTTCACCAACTAACGTGTGAAAAAGCACAAATCAAGAGGTCTTATAAAGGTTGTAATGTTAGGCAAAGGTAAGGGTGCGGAATGGATATTTAAAGTGACAAATCGGCTAAAACCCGACGGATATGTCTAACTAATAGCAACTACTACAACTGTACAACACAAATGCTAATATAGGCGATTTTTCTTTTGAAACGAGCTAAAAATATAACTTTTAACTTTAAAGCTCTAAAAATTTCTCGAATACTGCTAATTCACCCTATTTAGGGTGTTCTATATATATATTTTTTATAACATATATATATATATATCTATGATATATATAATGAACTGAAACTGATATATAATCAACATACAGGTTCTAAATAGATATACCCGAAAACGAACTATTTACAACACATAAACTAGTTAAACAATAACCTAAACCGAGTTTTAACACAAAAAGGTTTAAAAGAAAAAGGACACAAACACGTTCTGCAAAGTAATACAGGCCATCAAACATGAGTTCAAGATGCCTGTCGGCACCATGCATGGTTTCAGCTGTAATTTTTTCCGCCTTCAATGCTTCTTGCTGTGCAGAACGGATTTGGCTAGGAAAACCAGAATGGATAGTGAGCTGCAGAGCTTGAACACGACGAGGTTTAGTGGATTCTTTCTTGCTTAAGGCGTCCGCTACACCATTCGCCTTGCCAGGATGATACTTAATAGCACAGTCTTAATCGTCCAGGAGTTCAACCCATCGATGCTATCGCATGTTCAAATCCTTCTAGTAAAAGATATGCTAAAGACTCTTGTGATCGGTGTAAATGGTGCACTTGGTACCGTACAAGTAATGTCTCCGGATCTTCAAAGCAAAAACAACGGCACTCAATTCCAGATCATGGGTACTATAGTTCTTCTCGCGTTGCATCAACATGCAACTGAGACCACAGATAGAAGCGTCACAATATACAACAAAATCAAATATGGGTGCAGAACAGAGTTTAAGCTTCAGCGTCTGAAATGCCGACTCATGAGAATCACCCAGTCGAACTTTCCGTCCTTCTGGGTAACAGATGTGAGGGGTTGAGCAATCTTCGAAAATCCCTCAATGAAACGACGATAGTAACCTGCGAGACCTAGGAATTGCTGCACTTCAGATGGCATCTTTGGTACTTCCTAGTCTTTAATGGCTTCTATCTTAGCTAGATTGACATGTATCCCTTGCTCATTAACCACATGACCAAGGAACTGAACTTTAGGCAACTAGAAGTCACACATCGAGAACTTGGCGTAAAGCTACCCAAATCAACCGGCATAAGATCAATGGATAAGGAAAAACCAGATAACTCAAGGCAACACTCCCTAAAAACATGTGTAGCCTCGATTTGTTTACCGTTAGCCAATTCTCCCAAGTACTTAGCCTCTAAAGGTGTAGGTACTATATCTAGAAACTGACTAAATTTAGTAGATATAAAACTCTTATCGGCACCGGAATAAAAAAAATGAAGCATAACGACCATTAAGAAGAAACATACTAGTAATAGTGTCTGAGTCCTGACGGGCTTCCCTCGATCCAATGATGAAGTCGCGCGCATTCCTGCCACCACCCCCATTGCCATTACCATTTCCTTTATTCACAGGTTCGCCCTGCTTTAACTTTGGGTAATCCCGCTTGAAGTGTCTCGATTGACCACAATCTTAACATCTCTGCTTGTCCTGAGGAGCAGGAGCGGCATCCACCGCCTGGGTCTGCTTTGGTTGGTGATTAGCCCTATAATGCTTACCAAGATGACTGAGGCGATTGCATCGATGACAGCGAATCTTTTTAGAATCACCCACATGATGGAAGCCACAACGGTTTCACTACGGAAGCTTCTCAGTGTACCCACTTTGCTTCTGTCCAGACGAAATCCCAGATGCTTCGAAACTCTTTACCTGCTGCTGCGACTGAACTGTAGCTGAACTCTTATTACTCTCAGGGGCTTTCACAACAGCGCCCCTAGGAGGTAGTGCACCCTCATCATCCTTCTGATTTGTTAGCTTATGAGCCAAACTGATAGTACCCTGGAGAGTAGAACAATCATTCGCAGTCACCAACCTGCGAATTTCAGGAACCAACCCAACAATATAGAGCTCAATCCTCCGATACATCGGAGTAGTCAAATCCGTACACATGAGTGCCAACTCATGGTGCCTAGTAGTGTACTCCTCAATCTGTAACCCAACTATCCCGTGATTCCACAACTCATGCTCCAACTTCTTAATCTCATCCGAAGCAAACTATTCACTTTTCAAACGAAACACAAAATCCGCCCATGGCATAGCATTGGTTTCACCCAAGCCAAGAGTATGAGAGGTAGAATTTCACCAAGTCAATGCAGGACCATCCAAGGTTCCCGAAGCAAACTTCACATGATCCGCCATAGGGCAATTACACATCGCAAACACAGACTCAATCTTCTCCAACGACCTGAGCAGTCCCACTGCTCCTTCAGTCCCACTAAAGCTGTGGGTCTTCAATCCATGAACATCTTGAAAGTACACACCTGTTGACCATGAGGTGGTGGTGGAGGGTGCGGGTTACCAGCATTAGCTATAACAACAAGCGACACTGTTTCACCAAACAAACACATTACAGTAAAAGACATAGATAGGAATGGCAGTAAGCAAATTACCACCGAAGCCTTGCTGAGCCGCCTGGAAAGCAGCCAGAGCAATGTTCACTTGTTGCTGAAGCAGATTGTTCAGCTCATCTTGGGTCATATTATAATTTCCACGACCCCCGCTACGGCCACCACCGCCACAACCACCATTCCGACCTCCACGACCTCCAGACATCTTCTGCCAATAACAAGGAACAAGATATTCAGATTCATCACTAGTAAGAAACTACTAGTAATAAAAAAGATTAGGTACTAGGTCCATCCATGACCATCAGCTCAAACACAGTCCCCCAGGATTTCTATGCATCTAGATTTATGATTTCGTGTACACCCGAAATGATAAATTGCATTACATGGTCCTCCATGTGTGCTCCTAGCTTGAACTTCAAGACAACGAATACTAACAGAATGAAAGATGCATCCAAAGAGTATGAGTACTACCACAGGTACGAGTGTAAGATATTGTGTGTAAAGGCAAGTGTGTCCACCGGAGCATAGAAGGGAGATGTCCAAATCCTGGATAGATCTCTAGGGTATGCCAAAGCCACTCCAATGTACGCCACCGTCGTGAAAGTATCCACAAACTAGTCTCTTCGTCTTCAAAACCCGAAGAAGAAGAAATAACAGGAACATGAGATAGAAAGAAATATAATATAGAACAGATGATGCAACATGTAATGATGATGCTACCGACACCCCGACAAGGTTAGTATGTTTCCCACTGATTATGACTCATAAGCGTGTGACCGTCTAGTGTATGAGACTCGGCTATAGACTAGACTCTTCGTGCAGTCCTAGTTCACTATAACCATTGTCTCTGATACCAATATGCCACACCCTCAAATTCCACTTGTAGGGTTTAACTGCGAGGAGCGTGACATACCAGGATCCAACTCAACGGTCACAATAAATGACAACTATATGCATAAAATACGTAAACCAAACCATGCACTTTTATTACACTAAGCCATAAAAGCAGAAGATGAATAATGTTTACAATTTAAAAATAGTAATAACGAAAGTCTGAAAATTATTTAAACATGAAACTGAACCCTAGACGCTCTGCGCCTATTTCTTGTACTGCTACCCTTGCCACCTGAGAAAACATCCTAAAAATGTCAATACATAATGTTGGTGAGTTCATAGGTTTTATAATAAATCGTTTCAATACGTTTTGAAAGATCAATCCTGTTACTACTATGTTATGCGTACGTTAGCTAGACATTACATATTTTACTACTACGATTGGAAACTATTACTGACGCAATACCAATATGAAACAGCCCTAATGAACTACTGTCATCCACGGTACGATGATCGAGACAATATGCACCCGTTCGACCTCCAGTCGACCCGAGTGGAGCTTGTCACACACAATAGATCTATCCACATTTCCCCCGTTGTGCAAACCCGCACATTCATGGTTTCCCCGGGACTTAGGATGAGTCGTATAGTAAACAAAAGATAACTATAGTATAACATGATCTTTATGAATCAAAATGTGTAGCATGTTTCTCCCCCATAGAAAGTGTGTGAAAGCGGCCCAGTGAAACTCACCTTAGGTTGCGTCTTCTAATAAAAAAAACCGACACGAACTGATAGTCCCAACTACCGGAGACCTATCATAATGTATGTATAAGTGTTTTGACTAATAACCCGGGGGTTAACTAGTCCCCTATTGTCCAGATCATGACTACGTATGTTTGAAAATGTGTTTGAACATTGACCCGATACACCGGACGGACCCTACATCCCTTTGGTCACCCGTTACACTAGTTGATCAAGTACATAAAGTTTACATGCAAGAATTACACATAAAACACTTAGTTTGCATCAAATTTCCATTTTTGCAGTCGAAAGGTCGAATGAAAGTTTGTAAATTTGCTTCATGTTGTTCAGTTGGGTCAAATATGTTGATGGAAATTGGTTTGACGCTTTTTTTGGGTCGAATGAGTTTTATATGGCTGGATCGACCTTTCGTAAGGTCAAACCAAAAACTGGTTCGAACCACATAAAAACATACCCACATGAAAACTCATCAAAAGAGTCCAAAAACATCACGAAAAAGTCACAAATCACAGCAGTTGACTATGTCTATCCTAACCACATTCAAACATACCATTTTCACATACAAATCCATCTGTTTCGCATAGTAATCACAATCTTTTCTAAAATGGCAAATTATGAAAATGTCACATCAATTGCATGAAATCTTTACCTAAAATGGAAACTATCAGATTATCACCATATACAGATTTATTAAGCACAGATTAACGCGTACAAATGAATCCCCAATCTTATCATCATCAATATCAATAAGAACAAATCCTAGATCTAGCATAAAACCCCTCAAAATGGGTGAAAATCCATCAAACATGAATTAAACCTCACAACATCCATAAATCATCATCTAAAACAGTCCTAAATCATTAGCAATACATCTATTCATCATTTCATATCATATAACACATAAACAAATCATTTAACACCATTAACATTGGGGTTTTTGCAAGAAACTCATTATTAATGAATAGATTTAGTTTAGAAAGTTGTTAGAAAGGTTTTTATCCATGAAAACTTATTTGAAACTCATTATTAATCAAGATATTTAAACTGAGGACATAACTTCCCTTTGTGTAATGAACCGTCAGTGATTGGTCCATTATACTTCATCCGAAGGAAGCATTTCCTTTGCTCAGTCCAAGACAATTCTCTGGGATCTGTCTTTATATCTTCCAGCTTCAACGCCTCTCTGATATCATTTTTCAGAGATAATCACCAGCTCTCCCTGAATCTTACTAACAATCGCCGATTCTCCTTCCCAAAAGTCCATCTTGGCATTTGTCCAAAACTCTCTTTGGCGATCTCTGTATATAATAGTTGGAGTAGCAATAGCGTCAATAACACGACTCCTCTTCAAAAACTCAATGATCCTAGCAAATTTAGTATGCTTCTTTAAGTCGCCTAAGTACGCACAGCAATTATGTACCGGTTCGAATGGCAAACCATCAATCTGTTCCTTCCCGGTTGCTTTCCCTAAAGCACTTCCCTGTTCAGACATAGTTAGACTGCAAAACAAATCAAACAAACATGTTAAAAACGGACAAAATAAACAAAACTTGAAAATTTTGGTTTTCAGATTCTACATTCGACCAATCGTTGATTCGAATGTGAAAACAAGGGTTCGAATGTGGAATTATAAAGGTTCGAATGTGAAAAACATTTTGAAAAATTATACATTCGACCATTTGTTCCAGGTTCGACCGTTTAAACATTCACCTTCGCCCAAACAGTCACATTCGACCGTTTGAAAATGGGCGAAGGAGACTGTTCATCTCCTTGATTATCAAAATCTGATTTGGTTCGATCTAACATGCCATTTTGATTTAGAAACATTCTAACACTACCGATTAAGCATTTCCAATCATCAGTTGCATTTTTAAACCATTGATTATGTGTTTTCCATTAAAAACTAGGGTTTGAAAGTTATTAAACATCAATTGGTTAAACTGGTTTGTTATAAACTCTAGTTTTTGTTTATTCTCCCCTAAAAGACATAATCAATGAATCCTTAACATAAACGACAACAATTATCAGTTTAAAATGCAAGTTTGAAGTTAGTTAGGTCTTTGTCACAAAATCAATGATTCAGAACGATTCAGTTGATAGTAACCTGCAAATGTTATGGCAAATTGATCAGTGATTCAAGACGAACACAATGATATGAAAATTAAAACACGGGCAACAAGATGACTTTATATCAGAATTTTGAATTTTTTTTGGAATGAGGTCGAATGTGTAGAAATGGTTTATATAGACTCCACATTCAACCGTTTGACTAGGTCGAATGTAAATCTTTTTCCACCTTCGACCCTACTGATAGGTTCGAATGTAGGAAAAAGGGTTCTAATGTAAAACTATCACATGAACTCTCACATTCGACCGTTTAAAAGGTACGAATGAGCAGATCAATTTCCACCTTCGACCCAACGAAGGGGCGAATGAAAAATGGAATTTTTGAAAATTTTACCAAATCTCAAAAACGAGTCCCGTTCAAAATATTTTTCAACTTTTAAGCATCCGACATTCATTATTTCTCATTTAAAGATTACAAAACTCAAATGGTCCATCAAGTTTTAGAAAATCATCATTACCCACCATCAGCTATTAAAAATAAGATAGAAATGTAAAATCTTTTTGGATTTTCTAAACTTTTTGTTAAAACCCACCTAAAATCTTTTTGAGTTTGTATTTTTGACGAGAAATATATAATGCATAAATGTAAAGATAAAGCAATAAATGTTTTGTGATATACGGTAAAGGGATCATATCAGTTATTGAGAAATCTGATCACACCATTGTTCCTTTTGATTTATTATCATTAAAGACAATGTGTGATCTCGCAATTGCTGATATTGTGATCCACATAAACTCACATGCAGACTGTTGTGCAATGCTTTAGACTGATACTATTATTTATAGTATTAACTCAATTGTTTGTGATTCCCATGCACACGACATACTCCCGTATCAAGAAGTAAATGCACAAAGACTCATTGTAACGCGTGATTATGCTTTCGTCATCTATAATTTACAAGGTATGAGGCACAGAGGTATACAGGTCAGCAAATCAATGCAACAAAGTAACATGTGCACTCCACCAGGTTGAGGGCTGATATCAATCATGATTTTCATCAGTGATTGGATACGATGTAATAGATAATCTTTGATTATCGTCATACATGGAAAGTTCCTCAATTCGGTAACTTTAGGATTTGGCTTTAAAGCTCTTTTAGAAAGACACCCTGTCTGATCTAGGTCAGTAATGACTTATAGCAGAAGATCAGAGAGGCCATCCCCAGATAACTAATAACATAACGACCCGAAACCTTCGAGTTTTTTACAAATACCCTATCAAAGGAAATTACGGTACTAAGACCATATGCCCATGAGGAGTTCATCCACTCAACAATTCATTTGATATGTATGTATCAGGCACGCAGTATTAGGTCAACGAAGCCTATCAGGCATCAACACATCACACAGACTCAAACACACGCCTTATACTGCATTACATGTCTTTAGAATGTGTCAGATCCCCACTGATGTACTATCATTTTCCCTTTTTCTCCAGAAAATCATTTTGGGTTTTTCTATTTTTTATGGATTTTTGAATTTTTTAATGTTTTTGGGTTTTCTTAAAATAAATTCTAACTACAAATGTAAAAACATATTTTTGGATTTTTGTAATTTTCTGAAAAGTAAGAAAAACTAAAACTAAAAAGTGATAAACTGAGGTGGTGACCAGTCCTGTTTTTCTTTTATACCATTAGCTTTCAAAAGATAGTCAAATCTTGATTTATCAAAAGCTTTGGTAAAAAGATCTGCACGTTGATAGTCAGTGTGGATTTTGACCATATCGATCAACTCTTTAGCGTAACAATCACCGATAAAATGATATTTGATCCGGATATGTTTAGCTAGGGGTGCAAACGAGCCGAGCCGAGCCCGAGCTCAACCAGGCTCGAGCTCGAGCTCGATTAACTTATAAGAGCTCGGGCTCGAGCTCGGCTCGATTCGAGCTTTGTTTTCAAAGCTCGAGCTCAGCTCGTTAGTAATTTATCAAGCTCGAGCTCGGCTCGTTTGTTATTTATTAGTTAATTTATTAAATAAAAATAATATAAATAATAATTCGTTTAGGCTCGTGAGCTTGATAAGTGAAGCTCGAGCTCGGGCTCGTTAACTTAACAACTTTAAACGAGGGGTCAATATGATTAAATATTAAAAAAAAAAAACTAATATTATATATAGGCTCGATAAGGCTCGACGAGCCTAACGAGTTTCATACGTCAGGCTCGAGCTCGGGCTCGATAAATAAATGAGCTTTGTTTTAGACTCAAGCTCGGCTCGAGCTCGATAAGGCTCGGCTCATTTCGAGTTTTTTACCGAGCCGAGTTTGAGTAGCTCGCGAGCGGCTCGGCTCGTTTGCACCCCTAAGTTTAGATTTTGAGTGATTTACTAAGTCTTTTGTTAATGCAATTGCGGCTTCGTTATCACAGTAAATAGGGGTTTTAAGAAATTGCAAACCGTAGTCCACCATCTGTTGTTGTATCCAAAGAACCTGTGAGCAGCAGCTTTATGCTGAGACGTATTCTGCTTCACATGTGGATAAGGCAACTGCGGTCTGTTTCTTGCATTTCCAGGTCACAAGCCTGCTCCCCATAAACTGGCATCCAGCCGTTGTGGATTTGCTGTCTTTGTCACAGCCACCCCAATCTGCATCACTAAAAGCGATTAGGTCAAAATTATCATCATTAGGGTACCATAGTCCTTTCGATGGACAACCCTTCAGATATCTAAGGATACGTTTGACATCTGCAAGATGACTCTGTTTCGGCTTTGACTGATAACGTGCACAGAGACATGTGGCAAACATTATATCTGGTCTGGATGCGGTGAGATACATCAGAGATCCGACGATTGCTCTGTATGTAAATGGGTCAGTTAGCTCCCCCTTAGCATCAACAACAATCCCGTGATTAGGTTGTATTGGGGTATCCATCGGCTTAGAATCATCCATCTGGAATCGGCTCAAGACTTCAGAAACATATTTCGTCTGGTGAATAAAGATCCCCGTTGGTCTTTGTTCCACCTGCAAGCCTAGGAAAAACTGCATCTCTCCCATCGCGCTCATCTCGAACTTTTCCTGCATAACACGTTCAAATTCTCTGCAAAGAAGTTCGTTAGTAGAACCAAAAATTTGGACTAGAAGCAAGTCATCGCCTGTTCGTTTAGTGTACAGTGTGCAATCTACCAAACCTCGCTTAAATCCTTTGGAAAGAAGATACGTGCTCAGCTCCTCATTCCATTGCCTTGGAGCCTGGTGCAACCCGTAAAGAGCTTTGTTTAGAACATAGACCTTTTCCCGGTGAATAGGGTCTTCAAAGCCTAGTGGTTGACCTACGTAAACTTCCTCCTTGACCACACCGTAAAGAAACGCGCTTTTGACGTCCATTTGATACACCTTAAATTCCTTGTATGATGCAAACGCCAGAAACATTTGAATAGCCTCTAAGCGTGCAACCGGTGCATAAATCTCTTTGTAATCAATTCCTTCAACTTGATGAAATCCTTGTACGACCAAACAAGCTTTGTTCCTGAGAATCACTCCTCTATCATCTTTCTTACACTTGAACACCCATTTTGTTCCTATCTTCTTTCGTCCTGGGGGTAAATCTGTCAGTGTCCACACGCCGAGTTTCTGAAACTGTAATAACTCCTCTTGTATAGCTTCTACCCAAGCATCATCCAAAAGAGCGTCCTTGTATGTCTGCGGCTCAACCTGCAAAACATAACAAGCAAAAGACCAGTCATTTTGAAAACCTGATTTTTGAATTTTGGCATATAAAGTAAGAGCGCCAAGGTTTTCTCGTGAGTTTGCATTCCTCAGTTGACCTCTCATCATCACACTGCTACCAGGATCAACAATAACCTGCTCGATCGGGTGAATCCGATGTATCCGAGATTCCGGATAATCAGATACTTGAACTCCCATCTGAGTAGTTAAGTTCTCTGCGGAATCCAGATCATTACCCACATTTCATGATGAAGCACCATGCGGATTTGGATTCACTAGTGGTATCTCTGTGGCAATCTCTGGAACAGCTTTACTTGTAACATCATCGTCATCTTCAGATTCTGATGAATTAAGAGTTGTGGAAGCTTCCTGAAATACCTCTTCTTCAACTACAGGAGCATTGGTATCATTAGAAGCTGTTTGGGGGTTTACAGTGATCGGACGCACCAACGGTGATGTCACTGCGTTTTCGACCTCGTAATATAATCGTAATACAGCTTCTTCAACCAAGCTATCTAGATTGAATGATTCAAAGAAATCCTTGTAATCAAACATCCAGTATGGACCGCTTCCCTGTACATTCTGAGTATATCTTTGTACTTCGACATTAGCCCACTCCTCGACCTGACGAGTTCGTTTGTTGAAAACCCGTTTGAGCGGGGTTGCATATCCAACAAAGAATCCTTCTTCAGCCTTTGGTGCAAACTTCTCAGATGGATTATGCATTGTACACGGAGCTCCAAATGGTTCTAGATACTCTAAGTTCGGCTTTCCTCGATTCAACAGCTCATAAGAAGTTTTGCCAAACTTCTTTACCGTTAAAACACGATTAAGAGTATAACAAGCTGCGTAGATTGCTTCGTTCCAGAACATTACTAGAAGATTTGAGTCCGCGAGCATTGTTCTTGCCGTTTCAATTAGAGTCCAGTTTTTGTGTTCGTCGACACCGTTCTGTTGTGGGGTATACGAAGCACTGTATTCATGATGAATACCTTTGTTTTCACAAAGAGCATCCATCTGTGCATTCTTAAACTCCGTCCCATTATCACTCCTAATTCTCTTGATCTTGAGACCATAGATATTATCCAATCGAGTGAACAGAACTTTCAGATTATCAAACGTGTCGCTCTTATGGTGCAAGCACATAACCCATGAAAATCTTGAAAAGTCATCAGTAACCACAAGACAGTACAATTCACCAGCATGACTTTTACGTTTGACCGGTCCGAACAGATCCATGTGCAAACGCTCAAGTGGCAATTCAATGGAATTGACTTTCTTTGGATTATAGGATTGCTTGTGCTGCTTACCCTTCTTGCAACTCACACACTTGTCATTTAAGTGAAAATGTTTAACATTCACGCCTGTGATAAGTTCATTATTCACCAATTGATTCATCTTTCGAAGGTGAATATGTCCCGTCCTCCTATGCCACATGATAGATTCTTTTTCAGTAGCCTTGGAGAGGAAACACGTAACTTGGCCTTGTGTAGTCATTGCTTTACACATGTCGAGAATGTACAAGTTGTTCACTCTCGGCGCCTTTAACATCACCCACTCTTTTGGTAATACGAATCCCGGCTTGAGTATGTAGCAAGATTTGTCATCAAAGTAAACTGAAAACTGCTTATCACAAATCTGACTGACACTGAGCAGATTGTAATCTATTTGCTTCACATAAGAGATTTTCTCAAAACTCACTATTCCATTACTGACACTACCCTCCATGGTAATGTATCTACCCTTGTTACCAGCAAACGCTACAAAACCACCATTTATATTTATGTGACCAGAACCTCCACTGTCAACAATTCAAAGACTGCTCACAGGGCCAGCTGAAGCTCCCTGCACATATTAAGTAAAAAGATTAGTTCTTTCAGGGGGACCCAACCCTGCTTGGTCTTGGGTCTTTGAACATTTTGTTTCAAAGATTCTTTATCACAGACATTTGAATTTGAATTAATCTTTTTCTGATCAATTAAACCCTTTTCATTCTCATTAACCTATGAAGATGAAGCACCTTGTGAACCCTTTGGTGACCAGTGCTGTTCTGAACGTTTCAAGATCCGGATTTGAGATTTTAGGGTCTCAACTGGTTTCTTTACTTCGTCTTTGAACGAAACTTTCTTGGTTACCTTCTCTGATTTCACAGAGACAGGTCGAACTGTTGGTTTGACAGCAGGTTTAACAGGAACCTTTTCCTTGTCAACAGTTGTGTTCACCATTGGTTTCTTAAGGGGTTTTTCAGTTGCTATCCGGTTATGACGGTCATGTGTCATCTGACGATTTTCCCTCTTTTGAAAATATCTGCTTTGATTATAAAAAGGTGTTGGTTGAGGGACAAATCGTCTTTATGGAGAACAATGATTATCAACAAGACTTTCATATTTTTGCTTCACTTCAGTCTCATGCCTCTTGTGTCTAACGTACAGGCAGTGAGCAAGTAAATGCCCTCTTTCCCCGCACTTAAAACACGCACGGTACTCTTCAAAGTTGTTCTTGGCGTTCGACTTAGCATAGGTAGTGATAGGATATTGATCATCCACACACCTTCTTCTAAGACTCTCAGGAGCTGGGTCCTTTGAGTAAGTCGGCTCAAGAAAACTATTCGCCTTGTTCTTTGGCTTGATGAATTCTTTGACATGAACTTTGGGTTCTTTAGGAACATCCAAGTAAATTCTTTGTAAAACTTCTGGAGGTACATCATTTGTTCGCTCATGCTTTGGGAACCAAATGGTACTCTCCTGCCAAATCTTTTCAATCTTTGAATAATTGGCGAATTTAATTGGATATTCCTCGTCAGACATTATCTTATCGGATCCAATCATCCGATAGAAAATCTTGACGGGTTTGTCACAAGATTCATTTTTGTTTTCATTTTTCTTTTCAACAGGCTTAACTAATTGATTCTTTCTATAAGCGTTAGCCATGGGATGCATAATTTGAGATGGTGAAACAGGTTCGTTAGTGATTATGTGATTTTCATCAGGAATATCACACACCTTTTCAGGGACCTTCTCAGATTGTTCATCCTCAGAATCAGAATCATCAGTTACAGCGACTACACCTTCATTGTTTAGTCCCAAAACTGGTCGAACATCAGAATTTGGGTCTCCCACACTAGAAGTGTTTGACTCATTATCCGATGTCGATTCAGCCTTGACTGAGCTCTCCAGTGTTATTGAATGTAGAGTATGATTTTCAAATAACACTGGAGATGGGACTGCCTTGTAGTTTGCACTACTAGACTGTGAAGGCTCCTCTATTATATGATCAACAACATAAGCAATATGCTTATAACTCTCAAGTTTCTTATTAACTTTCTCTGCAAAGCACTTGGTGGTGGCCATTTCAAGTTTTGTGTTTTCTAAATCATTGATATAATTATTTATGGCCAGTTGTTTCAAAGATAAAGTCTTTTTCAGTTCTGAAATATCTTTCTTATAACCATCAAGTACTCTGTTAAACTCTTTTGCTTCTTTTTGATAAGATTGACAGTTGATTTTAGCACTCTCAAGCTGAACCTTGAGTTGCTTATTCTCCTCTGTCAATTTATCACAAGCATCACAATGTTTAACACAAGTTGAATTTGAATTTGAAGTAGATTCAGTACTTACCTGTTTTGGAGGTTCTGTCATGGCCGTCAATGCAAAGTGTGCTTCCTTCCCAGCGAAAAACTTTGAATAATCAATCCTGGTACAAGCATCATTCACCATGCATGATTTCCGGGTCATCAAAAAGTCAGCTTCAGCAAGCAATTGGTCAATATCATCATCCAGTGAGTTAACACTAGATTCAGAGTCAGGCTCACTCTCCTCATCAGAATAAGCTAAATCATACTGCTCTGGCACATCAGAAACCGAATCAAGAATCAACCCAGATTTCTTCTCTCCACAATCATCACTTTCTTCACTCAACTCTTCTATCTTCACTTCAGACAATTTTTCAGTCACTAACTCTTCTTCAACACAAACCGGCTCATCCAGATCCATCTTCTGCGCAACACATGCCACATTCCCAGTGGTAATCTCTTCAACACCCAACTGCATACCCGTCCAATCAAAACCCTCGTCTTTTTGTATCACCAATGCTTGGTTTTGATTATCTGATTGGGTTTGTGTGTTTGGTGTTGAAATGGGAATAATTGTTCAGTTTGGATTTTGTGGTGTTTGGTTTTGGTTCAGGTTTTGTGTTGTGGTTTGTCTCGAAGTGTTGTTTTGTGAAATATTTTGACGGTTCTGGTAGGTATTTTGTGGTTGAGAGCTTGAGATATTAGGGATTTGGTAAGATACCTGGTTTTGAGGTTGACGGTTTTGGTAGTTGGTGTTGAAAGGAATTATGTTCCCCTGCTATGCTGGTTGTGTGCATTCCCGTTTAAAATGACCTTTCCCACCACAATTGAAACAAGTCACTTTGGCTTTGTTGAAGCCATATGTGGTGTTCGGGGAAGTAGAAAGATCAGTTCTTCCGGTCTTCTCGATGAATTCGGTAGCTCTTCTCATAACACTCGCAAATGCCCATTGGATATCATTGAGCTCCATCTCTTCCTTATCGATCTGTGCGTAGTCTTCACTTGTCAAATTGTTGTTCCCAATTTAACTCGCAACCAGCCCGTTGTAAGAAGCTACCATAGCTGACACCAATGCTACATGTTGTTGTGCAATCTCAACTGTAACATTGTTCAAATTCGATGTTTCCAGCACGATTGAACTCTGAGTAGATTGGTTTTGATTCATCTGATTTTGGTTCACTTGAGGAATATAGGATTGTTGTTGAGGTTGGTTTAGATTAGCAGAATAACAAGCTGCTTGTTGCATAGGTGAGAAAGATGGTATGAAAGTTGTAGTCGGATATGATGGTGAGGTATAAGATGAAGTTTATGAAAGGTAATTGATAGGTGTTTTAGATGGTTCAACCTGGCTAGAAACACATGCAATGTGTGGTGCAACATCTGAACTCGAACTTGAACCATCAAGAGATGAAGATGCATTACCATGATATAAATATGGGTTCTAAGGAATTTGAGCCCTTTTCGCCTTCCTCTTCTCTTCCATCTCCTTATTCTCTAGTTTCTGAATAAACTCGTTGATGGTCCAATATTGGTACGCATCCTTTTCCTTCAATACCTCTATATGCTGATTCCAGTATGGTGGCAGTGCATCGGCAAACTTGTTCACCAACTCCAACATTGGTATATTAATCTCATAACTAGAAAGCTCGGTCAGTAAATGACAATACCTCGGAATCAGCTCCTTCAGCGTCTCATTCCCCATGTAGCTGAAATTCTCAAACTCTTTCCTAAGTTCCTCGATCCTCAACTTCCTCGTCTTCTCATTCCCATCATGCCTATTTCGTAACATGTCCCACAGTTTTTTGGATGTAGTGCAAGACCCAAACTGATGTAACAAATCAGTATTAATGGCCTGGGACAGTTGAGAAAACGCCTTCTTCTCAATAGCAAATTTCTTTTTCTCATCATCTGCAAGATTCTCCAACGGAATTGGCTCACCCGTGTTCTCCAAGATCGGAGCAACATAGCCCTTAGCAATCATCTGCCAAGCTTCCGTTCCCTCTAATCCCATTCCCTCAAGATGTATCTTGAACTTGGTCTTCCATGTGTTGTAATCGACCACATATCGATCTGAAATTGATTAAACACGAAAAGAATAGAAAAATTTTATAACAGATTCTACATTCGACCCTTTGTATGAATCGTGTGGTCGAATGTAAATCAAACCACGTTCAACCGTTTGGAAAAGCTCGAATGTAGAAAATAACAAACTCAGTTCACTTTCGACCGTTTATACCCACGTTCGACAACTCGATTGGTCGAATGTACCCAATATGGTCGAATGAACAAAATTACACTAATAAACTCTAGATTCGACCAAATAACACTCCACGTTCGACCAAATAATCCTTGGTTCGACCAGAAACTCACACTTTCGACCAGTATCCGTAGATTCGACCCTTCATGTTTGAAAAATGGTTATTCTTTGAAAATCAGTTAATTTTGATCAAAAGTTTTGAAAGTTGATGAAATTTGATGATCTTAATCAGGTTTTGCCTCGGATTTGATTTGGAACAAGTTTAATAAAGAGAATTATGAGTTTTAACCATGAAAACAAGCCCAAATCAATCAATTTAACACCAAATTCAGTTTATCAAAGAAAAAGAGAAAGTTTTGATCAAAATTGGGTCCAAATCAGCTATAATATTATCAAATTGTAGTTGTTTGATCCATATGGCACTGATACCACTTTGTATTAGGATTAATTTGTCAAAAACTATTGATTTGATCAAACAAGTCTACCAATTCAGGTGCGGAATCCCTGAATCAGTTACAAAATGATAATAATATCAACAAAAGACACAGATCATCATTAACATTGCTTTTCATTCATAAACATACTTGATAAACTTTACAAAATCTTGTTTATAATGATTTAATCACAATTCAGACTTAACAAGAAAAACCTATGGAGGACACACACAGAGAGGGAAAACAAAATGTCAAAAGTTACATTGCAAAAATCAACTTGACCTTATATAGGCCTGCTCATTCGCCCATTTGTGTTGGTCGAATGTGCAGGTTCGACCAATCAACATGGTCGAACCAATTATACATTAAAACCTATTTCTACATTCGGCCTCCCTGTGCTCCTTCGACCAGCTATATCCACCTTCGACCAGTTAGAAACCACATTCGACCACATTATTTCACCTTCGACCATACGACAGTGAACAAAACATATGTTATTCGCAATCCAAAGCATTAGTCGCATATTATACATCTACACTTTCAGACAATACGCATCATCCATGCTTAGCCTCTGATTTTTTGAGTCAGAGGGGTTTATGTAACATCGCGAATTTTTTTCCAAATTTTGAGTTAATAAAATCACCATTTTACCCATCGTATACTCTTTTTTACCATTCTTATATGATTTCGAAACAATATATTGTAAACTCTTTATATATATATACATATAATACATTTTATGTAATAATAATAATAATAATAATAACAATAATAATAATAATAATAATAATAATAATAATATGATGTTTTAGTAGTGGACTTGTCAATGTATTTACCAAGTCAAACCAATCCCTAAAGCCCAAAATAGACAAAATTCGGAGCCCATCCAGAAGCCCAAACCAGCTAACCCTCTTAACCCGGCCCACCTTTCCTATTTTCCTCTCTATGATAAAAAAAATGTTTGCCTGGACCGGGAATCGAACCCGTGTCCAGACTGGCCTAGCGTACAACACACACACCAAACCAACTGGGCTGCATCATGTTTGGTAATAATCCTTAATCGCAATTAATTATAAACCTTTCTTGTTTACTGCACAGTTGACTCGTAAAAGTCAACTGCGAGTCTAGGCTTTCCAAAAAACAACAATCAATCAGCGATTTGATTGCGATTCAATTATGGTATGATCGAAATCACCTCTCAGCGTCCTCCACACGCTAATTTTCAAATCAAAACCTTCTATTCTTAAGTTTATTACACGTTTATAATTAAGCTTTGGTCAAACCTTCTAAACCTATGGATCCTTGTGTTAATCTATAAATTGAACCCTCTCAGACCACCTCTATGTGCCGAAAATCAAACCCTCACCTCCAATTTCTATTAACAAATCGTTTATAATCAAGAATCAAGCTCAGTCGACTTTTTCGTTGACTGATTCAAATCGCACGAACACGCATTGTAAGTCTCAAATTCTTTATTTGGTTTTGTTAACCGGCCCTAGTACATCATAAGCCCCATGATTAATTGGCCTATAATCGCGTATATTGGTTGATTAGAAAAGCTAGGGTTCTTAGATTATATTTGGGGAAGATGGCATGAATCAACTGATATATAAAACCTTTCTGAAACTAAAACAAACAACCAACAGACATGTAGATCAGTTGGTTATGATCATTTGCTCAAAACCATGAATCGGCCAAGGGCCCAGGTTCGACTCCCGTAAGCTGCAATTCTTTTTATTTTGTGTTTTTATTTATTTCTTTTGTATTATTAATGTAAATTACATTTAAAATAGTTATGGTGATATATAAATTCTACAAAATTTAATTTATACTATATGACTAATAAACTTTATTATACAAATTTTATTTTCAAAAAATTTAATTATTTAATATATATAATAAATATTACAAATTTATTCAATTAAAATTATAAAATTCTATAAAAATATCAAAATGATTTTATAAAATTCCACAAAAATTTTCCTAAACTTATAAAACAATAAATATTCCAGAAATGATTTTTATTTCTGAAAAATCATTTATTTAATATTTTTGATCGATTTTTGTTATTTTAATCATAAATAAATCATAATAAATTCATTTTTCATTATTTTTACATCAAAATTTCACATAAATTATAATTAATCATTTAGATCAGAAATATAAATTTTTGATTCGAAATTTAAAATTTTTAATATTTTTAAATATTAGGTCTATATTTTGTCAAATAAGTATTTATATATAAATATTCATTAATTAATTACTTTTAGTTAATATTGGTCAGAAAACATTATAATTCAATTACTTTTAGTTAATATTGGTCAGAAAACATTTTTATTAATTATTTCTTTATTTATTTAAATTATTCAAATTTAATCATAAATCAATTATTAATCCCCAAATTTGGAACCCTGGCACATTTTAGACTAGAAAACTTAGACTTATTAAGTTTTCCCCAACACTTATTTATTACCTTGAAATAGAGTGATATTTGGATACACACGAGCCACATTTACGTATATAACAAGGGTCTCCATTCTAACACTAAGGTGAGTTTTACATAGCCCCTTTTCTATTTCACTATTTTGGGGTGAAACATGCTACAACATTCTATCTACAATTCAATCATAAAGTGTCTACATGTTATTCTATGTTGCATTATGTCTTAAACATGACTAGGGTAAGCACAATATTCTAACATAATCATTAACATTGATCAGCCGACGGTATACAATGATAGATCTATTGGACTGACAATCCCACCCGGATATGCATACCTCCTACATAGGTAGCGTGGGTGATTGTTATCGAATTCATAACATAATCGAGTGAAACATGAGCGTATGGGATGGACCACGATATTCTAGTCACAAGGTTTGATTATGCACTCGATTTACCTGATAATATGTTTTCACATATGGACTAGACTTGCCATGACACTTGAATTGTACAAGTTTTATTCAACTATCAAAACCTATGTAATTCTCACCAACTTTTGTTGACCCAAAATATTTTCAAACTTAACATGTTTCAGGTTATAGCTTGCTTGAAGATTAGAGTTGATGCTTGAAGATGCGTATTTAGTATTTTTCATGTTGATGTACAAATTCTTGTAGAACAATTGTATGTAATGTATTTAATTCAATTATTGAAATTTATTATTTACCATGAGCTACTAAACAATCATCAATACGTGACATCCCGATGTTTCCGCCATCGGTTGGGGTGTTACAGATTGGTATCAGAACCATGGTTATAGGGAATTAGGTTATTAGAAAAATAATCTAGTCTATAACCATAGGATTTTAACTAGTACTTGCTCGTTTTACTTGCAACCTTACTTATTTCTATTCTCTATCTCCCTCCTACTTCTTATCCCTACTTTAATCCCTACAAGAAGATTGCTCTCCATCACTGGATCTACTCTTAGACTAATAGGACAAAATCCTCAGGTTTAGCCTGAACCACCTTGAGATCTCGTCGAAGTTCTAGATTTTAATAACGAACACGTGCAATCTGGAAGGGTGAACGCCTGTATTCTGAGTTTTCTGTCTAGGCTGGCATTGCGCATATATCCCAATCAATCGAGAGACCCGGATGCCTACCTGGGAATTCTCGGGATGAGTGTTCACTCATAGGCTAAAGCATGTCTTCACTATGTTATTAGAATCTAGAATCTTTGATAAGTCAACGTTTTCGTTTATTCGTTTTAATTAATGGATAAATGATTACATTCCTTTATATTACCTCATTCATTTCATGTATAGTTATGCAAGGTCAGACAAATGGTAAATCGTTTGGTAAGTGGAGTTATCACACGTTGGATGCTAGTGTAATAGAATGTGTTCATAGGTGCTTATGCCCAGGTATGTGTGAAAGTGTTTTGTAAGTAAAGTTTAGTCATTATGTGTAGATTGAGTATAGGTTCAGAAACGTCATGTTTGTCCTAGAGAATACACGAAGGAAGGATAGTATGACGGGTCTAGATAACTTGTACATGGGATTTGTACGTGTGTGTGTGTATTGTAGCGTTATTAATCCTTTTATTATGAGGATGGAAATAAAGATGCATGTATGTATGTATGAATGCATGGAAATTGTAGGATACGATCCGAAGATCTGATTCGAACTTGCAAACAGGCTTTTGGACATGATCATTGAGTATAGTTGATGTTATTTCCATATTGTGAATACTTGTATGAAGTCACTTAATGAATTAACGAAATGGTTATGTGTTGGTTGCAGGTTGTATAGTGAGGAAGCGAATTGTACGAGGTCGCGGTCACGGTCATGTAAACTAATAAAGATATGTTGTATTTGATGTAATAAGAAACAATAAAAGATGAAAGTATTCAACACCTATAATATCTTGTAGATATGGGTTAAAAACATAAGAGAATGTTTTTATCAAGCAAGAAATTTTCTAGTTCGTATTTTCGCTGTGTATTTTCAGTTAAAAAGGTTTAGGGTGTTTCACCAACTCTTCTCTCATCCTCTTGAATTTCAAAGCTCTGATTGGATCTTTCTTTTCTTTCTTGAAATCAGGAGGAGTGGGTTTTTGCTTAGGATTCTTTAGCATTTCTTCAATCCTAGCAATTTCTTGTTTTAGAGCTAGAGTGGTCCAACCTGTAAACTGATTTTTGTTTGTCTCGTAATGTTTGCAAGCCATGATGTGATCAAGATAAGCTTCCCTAAAATCCTTCTCCAATTCATCATTGATGGGAGGAGTCCTGTCATCTTTCCCTTTTCACTTCTCCCTGACGATAACATCTACCTGCTTAGCCTTTATCTTAAGGTATTCATCAACATTGTTAGGTTTAGGCATGTAAAGAGAGATGGAAAAGACAGTTTGGATGGATCCTCTGTATTGTAAAATGATTGAATATCCCCTTGAATAATGTCAGGTTCAAGAGGATATAGAGTGGCAAGTTAGGTGATATTTGGCATGGTAGGTGGTGTTCTTTTGGATGATTGTGGTGTTTTGGATGATTGTGGTGTGAATGATGATGTGCGAGGTGAATAAGAGGATAATGGAATGGCAACAAATGATGGTTGTGATGTAGATGGAGGTGTAGGTGTGGTTTCTATCTCGTCATCCTATACCACTAAAGTTTTCCTCTTTCTTTTGTCAAGATTAGACGAGATGTTGGAGATGTCATTCAAGCGGATGTTTGTGGTGGTTGTGTAGTACCAAGAGATGTCGTGGTTTGAAAATAGATGCTCAAATGAGTCAAATGTTTCATGATGTGGTTCCTCTTCGCCTACAACATGTTGCTTTTGAGAGGACGCATTAGGAGTTTAGTTAGGTTGAGATATTTCCAACTATTGAGATGAAGTATCAACAGTGGTTGTGTGTTGCGTATGTGATACAATAGTGGTTCCCTCTGGTATCTCATCCTCCAGAGTTAACTTTTTGGGTATCTTTTTGGTGGGCTTAGTGGATGGATGTATTCTTTTGGTAGTTGCTGATGTGAACTACACTACACTAGTTGTAGTGCCATGGTCACCAGGAGCAGTGGGCTCAACAACAGAGGTTGTGACAACAGGTGTTGTCTTAACACCCTTTGATTGTGTTTTGGAAACTTTTGTTTTTACAACTTTTTCTTAGCCTTTAGAACCCTTCATTGTTGTAAAAGTTTCATTTATTAAACTCTTTATCCTAAACACTTTACGAGATTGAAAATCCTTTTCTGGTAACACCTTTTGCTAGTAAAAACATAGGAGTCTAGGATAAAGTAAGAAAACATTGTTAGACCCTGATTTTATGCCTTTCACGGTTGCTACCGAGTCTATGAACAATGCGTAGGATAGATTATAATCCGTGTTTGTCAGAATGGCATATCCCAGATATTGAACTTTCAAGGGAATATCATTAAATGATGTTGTCTTGGCAGAGAAACAAATGAGAATGATATGGAAAAAGAATTTCATTGATGGGAGAATTTTTAGTTTAAAAATGGTTCCCCAATCATTGATAATCATATCCCTTCTCAATGAACTCAGTGTGAAGTTCACATTTCAAGAAAGTATTTTTACCTTCTAGGTTATTTAGAGAGAAGGCGGGGGAGATGGATTGTGGTGTGATTTGAACACTCATGTCACCAACTTTTGATACAATGGCTGTTGGCTATTTATTTATGGAAAACAAAATTTTGCATTTTAATCCATATTTAGCATGCCATTTTGAGAAATCAAGCTTTCAAGAGTAGATGTGTCTAAAGATTTTGTTAACACATCTGCTAGCTGATCCTCTGTTGGAACGTGATGTAGAAAATCAAACCTTTTTTATAAATGTCTCTTACAAAGTGATGTCTGATGTCAATATGCTGGGTTGTTGAATGGGATGCTAGATTTTTGATGATATTTCAGCTACTTGACTATCTAGCATGAGTGGAGTCTTTAGGGCAGTTATACCAAAATCCAGTAATTGGTTTTAAAGCCACATAGGTTGGGTTGTGTAGCTTGCCGCAACAATATATTCAGCCTCTGTTGTGGATGTGGAAACAACTATATTCTTTTTTCTTTGCCAAGAGACCAAGGCATTGCCTAGATATTGGCACCCTCCAGAAGCGCACTTCCTTGTGGTTTGATAACCAGCAAAATCACCATCTGAATAACCTAAAAGCTCAATGTTTTCATTAGCAGTATACCAGATACCAAGTATGGGAGCACCTTTTAGGTATCTAAATATCCTTTTCAAAGTTATAAGATTGAACTTTCTAGGTGATGCCTTGGATTTTGCACATACACAAGTGGTAAACATAATGTCTGGCCTAGAAGAAGTTAGGTACAATAAAGACCCTATCATGCATCTGTAATGTTTTTGGTCTACCGGTTCATCTTTACCATCAAAAGTGAGTAATTTAGTTGTACTCATGTGTGTACGACATGGTTTACAATTATTCATGTCCAATATTGTTAACAGGTTTTTAATATACTTGTTTTGATGAATGAAAGTACCATTTTCCAACTGCTTAACTTGAAGACCAAGAAAGCATTGGAGTTTACACATAGCACTCATTTCAAACTCTGATGTCATGAGTTCCCTAAACTTTTCACACATTTTGTTACATGTGGATCCAAAAATGATGTCATCCACATATATTTGAACAATCATTAAGTGTTTTCCTTTCCATTTTAAAAATAGTGTTTGTTAATTTTATGTATTGTAAAGCCAATGCATAAGAGAAAAGTGGAAAGAGTTTCATACCAAGCCCTTGGTGCGTGTTTCAAACCCAAGTGGTTGGCACACATATACTTCCTTCTGAATCTTGCCATATAGGAAAGTACATTTGATGTCCATCTGAAACACCTTGATGGCTTCCAACCTAGCTACAAGAGCAAAGGTTTCATAATAGTGAATTCCTTCTTCTTGTCTAAAGAGTAAAGACTAGAACCACAAGCCTAACTTTATTCTTGAAAAAAAAAATATCCCTTTCATCAGTTTTTTTTTTTTTTTGAAGACCCACTTGGTGCCAATTGGAAAAAAAACATCATTTGGCAGGGGTACAAGTTCCCATACTTGTTATCTTTTGAACTTCAGGAGATCATCTAACTGTTATCTTTCAGCGCCTCTTGATACTTGACAGGTTGTGTGAGAGATAGAAAACCTGCAAAAAGACAAATGTTTTGGGATTGACTTCTTGTAAGCACCACTTCATTGATGTTGCCAATAATCTGATCTGGTGGATGAGCTATAAGGTAGATTAAATCTGCTTGGTTTGGAATAATGCCATTTTTTGAGGTGAAGGACAGAGGTTTGTGTTATCTGGTGTAACATTTGTTTGTATTTCTGTAGTGCCAACAGATGATTGAAATGGAAGCGGGGGAATAGGATCAAGTGGAGTAGTGAAGGACTATCTTTTGTAAACTGAGAGTGAAGTTTTGTAAACAGATGATTCAAGGTTGGGAGAATTGGTAGAGGCAGTGGTTTGAGGGTGAGACCGGTCAACAGTTGTTGACATAGAAGTGGCAGAGTTTTGAAAGGTGTTATGAACATATATTCCCCTTATGCAAAACAGACTTTGTAGTGAGATGGAATCTCAATATCAAATCTGTAATCCTGTTGTGGAGACTGTGGTGTACCTGCACTGTTAGTTTTAGCAGTAATATCTTCAATGTTGAATTTATATAAATCAAACAGGTTTGCAAGATTTGGTGGGATTTTAAATGATGAAAGTTCATTGAACATAACATTCAAGGTTTCTTCTATAGTCCTAGTTCTTATGTTAAATAGTTTATAGGCCTTGACTGTAGAGGAGTATCCTAGAAATTATCCACAATCTACTTTGGCTGCAAATTTTAAAATTGAATCTTTTAGATTTAAAAAGAACCATGGGCAACCAAAGATTTTGAAAAATGAGATCAGTGGTTTGATTTTGAATAGAATTTCATAGAAGTATTTTGATATCTGGGGATAACAAAAACTCTGTTTTGAACATAGCAAGCAGTATTTACAGACTCTGGCAAAAAAGACAGTCGAAAACCAGAATCTGCCAACATAGTTCTTGCAGCCTCAATTAGAGTTCTGTTTTTTCTTTCAAACACCCTATTTTGTTCTGGTGTTCTAGGAATGTTGTACCGCCTCACTATTTCTTTTGACACACAAAAGTCATCCAATCCTTTTTTCTAAACTCTGTTCCATTGTCACTTCTAAAGACTTTTAATGGAAAGTCATATTGTTTCTCAACTTTGGTGACAAAGTCCTTCAAAATACCTGCAGTCTAATCCTTTGAGTGTAAAATGTAAGTCCATGTAAACCTAGAAAATTATCAACAATGACAAGATATAATCTCTTCTTTCTTAAATTCATGATTTTAACTGGGTCAAACAAGTCAATGTGCAACATTTGAAGGCACTGACTTGTTTGGACTCATTATTGGATTTGTAAGAGCTTTTATATTGTTTTCCTTTTAAACAAGAAACACAATGCTCATCACATTTAAATTCTTTTGGTGGAAGACCTCTTACAAGGCTTTGTTTATAGAGTGTGTTGATAGTTTGAAGGTTGGTGTGACCCAGTCTCCAATGCCACAATTCTGTCTCTTTTGATGAGGAAACACATTGCCAATCCTATAAGCAACAAGTTGTGCTTTGCTCTTAGCAATGATGGTTTCAATCTTTTTCACCACTTTTGGCCCAATAATCTTACAAGTTTTCTTAGTGAAAAATGAGCCATAACTTTTGTCACACATTTGTGATACACAAAGAAGATTAAATATATGATTATTAATAAGACTGACATTTTCAAACTTAAGTCTCCCAGTTTGAATAGTCCCAGAACCTAACACCTTACCCTTTAAATCATTACCAAAAGATATATCACCCCCTCCATGAGCTAAGAAGTCCAAGAAAAGGGCTCTACATCCTGTCATGTGTCTGGAGCCTCCAGTGTCGACATACCATAAGCTGTCTAGGCATGCAGAAGCTCGATACACATCAGTAATGAATTCGTTTTGGTGAGTGTCCAAAGGCAAATTGGCTTTGGATGGGTTCTTAGAGTTTACAACCTCAAGTTTAGGAGAATGTCCAGTGGTTTGAAAAAGTTTTCGACCATGTTCAACAAATGTTGCTGACCCTTTGCCAGTGTTTGTATATCAACACTTGGTGCAACAGATGTTTGACCATTTTCTATCAGATGATAATAGCCATGAGGATTTCTGTTCACTTTTAGTTTGGAAGGCCTTTTGGGCTCTCATAAACATGTGACAGTCTATGACAAGGTGGTTGTCATTAGCCTTTGGGGTACTTGTTTGAAGGTGGAGCATCTGTTACTTGGACATCTTTAGGAGTAGAGGTTTCATTTAAGGTTTTGGTAATAGATGTTAGGACAGGTTGAAAAGTCTGTTTAGAGTTTTCCTTTGAAGTACTAGTCCCTTGACCAACTTGAGTTTTTGCTTTATACTCTTGTATATTAACATCAAATTTTTTTTAGATAAAGATACTCTTGAGTTTTGTGATTCTTTTTACCACAGATTGAACAGTTTGGTTTAGACTCACACATACTTATTCCTTTTTTGACATCATAAGCTTTTAGAAGAAAACAATTTTTAGTGATATGATTCTTCTATTGACAGAAATCACAAAACAAGTTTAAATCCTTTTCTTTCATCTTCCCTTTCTTTTTCTTCTTTTCAACAGATGTTTGAAGATCTACTGGAAGATCCTTCAAGGAAATGATTTTCACTTTTGGTTCCTTAACACCATCAGTGGTTTCTAAGTTTACTGGTTTAAAATTATCAAGAACATCACATTCATCTGACCATGTTGGTTTAAATGGATATTTTTCAATTTCAGCAAATGATAAGGAACCTTCATATTTTTAAAGAAAAATTTTCTTACCATTTGGTTCAGTGATTTTAATTACTTGACCTTCCCGATTTGTGGGGATAATTTCAACCAACTTAGTTTCCTTTTCAGCATTGTTTTGAGAATCCTTGTCATTGGACTTAGGAAAACCAATTCCAAACTTAACATTACTTTTGGACTGTTGGTTGATGAGCATTTCATAACCTTTACATGATTCAACCCATTTTTCATAAGTGACCAGGGTGGCCTTAAGCTCTTCTTTACATCCTTGATATATTGTTGTCATAGTTTGGAGCTGTTCTTTGGTTATGTTAGCTTCATGTTTTATGTTGCTGTTTCCAAACTATTTTTCAGTTAATTTTGATTTTAACTCTTTTGTGAGTTTTTCAAACTGATTTTCATGTTCCAAAATTTCTTTCTAAGGTTTTCATTCACCTCTTTAATGTTTCGAAATACTATTTCACATTTGTTTGAACCTAAATCCCTTAGGATTTGAGAAGATACCTTAGCAGAAGCCATCAACACACAATCACACTTGCACTCCCAATCATTTGCATTCCATGGATCTAAGAGATTTACCTCTTGTTACTCAATCTTCTTATCTGAAACAATTGTCTCAACAAACTCATTAGTCATATATTCAGATTCAAACCCCACTTCTTCATATTTAACCCCTTCAATAATGGTCTCAAGTGCCATGAAGCAAAAAGTTTCTGGTTCATTATAAGATTTGGCCATAAGAGCAAGGTTCTCATCAGTTAGCTCATCTGGAAAGCTGCTCTAGTCAACAAAACCTTGTGTGAAGAAACTTTGTTGACCGGTTTCTGCAGGAGCAGATGGTGGAATAGCAGCTTGTGGCATTTGAGCCTAAGCAACAGGGGTTTGGACATAGTGAACTGGAACAGTGGTTGACGATTGTGCAAAATGAGCAGTTTGTTGCATATTTGGGCCAGGGGTATTTTAGGAATACTAATAAGTGTTTATCTGAGGTCTTTGATTTGGATAGATAATCATAGGTGTTCCATTTTGACTCCTACATTCTTTAGCAAAGTGACCCATTCTGTGACATTTATAACACTTGATATTTGATTTATCCAACCCCACTTTTGACCTCCATACAACCTAGGGTATTTTCTACTAGTTTTCTTGTAAAAATTATTAGTTCTAACGCTGAGTAGAGCCGGTTGATGCAAAATGTCCATTTCATCTAAGTCTAAAGGGTGAAAGTATTGAAGATTATTATACTAGAAGTTATGTCAATAAAATGATCATAGCTCTGATCCTTTCTATTACCAGGCACTTCATCTTGACCCAAAAGTGCAGTACTATACCAAACACATAGTCATCTGACACTTTTTCCACACTCCTGAAACTTCTCTTTCTGGTTAACCTCTCCCCCATAAGTCAAGAGTTTACCATGAAGCTGGGTCAGAGAGAAGTCCTTAAAACCAATTTAGTTTCTCATAACTATAACAATAATGTTAGACCAACCGGTTTTAGATCACTAATTATAGAGTTAAACCTCTCTAATTTTTGAGTTAATGATTCACCCTTAACATGACTGAATGTTTCATGTTGTTGATTCAGTATTTCACGATTGTTTTCAATTACTTCCTAAGTCCCACCAAATTGTTCTTTCAAAGCATCCCATAACTTCTTTGCACTTTTAAAGTGTAACAATCCATCATAGATATCATTTAGTAAAGCCAAAGCCACAATACTAAAGGCTTTATCATCTAATTTAATTTTTTTGAAAATCTAAGTCGAAGCAGTTTTCAATCTTCTTAAGGATCTTCGGTACTCGGCACTGTTGGAACATGTGGTCCGAAAATAACCGAATTCCAACATCCTATGTTTTGTTGAGCTAGAACATGGCTCATCCGACACTGCCAGATATTTGTGGTCATCACTCACTAACATCTCTCCCGGCCGTGGTGTTCTAGCAATGTATCAATCCTATAGCGATGGTTGTTTATCACCCTTAATCGGATGTTAGAGTATTGTTTCTTCATTGGGCTACTTTATTGTGGAAGATTAGTTGAAGTTCGATTTAAGAAGGTATATTGAACATGTTTTAGTGTTTCAAATCAAATTTTTTGAACATGATTTGTATAATTCTGAGCTGAAATTGAATATGTAAGTCGTTATTGAAATGGGAATTGGATTTTAATAACTCAAACTTGGTTGATTAAAGAAAGTTATCACGGGTGTAAAACGAAGTTGAGTCTTTTTTTTTTTGACAAAATTGGATTCAAGTTTATGGATTCCAATCTCCAAAGGTTATATAATGTTGGTTTATCATCTCGGATTCGCAAAGTGGTTTGTTATCCGGTCGGTTTATTTTAGATGTTCCACTTATTATAAATGAGATTTTATCTTGGCTTAAAAAGAGGGGCGACAAGGCTTTTATGTTCAAAATAGATTTTCAAAAAGCTTATGATAACGTGGATTGGTTATTCTTGATTTCTATTATGAAGAAAATGGGTTTTCCGGATCTTTGGTGCCTATGGGTTGAAGGTGTCTTGAAATCGGCCGATCTTCAGTTCTTGTTAATGGCTCCCCTACCTTCGTTTTTTAATGCGAGAAAGGCTTGAGGCAAGGTGACCCCCTCTCCCCTTTTCTTTTTCTCATTGTCATGGAAACTTTCACTTGTTTGATCACTAAAGCAATCAATGTTGGTTGCTTTGAGTGTATCAATCTTGGTACTAATGGGCCTTGGTTTTCTCATTTGCTTTATGCGGGTGACGCACTTATCGTTGGCAAGTGGTCCGATTTTAATTTTCAAAGCATGTTGCACCTTCTTCATATTTTCCACATGTGTTCTGGATTAAAAACTAATCTTCAAAAATCAAGTATTTTTGGGATTAATAGTTCGGTTGAAGCGGTAAGTTCTTTGGCTGATCTTTGTGGTTGTAAACTTGGCTCTTTTCCTTTCAAGTACCTCGGTATTAAAGTGGGAGCCAATATGAATCGGATCCGGAATTGGGATTTGGTGGTTGATAAATGCAAATCTCGGCTTAAATTATGGAAGGCAAAATGCCTTTCGATCGGGGGCCGGCTCATTCTCATTAAATCGGTTCTATCTAGTTTACCTATCTATTACTTCTCCCTATATAAAGCGCCGGTTAAAGTCATTGAAGTTTTAGAAAGTATTATGAGGCGTTTTTTGTGGGCGGGTGATGATATTGTCAAAAAGATTCATTGGGTTGCATGGGATATTGTCACTATGCCAAAGAAGGATGGGGGATTAGGCGTCTTTAAATTAGCCGATGTTAATGTGGCTATGTTGGTGAAATGGATGTGGAGGTACAAGGTCGAACCTTTTAGTTTATGGCGGAAAATTATTGATTTTTGTCATGGGCGCAATAAGGCTTGGGAGATTCTTCCTTGTAACAATTCTTTGCCCGGTGGATGGAAGGCGCTTGTTTCTAGTTTGAATAAGTTACAAGTTCAATCTAAGAAGAATAATGTTCAATTTAAAGGCGTGGTGGGTAACGGGAAACAAGTGAGATTTTGGACCGATAGAAGGAATGGGAATAACAATTTTAAAGAAGATTTTCCAAACCTTTTCCGAATTGTTATCGACAAAAAGGCTGTTGTGGAAGACTCCTGGGATAATGCGAATTAAGTGCTGATTTGTAGATGGAAAAGGAGGCCCTCTAATCCAGCTGAAGTATCCGAGCTCTTGCAACTCAATTCACGGCTGCAGGGGCTGTTTCTGGTCGCAGAATCGGACGTTTGGCAATGGGATCCAGGTTCCGAAGGTGTTTTCACAGTGGCAGAATTTAAAAATCTGCTGAATAAAGATAGAAATCACAGCAGGTTGTTCTTTATGCAATGGATTCAGTGGGTGCCTTTAAAGATCAAAATCTTTATTTGGAGGCTTGAAATGGACCGCCTTCCTACTCGTGTCGCCTTCTAGAGAAGACAGGTTCAGATCTCTGACAATTCTTGTATTCTTTGTAACGGTGCGAAGGAAACTTCTTTGCATATTTATACCGGATGTGGGTGGACTTTTGGTGTTTGGGTGGAGATAGAATCTTGGTGTAAAATAAATCCTATCTTTGCTTTTGACATTAAAGACCTTCTGACCATTGGGAATGTGAGTTTGGGTAAGAACACCAAAAAGATTATTAATGGGATAATTATTGTCACAATGTGGGCTATCTGGAATACGAGAAATGAAAAGATTTTTACAGGAAAGGAAGCTAAAGTGGTAGAAGTTGTTACTCGAGTCAAGTCCTTTTCTTTTGTTTGGTTAAAGGCTAGATCAAGGTTTAAGAATTTTGTTTGGAAGGATTGGGGCTCGTGTCCGTTGTATATGTTGTAATGTTTGTTGCTTCGGTCCTTTTTTTGAGGACCGGTAGCGGTGTTTAATGAAGTTCACCTTTCAATATATATATATATATAATATTGGTTTAAGAAGAAACAACCCTCAAATTAAAGTAAATTAGTTTTTCAAACACTATTACACATTAATCCTGTCACTTTAATTACAATTTAGTTCCCTTGTTTATATTCTAATTTTGGTTAATTAATTAGTAATTACCCTTTATTGGCCTTATATAAAACAAACTACCGTATAATTTTTAGATGGCCATATGCTTTTTGTACGTTAATTATTTTTATAAAATTACACCATTAAATCATACATTTTATTCTTTTTAAGTTGAGTATAGTCTTTAAATAGTTTTCTTGTTATTAAAAAAAATGATATGTTATGGTATGCGGTTAACGATGTTTAAGGGTGAACAATAACCGAATCGCCAAACAACAAAACATAGACGAAACTATACCGGAATCAACCAAAAATTAATAAACTGAAATCTGTTAGCCGAAAATCGAATTAATCAAAACTTGGTTATTGGTTTTTTTGTACCCACGTTTAACAAAAATTAAGTGAACTGAACCATTCATATATTCATCTATTTCTACTTTTATACCTACAATTCTTTACCTAAATTTTATATATTTATACTTCTATATTTCATCGATTTATCTCTCAGTTACATGTATTCTAAGCAAAAGTTTTAGCTAAAGTTTGGTTTTGGCTTTTACCCAAAACTAAACAACCCGAATAAAAAACTATCAATCTAACTACATAAACTGAACGGATTAACCGAGAACCGAATAATTAATAAAGTAGACTAACTGATTACTTCGGTTTCGGTTTCCGCCGAAGATAATAACCGAACCATGCATACCCTAGCCGTCTCTGTGCTTCCCGCCGCATCACGCGCCACTCTGCTAGTAAATTATAAGTAGGTGGAGGTTTGGAATGGTTATTGTCGACGAAAGATGAGTTTGGAATGGTTGACGTTAAGAATAATGTGGTGTGTTGATTCGATTTAGGACGTGCCTTATTATTGGAGATCTGTTACATGAACTTTAGTGTTCAATGGCATGCACCCATGTCTTTAAGATTTAAGCAGTTTGATTCATGTATCCTAGGGACGTTAGTAACATTTGTTTCTGATATCTTAGTTACAACATTGGAACATGCTTTTTTATATAAACTAAAATTCCCAAAACTAAATAATTTCAATCAGTATCAAAACTACATGTCATTATGTAACTAATATTTTGTAGGTTTTTGATTCACTGATATATTATATATTTTTGGACATTAAAGCATGATAATGGTGTTTGGTTAATGATAGCATGCATGTTCTTGTTTCAATGTCAACGCTTTTGCGCAATTCAGTTAAATTCTTTTTATTAATACATTTCATCCTAGCTGGCATTCCAACAGATTTAATATTGATACATTTTAACCTATAGTTGTTACTCGTTTATTTGAATGTATACAATAATAAATGGCTACTTGTAAATTGATTGTTTTCATACGTAGTTGTTGTCTTCAAATGTAAATATGAATGATTCCTTTCAATAGAGTTTATTTGTATTGTTAAAAGAAGCATTTCATTTTTTTTTAATGTTGATCATGTGCAAATAATACCTGTTATGAACATGGAGCAAGCTTCCACCCCATTTAGCCATCCTGAAATTAAATAGCAAAAATGATTAAAATACAAATGGTTGATGACATCTAAGACATATTCATTGTACAAGGCCTATCTAATCTGCTATAAATGAAAGCCTGATCACATTACATTCCAATATCCAAAACTTAAGTTTATCTTTTGAAGACTAATCTTCTTCAAAATGTCCGCTTACAATAAGTCATTTGTGCTTCCAATCATTGTTCTAGCACTATTTATTTTCCAAGCACAAGGCCAAGGCTTAAAAGTTGGGTTCTATGAGAAATCATGCCCACAAGCCGAAAAGATCGTGACCACGGTCATGAACGAGGTTATGGCCGTGGCCCCATCCCTTTCTGGCCCGTTGTTGAGAATGCATTTCCACGATTGCTTCATTCGGGTTTGTAACATCTTATGTTATATCATAAGGTTTCAGTTTTCGAATTCAATTATCTTGTCCACTAACGTAAGCGTGTTTTATGAACCTTGCATTTGTAGGGCTGTGACGGATCAGTTTTACTGAATTCTCCAACAAATCAATCTGAAAAATTCTCACCCCCGAATCTCAGTCTGAGAGGGTTTAATATCATTGATAGGGTGAAGTTGGCGTTAGAACAAGCCTGCCCCGGTGTAGTTTCTTGTGCTGACATTGTAGCCCTTGTTGCCAGAGATGTTACTGTGGCGGTAGATTTATTCTTCTTTCAACTATAGTGATATTAGTTTCATGTGTTTAAAATAAAAATGCTGAGTTAAACGATCAACATTTTTAACGTTTTTTTTGTTGTTATTAAAATTATTAATTATGTTCTTATACCGACGAACCTCTGTTGTATACAGACCAAGGGACCATTTTGGGAGGTCGAAACTGGCCGAAGAGATGGGAATGTATCTTTAATCAATGATCCCATAGATCCCGCAACAGGATTGCCACCATTTTTTGCAAGCATCAATTTTTTGAAACAATCATTTGCACTGAGGGGACTAAACACAAAAGATCTTGTTGTTCTATCTGGTACGTTCGTCACTAGTTTTATGCATGACCAACACAAATAATTAAATAACCTTTCTTACAAATACTTGATCATATTTTAGGGGGACATACCATAGGGATGTCTCATTGCTCCTCATTCGAAAGCCGGCTATACAACTTTACTGGCATAGGCGATACTGACCCCTCAATGGACCCAAACTACATTGCAAGATTAAAGCTGAAGTGCAAGCAAGGGGACCAAACCACATTAGCAGAGTTAGACCCAGGGAGCTTCAAGACATTTGATGACTCTTACTACAGACTAGTGACGAAGAGGAGAGGACTTTTACAATCAGATGCCGCCTTGCTTAACGATCCTGAGACTCGAGCCTACTTGGTTCAATCTACTAGCCATGGTTCCACTTTCTTTGAGGATTTTGGTGTGTCTATGGTTAAAATGGGTCGTATTGGGGTTCTTACCGGTTCTCAGGGCGAAGTCAGGAAGGTTTGCTCCAAAACGAACTAGAGAATCTCCTTTTGCAAAACATACAATAAAATTAAGAGGAATCACGGTTCTTCTTATGATCTTTTAACCAAGAGCTTTTGGAGTAATACATATGTGTGAGTGTGACATAGAAGTTTCTTCCATCTAATATATATGGTTTTTCTAGTAATAAATGTACTCGATCAATCAAGTATGCATCCATGCATAACTTTTTTTTTTTTTGTAATTGTTATTATTAATATTAATGTCTCTTATTTGTTATGGAAATTCCGTCATCCTTTTTTTTTAACGTATTACTTCAATGTTAAATCCGTATCTGTCTTCCATACAGAACAAACGAGGGACATGGTGTCACACCCTTAAATTTCCACTGCAGGGTTTATACCGCGAGGCGCATGACATACCATGATCCCATATCCATAAGTCATATGAACGAACTCTAAATGCCCAAACCATTTAGTTGGTTTTCAAAAACCAAGTTTAGTTAAGCTGCGGAAACGAAAACCAAATTTAAACCTTTTAAAACCACGCGCAAAACAACGCGCCCAAATTAAAACCATATGAAAGAAAACGTAAAAGCATAATATGTAATTTAGGTGTATGCCCAAGACCCCAAATGCAGTGAAGTGTGCAGTGCTTTCTAATCGTGGCACCGGAAGCTAACTACCTGCAAAAGCATGTATATCGTGGGTCAACAAACAATGTTGGTGCGTTCACAAAGTAAAGAAGGTGAGTAAGTAAATGCGTTGGTTTCCAAAACCACGTAACCAAGTAAAAGCGTAAGTAATTAAGTTGGTTCCAAAAACCGTGTAACCACTAGTTCATCGCATGCCAAAGGTAGCTAACCCATTCATGATAACTAACACCGATATACCAAACTGCTAATGTACGTGTTGTCACAAATGTGAGCAGTTTTCCTTGCATCATTGCCTATCAACAATGATAATTTGTTAAGTTATATTTCACTCCCGCACTCCCCCGAGCCGGTGTGAGGTTGTCAGACCTAATAGCGCTATCAACTAATAACCCGCTTGCCATAAACCGGCAACTCATTCGGTATGTGAAGGACTTATAGTGATAGTGTTGGTTTAGCTCATCAAGGACAAAGTTTGTGAACTAGCCAAAAACCCCGACCCACACAAGGAGTCAAAACCCGACCCACACAAGGAGCCATAGCATCCCAACCTTGGATGTGTAAGTAGTCCCAAACCTGACTAGAAAAAGTTAAGTACGTTACGCATGCTTTTGAGAAAAGAGTAGTGAAACTCACCTTAGTACGCAAGCAAATAAATCCAAACTCCAAAGTAGGGTGTGCTACCGACTCCCTAGTATATGTGTCACTAAGTGAGTATATGTGTAATACCATTACACCATATAACCCGTTTGTCCAAGACGTTTAAATGTTCAAAATCGCGTAAGTGACACCTAGTGATTCTACATGCATAAGTAAACCCTACGGACCCGTTGGTGAATATGTTGGTTATCATTAGTTTTACACTTCATATGTATCTCATATAAGTGTCCATTCAAGTACATGTCAAATACATACCACATAGGACTCCAATTAGTCACATAAACTCACAATACACAATCTGCGTTTTTAGGACAGATTATGCGCCATGAAAACTAATTTATTTAAAATATATATCCAATGAGTTAGACTCCCAAAATTTTACTAGATATTCTAGAGGGTCTACTGGACAAATCTATATTTTTATTCTGTGCTAAAACCTTGAATAAAAATTATGAAAATTCACGCAACACAGCTACATTCAGAAAATACATACAACAGATCCGTTTAGTAGAAAAATTCCAAAAAATCGTGTATTCATCCAAACGGGATGAATCTACTTGGAAAAGCCGAGTTATTCCAATGTTATCCTACTGTTCAAATTTCATAACTTAATTCCTTGTAAAACTCAAGTTATGATGGTTTAAACTTAATTCCGAAAATCTGATATGACCTTTATTCAAAGAAAATTCCAAAAAACTATTCAAACGACGTCCAAATCAATCGATTTTACCCATTATGAAACTCTAAGACCAGATATAATATAATCATGCAAAGAAATCATCAAAACCATCACGTTTAAGCCACGTAAAAGACCCTACAAGTTGACCTAAACATTCTGTCCAGATTTTAATCATGCATAAACTCTTATTTAAACGACTCACGTGTGCGTATAATCGATCAACAACAATTAATAATCATCACAAAACATTCATAAGACCTAGAATGATCAGAAACTATCATAACACATTCAAAATTAAAAACCCTAAAGATCAAAACATCACAAACTTGCGCAACAAGCAACCTATCATATCACTAATCGCATAGGATCATGTTTAACCCATTAAATCTTTATAAACTTCAAGTTTTAATATTTATATATAGATTTCAGACCTGGAGAAACTTAGTTATAGGTTTTTATAACATATTAAGAAAGATTAAAACACAAGAGATTGAAGGTTATACCGCAAGCTTTTCAAAACAATCAACCGAATGCTCTCCAAGCTTCCCGATCGATGTTCTTGCGCCTTAGCAGGTGTTAGAGGTTGATATTTTCATAAAAGGGTAGTAGGGATGATTAGGGTTGGAGTTTAGGGGATACAAGAGGCTTAAGGTTGCTTAAATAGTGGTTTAAGTCAGTTTGGTGGAGTCTGTCACCCGCTCGCGGCCTCTCGGAGGGAGTGAGCGGCCACTCACTCCTCTTCGACCCGAACCGGGTGGCCTGCTTCGTTGTATAGCGTTTTTTTTCAATGTTTTCGCTATTTTGGACCATAATAAGTGTACCCCCATGTGTTAAGACCCCAACCATCCTAATGGCCCACCTTTAACGATTTTTATTAACGTATTCGATTTAAGTTCACGTAATCACATACCATTTGCACATAGTTTCACAGAGTATCATAGAAGCACGTAATTGCAATCAATCTCAATCAATTAACTCACAATTATTTAACTTCATTGTTCACCAACGTCTGAGGTTTACTAATCATGTATATAGTCTGGTAATTCCCCGAATTACCACTTCATGCAGTTATTAAGCTATAACTGTGCAGCGTGTGTCCTATCTAGCTAACCCTAGTTAAGTATAATGCAAGGAATGTAACTAGAGTTTAGTTAAAGTGAGAACCTGAAATTGCGAGGTATCACACAGGGACTCAATAATTTCATGAGTCATGAAGATGGTCCGTCATTGATCTCTAAACAAGTCACATGGACTAAAATTATACTATGTATTAATTTGGAAATAGATGAACAATAATTTGTCATTTTTGTTAGTTTATAAATATATTTTTGTTTAGTTGATTTTAAATATGGTCTGATGGTGTGGCGGTTTTGTTGCTGCTTATTGTTCACAATGTCTCAGCTTCATATCTGGCTAGGGTGGTTTTGGTGTCCCTTTTTTTGTGCACGTTACATGTTAGTAATATCGTGTTATTGCAAACAAAACCCTAAACCTGCTCTACAATTTCCCCTTGAGTTGATTATCTAGGTGGTCGTGACACGCGTCACCCCATCCCAACTATGTTCATAGCTGGTGTCTAACATACAAAACCATAAACCCGCTCTACAATTTCTTTTTACAGTCATATGCCTGCACTGATTCACTTTTCTTTCTTTTTCTCTGTGGGTATATTCTGCAATACCACCGTCTTTGTCACCGTACTCTCGCGTGATGGTTGCCTGGTGCTCAAAAACTCACGGCGATGGTTTCTTGTTGCTAAAAGGGCTCGATCGGTAGTTTGGTTTATGATTGTGAAGGGTTTTTTAGGTTTACCTGGACGGCGGCAGAGGTGAATGTTTATTTTTTGGTTAGTCATATGATTTGTCACACCCTCAAATTCCACGTGCGGAGTTTTACCGCGAGGCGCGTGACACACCAGGATCTCAGTCAACGATCACAATAAACATACAACAAACATGCATTCATAAATATATTTAAAACCAAAATATCATCCTTTGAGCCGTAAACCAGCAGCGGAAGCATTCTTGTTTACAACCAAAAGACATATCATTGTTTACAAAACATTGTTAAATATGCTTCAAAATATTAGACGCTGTGCATGACTCCGTGCGCCTAGCCCATTGACTGCTACCTTAGCGACCTGAGAAAACATGCCAAAAATGTCAACATATAATGCTGGTGAGTTCACAGGTTTTCTTTTATAAAGTGTTGTTACAAGTTCGGTAAGATCATTTCCGTTACTACTATGTTATGAAAACGTTAGCTAGACGTTAAGTGTTGCTACTACTGCGGTTGGGAATCCATTACTAAGCCGGTATAAGTGTTGAAGCCAGCCCAGACGGACGGGATTACCGATGCCTCGGTAACCCCCAAAGTGTTAGAGACAATATGCACCCACCCGGCTCCCAGCCGTCGGGTGGGGTTTGTAAGGCCCAATAGATCTATCCACATTTCCCCCGTTGTGCATCCCCGCACATTCATGGTTCCCCCCTGGGACTTTCTGTAAAAGCCGCATAGTACGTGAAATAACCATAGTATAACATGATCTATGATGAGTAATCAAAATAAGTAGCATGTTTCTCCCCCGAAAGCAAAACGGTAAAAGTGGGGCTGTGACACTCACCTTGGATTGCGTTACTTGAAAACAGTTAAGTAATTATGCTATGATAGCCCCAATTAGCGGCGACCTATCATAAAATGTGTATAAGTATCCGGACTAATAACCCGTGGGTTAACTAGTCCCCGAATGTCCAGACCGTGACCATAAACGTTTGAAAACATCTTTAACTGTTAAACCGACCGTGCCAGACAAGACCCGACATCCCATTGGTGACCCGACATCCCACGTGTTAGGTAAATACAAGACATCATGCAACATATGCAATTAAACACTTAATACGCGCAATAGTTCACCTAGCCTAGCATAATGTCCGATTAACGCATAATCGGGTCCGAACACGTCTTACTAAGTCATTGGGTGCATCCCGAGGTTCCTATCATGTTCCTAGGTGTCAAATCATGTTCCGGGATGTCAAAACGCGTTTACGACAGCAGTACACGCGATTAGGAAGGTCAACACACGAGTAGCTTCAGCCTATTGGCGATTAGGGGCCCAATCACCTGATATATCAGGCGATTAGGGTCTTAATCGCCTTCATGTATGCATAATCGCCTTCAGCATCAGGCGATTAGGATTCCTAATCACCTGCTGCTGCTGTGTGACGGATTTTCGCGCGTTTAACCCTCCAAATCAGATCCGAAACATGCAACAACACCCAATATCAAACCTAAATCATTTACCAACCCATTCCAAGCAAAACCCCCCGACATATCACTGATCTAACATGTTCTAAGCAATTATTTCCTAAAATGGCAGAGTACTAGATTTCACCAACCAACCTTATCTTTCCTTAAATGGAAACAATCAGATTTCAATCTCTACAAACTTGCAAATCATCAAACCTCTGATCTAACATCTTCCTAGTATGAATTCTAACAACATTGCATCAACAATTATACCATAATCATCCTAAATCTTCAAGAACATCCAAATGGGTCAAAATACACATTTTCATCAAAACACAATAACAATGGCTCAAACTCTAAGATAACCATCCTAATAATCTCTCCATAACAGAAGTACAATCATATCATGGAAACAATCATGTTATAATCACCAAGAAGACCAACATATGCATGTAAACTTCACATATAACAAGCATTAAGGTGTAGACTTGGTTTAGAACTCCTTTGAAAGGTTTTTAAAGACACAAACTTAGTAAAACAAGGTCTGGACCTTTGGGGAACCAAAATAACAACTTTACAAAGGTTAGGGATGAAGAACACACCTTGGATTTTGTTAAAGAAAGGTGTGTGGGCTTGGAGATGGTGATTTTTGTAGCAAAATGAGTTCCAGAGGTGTTTCAAGGTGTGTGGGTGGTTTGGGATCAGCTAGGGTTGTTCTAAGGGTGTTTGGGGAGTTAAGGGTTCTATTTATAGGTGTTTTGACCCGGACTCTGCAGTATAGGCGATTAGCAGCCCATAGCATGCGATTGGGGGCCTAATCGCATGCTACATCAGGCGATTAGGTCCCAATCGCCTACTATCATCCTCTCACTCGCCTATATATAGGCGATTAGGCCCCTTCTCAGGTCCTAATCGCCTGAAACCCTCCAAGCTGGGTTTTCGGCGCGTTAAACGCTATTTTAACACATATAAACACGTATTCACATACCGATAAGTCACATAATGATTCCAAACATATAATGCATGATAACTAACACGTTTACATCCGTTCACCAATTCCCGGGACTCGAGACTCGTGTGTGCATTAAACCCGGCGATTCCACGAATCACCAATCCTTGTACACATGGTTATGGACCGACTCCCGATGACCCCGCGGATCATCGTAACGACTCCCGATGATTCCCAGAATCATCATACCGACTCGACTGACCCCGTTAAGTACGTAATATGCATGACTCGCTAAGGTAGACTTACTAGTTTAGTCAACGTTACTGACCTGAGTTTGTCGGGTGTCACATGATTGCACGGTACTCTCCCCACAACCTTCTACATACTTTTTCCCCAACCGTACAGTCTTTCTAGTTTTTCTTCTTTATTTGTCTCTTGGTCGGTCTTCTTCTCTCTTTTGAGTTTTCAGCAAGGAAACACTCCTCATCGCCGCCCTTCAGGTAACTTTATCTTGTTACTGCTTTCCTCTTTCTCACTATATTTAGACTATAGATTACCTTTTTGAATGCGAAATCAATTTTTGGGCTCTAATCGATCAATGCTAACATTTATTCCACTCATAATTATTGAGTCCAGTAATAGGTCTTATAGTTTCTAAAATTGTATTGATTTATGAAACTGGAGTCATTAGGTTAAAACTTTAAATGACAATCGGATTTATGAAGGATTGTGTTTTTTCTTAACTAACTTACATTTGTAGAAGTGATGTTACTTAATGCTTGCTGAATCATAACTTTGCTTATTAAGCGAAAATTGCTTTATTGCCAGTTAAAAAGGGCTAAAACTAATATCTAATCTCATAGTTTATGTCATAAATTAGTGTTCCATTTTGATATAAGAGAATGATCAAGTATATCTTTATACATATCTCATACAAGATATATATATATATACACACACACACACACATACGGAGAATAACATAATCTACAAATAATAAATAATAATAATAACTTTGACTTTGACTATGACCTTGACCATAACTTTAACTAATAATCATGTATATTAATACATATATATATATATATATATATATGCAATCAGTTAGATGGCTTATTTCTTGCTAATACGCCCCCACAAGATGGAGGATCTGTTGGATACGCCAATCTTGGAACGAAACGATAGAAACGGTAATTAGGGCTTCGGTATGGTGAGGACATCAGCTTGTTGATCCTTTGAACTAATATGAAAAACCTTTAGTCGACCAGCATTAACTTGTTCGCGAACAAAGTGGTAGTCGAGAGCTACATATTTCATGCGTGATTGGTAGACCGGGTTAGCACATAGTTAAGTAGCACCGGTGTTATCACATAATAGAGTTGGGGTGCGCATCGTGCGAAGGCCAAGCTCTTGGAGAAGATTTTTAACCCATGAGATTTCAGCCGCGACATTTGCGGGAGCTTTGTATTCCGCTTCAGTTGAAGAGCAGGAAACCATCCTTTGTCGACATGAACGCAAAGAGATAATGCTAGATCCAAGATATAATATATAAGCGGTAGTAAATATCCCTCCGTCATGTCTTCCTCCCCAATCTGAATCTGAAAAATCATGTAAATCAAATGAGGACTTTTTATTTAAAAATAACCCATGACGCATCGTTCATTTCAAATATCGGAGAACCCATTTGAGAGCTTGCCAATGTGACTGTTTTGGGTTGTGCGTGAATTGAGAAAGTTTGTTGACTGCGAAGGAAATATCCGGCCGAGTGAAAGCAAGATATTGAAGAGTGCCGACAAGTTGGCGGTAAGGGGTCCGGTCAACGGATGTAGAGGCATCCGATGGGGTAAGAGGGTCGGAAACGCTTATGGGGGTAAGGACCTCATTGGCACCATCCATTTTGAAGTTGGTTAAGATGTCCTGAATGTGTCGGTGTTGTGAAAGAAATAAGCCTTGAGGTGTTGTGATGACCTCAATGCCCAAGAAGTGATAAAGTGGACCAAGATCTTTGATGGAGAATTTGTCACTTAAAGTTCAACGAAGGTGTTGTAGAAGTGATCATGGCTACCTGTAAGAACAACATCATCTTCATAGACAAGAAGGTATGAAGTGATCGCATGCTTAATGTAGATGAAAAGGGATGAATCGGATAGGGACTTTTGAAAACCGAATTTTAAAAGAAATTATGTGAGTTCATTATACCATGCCCTTGGTGCTTGTTTAAGCCCGTAAAGTGATTTTTTTGAGTTTGCAAATGTGTGTGGGGAACTCTGAGTTTGTGAAACGAGGGGGTTGAATCTTGTATACATCTTCATGAAGAGTACCATGAAGGAATGCGTTATTGACATCGAGTTGACGTAATGACCAACCATGAGATAAGGCATGGGAAAGGATCATGCGAATAGTGACTGGTTTAGTGACAGGGCTAAAAGTTTCAAAATAGTCCTTACCGTATTATTGGCGGAAGCCCTTAGCAACTAGACGTGCTTTGTATTTGTCAATGGTGCCATCGGGTTTTTGTTTGATCTGAAAGACCCATTTGCAACCAATTTGATATTGGTTGGTTTGTAGTACAAGTTCCCAGGTTTGAATTTGGAGTAAGGCATTACACTCAAGGTCCATGGCTTGTCTCCATTTAGGATCTGGCATGGCTTGAGTGTGAGTGGAGGGTTCCAAGGTGTTTGGAATGACGTGGCGAGTAGTAGAGTTAACAATGTTTGGATTAAAATACTTTGGGTTGGGTTTCGATTGCTGGCTGGTCGGCGTGGCAGGAGTGGGTTCGGTTTAAGTGGATGGTGTTGGTGGTGAAAATCCTCAGGATGATTTTACCTCATATCCTTAGTATAGCATCTTCAGGATGCTGAAGGACTCAACAGACTTCAGGATGTAACTGAATTTTAGCATGTGCACATCCCGAGGATGGACTAACGAATTATCTTTCTATGATATGATTGCAGGTACAATTGAATTATAATATGGACTTGTAACCTCCTTATAACGTCTATACTATTGTATTCGGTCAAAGAGGTCAAAGATAGAAGAGTTACACTCGCAAGACAAGACCAAGCTCAAAGAAAAAGTCAAAGTTGTAACCGACGTGAATTGAATATCGGCGAAGAACAAGGAAACAGTTTCTACAACAACTATCTGAGCTGTAACAACCACAACGGTCAGTTGAGGTCATCAAAGAACTTAACTAAGTAATGGATTATGTGGGATCTTCTATTTACTTTCGTGTAACTATAAATAGGGGATGATTGACGAGTATAGGACACATCACATACACCTGAGAACCACTTGAACTACACATACACTCTGCTACTCATAGAAAATTCACACACTTAGCACAAATCATTGTAATCATAGAATATTCGTCCATCATTCATCCAAAATTGTAGCCTTTTACCCATTTTTAATATTAACAAACAAGGCAGGGGCTTAGACTCCTCCTAAGGTTTTGTGTCGTCGATCAACAACTGATCAAGGGCTTTCCTCATACATCGAGTGTTGTTCTTTGCGTATTTGTGCTTATATTATTTGTTTCCTCGATTTACCACACAGTTATATCCTCAGGATATAACTGTCCATCCTCAAATCTACCCTTACCATCCTGAGCATAGTTGTCACATATTTGTCTTTTTTACATCTTAATATACTATTTTCAGAATAAAACTAGACTCTAAACACATTTTGACATTTACAGCACTCTACCTCACTTTTACTAATTTGGAAACAAAGTTATTTCTAGCAATTAATTTTTGACCAAAACAATTTGGCGCCCACCGTGGGGCAAGTGTTGCTATTTTAACAAAAAACTTTGTTAAAACTTTTTTTCAATTAACTCATTTTACAGATCTTGACGACTATGTCTTCCTCCCAGAAAACTGTTTCCTCATCCATGCCATCTTCATCCTCTACCAAAAATGCAACACTGCCACCCCTACCTGCATTCTCAAAAAGTCCTACTTCTCAAATTCCACCTAGACCAGCAATGGGGGCATCTGGATCCACTCCTCCTGTTTTTGTGTCAAATGATGTACTCCTTTCCATGTTTGCATTGATGAAGGATCAAATACAACAACAGGACACAAACCGAATGATGATAAGGGAGATACAATCTCTTAAAACATCATCAAGGAGGCCAACTGAAGACACGGGGACACCATTACAACCCAGGGTGTTAGATTTTAATTCTGGCGTCTCTAGGGGTGTTCATTAAGGAGATTTCATCCCCATAAGCACTAGATTCTCTGCTCCTGAAACTACCAAAACACCAAGGATGACAACAACCAAGGATCCACGATATACATCTTGGCCATCCCGAAGATATAACAATAACGGTAACAGTTTAAGTTCAAGTACTTTTGCTACTAATGATGTTGCTTCTTTGCAGGATACGGGTTTAAGCCCACAATTGGCAAGGGAGCTTCAAAAGATCAAGGATATGGTATCAAGTATACCAGGAATAATACAACCTATCCCCGAAGTATCCTCAGCATGTCACAGGGTGTCTCGTTTTGCACCTCCTATATGTGATGCAGAGATTCCAAAGAGATTTCAAACTCCAAGTATGAAGCTTTATGATGGATCCACATATCCTGAAGAGCATGTGGCACAATACAGGGAAAGGATGGAAATAAATCCAATCCCTGCTGATCTCAAGGAAGCATGCTTGTGTAAAGGATTTGATTCCACCCTTACTGGTTCACCCATAAAATAGCTCCTAAGTGTTCCTCCCTATTCTATTACTTCTATTGCATATTTGATTAATATGTTTAACAATCAATTTTCTTGTAGTCGAACGTTTGACAAGTGACTTGTACAGGGTGACTCAGCCACGGGGAGAATCACTAAGAGAATACATTACTAGGTTCGGAAAGGAGGCACTTGACATCCCTAACTTGGATGTCACAACAGCGGTGCAAGCATTCAAGATGGGGCTGCAAAGAGATTCACCTTTCTATCAAGAATTGGTGATGAATCCTTGCAGAAATTTGGATGAATTCAGGAATAGGGCTATAAGGTTCATTAGACTTGAGGATGATAAGAAGATACAAGAGAGGATAGAAGTATCCTCAAGATACGACCATCCTAATCGAAAGTCCACTCCCACATATGAACCTTATAAGCAAAAGCCATATGCTAGACCTGATAATAAAAAGGTTAATGTGGTTGAGGATGACTTTCCTAAATTAGCAGATTACGGTTTTTCTGTGGATGTAACAGAATTAATGTACGCCATGAAGGATCTAGGGGACAAGGCAAGGTGGCCAAGAAAGGATAACAAGTCAAGATGGAAGGACAAATCCAAATGGTGGGCATTCCATGAAGATTTTGGTCACATCACTGAAGATTGCATTGCCTTGAGAAAGGAGATAGCATATCTTCTGAGCAAGGGTTATCTCACGGATCTCCTACGCAAAATGAAGCCGAAGGTTCAAGATGGCACTAGCATCCCCGTTGCTACACGTTTTGCGACTAGTGCTATTGGATTGCACATTCAATTATGTTTTGATGATGTCGAAGGGTCGAAAGTGGATTTAAGAGGGTCGAAGGTGTCTGATATGGGTCGAAGGTGGAGTATACTGGTCGAAGAAGGAAGCTTAATTTGCTATGTGCTGATTCGCCCTTTCTAAGGGGCGAACCTGCACATTTGACCCTTACGGGGGGGGTGAATGTGCAGGCCTATATAAACTAAGATTTTGATTTTAACATTAACTTTTGTCATTTTCTTCCTCTTTCGACCTGTGTTTCTCTCTAGGGTTCTAGTTGAGTCTGAAAAGTTATTATTTCATTGTAAACAAGGTTTTGTAAGCTTAATCAATTGTGTTTATGAATGAAATGGAGATTAAAAGGTGATTTGCATGTTTTGTTCATATTATTGTCATTTCATAACTTATTTAGGGATTCCGCACCTAAATTGGTAGACTTGTTTGATCAAACTACTTGTTTTTGACAAAACGATCCTCCACAAAGTGGTATCAGAGCCAATATGGATCAAACAACTATGAATTGATAGTATTTTAGCTGAGTTTGACCCAAATTTGATCATAATTTTTCTGTTTTGAATGAACAATGATTTTTGATGAAAATTGATTGATTCAGACTAGTTTTTACGGTTAAAATCAAGAATTCTCTTTATTAAACTTGTTCCAAATCTATTCTAAAGCAAAACCTGCAAAACATCATCGAAATTCATCAACTTTTGAAAAATTGGGATCAAAATAACTGATTTTCAAAGAATAACCGTTTTTCAAAATGTCTGGGTCGAACCTATGAGAGAAAGGTCGAACGTGTGTGGTTTAGGTTGAATCTGTGATTTTTTAGGTCGGACGTGGTTATTTTTATGGTCAAACCTAGAAATTGTGTGTGTGGTGTTATATATTCGACCATATTGTGTACATTCGACCCTACGGGAGGTCGAAAGTGAGAAGTTAGAGGTCGAAAGTGAGATTGTTTGTTATATTCTACATTCGAGTCAAGGTGAAGGGCCGAACCTGGAACATTTTCTACATTCGAACCCACGCTTATTGGAAAAGGGTCGAACGTAGAAGCTGATCAAAAATTTTTCTAAGTGTTTCGCATTCCGGACTTAGTAGACGATATGTGGAACTTCCCAACAACACCGAGGCCTAATACTACACAACAACAGCACATAACTATGGATCCTTGGACTATAGCTGCAAAGAAGACGACTAGTCAACCATCTCAGCCGATCAATTACCTCGTAATGACTAGTTCGATGCCACAGACTGTTGCTCAACCTCCACAACAACCCATGAATGATTATTGGGGAGTTGCAGCAGCCTCGGTATACTCTCAAACTACCAATGCTATTTCTACTCTAATTCATGATTTATCTTCAGGTAGCGGGAGTCGTCCACCAAAACTGATGGAGATGGTGGATTACAATCAATGGAAGACCAAGTTCAAGATTCATTCGAAGGGAATGGGAATGGAAGGCACCGAGGCATGGCAAATGATAGCTAAGGGTTATGTAGCACCGGTTTTGGAGAACACAGGTGAACCAATTCCGTTGGAAAGCTTAGGTGAGGATGAGAAAAAGAAGTTTGCAGTGGAGAAGAAGGCGTTCTCCCAACTATCTCAGGCTATCAACACTGATCTTCTACATCAGTTTGGTTCTTGCACAACTTCAAAGCAGCTTTGGGATATGTTGAGGAATCGTCATGATGGGAACGAGAAAACTAGGAAGCTGAGGATGGAAGAATTGAGAAAGGAATTTGAGAATGTTAGTTACATGGGGAATGAGACTTTAAAGGAGTTGATTCCAAGATATTGCCATCTATTGACTGAATTGTCAAGTTATGAGATTAATATTCCTATGTCTGAATTGGTGGATAAGTTTGCTGATGCATTACCACCATAATGAAATCAACACATTGAGGTCCTAAAGGAGAAAGATGCTTATTAATATTCGACCATCAATGAGTTTATTTAAAAACTGGAGAACAAAGAGACGGAAGAGAAGAGGAAAGCAAAAAGAGCACAAGTTCCTCAAAATCCGGAGTTATATCATGGTAGTACTTCTTCTACTTTGACTAGTTCAAGTACTAGTAGTACTGTTGCTCCACACATTGCTTGTGTTTCAAGTGTTATGGAACCACCCAAAACCCCGATTAACTATCTAGCTCAAACTTCATCTTACACATCACCATCATGCCCTACTACTTACATTCCACCTTTTTCACTAATGCAACAAGCAACATGTTATTCAGCTAGCTTGAATCAACCTCAAAAACAATCCTACATTCCTCAAATGAACCCAAGTCAACCAAGTCAAAGTCCAATAGTGTTGGAGACATCAAACTTGAACAATGTCATAGTTGAAGTTGCTCAGCAACATGTCGCACTGGTATCTGCAATGGTAGCTTCTTACAATGGTCTGGTAGCTAGTCAAATTGGTAACAACAATCTAACCAGTGAAGACTATGCTCAAATTGACAAGGAAGAGATGGAGCTTATTGACATACAATGGGCGTTTGCTAGTGTTATGAGACGAGCAACCGAGTTTATAGAGAAGACTGGTAGAACTGATATTTCCACATCACCTAACACCACATATGGCTTCAACAAAGCCAAAGTCACATGCTTTAACTGTGGTGGTAAAGGTCATTTTAAGAGGGAGTGCACACAACCAGTTCAACAAGGTAACAGGAATCCATTCAACACCAATTACCAGAACCGTCAATCTCAGAATTATGTATCTTATCAAAGCCAAAATAACAACAACTATCAATCACAAAACAATTATCAAAACCGACAGAACATCTCACCAAACAATTCTTCTAAACAAACTAGACTCAAAATCAAACACCACATAATCTAACTAGAACCATCATTCCCATTTCCACACCAAATAGCCAAACCCAAACCGATAACCAAAACCAAGCTTTGGTGATCCAAAAAGATGAAGGTTTTGATTGGACGGGGATGCAACTGGGTGTTGAAGAGATTACAGCTGATAATGTAGCGTGTGTTGCTCAGAAGATTGATTTAGAGGAGCCGGTGTTAGTTGAAGAAGTTTTGGAGAATGAGAAGAGGTCTGATGTGAAGATTGAGAAAATGGTAGAAGAAGCTGATATTCCTGTTGAGAAGACTCCAGGAAAGATTCATGATTCAGTCACTGATATTCCTGAAGAGCGTGACTCAGTATATTCTGATTCGGAGAGCAAGCCAAATTCTAAAGCTAGTATTAATTCACTAGATGATGACATTGATCAACTTCTGGCCGAAGCTGATTTTCTTATGATTCGGAAGTCATGCATAGTATTAGTGGATGACGCTTTCACAAGAATTGATTACTCCAAATTTTTTGCTGGAAAGGAAGCGCACTTTGCTTTGATGGCGATGACCGAGACTCTGAAACAGGTAAGTTCTGATTCCACCATAGATATGAATAGTGACAAACATTGTGGAACTTGTGATAGATTGACAAAGCAGAATAAGCAACTCAGGGTACAACTTGAAAGTGCTAGAATCAACTGTCAATCTTATCGCAAAGAAGCACATGAATTCAATAAAGTGCTTGATGGTTACAAAAAAGGATATTTCTTATTTGAAGAAAACTCTTTCTTTGAAACAATTGGCCATAAACAGTTATATTAATGAATTGGAAGAAACTAAACTTGAAATGGCAACCATCAAGTGCTTTGCTGAAAAGGTCAACAAAAAGCTAGAAAGTTACAAACATATTGCTTATGTTGTTGACCATATCATTGAAGAACCCTCACAACCGAGTAGTGCAAACTACAAGGCTGTTCCATCTCCCGTGTTATTTGAGAATCACACTTTACATTCAATAACACCGGAGAGTTCAATCAAATCTGATTCTACATCGGATGATGAATCTAACACTTCTAGTGTTGGGGATCCACATTCGGATGTTAGACCAATTTTGGGATTGAATAATGAGGTGGTGATTGCTGTAACTGATGACTCTGGCTCATATGATGAGAAACCTGAGAATGTGAGTGATATATCTATTGAAAATCACATTATTACCATTGAACCGGTATCATCTTCTCAGATTTCACATCCGATGGCAATGCTCATCGAGTGAATCAGTCAATTAAGAAAATTGAGAAGAATGAACTAAGTGACAAACCCGTCAAAGTATTTTATCGGATGGAAGGATCCGATAAGATTATTTCTGACGAGGAATATCCGATAAAGTTTGCCAATTACTCAAAGATTGAGAAAATCTGGCAGGAGAGTACTATTTTGTTTCCTAAGCATGAGAGGACCACTGATGTACCTCCAGAAATCTTAAAGAAAATTTATCTGGATGTTCCAAAAGAACCTAAGGTTCATGTCACTGAGTTTATCAAGACGAAGGAAAAGGCAAACAATTTAATTGAGCCGACTTACTCAAAGGACCCAGCTCCCGAGAGTTTGAGATGAAGGTGTGTGGATGACCAATATCCTATCACTTCTTATGCTAAGTCAAACGCCAGGAACGTGTTTGAAGTATACCGTGCATTCTTTAAGTGCGGGGAGAGAGGGCATTTACTAGCTCACTGCCCGTACGTGAGGCATAGGAGGCACGAAGTTGAAGTGAAGCAGAAATATCAAAGTCCAGTTAACAATCACTGTTATCCACAACGATGTTTTGTCCCTCAACCAACACCGTTTTATAATCAACGCCACTATTTTCAAAAGAGGGATAATCGTCAGATTGCATATGATCGTCGTAACCGGATAGCTATGGAAAAATCTTTAAAGAACCCAGTTGTGAACACGATTGTTGATAAACAGAAGGTTCCATCAAAACCTGCTGTTAAATCATCGGTTAGACCTGTCTCTGTTAAATCAGAGAAGGTAACTAAGAAGGTTTCGTTTAAGAACGAAGTAAAGAAATCGACTAAAACCCCAAAATCTCATATCAGGATCTTGAAACGTTCAGAACAATCTTGGTCACTGGTGGGTTCTCAAGGTGCTTCTACTTCAAAAGAAAATGAAAAATCTGAAAGTGAGAAGAATTTAGTTGATTAGAAAACGGTCAATTCAAATTCAAGTTAAAGAATCTTTAAAATTGAATGTTCAAAGACCCAAGACCAAACAGGCTTGGGTCCCCCGAAAGAACTATTTTTTTACTTGATATGTGCAGGGAGCTTCAGCTGGCCCTGTTAGCAGTCTTTGGATTGTTGACAGTGGAGCTTCTGGTCACATGACAGGGGATTTGTCGCTGCTGTTCGACATCAGAAACATAAATGGCGGATATGTAGCATTTGCTGGGAATAAAGGATGTTACATCACTAAGGAGGGAAGTGTGAGTAACAGAATTGTGAGTTTTGAGAAGATCTCGTATGTGAAACAGATCGATTATAATCTGCTTAGTGTCAGCTAAATCTGCGACAAACAGTTTTCTGTACACTTTGATGACATATCTTGCTACATTCTTAAACCCGGATTTTTTATTCCAAAAGAGTGGATCATGTTAAAAGCACCGAGAGTGAATAATCTTTACATTCTCGACATGTCAAAGGCAATGACAAATCAGGGCCAAGTTACGTGTTTCCTCTCCAAGGCTACAGAAAAATAATCTATTATGTGGCATAGGAGGATGCGACACATTCACCTCAGAAAAATGAATCATCTGGTGAAGAATGGACTTGTCGAAGGCATTAATGTCAAACATTTTCATCTAAATGACAAGTGTGTGAGTTGCAAGAAAGGAAAGCAGCACAAACAGTCCCACAAACCAAAGAAAGTAAACTCTGTCGAAATGCCACTTGAGCGTTTGCACATGGACCTATTCGGACCTGTCAAGCGTAAAAGTCATGCTGGAGAGTTATACTGTCTTATGGTTACTGACGATTATTCCAGATTCTCATGGTTAATGTGCTTGCAATATAAAAGCGACACGTTTAACAATCTGAAAGTTCTGTTCACTTGTTTAGAGAATGTCTATGGTTTGAAAATCAAAAGAATTCGGAGTGATAATAGGACGGAGTTAAAAAATGCACAGATGGATGCTCTTTGTGAAGATAAAGGAATTCATCATGAATACAGTGCTCCGTATACTCCTCAACAGAACGGTCTCGCAGAAAGGAAAAACAGGACTCTAATTGAGGCGGCGAGAACAATTCTTGCGGATTCTAATCTTCCAGTAATGTTCTGGAATGAAGACATATACGCAGCATGTTTCACACTGAATCGTGTGTTAACAGTAAAGAAGTTTGGCTAAACTTCTTATGAACTGTTGAACAGACGAAAGCTGAACTTGGAGTATCTAGAACCATTTGGAGCACCGTGTACTATGCTTAATCCATCTGAGAAGTTTGCACCGAAAGCTGAAGAGGGATTCTTTGTTGGATATGCAACCCCACTCAAATGGGTATTCAACAAATGAACTCGCCTGGTAGAGGATTGGGCTAACGTTGAAGTTCAACGGTATACTCAGAATGTACAGGGTAGCGGTCGAGATTGGATGTTTGATTACAAAGACTTCTTTGAATCATTCAATCTAGATAACTTGGTTGAAGAGGCTATATTAAGACTTTATTACGAGTGTTAAAATGCAGTAATATCACCGTTGGTGCGTCCGATCACTGTAACTCCTCCAACAACTTCTAATAATGCCAATGTTCCTATAGCAGAAGAAGAAGTTTCCAGGAAGCTTCCACAACTCTTAATTCTTCAGAATCGGATGATGATGATGAAGTCACAAGTGAAGCTATTCCAGAAAAGTCAACAAAGACACCTCCAGTGTACCCAGATCCAAATTGTAACACCCCAACCGATGGCGGAAACATCGGGGTGCCACGTATTGATGATTGTTTTCAGTAGCACATGGTATAATATAAATTTTAAATAATTTATTCAAACATAATATCCAAAATGTGAAATGATGTCTAAGAATTCAAATACATAATATCAAATAACAACTTCAATAACTTCAAATAAACTTCAAGTAAAATCCTCATGCTAACTCAAGCCTCAGCTTCATTGTTACCTGAAACATGTTAATTTTGAAAGTATTTTGGGTCAACATAAGTTGGTGAGAATTACATAGGTTTTTGATAATAAAATGAATAAAATGTTGTGCAATTCATGTGTCATGTCAATCTAGCCCATATGTGAGAACATACTAGAAATAAATCGAGTGCATAATCAACCCTGATGACTGTTATAAAATGATACATACCATACACTCATGGTCCAATTGAATATGTTATGCGATAACAAACACCCACGTAACCTTTGTAGGAGGCACGTATCCGGGTGGGATTGTCAGTCCAATAGATCTATCAATGTATACCGTCGGCTGATCAATGTTAATGATTATGCTAGAATGGTGCTTACTCTAATCATGCTCAAGACATAATGCAACATAGAAAACACATAGACACATTGATGATTGAATTGCAATGATAATGTTATAACATGTTTCACCCCAAAAATGGTGATAAATAAAAGGGGCTATGTAAAACTCACCTTAGCAAATGTTAAACTTGTTGAAAAGATGAAATAATAGTGTTGCCCAAAATGATTCCAAATATCACCCTATAATAAGGTAATATATAATAAGTCTAAGTCTAATTAACTTATAAGTGTATCCTAGGGTTTCGATTTGGGGATAATCAATTGTTGAAATTAAATTAAAATGTTAATTAATAAAGGAAAATTTGATAATTAATAAAAGAAAGTCTTTTTATAAAATTTGAATTTTGGATGGACACAATAAAGTGTTTGAAGTATAAAAATAATTTTTATAAAATTATTTTATTTAAAAATAGATTTTTAAATCTATTTATTATAAATAGCCAATATTTAACTTTAATATTCAAAAATACTAAAATTAAAGAATTTCTATTTTAAAAATCATATTTCTGTTCTAAATGGTTAAAAATAATTTCTATAAAATTTTGGTGCAAAAATGATGAAAATTGGATTTATTATGATTTAATTATGATTAAATCTAACAAAAATTGATTAAAAATATGAAATAAATGATTTTACTGAATTAAAAATTATTTCAGTAAAGTTTAACTTTATAAAAAGTCAGGATAAATTTTGGAGAATTTAATAAAATTGTTTTGATATATAAATGGATTTTTATAAATATAATAGTATAGAAATGATTTAATTATTATAAATATTAAATAAATGAATTTCTGAAAAATAAAAATTGTAAATAAAACTTTTATCTCAGATTAAACAAATATAATTTTTTTAGAATTTATAAAATAGTTTTGATATTTTAAAATGAATTTATAAGATTAAAAGGTTAAATATATATATATATATATAATAGTTTTGTTTTAAAAAAATAAAAGAAGCAAAAAGGGGCAGTAGCCGGGACTCGAACCCGGGTACCTTCTGTATCAAGCCCAGGTCACAACCACTTGGCCTAGGCCAGTGGTTGTGATGTTTTCTGTTTAAAATTAATTAAATACACATGCCAGTTTCAGTTTATCCCCAATTAAACACGAATGAACCCTAGAATTTGCAATCAAACAATTCAGACAATCTAAGCCCGATTAATGTTGGGGCTTTTGTTGTTTGATCGCCGACTAATAAAACCCACAAAAGAAAAGTAACTCACAGTGTTGTTTTATGTATGATTGTCGGGTCAAAGCAAAAGTCAAACGACGAACAAGATAATTATAATCAGAGTGATTCAGAGATAATTGGAGGTTGAGAGAGAGTTGTGAGCGAGTTGTTAAGCTTCGAAACACATCTATTTATACTGTGAAGGTTTTTAAATCGTGTTACACAAGGCCGATAATCACACGAATTTACCAATTATAGACCAATTACCAGTTATGCACGAGCTTGAATCACACGCTAAACCCACAGTTGACTTTCCTTGTCAACTGTGAAGGTTTTTAAATCGCGTTTATAATTATTGAAGATCCGGGTTTATAACAAAAGAATGGCTAGCCCAGTTGGTTGTGCTTGTGTGTTTGTTTAACCCGGTCTTGGCGCGGGTTCGATTCCCGGCCAAGACTTTTAATTTTTTTTGATATAATTTCAATACCACACACATATATAATATTATATATATAGTATTAGGGTTCCACAAATGCGACAAAAATAATAAATGCGACGTATAAGACAAAACTTGACGTTTTTATTAATGACGAACGTGTACGTACAAGTTTTTAATGCGTAATGTTACAGTCTCCCCTACTTTTAGGAACTTCGTCCCGAAGTTGGAGTTGGAGAGTCTGGTGGGAAAAGATGCGGATATTTCGACTTCATCTGGTCTTTACGTTCCCAAGTGAACTCTGGGCCTCGTTTAGATTCCCAACGAACCTTAACGATCGGAATACGACTGCGCTTGAGTTTCTTGACTCCAGTGTCAACAATCTCGACGGGTTTCTCGATAATGTGCATGCTTTCATCGATTTGCACATCCTCAAGAGGAACATGAAGGTTCTCATCTGCTAAGCATTTCTTGAGATTCGAAACATGGAAGGTCGGATGAACATTGCTTAGCTCAGGTGGAAGATCAAGCTTGTAAGCCACTTTTCCAACTCTGTCAAGAATTTTGAAGGGGCCTACGTATCGAGGAGCTAGTTTTCCCTTTCTACCGAAACGAATAACTCCTTTCCAAGGGGATACCTTAAGTAGTACAAGGTCCCCAACTTGAAATTCCAAGGGTTTACGACGTTTATCAGCATAACTCTTTTGGCAACTTCTAGCCTTGAGAAGATTATCCTGAATAAGCTGAATTTTGTCTGTGGTTTCTTGGATTAGTTCGGGTCCAGTAATACGAGCTTCACCAACCTCAGTCCAACAGACAGGAGAACGACATTTCCGACCATAGAGTGCCTCAAAAGGAGCCATGTTAATGCTGGCGTGATAACTGTTGTTGTATGAAAACTCAACTAAAGGAAGATGAGAATCCCATGCGCCACCAAAATCGATGACACATGCCCTGAGCATGTCCTCAAGTGTCTGGATGGTTCGTTCAGTCTGACCATCAGTTTGAGGGTGATAAGCAGTGCTCAGGTTCAACTTGGTACCCAAAGCATCTTGTAGAGATCCCCAAAAGTGAGAGGTGAAACGACCATCGCGATCAGAAATAATGTCCAAAGGTATACCGTGACGACATACGATTTCACTTACGTACATCTTTGCCAACCTTTCCACAGAATACTTCTCACGAATAGGTAGGAAGTGAGCTGACTTGGTCAAACGATCGACGATTACCCAAATACTGTCAAAACCCTTGGGTGTGCGAGGGAGTTTGGTGATGAAATCCATAGCTATGCTCTCCCATTTCCAGACAGGAATCTCTGGTTGTTCAAGCATACCAGATGGTCGTTGATGTTCAGCCTTGACCTTGGAACAAGTGAGGCATTTTGCAACGAAAAGAGCAATGTCTTTCTTCATACCAGGCCACCAATAAGAATAACGAAGATCTTGGTACATCTTGTCAGCTCCAGGATGAATAGAATAACGAGACTTATGAGCCTCGTTCATGAGAAAAGTACGAAGATCATCACGGTCGGGAATCCACAGTCGGTTAAGGAAATAAAGGAGACCATCGGGTTTGGTTTCAAGTTGAGTTTCAGCACCACAAGACATTTCATCGTACATGTTACCTTGGGTGACTGATGTGTGTTGAGCCTGGAGAATGCGATCTTGAAGATCAGTACGAACTCTCGCACATTGGAGTTTGATACGCTCTTTACGACTAAGTGCGTCAGCCACAACATTCGCCTTGCCAGGATGGTAGCGAATTTCGCAATCATAGTCGTTAAGTAATTCAACCCAACGTCGTTGCCTCATGTTAAGATTCTTTTGATTGAAGACATGTTGGAGACTTTTGTGGTCCGTGAACACCACACATTTGGTCCCATACAGATAATGTCTCCAAATCTTGAGTGCAAAGACAACAGCGCCCAATTCAAGATCATGGGTGGTATAGTTTTTCTCGTGAGTCTTGAGTTGTCGAGACGCATAAGCAATAACCTTTCCTCGTTGCATGAGAACACAACCAAGACCCTGGTTCGATGCATCACAGTAGACCACGAAATCATCATTACCATCAGGTAGAGACAAGATAGGAGCTTCACAGAGTTTCAGCTTAAGAGTTTCAAATGCTTCCTCTTGCTTAGGTCCCCACTCATAAGGTTTACCCTTGTGAGTTAAGGTAGTGAGAGGAACAGCGATCTTGGAGAAATTGGCGATGAATCGACGATAATAACCAGCCAACCCAAGAAAAGAACGGACTTCTGTTGGAGTGGTAGGAACACTCCAATTCTTCACAGCTTCGATCTTTGCAGGATCAACATGAATTCCGTTCATATCAATGACATGTCCCAAAAATTGAACTTCCTTAAGCCAAAATTCACATTTTGAGAACTTGGCGTACAGTTGTTCTTTCTTTAGGAGATTCAAGATAGAGTGAAGATGTTGCTCGTGATCGGATTTTGATTTAGAGTAAATCAAAATATCATCGATGAAAACGATCACGAATTTGTCGAGATAGGGTCTACAAACCCGATTCATCAAATCCATAAATACTGCGGGAGCATTGGTCAACCCAAAAGGCATAACCATGAATTCATAGTGACCGTAGCGAGTGCGAAAAGCCGTCTTGGGAATATCTTCATCGTGGACTCTAAGCTGATGATAACCAGAACGGAGATCAATCTTCGAGAAGTGGGTTGCTCCTTGAAGTTGATTGAAGAGATCGTCAATCCTAGGAAGTGGATAACGATTCTTGATAGTGAGTTTGTTGAGTTCACGGTAGTCAATACACATCCGAAGAGAACCATCCTTCTTTTTAACGAATAAGACAGGGGCTCCCCATGGAGAAGAACTAGGGCGAATGAACCCTTTATCAGAAAGTTCCTGTAATTGACTAGCAAGTTCTTGCATCTCAGAGGGTGCAAGACGATAAGGAGCTTTAGCGATAGGATTAGCACCAGGAACAAGATCAATACGAAACTCCACTTGTCGAGCAGGAGGCAAACCAGGTAAATCCTCTGGAAAGACTTCAGGATAGTCTCGAATAATAGGAATGTCTTGGATACTTTTGCCTTTGTCCTTCTTCTCTATCACGTTAGCTAAGAAGACTGTATACCCCTTTCGTAAGTACTTTTGGGCAGTAGTACAAGACATAAGCTTAAGCTCACCACAGGGTTTCTCACCATAAATCTTCAAAATCTCACTAGATTCGAGAGGAATGCGTATGACTTTCTCGAAGCACAGAATTTCGGCACGATGAGTTGACAACCAGTCCATGCCTACTATAACATCAAAACTACCAAGATGCATGGGGATGAGATCGATAGGGAAGGTATGATCGTCGAGGTTCAACAAGCAGTTACGTATAATAGAGTCGATTGAAATAGACTTCCCGTTAGCTACCTCTACCACGAAAGGTTCTTCTAGATTAGTGTGGGGTAAGTTAAGTAAAGGTTCAAACTTCAGTGACACAAATGATTTATCAGCTCCCGAATCAAATAATATGGATGCATAGTGGTTATTAATGAGAAACGTACCATTCACCACTTCGTTGTTATCACGAGCCTGGTTAGCGTTGAGATTGTAGGTGCGACCTCGAGCACCTTGGTTCTGGTTGCGGTTCTGGTTTTGGTTTTGGTTCTGATTTTGGTTTTGGTTACGGTTACGATTTGGGCAGTTGTTGATGTAGTGATTAGGGTTACCACACTCGTAGCATTGACCACGAGTAGGCCTGTTGTTTTGTTGGTTGGGAGCTGGGTTGTTGTTGTCTTGGGTAGCAGGAGATCGACAGACGTTCACCAGGTGACCATATCTTTGACACTTAGTACAAAAACGACATGGCACCTGCGTTGGATGATGGTACTTGCAAGTGTTGCACAAAGGGTGAGGTCCGGTGTATGGTTTCTTGGCTGGGTTTTGGGCAGCAGGTGGAGTAGCAGCAACCATATAGTTTCTAGCCTTGCGCTTTTTGTTGCTTGAGGTCTCAGGCTTGACTTCAATTGCAGGCTGTGGAGTGTCTTTGGCAGTAGTCTTCTTAGTGCCCTTGCGAACGAGAGTACCGTTCTTCACGTGATTATCAGTAAGAGTGGCCGCTAGACGTTTGGCCTCTTCCAGAGTTGCAGGATTTCTACCCCAAACGGTGTCCTGGATTTGCATGGGCAGACCACCGATGTACTTCTCGATGGCTACCGGCAGAGGAGTAACTTTGTGAGGCAACAATAAGCTAAGCTCATGAAAGCGGGTGTTGTAGGCAAGGTTTTCCCCACTATCTTGAGCTAAGGTGTGGAACTCATCCTCAAGCTTTTTAACTTCATTGCGAGGACAAAACTCTTCCTTCATGACCTCCTTGACTTGGTCCCATGTCATAGCAAGAGCAACCTCGGCCCCACGAGTACGCTTTTCTTCATTCCACCATGTGAGTGCTCGTTTATGGAGAACACTCATGGCGTAACGAACCTTGAAGTTGTTGGGGCACTCACTGTTGATGAAGGTATTCTCAATACCCTCAAACCATTGGAGGAGTCCAGTAGCTCCTTCTTCACCGCTGAACTTTGGAGGGTTACAAGAGTTGAAGTGCTTAAGGGTGCAGGCTTGGGGTCCATTTCTATTGCCATTGCCATTCCCGTTCCCATTGTTGTGACCATTCCCGTTGCCGTTCAATTGGATGACCTGAGCAAGTAAATTGGGAACCAGAGTTGCGATTTGCTGCGCCATTTGTTGAGAAATGATCGCAGCCAGTTGAGCATCGACCCCATTGTGGTTGTGGTTAGGAACTTGGTCATGGTTGTGGTTATGGTTATCACCACCTTCTTCGTGGTTCTCACCATTGTTGTTGCGAGTGCTGCGACGAGGAGGCATGATCTGTAATAGACACAATGAAATGAATGAGAGTTTATATAAGGAATGTAATCATTTATTCATTAATTAAAACGAATAAACGAAAACGTTGACTTATCAAAGATTCTAAATTCTAATAACATATGAAGACATGCTTTAGCCTATAAGTGAACACTCATCCCGAGAATTCCCAGGTAGGCATCCGGGTCCCTCGTCTGATTGGGATATATGCGCAATGCCAGCCTAGACAGAAGACTCAGAATACAGGCGTTCACCCTTCCAGATTGCACGTGTTCGTTATTAAAATCTAGAACTTCGACGAGATCTCAAGGGGGTTCAGGTTAAACCTGAGGATTTTGTCCTATAAATCTAATGGTGGATCAGGATTGCAGCAGACAATTAAGAGTAGTCACATGTAGGTTTAGGGTTATAAGGCATAGGATAAGGATAGGATTAGGGAAGCAATTAGGGTTACAAGTAGGAGAAGCAAGTACTGTTTAAGTCCCTAAGGTTATAGTCTAGATTATTTCTAATAACCTAATTCCCTATAACCAAGGCTCTGATACCAATCTGTAACACCCCAACCGATGGCGGAAACATCGGGGTGCCACGTATTGATGATTGTTTTCAGTAGCACATGGTATAATATAAATTTTAAATAATTTATTCAAACATAATATCCAAAATGTGAAATGATGTCTAAGAATTCAAATACATAATATCAAATAACAACTTCAATAACTTCAAATAAACTTCAAGTAAAATCCTCATGCTAACTCAAGCCTCAGCTTCATTGTTACCTGAAACATGTTAATTTTGAAAGTATTTTGGGTCAACATAAGTTGGTGAGAATTACATAGGTTTTTGATAATAAAATGAATAAAATGTTGTGCAATTCATGTGTCATGTCAATCTAGCCCATATGTGAGAACATACTAGAAATAAATCGAGTGCATAATCAACCCTGATGACTGTTATAAAATGATACATACCATACACTCATGGTCCAATTGAATATGTTATGCGATAACAAACACCCACGTAACCTTTGTAGGAGGCACGTATCCGGGTGGGATTGTCAGTCCAATAGATCTATCAATGTATACCGTCGGCTGATCAATGTTAATGATTATGCTAGAATGGTGCTTACTCTAATCATGCTCAAGACATAATGCAACATAGAAAACACATAGACACATTGATGATTGAATTGCAATGATAATGTTATAACATGTTTCACCCCAAAAATGGTGATAAATAAAAGGGGCTATGTAAAACTCACCTTAGCAAATGTTAAACTTGTTGAAAAGATGAAATAATAGTGTTGCCCAAAATGATTCCAAATATCACCCTATAATAAGGTAATATATAATAAGTCTAAGTCTAATTAACTTATAAGTGTATCCTAGGGTTTCGATTTGGGGATAATCAATTGTTGAAATTAAATTAAAATGTTAATTAATAAAGGAAAATTTGATAATTAATAAAAGAAAGTCTTTTTATAAAATTTGAATTTTGGATGGACACAATAAAGTGTTTGAAGTATAAAAATAATTTTTATAAAATTATTTTATTTAAAAATAGATTTTTAAATCTATTTATTATAAATAGCCAATATTTAACTTTAATATTCAAAAATACTAAAATTAAAGAATTTCTATTTTAAAAATCATATTTCTGTTCTAAATGGTTAAAAATAATTTCTATAAAATTTTGGTGCAAAAATGATGAAAATTGGATTTATTATGATTTAATTATGATTAAATCTAACAAAAATTGATTAAAAATATGAAATAAATGATTTTACTGAATTAAAAATTATTTCAGTAAAGTTTAACTTTATAAAAAGTCAGGATAAATTTTGGAGAATTTAATAAAATTGTTTTGATATATAAATGGATTTTTATAAATATAATAGTATAGAAATGATTTAATTATTATAAATATTAAATAAATGAATTTCTGAAAAATAAAAATTGTAAATAAAACTTTTATCTCAGATTAAACAAATATAATTTTTTTAGAATTTATAAAATAGTTTTGATATTTTAAAATGAATTTATAAGATTAAAAGGTTATATATATATATATAATAGTTTTGTTTTAAAAAAATAAAAGAAGCAAAAAGGGGCAGTAGCCGGGACTCGAACCCGGGTACCTTCTGTATCAAGCCCAGGTCACAACCACTTGGCCTAGGCCAGTGGTTGTGATGTTTTCTGTTTAAAATTAATTAAATACGCATGCCAGTTTCAGTTTATCCCCAATTAAACACGAATGAACCCTAGAATTTGCAATCAAACAATTCAGACAATCTAAGCCCGATTAATGTTGGGGCTTTTGTTGTTTGATCGCCGACTAATAAAACCCACAAAAGAAAAGTAACTCACAGTGTTGTTTTATGTATGATTGTCGGGTCAAAGCAAAAGTCAAACGACGAACAAGATAATTATAATCAGAGTGATTCAGAGATAATTGGAGGTTGAGAGAGAGTTGTGAGCGAGTTGTTAAGCTTCGAAACACATCTATTTATACTGAGGATCAATGGTTAAGGTTAATTGGAAAGTTTGACCTCGATTAATATCATACGCGTAGGTTTAAAAATTGGTCAACGATTTGTTATAATTTACGTGTAATCGTGTTACACAAGGCCGATAATCACACGAATTTACCAATTATAGACCAATTACCAGTTATGCACGAGCTTGAATCACACGCTAAACCCACAGTTGACTTTCCTTGTCAACTGTGAAGGTTTTTAAATCGCGTTTATAATTATTGAAGATCCGGGTTTATAACAAAAGAATGGCTAGCCCAGTTGGTTGTGCTTGTGTGTTTGTTTAACCCGGTCTTGGCGCGGGTTCGATTCCCGGCCAAGACTTTTAATTTTTTTTGATATAATTTCAATACCACACACATATATAATATTATATATATAGTATTAGGGTTCCACAAATGCGACAAAAATAATAAATGCGACGTATAAGACAAAACTTGACGTTTTTATTAATGACGAACGTGTACGTACAAGTTTTTAATGCGTAATGTTACACAAATGTTGCTTCATCATCCAACTTGGGTAATGATCTGGATTCGACAGAGAATTTGACTACTCAAACGGGAGTTCAAGTACCTGATCATCCAGAATCTCGGATTCATCGTATTCACCCGCTCGAGCAGATTATTGGTGATCCTGGAAGCTCTGTTATGACTACGGGACAACTTCGGAATGCAAACTCACCTGAAAATCTTGGCGCTTTAGCTTTATATGCAAAAATTCAAAAATCTGGTTGTCAGAATGACTGGTCCTTTGCTCTTTAGGATGACGCTTGGGTAGAAGGGATGCAAGATGAGTTGTTGTAGTTTCAGAAATTGGGAGTGTGGACACTAATAAATTTACCTCCAGGAAGAAAGAAAATTGGAACCAAATGGGTTTTCAAGTGCAAAAAGGATGACAGAGGCGTAATCGTGAGAAACAAAGCTCGACTGGTAGTTCAAGGTTTTCAACAAGTGGAAGGAATCGACTACAATGAGATTTATGCACATGTGCCACGTTTAGAAGATATTCGTATGTTTCTAGCGTTAGCCTCATACAAGAAATTCAAGGTGTATCAAATGGATGTTAAGAGTGTGTTTCTTTACGGTGTGGTCAAGGAAGAAGTATACGTCGGTCAACCTCCAGGCTTTGAAGATCCTATCCACCGGGATAAGGTCAACGTTCTCAACAAAGCACTATACGGGTTGCCCCAAGCTCCACACCAATGGTATGAGGAGCTGAGCACGTACCTACTATCCAAAGGATTCAAACGCGGTTTGGTAGACTGCACTCTGTTCACCAAAAGAACAGGGGATGACTTGCTTCTAGTTCAGATTTATGTTGACGATATTATTTTTGGATCTACTAATGAACTTTTGTGGAGAGAATTTGAAAATGTGATGCATGAAAAGTTCGAAATGAGTGCGATGGGAGAAATGCAGTTTTTCCTCGGCCTGCAGGTGGAACAAAGACCAACGGGGATCTTTATTCACCAAAAAAATACGTTTCTGAAGTCTTGAGCCGATTCCAGATGGAAGATTCGAAGCCGATGGATACCCCAATATAACCTAATCACGGGATTGGAGTTGACGCTAAGGGGGAGCTGACTGATCCTTTTACATATAGAGCAATCATCGGATCTCTGATGTATCTCACCGCATCTAGACCACACATAATGTTTGCCACATGTCTGTAAGCACAATATCAGTCGAAGCCGAAATAGAGTCATCTTGCAGCTGTCAAACGGATCCTACGATATCTGAAGGGTTGTCTGTCGAGAGGACTATGGTACCCTAATGATGATAATTTTGACCTAATTGCTTTTAGTGATGCAAATTGGAGCGGTTGTGACAAAGACAACAAATCCACAACGGCTGGATGTCAATTTTTGGGGAGCAGGCTCGTGACCTGGCAGTGCAAGAAGCAGACGGCATTAGCACTATCTACATGTGAAGCATAATATGTGTCAGCTTCAAGTTGCTGCTCACAGGTTCTGTGGATTCAACAGCAGATGGTCGATTACGGTTTGCAATTTCTTATAACCCCTATTCACTGTGACAACGAAGCCGCAATTGCGTTACCTAAAGACACGGTCAATCACTCAAAAGCTAAACATATCCGGATTAAGTATAACTTTATCCGTGATTGTATGCCAAAGATATGATTGATATGGTCAAAATCCACACTGATTACCAACGTGTAGATCTTTCTACCAAAGCTTTCGATAGATCTCGATTCGAATTTTTATTAAAAGCTAACGGTATAAAAGAGAAACAAGACTGATCATCACCTCTGTTTATCACTTTTAGTTTTAGTTTTACTGTTTTTCAAAAATTCAAATACCCAAAAATATGTTTTACATTTTAGGGGGAGTTTTAGATTTTCAGAAAACCCAAAAACATTGAAAAATCCAAAAAAAAAAAAACATAAAAATTAGAAAAACCAAAATGATTTTCCTGGAATAAAAGAGGAAATGATAGTACATCAGTGGGGATGACACATGCTAAAGATTAAAAATGTTATATAAGTCGTGTGTTGAGTCTATGTGATGTGCTGGTAGGCTTCGTAGACCTATTACTGCGTGTTAGATACATACATATCAAACGAATTGTTATGTGGATGAACTCCTCATTGGCATATGGTCTTAGTACCGTATTTTCGTTTGATAGGGTATTTGTACAAAACTCGGAGGTTTCGGGTCGTTATGTTACTAGTTATCTGGGAATAGTCTTTCTGATCTTCTGTCGTAAGGTTTTACGGACCTAGATCAGACAGGGTATCTTGCTAAAAGAGCTATAATGCCAAAACCTAAAGTTACCGAATTGAGGAACTTTCCATGTATGACGATAATCAAAGATTATTATCTAATGCATTGTATCCAATCTTTGATGAAAATCATGATTGATATTAGCTCTCAACCGGGTAGAGTGCATACGTTACTTTGCAGCATTGATTTGCTGACCTGTACACCTCTGTGCCTCAATACCTTGTAAAATTACAGATAATGAAAGCATAATCACATGTTACAATGAGTCTTTGTGCAATTATTCCTTGATACGGGAGTATGTCGTATGCGTGGGAACCACAGACAATTTTGTTTATAATGTAGATAATCATATCAAACACTGCATAAAAGTCTATATGAGAGCTTATGTGGATAAAAATATCAGCAATTGTTGGATCACACATCGAGTTTAATGATAATAAACACTAAAGATCAACGGCGTGATCAAAAATCTCAAAAACTGATATGATCCTCTTACCGGAAATCACAAAATATTTACTGTTTTATGTTTACATTTCTGCATTTACATTTGTTCAAAATTTACAAAAACTCAAAAAGATTTTAGGTGTGTTTTAGCATAAGTTTCAGAAAAACCAAAAAGATTTTACATTTCAGTTTTATTTTTTATAACAGATCGTGATTGATGGTCGTTTTCTGAAACTTGATGAACCATTTGAGTTTTGTGACTTTTAAATGTGAAACGATGAATGTTGAATGTTTAAAAGATGTGAAAAAGATTGAATGGGATTCGATTTTGAGATTTGGTAAAATGTTCAAAAATTCCAATCTCCATTCGTCCCTTCGATGGGTCGAATGTAGAATTTTTCCTTACATTCGAGCTTTTTAAAACGGTCGAATGTGAGTGTTCTAGTGTATTTTGTACATTCGAACCTTGTTTCTACTTTCAAGCTTTTCAGTAGGGTCAAATGTGGAAATAGTTTCCCCTTCGCCCTTATAAAACAGTCGAATGTGGAGCCTATATATACACCTATCTGCACTTTCAAACCCTCATTCGAAAATGTTTCAAAATTCTGAAAACACCCACCCTTGTTGCTCCATTTTTCTAGACCTTTGATTATTGATCCTTGATTGATTCTAATCATTCTCATCCAAAAATCACAGGTAATGGACAAGTATCGAAGTCAGATTAATTGAAATTGTGATCAAACCTTAGACCATGACTTTTGGACCATTTATAGGGTGTTATAGTTGTAATTGTTGATTGGGATTTAATTGTAGATAGTTTTAGGGGGAGAATGAACACAAATCAGGGTTTAAAACTACACAGATTGTCTAATTGATGTTTAAAAAGTGTTTGAACCCTAGATTTTGGTAAAAACTATCTAAAACTAAATAATTGCTACAATTGATTGTTGAAAATAATTAATCGGTAATGTTAGTAGACAAACAAATGAAAATTACATGTTTAGATGGTCAAAATTGATTTTTGTAAAATTGGTCATATGAACAGTCAGGTTCGACCACTTTAGAAAGGTCGAATGTGGCTTTTCGGTCGAAGGTGACTTGTTCATAGGGTCGAATGTGGAATAAAGGTCGAATGTACATTTTTAATCAAAATTTTCACATTCGAACCTTGTTTTCCACTTTCGAACCTTGGATTTTCTACATTCAAACCTTCGAAGGGTCGAATGTGGACTTCCAAAAACCAAATTTTCAATTTTGCGAATTTTTTTCATTTCTAATGAGTTTTCATGTTTTGTTTTTGTAGGATTTAAATGGCAGAACCACAAAATACAGATGTACCAGCTGGATCGTCTGAAAAAGATGCTGGTAAGAAACCTAAGGAAGACTTGCCATTTGAAGAAGCTCACAATAACTGTGCATTTCTTGTGGAGGTCTAGAAACATACCGAATTCACTGAAATTATTTAGTTTCTGAAGCGAAGCAGTGTTGTTGATGCTATAGCTACACCAGCTATCATTTATAAAGACCACCAAGTGGATTTCTAGAAGAATGCTAGAATGGATTATTGGGATAATGAGACGGCTATAGTTAGCAATATCCAAGGACAACTTGCTATCGTTACAGAGAAGGATATTCGAAAAGCTTTGAAGCTGAAGGATGAACCGACTGATCCTAGATGTTTGTCATGGATCGAACAGAGAAAATGCTTTCTACGTATGAAATATAACGAACCAATCACTGATGGAGCTTTACACAAGGGTAAACTGTGTCCACAGTTTAAATACTTAGTTCATGTGATGTTACACGTCTTCGGTTCTGTTAGTGGTGGATATGACGTGATGAGGAAGAGCATTAGTTCATTGATGGTAGCTCTTATATGGAACAAGCCGTTCAATGTTTCTGGGATGATATTAGATCATATGCTTGAACCATTGAAAGGTTTGAAGCACAAGAAGTTTTTGCAATATCCCAGATTCCTACAGATGATATTTGATCAGAAGTACAAGAAGCTGAGAAAAGATCCGACACAGATTTTAGTTCAAGATCATATAAGCTTGAATGCATTGATCAGGATGAAGGGTTACAAAGGGGTTCCTGAAAATGAAAAACCACCCTTGAAGAATTTGTTTGAACATTTGATCAATCCTGACTATAAGGATACAGGTGTGGATAAGGCTAGAAATGCGAGCAGTGAATCTGATAACAATGATCCTTTATTTCACGTGAATCCGGAAGCAAAGAGAAAAAGGGAAGTGGTGAATGTTGGTGCAAAGAGTGGTAAAGGAAAAGGTAAAGAAAAAGAGGTTGAAGATGAACAACCAAAGAAGACATCTAGAAGAAAGAAGAGCATGACAAAGAAAGGTACAAGGTTAGTTGATGAAGAGTCTGCCGATTCTGAGGAGACTCAAGAAGATGAAAGATGGGATTCTGCTGACGAGACTGTAAAACAAAGCAAGCCCAAGGCCACTGTGGCTAGTGAGTCTGAAAGTCTCAACAAGACTTTAGAAGAACAGAGAATGAAGAGTCCGATTGTGATAGATGATATAGATCTGAGTCTTGGAATGGGTGCTGAAGATTTTAGTGGATCACCGATGGTGTAACATCGCAAAAATTCTCCCCAAATTTTTGTTATAAAAGCCCTTGTATTTTTCATCATTATCATAAAATGTGCCTAAATCTCTATTTTTCCTAACACACAACAAATATATATATATATATATATATATGTATATAATAATAATAATAATAATAATAATAATTATAACAAAAAAAATATATATTACATAGCTTAACCAAGATTCTGCGGCCCATATATTTTTTTATTTTTTTTGTGTTTTGAAGCCCAGATGTTCCGGCCCACTTAACTCGGCCCATCTCCTTCTTTTGTCCTTGAATCCGGCCCATCAGACTCACCCTTTCACTGTTTTAAAAAAAAAGGGACGTCTGGACCGGGAATCGAACCCGCGTCCAGACCCGGCTCTACCATTTAACACCAGACCACAAGCCACTGCTCCATGTTGCCATTTGTGATAATATTCAGATGCCTTATCTATTTAACCCTTTTAACAAACTGAGCTGTTTGTCACCTGCTACCTCCTGCGAGCTGATGAACAACCAAACACAACAAAATTTGTTTTCAATTAACGCTAAACATGGAAATTAACCCCTAATGGACTCGTATTATGGAATAGATAGTACAATACGCGTATTATACATGGTAAACCGGTCAAAAACATTCCAATTTTATACAAATTGTCGCGTCATTTGTATTAAACGAGTCAAACCTTACCAAATCATTCACCCGATCATTACCCTATAAATTGAACTATTCTGGACCTCCTCAACTCGCCACTCAATCTCTCTCAACCTCCAATTTCTATTAACAAACCTCTGTTCTTGGATTTCTGTTCGCATTTTTGACCCGAGCTTTGACTAATCGTGCGAGTCCAAAAAGTGTTTGTAAGTCTGATTTCATTCGTGATTTTCATTAATCGGCCAACACTCAATGTTTACCCCATGATTAATTGGGTTAACATTGTGTGATTGTGTCAATTGCAAATTCTAGGGCTTGTATAATTAATATTGGGGAAGAACACTAATCACGAGTAATGTATTTATATTAATCGCACCGAAACCAAACACAACCACTGGTCTAGACCAAGTGGTTGTGCTTGGTGACTCTGACCCGGCTGACACGGGTTCGAATCTCGGCAACATCATTTTTTTTCCTTTTGTTGTTTTGTTTAATGAAGCTTTATATATATATATATTATTTGTATTTTATAAATACATTTTAAAATACTAAAACTCTTTTAAAAATTCTACAAAAATTATCTTATATTAATCTGATGTAAAAGTTCAACTTACAATTTTTAGTTTTCAAAAATTTATTTATTTAATATATATAATGAATAAATCAAGTTTATTCTATTTTATTTATAAAAAATCTATAAAAATATCAAAACGATCTTATTAATTTCCACAAAAATTATCCTGAGTTTTTATAACATTAAGCTTTTCAGAAATGATTTTTATTTCTGAAAAATCATTTATTTAATATTTTTAATCAATTTTTGTTAGTTTTAATCATAACTAAATCATAATAAATCCAATTTTTAATATTTTTGCACCAAAATTTTATAGAAATTATTTCTGATTATTTGGAACATAAATATAATTTTTAAACTAATAATTCTTTAATTTTAGTATTTTTAAAAATTAAGTTAAAGTTTGTCAATTCCTTATAAATAGAATTAATATTCTATTTTAAAGAAAATAATTTTGTAAAAATTATTTTTATACTTTAAACACATTATTGTGACCATCTTAGATTCAAAATTCATAAAAAGATTTTTGGTTATTTATTTATTAATATTCCCTCAATTATCAAACATTTTTGATATTAATCAAACAAGTATTTATCCCCAATTCGAAGCCCTAGAAACTTATACATTTGTAGACTTGATAGACTTAGACATATTTATTACCTTATTATAGGGTGATACTTGATACATTTGGGCAACACCATTATTCAATTTTTCAACAGATATAACAATTTGCTAAGGTGAGTTTTACATAGCCCCTTTTCTATTTATCACCATTTTTGGGGTGAAACATCTTACAACATTATTTATGCAATTCAAACATCAATGTGTCTATGTGTATTTCTATGTTGCATTATGTCTTGAACATGACTAGGGTAAGCACAATTCTAGCATAAACATTCATCAGCCAAACGGTATACATTGATAGATCTATTGGACTGACAATCCCACCCGGATACGTGCCTCCTACAAAGGTTACGTGGGTGTTTGTTACTGCAATATAAACGAGTGAACCATGAGCGTATGGGATGTACCACAATTACAACAGTCACAAGGTTGATTATGCACTCGATTTACTTCTAGTATGTTTTCGCATATGGACTAGATTGCCATGACACATGAATTGCACAACAATTTTATTCGATTATCAAAACCTATGTAATTCTCACCAACTTTTGTTGACCCAAAACATTTTCAACTTAACATGTTTCAGGTTCTACTTGCTTGAAGATTTGAATTGATGCTTGAAGATGTTTGTATAGTTTTATTCAATTAGATGTACAAATTCTTAAAACAATTGTATGTAACTTATTTAAATTATTTAATGAAACTTATTATTCACCATGAGCTACTAAACAATCATCACTATGCGACACCCCGATGTTTCCGCCATCGGTTGGGGTGTTACAGATTGGTATCAGAGCCATGGTTATAGGGAATTAGGTTATTAGAAAAATAATCTAGTCTATAACCATAGGATTTAACCAGTACTTGCTTCTTTTACAGCTATACTCTATCTCCCTCCTACTTCATATCCCTACTTTCATCCTTACAAGAAGGTTGCTCTCCATCAGTGGATCTACTCTTAGACTAATAGGACAAAATCCTCAGGTTTAACCTGAACCACCTTGAGATCTCGTCGAAGTTCTAGATTTTAATAACAAACACGTGCAATCTGGAAGGGTGAACGCCTGTATTCTGAGTCTTCTGTCTAGGCTGGCATTGCGCATATATCCCAATCAGACGAGGGACCCGGATGCCTACCTGGGAATTCTCGGGATGAGTGTTCACTTATAGGCTAAAGCATGTCTTCATATGTTATTAGAATTTAGAATCTTTGATAAGTCAACGTTTTCGTTTATTCGTTTTAATTAATGAATAAATGATTACACTCCTTATATAATCTCATTCATTTCACTGTGTCTCTTACAGATCATGCCTCCACGTCGCAGTGCTCGTCTTAACAGTGGTGAAAATCATGATGAAGGAAGTAGCAATCACAATCACAACCACGATACTAACCACAACAACAACAACAACAACAACAATGGTGTCGATGCTCAACTGGCTGCTATCATTTCTCAACAAATGGCGCAGCAAATCGCAACTCTGGTTCCCAACTTACTAGCTCAAGTCATCCAGTTGAACGGCAACGGGAACGGCAATGGCAACGGAAATGGAAATGGAAACCACAACGGGAATGGGAATGGTCTTCCAGCCTGTACCCTTAAGCACTTTAATTCTTGCAATCCCCCAAAGTTTAGTGGTGAAGAAGGAGCTACAGGACTTCTACAATGGTTTGAGGGTATTGAGAATACCTTCATTAACAGTGAATGCCCCGACAACTTTAAAGTCCGTTATGCCATGAGTGTTCTTCACAAACGAGCACTCACTTGGTGGAATGAAGAAAAACGCACTCGCGGAGCTGAAGCTGCACTAGCCTTAACTTGGGATCAAGCTAAAGACATTATGAAGGCAGAGTTCTGTCCTCGTAATGAAATTAAGAAGCTGGAAGATGAATTCCATGATCTTGCTCAAGACAGTGGGGAAAACCTTGCTTACAACACTCGTTTTCACGAACTTAGCCTACTGCTACCCCACAAAGTCACCCCTTTACCCATTGCAATCTAAAAATACATTGGTGGCTTACCGATGCAGATTCAAGACACGGTGTGGGGAAGGAACCCTGCTACTTTGGAGGAAGCAAAGCGTTTGGCTGCCACCCTAACAGATAACCATGTGAAGGCAGGAACCCTGACTCGTAAAGGGGAAAAGAAAAAGGATACTCCCCAACCCGCCGTTGATATCAAAACTGAGGCCTCAACCAATGGAAAGTGCAAGGTCAGGAATTTTGCAATAGACACCACTGCCCCACCCAACAAGAAACAATACAACGGGAAACTACCTAAGTGTGACACCTGCCAGTATCACCACCTAACCCAAGTACCCTGCCGACAGTGCACCAATTGTCAAAGGTATGGGCATCTTGCAGATGCTTGTCGAATCCCTACTACAAACGCTCTTGATGCTCCAAATAACCCCGCTTGAGACCCTCCAGCTACTTAAACCCCACCATTTGAATAATGTTTACTTTCTCTTTAATTCCATGTATTGCCACTTTTGATTCAAATAATAAATTCAAGTATTATCATAACATCTGTGTGCATGCTTGTTTGAATGTGAATTAATTGCTATATCTATAATCATACTTGCTTACTTGTACAACAATCAGTTGACTACCAAATAACCTACTCAACGATTGGAAGAGGTCATCATGTCTTTCATCAGTTGGGAGAGGCCCTACAACCTGCTCAGCGACTGGTAAAGGCTTTCGAACCTGCTCAACAATCGGTAGAGTCATAGAAGGACACAAAACCTTAATGTAAGGTAAATTGGTGATTGCGGTCCGGAACGTAATCATGAATTTACAGGTACGTTAAGGTGGTGTGAAATTCTATCAAGATTTTCGGTAGTTAACCAAATGTAAACTCTAGATATCTAGTAGTTCATTTAGTAAATCAACTCACACGTAACACGCCGCTTATCCACATCATTCGAGACAGATTATTCTATTCATGTCGTGCCTTAACACAAACATTCACCAGGTCACACTTGTCCCAATTTCGATCCAATCCCCTTCAACCCTGTGTTTTCAATAAAGTTCGGGACGAAGTTTCCAAAAGTAGGGAAGACTGTAACATCGCAAAAATTCTCCCCAAATTTTTGTTATAAAAGCCCTTGTATTTTTCATCGTTATCATAAAATGTGCCTAAATCTCTATTTTTCCTAACACACAACTAATATATATATATATATATATATGTATGTATATAATAATAATAATTATTATTATTATTATAACAAAAAAAATAAATATATTACATAGCTTAAACAAGATTTTGCGGCCCATATATTTTTTTTTTTTTTGTGTTTTGAAGCCCAGATGTTCCGGCCCACTTAACTCGGCCCATCTCCTTCTTTTGTCCTTGAATCCGGCCCATCAGACTCACCCTTTCACTGTTTTAAAAAAAAAAGGGACGTCTGGACCGGGAATCGAACCCGCGTCCAGACCCGGCTCTACCATTTAACACCAGACCACAAGCCACTGCTCCATGTTGCCATTTGTGATAATATTCAGATGCCTTATCTATTTAACCCTTTTAACAAACTGAGCTGTTTGTCACCTGCTACCTCCTGCGAGCTGATGAACAACCAAACACAACAAAATTTGTTTTCAATTAACGCTAAACATGGAAATTAACCCCTAATGGACTCGTATTATGGAATAGATAGTACAATACGCGTATTATACATGGTAAACCGGTCAAAAACATTCCAATTTTATACAAATTGTCGCGTCATTTGTATTAAACGAGTCAAACCTTACCAAATCATTCACCCGATCATTACCCTATAAATTGAACTATTCTGGACCTCCTCAACTCGCCACTCAATCTCTCTCAACCTCCAATTTCTATTAACAAACCTCTGTTCTTGGATTTCTCTTCGCATTTTTGACCCGAGCTTTGACTAATCGTGCGAGTCCAAAAAGTGTTTGTAAGTCTGATTTCATTCGTGATTTTCATTAATCGGCCAACACTCAATGTTTACCCCATGATTAATTGGGTTAACATTGTGTGATTGTGTCAATTGCAAATTCTAGGGCTTGTATAATTAATATTGGGGAAGAACACTAATCACGAGTAATGTATTTATATTAATCGCACCGAAACCAAACACAACCACTGGTCTAGACTAAGTGGTTGTGCTTGGTGACTCTGACCCGGCTGACACGGGTTCGAATCTCGGCAACATCATTTTTTTCCTTTTGTTGTTTTGTTTAATGAAGCTTTATATATATATATTATTTGTATTTTATAAATACATTTTAAAATACTAAAACTCTTTTAAAAATTCTACAAAAATTATCTTATATTAATCTGATGTAAAAGTTAAACTTACAATTTTTAGTTTTCAAAAATTTATTTATTTAATATATATAATGAATAAATCAAGTTTATTCTATTTTATTTATAAAAAATCTATAAAAATATCAAAACGATCTTATTAATTTCCATAAAAATTATCCTGAGTTTTTATAACATTAGGCTTTTCATAAATGATTTTTATTTCTGAAAAATCATTTATTTAATATTTTTAATCAATTTTTGTTAGTTTTAATCATAATTAAATCATAATAAATCCAATTTTTAATATTTTTGCACCAAAATTTTATAGAAATTATTTCTGATTATTTGGAAAAGAAATATAATTTTTAAACTAATAATTCTTTAATTTTAGTATTTTTAAAAATTAAGTTAAAGTTTGTCAATTCCTTATAAATAGAATTAATATTCTATTTTAAAGAAAATAATTTTGTAAAAATTATTTTTATACTTTAAACACATTATTGTGACCATCTTAGATTCAAAATTCATAAAAAGATTTTTGGTTATTTATTTATTAATATTCCCTCAATTATCAAACATTTTTGATATTAATCAAACAAGCATTTATCCCCAATTCGAAGCCCTAGAAACTTATACATTTGTAGACTTGATAGACTTAGACATATTTATTACCTTATTATAGGGTGATACTTGATACATTTGGGCAACACCATTATTCAATTTTTCAACAGATATAACAATTTGCTAAGGTGAGTTTTACATAGGCCCTTTTCTATTTATCACCATTTTTGGGGTGAAACATGTTACAACATTATTTATGCAATTCAAACATCAATGTGTCTATGTGTATTTCTATGTTGCATTATGTCTTGAACATGACTAGGGTAAGCACAATTCTAGCATAAACATTCATCAGCCAAACGGTATACATTGATAGATCTATTGGACTGACAATCCCACCCGGATATGTGCCTCCTACAAAGGTTACGTGGGTGTTTGTTACTACAATATAAACGAGTGAACCATGAGCGTATGGGATGTACCACAATTACAACAGTCACAAGGTTGATTATGCACTCGATTTACTTCTAGTATGTTTTCGCATATGGACTAGATTGCCATGACACATGAATTGCACAACAATTTTATTCGATTATCAAAACCTATGTAATTCTCACCAACTTTTGTTGACCCAAAACATTTTCAACTTAACATGTTTCAGGTTCTACTTGCTTGAAGATTTGAATTGATGCTTGAAGATGTTTGTATAGTTTTATTCAATTAGATGTACAAATTCTTAGAACAATTGTATGTAACTTATTTAAATTATTTAATGAAACTTATTATTCACCATGAGCTACTGAACAATCATCACTATGCGACACCCCGATGTTTCCGCCATCGGTTGGGGTGTTACAGATGGTTGGTGAAAACCAAAAGAAGCCCATGTTCAAGAAGAAATCAAAGACTGATGAGATAGAGAATCCAAAGAAGAGGAGAGCGAAATAAGTTGAGACTCTGATTGCAGGAAAGAAAGTTCATGAGGTATCTAGTTCTAAATCTGCTACTCCCGTAACATCCCTAGTGGCAAAGAAACAGAAGAAATCTGCTGCTGAGAAAACTGCTGATCCAACTGAAGATTTTAATGAGGCTATGGAAAGAGTCTTAAGCAAGTTCAAGAAAAAGACTCCTGTTGCTGAGGCTTCAACACCAAAGGTTACTGTATCAAGTGATGTGATGAATGCAGTGAACCAGAAGCTTGTAGATATGATGAAGATCATTAACCAGCAACAACAAGAGATGGAGCAGTTGAGAAATAATGATAAGAAGATGTTGGATATTGTTGAGTGTTCACAGGAGAGTCAAGAAGAGTTGGAAGCAAAGATTAAACAACTTCAGGATGAAAATCAGAAGTTGTTAGCTCATGAACAGAGAAATACAAAAATATTCATCGCTTTAAGACTCGAGAACAAACAAGTAAAGGAAGACAATAAGAGCTTAAGGAAGCTTATTGACGATCTTTATGAGAAAGCTCCTCAGGTGAAAGAAGGGGAGGAAGATAAAGAGCGTGAAGAAGAGCTTGTTGATTTTGAACCATCTGAATCAGAGAAAGAAGAAGAAGATGAGGAATTGGAACAGGATGTCGGTGATGCTCATGAGAAGAAAGATGATGATAAAGATGGTTCTAGAGATGATTTTGATAACAGCTCTGCTAATGATGATGATGATGACGATGATGATGATACTTATAAGTATAAGTGTGAAAAGAGAGATGCTAGTAAAGATGCAGGAGAATCAAGCTTGAAAGCTCCTGGTGGTAACACTGATGATGATAATATTTTCTTCAATGAAAAGATCAGATCTTTATCTGATGAGGACAAAAAGTTATATCGTCAGATGTTGACAAAGAAAGTCTGGACGATTGAGTTGACAGGAAAGTTTCCAGAAATATTTGAATCAGGTGATATGAGATTTGAACTTGAGTATAACGATCCTGATCTTGAAGATGATGAAGTTTCTGCAGCTATTTCAAAAGAAATACTTGAAGTCGGGAAATCTCTTGAAGAGTTGATGAGTGAGAATCAGATTCATAACATTCCTGAGAAAGAAGCAGGAAATCACTCAGATGATAGAGATACACCAGTCTTTGAAGATGTTGAGATGGAGGATATTACCGGTGAGGAATATCCAGAGTATTTCAAAGACAAACAAGATTCTGCATTTCCTGAATTTTCTGAAGAAATGTTAAGCCAAGCTGAGAAACTTGCACGTGAAAAGAGTAAGACATTCGTTGATGAAGTCTTCAAGAACTCAGAAAGTCAGAAACCAAATGTTGAACAATCTGACGATCTGAAAAGCTTGTTGAGAAATTTGAAAGAAAAAGAAGCCAACCGACCGAAGACTGAAATTCAGGGAGGCTTTTATAAATTTCACAATGACTTGTTTAAGGGAAGAGCTCTAGGTTGGAAATACCTAAGATAGCTAAGGTGTGTTACAGTGAAGTGGGAAAAAGGAATTCTGTACTTCAACAGATTCCATGATATCAAAACACTACCTTACTGGGCTGTACGCGACCTCTGCCGACATACGTTATCAGGTGCAACTGTAAACAACGATGCAGTTGGCTACTTTGCAGATCGCATGGCTAAAGAGAGCAGAACGAGATGGGACGTGTTCACTCCACAGTATCCTAAAAGATTGTGCATAAGAAGAGTATTGACTCGATTACTGGGATGAACAAGGTTACTTTGAAGTATAAACCACCGACTGTACTGGAATATATACCTTTGATGCCTATTCCACAACATTTTTCTAAAGATTTCATGTGGTGGTATTATGATTGGAAGACTGCAGAGGCTGTTATCTTTTTGAAGGATGGGAGAGATGAATTCAAAAAGATACATATTTTTGATCCAATGTGGTTGATAAACTGCTCATACGAAGACATTATTATGTTGTAATTCAACCTACTCTATTGTGAAGAGAAGGATAGCGAGCAAGTTCCGAAATACCAACAGGGTGGTATGCTTGTGTTTCGCTTGGGATGTTAATGCGGGATGTGACTATGACAAGAAACTGGGAAAGTTTGTGAAGATTACGAAAGAAAAGAAGAAACCTTAACAAACTTTTGAACCAGTAATGACCAACGAGCAGAAGACGTTATTACGCATCAAGCTGATGAATAAACAGATGGACGAAGCTCGAAGGCAATCCAAGCAATAGTGGAGGGGGAGTTTGTTGATACACGTTTTGCGACTAGTGCTATTGGATTGCACATTCAATTATGTTTTGATGATGTCGAAGGGTTGAAAGTGGATATAAGAGGGGCGAAGGTGGCTGATATGGGTCAAAGGTGGAATATACTGGTCGAAGAAGGAAGCTTAATTTGCTATGTGCTGATTCGCCCTTTCTGAGGGGCGAACCTGCGCATTCGACCCTTACGGGGGGCGAATGTGCAGGCCTATATAAACTAAGATTTTGATTTTAACATTAACTTTTGTCATTTGTCTTCCTCTTTCGACCTGTGTTTCTCTCTAGGGTTCTAGTTGAGTCTGAAAAGTTATTATTTCATTGTAAACAAGGTTTTGTAAGCTTAATCAATTGTGTTTATGAATGAAATGGAGATTAAAAGGTGATTTTCGTGTTTCGTTCATATTATTATCATTTCGTAACTGATTTAGGTATTCCGCACCTAAATTGGTAGACTTATTTGATCAAACTACTTGTTTTTGACAAAACGATCCTCGAGAATCCCAGAAAGAGCAACATCGCTTCCTAAGGATGCTGGCATAATTAACTTCATTTTCGGTGGTTCAGACATTTTTGGAGCATCTTACTCAACTTCTAAAAGGCATGCAAGATAGATGAAACCAGAGAAAGGAGAAAGACCCACAAAGACTACCATCCTGACGACTTCAAAAGTGATCAGCTTTGAAGAAGATCGAGAGAATATCCTTGACCCTCACCATGATGGTTTAGTTATAACCGTATATATTGCTAATCATTTTGTTCATAGGATACTTGTAGATGGTGGGAGCTCAGTCAACTTAATCCAGCTAAAAGCTCTAAAAAGGATGAATATCTCGGAGACTGAAATAGTTTCTAGATCATTAGTCTTGGTTGGTTTCAGTGGAGAAACCAAAAGCAAAGTAGGTGATATCAAACTACCAGTATATGTAGAAGGGGTAAACTCTATCCAAAGATTCTGTGTGATAGATTCTTTATCCTACTACAATGTAATCCTGGGAAGACATTGGATACATGACATTAAGGCAGTTCCTTCAACATATCACCAATGTGTGAAGCTACCAACACCATGGGGAGTCGTCAAAGTAAACAGTGATCAAGAAGAAGCCAAGGATTGCTATATGACATCGATGAAGGCTTCATCAAGACAAGCATAGAAATTACAGAAGGATGCACAGTGCCATCCCCAGGATGTCAAAGCACATCCTGACCAGGATGTAAAGGTTGTTTGCCTCGATGACAATAACAAGGATATCACTGTGCAGATTGGTAAGAATATCCCTAATAACATTGAACAATCTCTAATTTCATTTTTAAAATGCAGGATGTCCATGTTTGCATGGAAGCATGAAGATATGACTAGCATCTACAAGGATGTCATCACTCAAAAACTTGGGATTGACAAAAATTTTCAAGCCTATCCAGCAGAAATGAAGGAAGTTGGCACCTGAAAGGAATGCCATCATACAAGAAGAGCTGGCAAATGTGGTGGTGGTACAAAAGAAAAATGGGAAGTAGAGAGTATGTGTAGACTACACAAACCTCAACAAAGCTTGTCCTAAAGACCCATTTCCACTACCACACATAGACTCGATAGTGGATGCCACAGTAGGCCATTAGATGTTAACATTCATGGATGCATCCTCACGATTTCAACACATCCAAATGGAACCGGACGACCAAGAGGATACTGCATTCATGACCCCGTCAGGTATTTATTGTTATATAGATATGCCATTTGGACTAAAAAATGCAGGTGCAACGTACCATAGGCTAGTGAATATGATGTTTAAGGAAAATATTGGGGACACAATGGAGGTATACATTGACGACATGGTGGTCAAATCCAAGAAGGCGGAGAACCATCTTCAGGATCTCAAAGAAGCATTTGACATCCTGGATGCCTACAATATGAAGTTAAATCCATCCAAATGTCACTTTGGAGTCGGTGTCGGGAAGTTTCTTGGATACTTAGTAACTAAAAGAGGGATAGAAGCCAGTCCTGAACAAATAGAGGCCATCCTTGACCTTAAATCCCCAACAAATGTCAAGGATGTACAAAGACTAACTGGCAGGATAGTAGCTATGAACAAATTAATCTCAAAGTCCTCAGAAAAATACAAGGAGTTCTATGATATCCTAAAAAAAGAACAACAAATTTGACTGGGGACAGAAGCAAAAGGATGCATTGAAGAATCTGAAGGAGTATCTTACAGCAGCTCCACTCCTGATGAAACCTGAGGATGGTGAACCTCGTGTAACACCCCAACCGATGGCAGAAACATCGAGGTGTCACGTAAGAATGAGTATACAGTAGCACATGGTAATCCAAATTTTAATTGAAATAAATTTAAATTGCAAATATCCAAAAATAGAAATACATAAGAGTTTTAAATGTGGAAATCTAATACATCACACAAGAATCAAGCAAGCATAGACTCCTTATTGTCTTCATAAAACCCTCTAATCTTCATGCATCATTATTTCTTGTTGAGTTGTAAAAATGGGGGGGGGGGTCAACTAGAAGTTGGTGAGAATACATAATCCATGTTAAGCAAATAGTTTAAGTATAAAAGTCTAACAATTCGTATGTCTATCGTAAATTTAAGTCTACATGAATAGTATAATATGTTGAATCGACATAATCAAACCTCCGACTAGTTTAGGTCCATCCCGTCATCTACGGTTCACCTTAGTAATATGTTGGAACGATAACAATCACCCACGCTACCTATGTAGGAGGTACGCGTATCCGGGTGGGGTTGTCAATCCAATAGATCTATTATTGAGTATCGCCGGCTTGGCCATAGCTAATGATTATGTAATGTTGAAACTCGTTGAAACTGTTGACTAATTCATGAGGCAATAAAGTTTACTACTAGACATGCATGTTGAATTGCTTAAATAAAATGTTGCAAGTATAAAGAATCGCATAAACATGGTTACGTAAACTCACCTTAGCAAAGTATTAAGTCTCGAGAAATAGAATATGTGTAGCCCCAAATTTGCCAATTACAAGAGCTTATAATCAAAGCTTCAATTGTAGAAGTAATAGACTATAGAAGAAATGTATGAGGGAAAGTTTAATCGGATTGAAACAATCGATTTAGAGGTGCAAAGTATAATGGGTCATAGGTGGGTTTTTATACTAGTTTTGGATTCAATTAGCCATTAAAATTGGTCAACACCATAAAGTAAGGTTTTATGATGAATTGACTATTTGACTAGGACTTTGACTGTTTGACTAAGACTTTGACTAGGACTTTGACTATGACTTTGATTATTTGACTCAAGGCTTAATTTAAGAAATAAAAAAAAATCATTAGTTTGAATTAGAAAATAAAAAAACACCGTCTTATAAAATGACGATTTTATAAATAGAATTAGGATAGGACATATGTCATGATTGAAGATTTTTTTTTTAGTACAATGATAAAAGAAACTTAGAAAAATAGAGTGCACGGATAAAGATAAGAATACTTAGAAATAAATTAGACTTTATATCATGGATCGGGAAATACTTTAATGCAAAATAAATGGGAAAATTCGTGGGGTTACACCTCGCAAGCTATACCTTACAGTTTCTGGAAATGCAATAAGTGTTGTTTTGGTAAAAGACTATGAAGGACAACAACATCTTGTCTACTTTGTAAGTAAAACTCTATTAGATGCTGAAACCAGGTATTCACATCTTGAAAAACTCATTTTAGCTTTGATAATGGCATCTACCAAGTTAAGGCATTATTTTGAAATGCATAGGATACTTGTTCAAACTAATTACCCTATTAGAAATGTACTTAGAAAACCAGAAATGTCAGGAAGAATGGCAAAATGGTCGATAAAATTGAGTGCCTTTGACTTGGTATATGAACCTAGAAATGCAATCAAATCACAGGCTCTAGCAAATTTTGTGGCTTATTTCAATAGTGACGTCCTAAGTGAAGTAGATTCTGAAGTTCAACAACTAAATGAAAATTAAGGAAAATGAAATCTATACACTGATGGTGCTTCAAATACAAGAGGCACATCGTTAGGATTGAAATTTACTATTATAGACAATATTTTATATAGAAAATCCATTGCAGGTCCATATTTGAGGTGTCTCAACAAGGAAGAAGCAAATGAAATTCTTAAGGACATCGATGAAGGAGATTGTGGAAACCACACAGGAGAAAGATCTCTTTATTCAAAGACACTAAGGACAGGATACTATAGGCCAACCATGAAGAAAGATGCCATGTCATATTCCCAAAAGTGTGATCCATGTCAAAGACAAAGAAACATCCTTCACCAGCTTGCTGAACCTTTACACCCTATTATCTCACCATGGCCCTTCATGAAATGGGGAATGGATATAGTAGGAAAACTACCCATAGCTCCTGGAGTAAAGGTGTTCATGTTAGTAATGACTGATTACTTCTCAAAATGGATCGAAGCTGAAGCATTCGTACAAGTTAGGGATAAAGAAGTGGTGTCATTCATTAAGAGGAACATCCTAACAAGATTTGGAGTGCCAGATGAAATCATTTGTGACAATGGTTCTCAGTTCATTAGCAAAAGGACGACCAACTTTTGTGAGAGTTGGGGAATCACGATGATAACCTCAACACCTGTCCATCCTCAGGCTAATGGCCTGGCAGAATCATCAAACAAGATCATTGTCAACAATTTGAAGAATAAGCTGGGTGAAAAGAAAGGGAAATGGGTAGAAGAACTTCCATTTATACTTTGGACTGATAGAACTACCTCCAAGAACGCTACAGTTCACACACCTTTCTCCTTGGTCTTTGGAACAGAAGTAATGTTGCCAACAGAGATGGTCATGCCTACAGCCAGAAGACATCTTCAAGATGCAACAACCAACTCAAAAGCATTATTGCAAGATTTATAGACTGTGGATGAACTCAGAGTTGCTGCTATGTTAAGGATGGCAGCCTATCAACAAAGGATTGCTAAAGCATACAACAAAAACATAAGGGTAAGAAGATTTCAAGTAGGAGACTTGGTACTAAGGAAAGCCTTCCAAAACACCACTAAGCCAAATGATGGTAAGTTGGCTCCTAAATGGGAAGGACCATATCTAATCGATTCTGAGGTCGGTAAAGGAGCGTATTGGTTATCAACAATGGAAGGAGAAATTCTACCAAGATCTTGGAATGCAATCCACCTAAAATACTACCATACGTAAGGATTCATATGATTGATCTCCTTGGAAGAAAAGCCATGGTTCAGATTACTGGTTGGATGAAGGCGAAGGCTGACAGAGATGAATCATCTTCAGGTATCTACTCTTAACTTATTTCACTTATCTTTATTTTTACTAAAAATGGTCTAAAAAATAGTCCATCCTGAGAATTTTGCAGTACCATCCTGAAGATGGAAAAATTTGAAGACTAGAGGGTTGGCCACCCTCTCCTACGTTAAGGTGTCCGACACCTTCCTAAGGTTTAAAGGTTTTCACCTTTCACATTGGGTTAGCAACCCCACCTGGAGGGCACATTATTCGTGTATATTTTTAGGATGGTGAGACCGGTCCATGTAAAAGTGGCTGGCAATTTCATCATTTTTGGAATATACATTGAATTCTTAAGGTTTAGACATTTTTCAATGTCTCTTTCTTGTATTTGGCCTAGTCGCCAGTGGCCTGGTCGCAAGTTATTCCTAAGATGCTACAATAGGCCTTGTCGCCAGTTATTCCTAAGATGCTACAATAGGCCTTGTCGCCAGTTATTCCTAATGTCACACCCCAACCGATGGCGGAATCATCGAGGTGAGACTTAGTGGTAGATTGTTCAAAGACTTCATGAAACTAGATTTTGTGACAATATAGTTTAAAGATAGAATTTCATTTATTGTCTAAGAATAGAAATACAAGTAGTTTAAATAACAACAAGAATATGACAACTTGAACTAGAGTGAGTTTCTATGTCCAATCCTAAGTAGTTTTCTTGAAATGTCCAGTAACAAATATTTCCTGCAACATGTATAAAATATCCATCAACACATAAAGCATTGGTGAGCATACTAGTTTTGACATACATACATAGTATAATAAAGTTTTGCTTATAGGCATATGCAAGAGAACCATACAAATGGCGACTAGCCACGAAGAATTTTGCTTAAAATGACCCATGTAGGGGGCGGATAGCCAATCCTATAGCGCTATACATGCAAGGTGGGTTGTCAACTATATGAACATTTGTATGTTAGAGTAAATAATTCTACATAGCATAGCGTACATGCATATAATAGACTTTAGATTGCGCATCATAGAATTTAGAATATGATAGACTTTAGACTAAGCATAATAGATTGTAGAGTTTAAAATCGTTTGGGTTTTGATAGTGATACATGTTGAGCCCCAAAGAATAAAGGATAAAAGGGGGACAAGTATGAACTCACCTTTGGGTGCGTTTTAGCAAGGTTCCAAAAGAATGAGTCTTGGGGGATTAGTTCCTTAGCCTTGGTTAACTAGAATTAGAAAAATAAAGAGTCTTAGGTTTGAGTTTAGATTATACATTCAAGAGAGTCAAGCAAGCCTTTTAGGCAAACCAAGCACAAATTGCCTTTAGGGCAATCCGGATGGTCATGAGATTAAGTTAGACCAAGCACAAAATCATCATAGATGATTCGGATGGTATAAGGTTAGGAATGTGAATCCATTTGATAGTTTCATGTCATAACCACTTCGTTTATGGAATAAACGTGGGTTTTGGACACAAGGATTTCCCCTTTCTACTGTGGATAAATCCGTAGCACAAGAAGGGTCAAGAGAGTTGGTAAGGTAGGGTGTAACCACAAACCTTCCAAAGATTAATAATAGGATAATAAGATAGAAGATTGAAAGTAAGTTTATAATAATACATAGTATAACCAATACCATAGCACAAATTCATCAAACATTAGATTGTTAGTAGACTTGGTTGGTTCCTTCACAACAAACATCCTTAGGACATTAAAAAAAAAACAATTCAGAGAAATAAACCAATTTGGGACCTCTTTTAGGTGCTCTACCCTTATCACACTTATGTGGATAAACATGGGGAAGATCCTAGAGGTTTCTCCAAGGAGTTTTGGATAGAAAAGAGAAGGAAAACATAAAAGAATTGAAGGTTTGAGCCTAGAAACTTACTGATGTGTTTTTAGGAAGATTGCTCAAAAACCTTGAAGATTAGAGAGAGTTATAAAGAGAAAAGAGATGAACAAGAGATTATGGAGTGGGGAGGGGTTGTATTTATAGGTGAGGTGGGTTGGTTGGGTATTAAATGGAGTAAATATGGTAGTTAGGAGTGAATTAGGTGGGGGTTGAGTTTGGTTGTCATGAGGTGGTAATGGTTGTAGTATTCTGTTGGTTTCGTCTAGAAAGAAAAAAAAAACAAAAATGAACGACAACTCGAATGAATTGTATGTTGTTGCTTTTAACTCATTTGGAGACAAAATTCAACTCAAATCAAGTTTTTCCTTTTTTTTTTCGTATTGTCATATTATTAAAATATATGTGTTGTTTTAAAAGTAAAATAAATATATATATTAAGATGTTAACTAAATGAGTTTCTTATTATAATGCCTAAATTGGATAGGGTAAATTATAATGACGACTCGTTATGAATGGGTAGGAGTAACATAAAAGAAGCAAGTAAAGGCGAACTTGGAATTTGTTTAAATATAGAATTTAAAATATATGTAAAAGTAAAAATTACGCGATGTTACAGTCTCCCCTACTTTAGGAAATTTCGTCTCGAAATTTAATTAAGAGCCAACCTTTAAAAAAAATATAGGTAAGTGGTTTGATATGGGTTTAATAAGAACAAAAACTTGTTAGTTTATTATGTTTAAATCGAATACGGTATATAGTCACTGTGCGATAATTATGCTCGTAAGAGAAGTACTTTTAAAATTTTAATCCAATGTCGTACGTAGAAATTTGAGAATTTGACCGACTAAAGCATTTTTGTAAATAGTGAAGGAAGAGAGTACGTATATGTAGTTAATGCAGCGATTTCCGGAAGGATAAGTAATTATATGGTATGAAATATTGAAAATTGAAGGTAGTTAGGTATATAACATATAGAAATTTTAGGGAAAAATAAGTAATTATACGGTATAACGTATATGAAATAGTAGAAATTTTGGCTTGTAAAAGAGATGTCCTTGAGTAATTGGGTGGAATAGTAAATATGTGAGCATAATTAGTGACTAGATGTTGGAATAAGTAGTTTTTAGTAAAAGATATTTGGTTTGCACAAGGACGAAAATTTTATTAGAAAAAGAAAACTTTTTGAAGTGATTAAATAAACGAGAAATTAGACCATTTGAAAACGGCTTCTTGGCGAAATAAATAGTAGTTATTTATTTTTGAAATCTAGTACATAATTAGTCAAGGAAATATATAAAAGTGAGAGACGAATCTTGTTTTACATGTATAAATGCTTTTAGAGATTCAGGCCAGAGCTTACGGGATTTAGAAATAGATTCTTGATAATGGAAGGATTGTTGATTAAGCAAGGAAAGCACGAGGAAGGAACGAAGTTCGATGGAGATTGCAATTATAGATTATTCCTAGCAAGGATGATGTTGCATAGTGGAAAGTGTGGTTCAAAACAAGGTTATAATATGCATAAGAGATAAATAATGTAAGCGTACTTAGACTAACAAACTATAACATAAACGGTATCGTAAATGTTGATCAAAATTTTTTAAATTGACACCCAAAACTTCTCATGGCACGAATAACTCTACTTTTGGTAATATGACAGGACACTTATGTATAGGATGTACCGGCGGCGTATCCACCATGCCGTTATCATACCTCATCCGTGTTGTTATTCATGTCATGATAGGTTACACACACTTGGACTTGTTATGTTTTCCATTCGCCAAATTTTTGTAATGACGTGTGCACCCGTAATTAGTCCAATTGTCGTATGGTCCACATAATTTGACTCAGTTATGTGTGGGTCGCTAGTGGACACAAAATACTTATACACAAAGGAAAAGACATTAAACAGTTTTGATGTTGTAAACATAGCAAGCAACGTGACATGCAAGCACATAATGTGAAAAGGCATTAAGTAAGTTTTTTTTTTTTATGTTGTTAACCGTATGCATTTTTGGCATAAATGTATGGTTTCATGACATAATGGTGTAGACTTGTGCATATGTGGTTACGTTCAGGTGTATAAAATCAAACAAAAGAATGGACAATTGGATTCCTAATGAAAATGCGTAAAATGTTTTGATTGTGGGCAACATAGAATTCGGGTTTAATACAAATTGAGTTTTATGGGTACGTGAGCAATTTTAGCTTTTTAAGATTAAAGGTCAAGTTTGATGGTTGAAAAATTTAGTCCGTTGGATACTAAAGAAAAAATGATTTTATCGAAGTGGGGGGATATAGTGTAAAAGTTTTATCGAAAATGGATGTTAGATTGAAAAGAATCCCCTTTTATTAGGCGAGAAACATAGTTTATTGAAAAATTTTGGTTTGGCGTTGATGAATATTTTAACTCGTGATACGATTTCAAGAGAAAAGGTTTTTGGATTATAGCGAAGTAGGTTGCTCGATTTCGCGTGTCTTTTGCCCACATGTCTTGTTTGCTAATTTGAGTTTGGTCATTATGGATGTTTTTTTTTTATGAACGACTTTGGGCGTCCTGAAAACAAAAGTTATTTCAAATCCTTTTACCGTTTAGAATCTCGTTTGTCACACCGACTTGACACACATTTGTTAGTGGTTTGAAAATTAAAAGTGAGGATTTTATAGAAAAATAGGCATCCTCATAGGAATAGTAGGAAGAATTTTGTTCAAAAATTTTGAAAAAGATTGTGCGTGAGGAGAAAAAGATTTTGCGATGTTTGAATTCTGCCGATAAATTATGATTGTAACCTAAGATAACGATGGTATTTCATAATTCATAAAGAAAATTTCACATCCGAACAATTTCTTGAAAACATTACATAAAGAAATTCCCATATTTAAAAGAAAGAAAAATCATTCTTCTTCGGTGTGGTGAGTGGGTCTTCCAGCATCGTAGATCACCATGGCAAGTCTTGGGCATTGGTTGCGTTCATGGGTTGGGTCGTTGCACTCGGAGCATATCCATCCATTGGCTTTAGTGAATGAGGTAGTACTAGTAGGTTGTTCGGGTCGTGGTTTAGTGGTGTGGCGACAGGTTTTGGCTAAATGACCATATGCACCATAGTTGGCGCATATGCGGCATGGTGTGTGAGTGGGATGGTGGAATTTACAACTCTTGCATAACGGATGGGTTCCACGGTACTGATTTTTGTTGGGGATTGGAGTCTCAGGGGTTGTCGAAGTGTGGTTTCATATGAGGTTTTTGCGTTTTCGGTTATCTTTTTTTTCGTTTGTTTGGTAGGGGTATGGGTAGTAGGTTTAGTATCTACATGGTTTGTGTTGTCTTGGATGGTATCGCCGGGGTTCGGAATTAGGTTTGTTGGCGTCTCTAGGTTAGAGAGATTCTTGACTAATTCTTGGGCAATAAGGCTCACCAGTTGGTTGAGGTCGATGCTGTTGAGACGAGAAGACATCTACGAGAATCATACATGAGAGAATTTGCATAAGTGTTTTTAAACAAGGTGACTTTTGAATTTAGGAAATAAGTTACTAGAATTTTGGTTAACAATGAAAAGCTTGTGGGTAAGATTAGATCAGTGGGATTGATGCAAATTTAGATAAAAAAAAATACGTAAGCTCAAGTTGTTCCCATAGATTTAATATGCAAGTTCTAGTTACACGTATAGGACGCAAGTTTAACATTGTTCAAATAGCGTAAAACATATGTATAAACAAGTATAGTGCACTTAGTTAACATAAAGGAGTTTTGATTTATGTTGGTTTGCGATTATTAGTATTGTTTGGAGGTTGCTAGAGTACTTGAGATGCGAGTCTTGAGAGCCTTTGCGAGTAGTAAAAAAAATAATAAATCGAATATATGTAGTGAAAACATAGCATGAAAACAACATTGAAAATAATATTAACATAAAATGAGGGGCTTGTTTTAAGCAAGCCATTGGAGTGTTCCGGAACGGAACTAAGACTAACCAAAGTGGTTCGAATTTACCTTTGAGTTTGAAAACATGCTTTGGCCTAATAGGTGGAATACTCTCGCCGAAACTTTCGGTTAACGGTATTCACCCTTCCAGTTACTACATGTTTCTTGTCATTAGTAAATTTGAGACTTTGGCGAGATTTAAAAAAAATCAAGAATTGAAACTAGTCGCTAAGTTGCGGATTTCACACCTATCTTAGTGAGGTCGTTTCTTTGAGTGTGGTATGTACACTTTGTCCAATGTGGTAAGAAAATTAATTCTAACCTTCAATTGGTAAGTGTCCACTAGAACGAGAATTGTGAAATTTCCACCAAGGTGAGGATATCACTCCTATCTTGGTGTAGTTTCAAAAACACAAAGATTTTACGCAGATTGAAAGTTATCACCAAAGTGAGGGTTTCACGCCTATTTTGGTGATTTCCTTTCGTTTGTGTTATACGAGCGTCTTCGAGTGTAGAGAAATCCACAAATAGGAAGGTAAATTTTAATGACCAAGAGAATGGAGAAAAGCAAGATAGGGAGAACAAGTATTTTAAGCATGATAAAAGGAATGGTCAAAAAGGTACTTAACTATAGTCTAGGTCAAACATGGCAATTTTTCCTAATTCCCTATAGTCATGGCTCTGATACCAATCTTTCACACCCCAACCGATGGCGGAATCATCGAGGTGAGACTTAGTGGTAGATTGTTCAAAGACTTCATGACACTAGATTTTGTGACAATATAGTTTAAAGATAGAATTTCATTTATTGTCTAAGAATAGAAATACAAGTAGTTTAAATAACAACAAGAATATGACAACTTGAACTAGAGTGAGTTTCTATGTCCAATCCTAAGTAGTTTTCTTGAAATGTCCTGTAACAAATATGTAACACCCCAACCGATGGCGGAAACATCGAGGTGTCACGTCAGAATGAGTATACAGTAGCACATGGTAACCAAATTTTAAATGAAATAAATTTAAAATGCAAATATCCAAAAATAGAAATACATAATGAGTTTTAATGTGGAAATCTAATACATCACAAGATCAAGCAAGCATAGACTTCATATTGTCTTCATGAAAACACTCTAGTCTTCACGCATCATTATTTCCTGTTGAGTTGTAAAAATGGGGTGGTCAACTAGAAGTTGGTGATAATACATAATCCATGTTAAGCATATTGTTTAAGTATAAAAATTTAGCAATTCATATGTCTATCGTAAGTTTAAGTCTATATGAAATAGCATAATATGTTGAATCGACATAATCAAACCTCCGACTAGTTTAGGTCCATCCCGTCATCTACGGTTCACCTTAGTAATATGTTGGAACGATAACAATCACCCACGCTACCTATGTAGGAGGTACGCGTATCCGGGTGGGGTTGTCAATCCAATAGATCTATTATTGAGTATCGCCGGCTTGGCCATAGCTAATGATTATGTAATGTTGAAACTCGTTGAAACTCGTTGAAACTGTTGTTGACTAATTCATGAAGCAATAAAGTTTACAACTACACATGCATGTTGAATTGCTTAAATAAAATGTTGCAAGTATAAAGAATCGCATAAACATGGTTACGTAAACTCACCTTGGTATAGTATTAGGCATTGAGGAATAGTATGAGTGTAGCCCAATAGATTGCCAAGTATTACCCTATGTATAAGGCAACAAATAAGTCTAAGTCTATCTAGTCTACAAGTATATTCTAGGGTCTCGATTTGGGGATATCCAATTGTTGAATTTATAATAAAATGTTTAAATAAATAAAGGGAAATTCTATAATTAAATAAATGAAAGTCTTTTTATAAAGTTTGAATTTAAGATGTTCACAATAATGTGTTTGAAGTATAAAAATAATTTTTATAAAATTATTTTCTTTAAAATAGATTATTAAATCTATTTATTACAAATTGCCAAAATTTAACTTTAATATTTAAAAATACTAAAATTAAAGGATTATTATTTTAAAATTTATATTTATGTTCTAAATATTCAGAAATAAATTGTATAAAATTTTGGTGCAAAAATATTAAAAATTGAATTTATTATGATTTAATTATGATTAAAACTAACAAAAATTGATTAAAAATATAAAATAAATGATTTTTCAGAATTAAAAATCATTTCAGAAAAGTTTATCATTATTCAAACTTAGAATAATTTTTGTGGAAATTTATAAAATTGTTTTGATATTTTAATGGAATTTTATAAATATAATAGAATAAAATTGATTTAATTATTATATATATTAAATAAATTAATTTCAGAAAACTAAAAATTGTAGGTGGAACATTTATATCAGATTAGTTAAAAATAATTTTTTTAGAATTTATAAAAGGGTTTTAATAATTAAAAACGAATTTATAAGATTATATGTAATATATATAATTAAATGGAGTTTGTTGTTTTAAAATGAAAAAGGAAAGAAAAGAAACGCCACTGCCAGGACTCGAACCCGGGTGGCTCAGGAGGCAAGCATCAGTCACAACCACTTGGTCCAGACCAGTGGTTGTGATCATTCTCGTTTTATTTAAAATAAATATAACAAGCAGAATCAAGTGTATCCCCAATTTCAATCATTCGAGCCCTAATTCTGCAATTGTCTGATTCACACATCAATAGCCCAATTAACCTTAGGGCTATTGATGTGTGAATGCCGAAGGTTAAATCCCACAAAAAAATTACACTTACAAGGTTGTTTCGAGTACGATTGATCGGTCAAACCAATTAGTCAAAATACGATCGCAAATCAAGATCAGAGTGTTTATGTGAAGAATTGGAGGTTAAGAGAGGAGTATTGGCGAGTTGTGAATGCTCGTGAATATTCAATTTATAGTGCTATGCTCTGGATTGATGAAATGGTAAGGGTTGACCAAGCATTGAAGGTTATACGCGTATTATGTAATTTTGGTAGCAATTGATTGATAATCAACGTGTTGCTGAGTCATAATGGACCGGAAATCGTGTAGGGATGCCAAGAATATGCAAATCACGAGTTATTATTGATGATTATGGCAAGTCGTGTGTCACAGTTGACTTTCCAAGTCAACTGTGACGATTTAAGCAATTGATATAATTATAACGTGCCTGATTTGAATCAAAAATGAAGGCCAGCCCAGATGGTTAGTGTGTGTGTTGTTGGGCCGGTCTTGGGTGCGGGTTCGATTCCCGGCCCAAGCATCATTTTTTTGATAATTATCCAAGGTTTATCCATATATACATATTATATATATGGAATTAGGGCTTCTAAAATGTAACAAAAATAATTAATACACACAAAAATATTGAAACTTGACGTTTTATTAATAATAATGTTCGTAACGTACAAGTGTAAATGCGTAATGTTACAGTCTCCCCTACTTTTAGGAACTTCGTCCCGAAGTTGAAGTTGGAGAGTCTGGTGGAAAAAGATGTGGATACTTCGACTTCATCTGGTCTTTACATTCCCAAGTGAACTCTGGGCCTCGTTTAGATTCCCAACGAACCTTAACGATCGGAATGCGACTGCGCTTGAGTTTCTTGACTCCAGTATCAACAATCTCAACGGGTTTCTCGATAATGTGCATGCTTTCATCAATTTGCACATCCTCAAGAGGAACATGAAGGTTCTCATCTGCTAAGCATTTCTTGAGATTCGAAACATGGAAGGTCGGGTGAACATTGCTTAGCTTAGGTGGAAGATCAAGTTTGTAAGCCACTTTTCCAACTCTGTCAAGAATTTTGAAGGGGCCTACGTATCGAGGAGCTAGTTTTCCCTTTCTACCGAAACGAATTACTCCTTTCCAAGGGGATACCTTAAGTAGTACAAGGTCCCCAACTTGAAATTCCAAGGGTTTACGACGTTTATCAGCATAACTCTTCTGACGACTTCTAGCCTTGAGAAGATTATCCTGAATGAGTTGAATTTTGTCTGTGGTTTCCTGGATTAGTTCGGGTCCAGTGATGCGAGCTTCACCAACCTCAATCCAACAGACAGGTGAACGACATTTACGACCATAGAGTGCCTCGAAAGGAGCCATGTTAATGCTGGTGTGATAACTGTTGTTGTATGAAAACTCAACCAAAGGAAGATGAGAATCCCATGCGCCACCAAAATCGATGATACATGCCCTGAGCATATCCTCAAGTGTCTGGATGGTCCGTTCAGACTGACCATCTGTTTGAGGGTGATAAGTAGTACTCAGGTTCAACTTGGTACCCAAAGCATCTTGTAGAGAATCCCAAAAGTGAGAGGTGAAACGACCATCGCGATCAGAGATAATGTCCAAAGGTATACCATGACGACATACGATTTCACTTACGTACATCTTTGCCAACCTTTCCATAGAATACTTCTCACAAATGGGTAAGAAGTGGGCTGACTTGGTCAAGCGATCGACGATTACCCAAATACTGTCAAAACCTTTGGGTGTACGAGGGAGTTTGGTGATGAAGTCCATAGCTATGCTCTCCCATTTCCATACAGGAATTTCTGGTTGTTCGAGCATACCAGATGGTCGTTGGTGTTCAGCCTTGACCTTTGAACAAGTGAGGCATTTTGCAACGAAAAGAGCAATGTCTTTCTTCATACCAGGCCACCAGTAAGAATAACGGAGATCATGGTACATCTTGTCAGCTCCAGGATGAATAGAATAACGAGACTTATGAGCCTCGTTCATGAGAAAAGTACGAAGATCATCACGGTCTGGAATCCACAGTCGATTGAGAAAATAAAGTAGGCCATCAGGTTTGGTTTCAAGTTGAGTTTCAGCACCACAAGACATTTCATCGTACATATTACCTTGGGTGACTGATGTATGTTGAGCCTGAAGAATGCGATCTTGAAGATCAGTACGAACTCTCGCACATTGAAGTTTGATACGCTCTTTACGACTAAGTGCGTCAGCCACAACATTCGCCTTGCCAGGATGGTAGCGAATTTCGCAATCATAGTCGTTAAGTAACTCAACCCAACGTCGTTGCCTCATGTTAAGATTCTTCTGGTCGAAGACGTGTTGGAGACTTTTGTGGTCCGTGAACACCACACATTTGGTCCCATAAAGATAATGTCTCCAAATCTTGAGAGCAAAGACAACAGCGCCCAATTCAAGATCATGGGTGGTATAATTCTTTTCGTGAGTCTTGAGCTGTCTAGACGCATAAGCAATAACCTTTCCTCGTTGCATGAGAACACAACCAAGACCTTGGTTCGATGCATCACAGTAGACCATGAAATCATCATTACCATCAGGTAGAGACAAGATAGGAGCTCCACAGAGTTTCAGCTTAAGAGTTTCAAATGCTTCCTCTTGCTTTGGTCCCCACTCATAGGGTTTACCCTTGTGAGTTAAGGTAGTGAGAGGAACAGCGATCTTGGAGAAATTGGCGATGAATTGACGATAATAACCAGCCAAACCAAGGAAAGAACGGACTTCGATTGGAGTTTTAGGAACACTCCAATTTTTCACAGCTTCGATCTTTGCGGGATCAACATGAATTCCGTTCATATCAATGACATGTCCCAAAAATTGAACTTCCTTAAGCCAAAATTCACATTTCGAGAACTTGGCATACAGTTGTTCTTTCTTTAGGAGACCCAAGATGGAGTGAAGATGTTGCTCGTGATCGGATTTTGATTTAGAGTAAATCAAAATATCATCGATGAAAACGATCACGAATTTGTCGAGGTAGGGTCTACAAACCCGATTCATCAAATCCATAAATACTGCGGGAGCGTTGGTCAATCCAAAAGGCATAACCATGAATTCGTAGTGACCGTAACGTGTGCGAAAAGCTGTCTTGGGAATATCTTCATCGTGGACTCTAAGCTGATGATAACCAGAACGGAGATCAATCTTTGAGAAATGGGTTGCTCCTTGAAGTTGATCGAAGAGATATCAATCCTAGGCAGTGGATAACGATTCTTGATGGAGAGTTTGTTAAGTTCACGGTCGTCAATACACATTCTAAGAGAACCGTCCTTCTTTTTAACGAACAAGACAGGGGCTCCCCATGGAGAAGAACTAGGGCGAATGAACCCTTTATCCGAAAGTTCCTGTAATTGACTGGTAAGTTCTTGCATCTCAGAGGGTGCAAGACGATAAGGAGCTTTGGCGACAGGATTAGCACCAGGGACAAGATCAATTCTAAATTCCACTTGTCGAGCAGGAGGCAAACTAGGTAAATCTTCTGGAAAGACTTCACGTTAGCTAAGAAGGCTGTATACCCCTTTCGTAAGTACTTGGATACTTTTGCCTTTGTCCTTCTTCTCTATCACGTTAGCTAAGAAGGTTGTATACCCCTTTCGTAAGTACTTTTGGGCAGTAGTACAAGACATAAGCTTAAGCTCGCCACAGGGTTTCTCACCATAGATCTTCAAAATCTCACCAGATTCGAGAGGAATGCGTATGACTTTCTCAAAGCACAGGATTTCGGCACGATGGGTTGACAACCAGTCCATGCCTAATATAACATCAAAACTTCCAAGATGCATGGGGATGAGATCGATAGAGAAGGTATGATTGTCGAGGTTCAACAAGCAGTTACGAATAATAGAGTCGATCGAAATAGACTTCCCATTAGCTACCTCTACCACTAAAGGTTCCTCTAGATTAGTGTGGGGTAAGTTAAGTAAAGGTTCAAACTTCAGTGACACGAATGACTTATCAGCTCCCGAATCAAATAATATGGATGCAGAGTGGTTATTAATGAGGAACGTACCATTCACCACTTCGTTGTTGTCACGAGCCTGGTTAGCATTGAGATTGTAGGCGCGACCTCGAGCACCTTGGTTCTGGTTGCGGTTCTGGTTTTGGTTTTGGTTTCGGTTTTGGTTCTGGTTACCATTAGGGCAGTTGTTGATATAGTGATCAGGGCTGCCACACTCGTAGCATTGACCACGAGCAGGCCTGTTGTTTTGTTGGTTGGGAGCTGGGTTGTTTCTGGCTGGATTGTTTTGGTTGTTTTGGGCAGCAGGGGCTTGACAAGCGTTAGTGTAGTGTCCATACCGCTTACAGTTATTACACTGGCGGCAAGGTCTACCAGGAAGATGATGGTATTGACAAGTGTTGCAAAGAGGGTGAGTCCCGCCATATGGCTTCTTGGCTGGGTTTTGGGCAGTAGGTGGAGTGGTAGCAACCATGTAGTTTCTATCCTTGCGCTTTTTGTTGCTTGAGGTCTCAGGCTTGACTTCAATAGCGGGCTGAGGAGTGTCTTTGGCAACCGTCTTCTTAGTGCCCTTGCGGAAGAGAGTACCGTTCTTCACGTGATTATCAGTAAGAGTGGCCGCTAGACGTTTGGCCTCTTCCAAAGTTGCAGGATTTCTTCCCCAAACGGTGTCCTGGATTTGCATGGGCAGACCACCGATGTACTTCTCGATGGCTACCGGCAGGGGAGTGACCTTGTGAGGCAACAATAAGCTAAGCTCGTGAAAGCGGGTGTTGTAGGCAAGGTTTTCCCCACTATCTTGAGCTAGGGTGTGGAATTCATCTTCAAGCTTCTTAACCTCGTTGCGAGGACAAAACTCTTCCTTCATAACCTCTTTGACTTGGTCCCATGTCATAGCAAGAGCAACTTCGGCCCCACGAGTGCGCTTTTCTTCATTCCACCAAGTGAGTGCTCGTTTGTGTGGAACACTCATGGCGTAACGAACCTTGAAGTTGTCGGGGCATTCACTGTTGGTGAAGGTATTCTCAATACCCTCAAACCATTGGAGGAGTCCTGTAGCTCCTTCTTCACCACTAAACTTTGGAGGGTTACAAGAATTGAAGTGCTTAAGGGTACAGGCTGGGAGACCATTTCCATTCCCATTGTGGTTTCCATTTCCATTACCATTGCCGTTCCCGTTCCCATTGCCGTTACCGTTCCCGTTGCCATTCATTTGGATGACCTGTGCTAGTAAATTGGGGACCAGAGTCGCGATTTGCTGCGCCATTTGTTGAGAAATGATCGCAGCCAGTTGGGCATCGACACCATTGTTGTTGTGGTTAGGACCTTGGTTATGATTATGGTTGTCACCACCTTCTTCGTGGTTCTCACCATTGCTGTTGCGAGTGCTGCGACGTGGAGGCATGATCTGTAATAGACACAATGAAATGAATGAGATTATATAAGGAATGTAATCATTTATTCATTAATTAAAACGAATAAACGAAAACGTTGACTTATCAAAGATTCTAAATTCTAATAACATATGAAGACATGCTTTAGCCTATAAGTGAACACTCATCCCGAGAATTCCCAGGTAGGCATCCGGGTCCCTCGTCTGATTGGGATATATGCGCAATGCCAGCCTAGACAGAAGACTCAGAATACAGGCGTTCACCCTTCCAGATTGCACGTGTTCGTTATTAAAATCTAGAACTTCGACGAGATCTCAAGGGGGTTCAGGTTAAACCTGAGGATTTTGTCCTATTAATCTAATGGTGGATCAGGATTGCAGCAGACGAATAAGAGTAGTCACATGTAGGCTTAGGGTTATATAAGGTATAGGATAAGGATAGGATTAGGGAAGCAATTAGGGTTACAAGTAAGAGAAGCAAGTACTGTTTAAGTCCCAAAGAATAAAGGATAAAAGGGGGACAAGTATGAACTCACCTTTGGGTGCGTTTTAGCAAGGTTCCAAAAGAATGAGACTTGGGAGATTAGTTCCTTAGCCTTGGTTAACTAGAATTAGAAAAATAAAGAGTCTTAGGTTTTAGTTTAGATTATACATTCAAGAGAGTCAAGCAAGCCTTTTAGGCAAACCAAGCACAAATTGCCTTTAGGGCAATCCGGATGGTCATGAGATTAAGTTAGACCAAGCACAAAATCATCATAGATGATTCGGATGGTATAAGGTTAGGAATGTGAATCCATTTGATAGGTTCATTTCATAACCACTTCGTTTATGGAATAAACGTGGGTTTTGGACACGGGATTTCCCCTTTCTACTGTGGATAAATCCGTAGCACAAGAAGGGTCAAGAGAGTTGGTAAGGTAGGGTGTAACCACAAACTTTCCAAAGATTAATAATAGGATAATAAGATAGAAGATTGAAAGTAAGTTTATAATAATACATAGTATAACCAATACCATAGCACAAATCCATCTAACATTAGATTGTTAGTAGACTTGGTTGGTTCCTTCACAACAAACATCCTTAGGACATTAAAAAAAAACAATTCAGAAAAATAAACCCATTTGGGACCCCTTTTAGGTGCTCTACCCTTATCACACTTATGTGGATAAACATGGGGAAGATCCTAGAGGTTTCTCCAAGGAGTTTTGGATAGAAAAGAGAAGGAAAAACATAAAAGAATTGAAGGTTTGAGCCTAGAAACTTACTGATGTATTTTTAGGAAGTTTGCTCAAAAACCTTGAAGATTAGAGAGAGTTTTAAAGAGAAAAGAGATGAACAAGAGATTATGGAGTGGGGAGGGGTTGTATTTATAGGTGAGGTGGGTTGGTTGGGTATTAAATGGAGTAAATATGGTAGTTAGGAGTGAATTAGGTAGGGGTTGAGTTTGGTTGTCATGAGGTGGTAATGGTTGTAGTATTATGTTGGTTTCGTCTAGAAAGAAAAAAAAACAAAAATGAACAACTTGAATGAATTGTATGTTGTTGCTTTTAACTCATTTGGAGACAAAATTCAACTCAAATCAAGTTTTTCCTTTTTTTTTGTCGTATTGTCATATTATTAAAATATATGTTTTGTTTTAAAAGTAAAATAAATATATATATTAAGATCTTAACTAAATGAGTTTCTTATTATAATGCCTAAATTGGATAGGGTAAATTATAATGACGACTCGTTATGAATGGGTAGGAGTAACATAAAAGAAGCAAGTAAAGGCGAACTTGGAATTTGTTTAAATATAGAATTTAAAATATATGTAAAAGTAAAAATTACGCGATGTTACACCTAAGATGATACAATGGGCCTTGTCGCTAGTTATCCATAAGATACTATGTTTTGATTATCCTAAAGATTACACATGGGCTTGACCCCAGTCTATTTGAGGCCTAGTCGCCAGTATAATAACAATCTTTGCCTTTATACAGTTATTCTTAAAGTTTATTAATCCTTTCTTGAAAAAGGATAAAAACTCAAAGTTTATCTTAAAGATATTACACTGGGGACATCCTCAGAATAATGAAGTCCATCCTGAGAATGACGAAGAAAGAAGAACTAGGGCATCCTCAGAATAATGAAGACCATCCTTAGGATGATAAAGGAAGAAAAACTGGAGATATCCTTAAGATGTCAACGATGCTAAGAACGATTTCATCACACCTTGAAGTCTAATTGGTGAAGAGAGATAAAGGTATCATTTATCTTGTTCATTCATACTTGACATTTGTTAATGTTTGCAGGATATCAAAAGAATTAAATAAGGAACACACGGATATAGCATCAAAAGCGGTTACCATATTATAACCAAAATTTGACGCCAACCCCTGGATTCATCCAAAACCACGACCCATCCACCAGGGGTCGACATCTACGGTCCAGGTCAGAAGAAGATTTGGGGCTTCGTCTTGAAACCAACATCCCTCCACCCCAAACCTTACAATGCTCTAAACTATTACATGCCAAAATAAAATTGTTCAAAATTATTTCAACAATAGGCTTCCATAATCACTACCACAGAGGACTTAAAAAAGTGGGCTCTGGCCTAGTCAATATATCCTTCATTGCCCACTTGAAGATCCTTCACCACCGCTGCCACCTTGGCCTCTGCCTCCTTCACCCAGCATCCTCAGGATCCTTCGGTGCATCTTCAGGATGTGTAACAGGAACAGGCTCATAAACCACCTCTTTTTCACCAAGGCTCTTGATTTTTTCCTTCCAAGCTTCGACATCCCATTCTTCTTTCTTAAAGCCGGGATCCTTAGCTTGGAGAGCCATTTTTATTCTAGGCTGTAAGACAGAAATGCTAGCGGATCTCATAAGCCCATTCCTGTACTCCTCCATTTCCTTCTCCAGATTCAGCACCACTTGGGCATGCTCAGCCTTTACATGCTTTAGTTCAGCCTCCACCTAGTCCAGCTTCTTCTCAAGATATTTGCTCTTGTCATAAGCAATTTTCTGGACATCCTCAAGCTTGGACTGGGCATCATGAAGTTCTTTGGCAACTCCATCCAAAAATTTCAGCAAATTCTCATGACCCTATCAAAGAAAGGAAAAGGAAATATTTCAACTTAGGAATTTTAACTAATTTAAATATTTCAATACCATCTTCAGAATAGCATTATACCTGGAGTGTGAACTGGGAAACCTTGTTCAAGACTTCCTCATAGCTAAGCTCTTCGAAAGGGGTTATTTCATGGGCAATAGCAGAAGTAGTCTTCCTCTTTTTAGAGGAAGTTGCAGCACTAGACTTGGTAAGACTGGAAGGAGGACTAGCCATCTTGGAACTTGATAGCGATGTAAGCTTGGTTGCCTTCACATCCAAATTATCAAGGTCATCCATGTCAAAGGAAGCAGACTTTTTCGCTATAGAAGAGAAAAGTACAAGGTAAGATGATAATAAGTAATAAACATCCTCAGGATGTAACAGGTAAACACTCAGCGGACATCTCGGTAGATGAACGACTTCCCTCCGCCTAAAAGGTTCTAGCAGAAACAGGTAAGTTGAGTACAACCTGGTATTTGAGGTAAGCGTTACTTAAATGGGAAGCGAGATTTTTATATGAAGCACCTATAAAACATGAAAATTTTTGAAATATTAATAACATCCTCAGGATGACTACAGAATTTTTTTCGTAAAAACTGTAACATCCTATAAAACCTTTACCACTCTTCCACCAGTACATAGGGATCTTATCCCCAAAAGGAATGGAATCCCTCTTTACAAAAAAGAACTTTGATTTCCAGGATCTCTCAGACTTGATAACGTTAAACAAAAAGTTGGGCTCTTTCTAAATAAGTTGAAGAACATAGCGACTTGAACCATGTGTTTTCAACTTATACACATGAGATAAGTCCCCTATGCGAAGATAGACGCCATGCTTTTCTATAATTTTATTGTAAACCATCACAATTCTCCACTCTGGCATGGCTTGGGCATAGGCCATCCTAGTAGTATTAAAGAAATCTTGAATAAATGGAGGGAACGAATACTTCAAACCCAGTTGAAAAGGAAGATATAAAAAACAGACCCATGTAGGGGATGCAAAATCATATCTTGCATTAGGGCCATGAGGACGAAAGACAGCGGAATTAGGGAAGACCCCTGAATCCTTCAAAGCTTGAATGTCTTTGTCATAGAAGGAACAAATTTCTTGTTTAGGGTGGCTCAACAGGTTTTGGGGGATGAAGTTATTCGAGACTACTATATCCCCAGAAGATCGTATCGATTTTTTGACCATCCTCAAGAAATATTTTAGAAATTATGCAGGTTTAGAAGACATAAAGAAAAGAAAGATTGCCTTCTTTGATAACCTGGCATGAATATAAAGAAGGAGATATGATCAAGATATAAATGGCAGAGGATGATATCGTGTAACGGTCATTGCATGATTATAACCGAAAAAATAGCTATTGTCATCCTGACAGATGTCCCATCAGGATTATCAGATGAGTTCTATGATTAAAAAAATATTATAACCATATAAGATATTAATGGTAACATATTTTTAGGGACAGTTGTTGGTGGTGAAAATCCTCAGGATGATTTTACCTCATATCCTTAGTATAGCATCTTCAGGATGCTGAAGGACTCAACAGACTTCAGGATGTAACTGAATTTTAGCATGTGCACATCCTGAGGATGGAATAACGAATTATCTTTCTATGATATGATTGTAGGTACAATTGAATTATACTATGGACTTGTAACCTCCTTATAACGTCTATATTATTGTATTCGGTCAAAGAAGTCAAAGATAGAAGAGTTACACTCGCAAGACAAGACCAAGCTCAAAGAAGAAGTTAAATTGTAACCGACGTGCATTGAATATAAGCAGAGAACTAGGAAACAGTTGCTACAATGACTATCTGAGCTGAAACAACCACAACGGTCACTTGAAGTCATCAAAGAGCTTATCTAGGTAACAGATTATGTGGGATCTTCTATTTACTTTCGTGTCACTATAAATAGGGGATGATTGACGAGTATAGGACACATCACATACACCTGAGAACCACTTGAAATACACATACACTCTGCTACTCATAGACAATTCACACACTTAGCACAAAGCATTGTAATTATAGAATACTCGTCCATCATTCATCCAAAGTTGTAACCTTTTACCCATTTTTAATATTAACAAACAAGGCAGGGGCTTAGACTCCTCCCGAGGTTTTGTGCCGGCGATCAACAACTGATCAAGGGCTTTCCTCGTACATCGAGTGTTGTTCTTTGTGTATTTGTGCTTATGCTATTTGTTTCCTCGATTTACCACAAAGTTACATCCTCAGGATATAACTGTCCATCCTCAAATCTACCCTTACCATCCTGAGCATAGTTGTCACATATTTGTCTTTTTTACATCTTGATATACTATTTTCAGAATACAACTAGACTCTAAACACATTTTGACATTTACAGCACTCTACCTCACTTTTACTAATTTGGAAAACAAAGTTACTTCTAGCAAGTAATTTTTGACCAAAATAGATTGTATGGGATCGGGAGTGGATGGTAGTGAGGATGAGGGTTCAGATGATGTATGGGTGGGAGGAGTGGTGGCGGATGAGTAGTTGTTGGGTTGTGGTGAAGAGTCGATCGTGGAGGAGGGAGATGGCTTGGTCACGGGTGTAGGTGTTGTAATGGGTGTATATTGGGTTACGGGTGTGGGATGGTTTCCGGGTGAAGGTGCGGTAATGGTTTTCGGCTGGTGTAAGAGTGTGGGTAGTGAGTGGGCGGAAGTGAGGTTGGGTGGTGGGATAATAGTTGATGTAGGATTGGGTTTGGTGGGTGAAATAGTATGTGATGAAGTTTTAAGGTTTAGAAAGGATTCAAAGGAGATGACAATGGGTGTGGAGATTGTGTCATGAAGAGGGAAATGATGTGGAATGAACTAAACATGTCATGAATGATATAATTTGTTGGTAGTCGTATCAAAGAATTTGTATGCGGATTTGGAAGAGGAATAACCAAGAAAAATGAATGAGGCGGAACGTGATTGTAATTTGGAGGTGGTGTATGGGTGTAGCCAAGGGTAACAAAGACAACCAAATGGTTTTAGTTTGGAGCAGGTTGGAGCAACATTGAACAACATGTCATAATGTGATTTATTATTCAAAATGGTTTTGGGTAGACGATTTATTAGATAAGTAGCGGCTTGGAAGGCATTTGAATAAAAATGTGATGGTAGGTGGGCATAGTGGAGTAGGGCAAGGCCCGTTTCAACAACATGTCTATGGCGTCGTTCGGCTACTACGTTTTGCTCGGGTGTATGAGGGAGTATGGTGTAGTGAGAAATTCCATGGGTTGTAAGAAATGGTTTAAGACCAATGTATTCACCACCATTGTCGGTAAATAGAGAGATAAGAGGAGTTTGAAAAAAAAAATTCTACTAGTGATTTGAATTTTGGAAAAAGGATAGAGATGTCAGATTTTCTTTTTATTGGATACTAGTAGGAATGCCAGCGCGTTGTGGTGGGTGCATCTGTTTTGCCCCTCGTGTATCGTGTTTATTGGTTATTCATTATGATAACGTAGAAAATAGCGATGTATAAAATGTATGTTATTAAAAACTGAAACTCTTAAGTATATCATCTTTAATATTTTAAATGGATACATCACAATAGGCCATACTATTTCTTGCAACACCCTTAGATTGGCCCACGTCCTTTGGTAGGACCCTTTTATGTATCTCGAAGGCAGATAAGTATGCCATCGTAGAGCGGTGGTTAGCGTAGTGAAGTGGCATTGTATCTCTTAATGACCCTAAGATTGTAGTGGAAGTGATGTAATTACTAAAATGAAGTTTGTAGTGTGCAACATATTTCTATTATTTTAGGGCACCCGCGAGATGCAGCGGAGTCAGTGATATGCATAGATACTCTCGTTTTATGTTAATTTGACAAGTGTCGTAACAAATATATTGGACCAAACAAATTAGTAATCAATATAGTTAAAACTACCAAATCGAGTGATAAGAACTTGTCTTCTTTTGGATATGTAAACAATTGGTGACTTCGTGAGATCAGAAACTTAAATTCTATTCCTAGAAGCTTATAGTAGCAGAGAAAACAAAAAACCATCGAGGAAGATGATGATGTTGCTCATGAAGTATCTTTACCATATTTGCTTGTATAAATGTCAAGCCTACATATATCGTTCACTTTAATGGGTTGAAACGTGTCATGGGTTGGGTGTGTTGGCAAACTTCAAGCCTACGCATTCATTTGTGTGCAGAAGTGTCATATCATACCATCCTGCAACTACATAAATTTAAAAAGAAGATATAAATACATAATATATGATGTAATTTATTTACTATAAACATTGAAAGATATGTAAGTTACGTATGTGAAGAGTCGCCACATTATTTATATACCAAATACATTACCACTATTTATAATACTATAACATTGATACAAACATAATAAAGACATGGAGGTTATGATTGTAAAGAGTCACCAAATTATTGTTAATTTCCTCATCAATTTTATAATTATGTTTAAATTAATTTCTTCAATAATTTAATATTTAGGTAGAAAGACAATTTTACCCCCTAAATGACTTCAATTTTGCGTGTATCCTTCATTGAAGCTTTATAATATAATAATATAGATATAGATATAGATGATAAAGATTCGGGTTGATTCATTAGCGTGAGTGTGAATTTGTGGCTTTTCGATTTCTTATTTCTTAACACAAATAACATAAGTAATTAACACATAGTTAAGTTTTTGTTTTCTCTTTATACTAGTGTTTAATTTATTGTATTAATTAGAATTAGAACTTAAACAATATACAATTGCCGAAAGCATAATAATATTGTGAACCACACTTCTTACAACGTTTAACAAGAACATTAAATAGATCAACAAATACCTTAAAAGTCTTAGAACAAATATAATTTACGTATAATGTTATATTTGAGCATGCATATATACATTTATAGAGTTAACTATTTCATGGCGTTCAAGGATACCATGTTGATTGAAATTGAGGAAAATCTCCATACCCTTCTCCAACCATCCTCTCCATCATCTGTCCTTCATGTCCATTTGCTCCCCGCAACATCAGTTTTCATCCTATGTGTAACATCGCGTATATATATATTTTTTTTATTATTAAACTTCTTGACTAGCCATGTCTAAACCATACTTATTTCAAAACATAATAATAATAATAATAATAATAATAATAATAATAATAATAATAATAATAATAGTAATAATAACTTTTGCAATGCTAAACCCACCCCTATTATTGTTAAATCTTAAGCCCACCTATTCCTTACTTTCCTTTATAAAAATCGGAGCCCACCCAAAAAAAAAAATTATCTAAGCCCATGAACAAAGGACCGGCCCACCTTCCCTTTCCTTTTTCTTTTCCTTTCTGCGCGACCAACAGCAACAGCAGGTTGACCAAAGAAGCTCCACCTTTGACCAATTTCAATCCATGATTTAGCCATAATTTTTGGAACAATCATCATCAATTATTGTTTTAAGTTGCCCGACCATATACTCTAGACAATCACAACTCATCTTAGACGTGTTCACGGCTTTTAATTGAGCTTAATTGACTGGGCTTGACCAAATGAGTCAAAGATCGTGACCTTTCCATTCTTGGTGTTTTGTATAAATTGAATCCATGTTTTCACTCTAACAATACCGATAAACAAACCCTCAACCTCATATGTTCTGTTCCGTCGCGTTTCGTTGCTGATCCGAGGAACGTTGACATTTGTTGACTTTTATTTAGGAAGCAATTCTTAAAGGTAAAACTTAATTGTTTGTTTCTGTATGTTATTCGGCCAATGTAAAGCTCTTACCCCATTGTTAATCAGGATTAAACCGCGTATTTTAATTGATTGAAATCTAGGGTTCTTGAGCTTATTATTTGGGGAAGAACATCTTCCTGAACATGTGCATATAATTAAAACAGACAGAAACCAAACACAACCACTGATCTAGATCAAGTGGTTGTGTCTGGTGCTTTAGAACAGGTCCACACGGGTTCGAGCCCTAGCATCAACAAAGTGTATATTTTTTTCTTTTTCAAAGCTTATATATGATTACTTGTATTTTAAAATTCATATTTAAATACTAAAACTATTTTATAAATTCTACAAAATTTAGTTTATATAATATGACTAATAAACTTTATTATACAACTTTTATTTTCGAAAAAATTATTTATTTAATATATATAATAAATAATTCAAATTTATTCTATCTTATTTATAAAATTCTATAAATATATCAAAACGATTATATAAATTTCCACAAAAATTATTTTGAGTTTATATAACACTAAATTTCTCTGAAATGATTTTTATTTCTGAAAAATCATTTATTTAATATTTTTAATCAATTTTGGTTAGTTTTAATCATAAATAAATCATAATAAATCCATTTTTCAATATTTTTGCACCAAAATTTTATATAAATTATTTATGATTATTTAGAACAGAAATATAATTTTTAAATTAATAATTCAGTAAATTTAATATTTTTAAATATTAAAGTTATATTTTGACAATTTGAAATAAATAGATTTAATATTCTATTTTTAAGAAAATAATTTTATAAAAATTATTTTCATACTTAAAACTTATTATTGAGACCATCTTTAATTTAAAAATTACAAAAAGACTTTTGTTTATTTATTTGTCTAATTTCTCTTATTTATTAAACATTTTATTTATTAATCAAACGAGCACAAATCCCCAATTCGAAACCCTAGAATATATTTGTAGACTAGATAGACTTAGACATATTTATTACCTTAATTATAGGGTAATACTTGGCATCATTGGACAACACATATTCTATCTCGCGAGACTTAACATTTTGCTAAGGTGAGTTTACATAGCCCCTTTACTCTATTTTCACTATTTTTGGGGTGAAACATGTTCAAACATTTTATACTATCATTTACTCATATTTACTTGTGATTCAATTACAACATCCTTCTATCATTTGACTGTAACAAAAAGACACAGTACAATCATTAACAATGATCAAGCCGCCTGTTTAGATTATAGCGCTATAGGTCTGACAAACCCATCCCCCCGCATAAATTCAGGGATGATCGATAACAGTAACAACATTTAACTAACTTGCGAGTTAGTCATCAGTCGACACAAGGTTTGGTTGTACAAAGACGCATTGTTACATGTCGGACACATACTCTATCATCATACAATTGTGATTGTTGTACAAACTATTATTATCTATCATATTCCAAAAACCTATGTAATTCTCACCAACTTTTGTTGACCCAAAATATTTTCAAACTTAACATGTTTCAGGTTATAACATGCTCGAAGATTAGAGTTAATTCTTGAAGATGCGTAGCTTGTATTATTCATTTTGATGTACAAATTCTTAGAACAATTGTATGTAATTTATTTAAATCATTTATTGAAACTTATTATTTACCATGAGCCACTGAACAATCATCAATACGTGACATCCCGATGTTTCCGCCATCGGTTGGGGTGTTACAGATTGGTATCAGAGCCATGGTTATAGGGAATTAGGTTATTAGAAAAATAATCTAGTCTATAGCCATAGGATTTAACCAGTACTTGCTTCTTTTACTTGCTATTCTCTATCTCCCTCCTACTTCTTATCCCTACTTTCATCCTTACAAGAAGGTTGCTCTCCATCACTGGATCTACTCTTAAGACTAATAGGACAAATTCCTCGGGCTTAGCCTGAACCACCTTGAGATCTCGTCAAAGTTCTAGATTTTAATAACGAACACGTGCAATCTGGAAGGGTGAACGCCTGTATTCTGAGTCTTCTGTCTAGGCTGGCATTGCGCATATATCCCAATCAGACGAGGGACACGGATGCCTACCTGGGAATTCTCGGGATGAGTGTTCACTTATAGGCTAAAGCATGTCTTCACTATGTTATTAGAATCTGGAAACTTTGATAAGTCAACGTTTTCGTTTATTCGTTTTAATTAAATGGATAAATGATTACATTCCTTATATTACCTAATTCATTTCATTGTGTCTCTTACAGATCATGCCTCCACGTCGCAGCACTCGCAATAACAATGGTGGTAATCATGAGGAAAGAAATAGCAACAATAACAACCACGACAACCAAAACAACAACAACAACAATGGCATTGATGCCCAACTGGTTGCGATCATTTCCCAACAAATGGCGCAACAAATAGCAACTCTTGTTCCTAACTTACTAGCTCAAGTCATCCAGATGAACGGTAACGGCAACGGAAACGGTAATGGAAACGGAAATGGAAATGGAAACCACAACGGGAACGGGAATGGTCTCCCAGCCTGCACTCTTAAGCACTTTAATTCCTGTAACCCCCCTAAGTTCAGTGGAGATGAAGGAGCTACTGGTCTTCTGCAATGGTTCGAGGGTATTGAGAATACCTTCATTAACAGTGAGTGTCCCAATAATTTTAAGGTCCGTTATGCTATGAGTGTTCTTCACAAACGAGCACTCACTTGGTGGAATAAGGAAAAGCGCACCCGAGGAGCTGAAGTTGCACTTACTATGACCTGGGATCAAGTCAAGGAGATAATGAAAGATGAATTTTGCCCATGTAATGAGGTCAAAAAATTAGAGGACGAGTTCCACACCCTTGCTCAGGATAGTGGGGAAAATCTTGCTTATAATACCCGCTTCCATGAGCTCAGCCTTTTATTACCCCATAAGGTCACTCTGCTACCTGTAACCATCGAGAAGTATATCGGTGGTTTGCCCATGCAGATTCAGGACACGGTATGGGGAAGGAACCCTGCTACCCTTGAAGAGGCCAAACGTTTAGCAGCTACTTTAACTGACAATCACGTAAAGAACGGGACATTAGTTCGGAAAGGCAATAAAGCAAGTATTGTAGCCGCAGTAACTACTGAGAATCAGAAGCGTAAGGCCAGGGATCCTGATGTCAACCTCACTACACAAGCTTCTAACAAGAAACCCTATGTAGGAAACTATCCATTGTGTAACACATGCAACCGACATCATCCCACTGCTTCAGCATGTCGCTTGTGCACCAATTGTGGTAAGTATGGCCATCTAGTCAATACATGTCGCGAGACCCCAAATCCTAATGCCAACCAACCTACCAACCCTGCTCAGGCTACTAATCCTAATCGATACAACTATGGTCAATGCTATGAATGTGGAGACCCAAATCACTTCCGTAACCGATGCCCTAAACTAAACAGAGATCAAGACCCCCCCAGTTACCTAACAGCAAGTTCCACCATTTGACTATTGGTTGCTTTTATTCTATGTATTGACGCTATTTGATTCAAGTAATAAATTCTAGTATTGAAATTTTTGGCTAAGAGTTGTTTACATGGTATAATCATAACACTTGAATGCATGATTGTTTAAATGTGAACTAATTATCTAAATCTGTACAACTACAATTCATATACTGTGCTTATAAACTTGCTTGCATAAACATGTTGTCAATTTGCTGCACTTAATTGAGGTCATCATGCCTTTTCAACAGTCGGGAGAGGCCCTACAACCTGCTCCACGACTGGTGGAGGCTATCGAACCTACTCAACGATTGGTAGAGGTCATTATGCCTTTTCAACAGTCGGGAGAGGCCCTACAACCTACTCCACGACTGGTGGAGGCTATCGAACCTGCTCAACAATCGGTGGAGTCATAGAATGACGCAAAACTTTAATGTAAGGTAAATTGGTGATTGCGGTCCGGAACGTAATCATGAATTTACAAGTACATTAAGGTAGTGTGAAATTCTATCAAGGTTATAAACTCTAGTTGTCTGGTAGTTCATGAACCCACACAAAACACGAGACAGTTTATTCTATTCATGTCATGCTATAACCCAAATCACAACTATTTTTCTATCAACCCTATGTTTTAATAACTTCGGGACGAAGTTTCCAAAAGTAGGGGAGACTGTAACATCACGTATATATATATTTTTTTTATTATTAAACTTCTTGACTAGCCATGTCTAAACCATACTTATTTCAAAACATAATAATAATAATAATAATAATAATAATAATAATAATAATAATAATAATAATAATAATAATAATAATAATAATAATAATAACTTTTGCAATGCTAAACCCACCCCTATTATTGTTAAATCTTAAGCCCACCTATTCCTTACTTTCCTTTATAAAAATCGGAGCCCACCAAAAAAAAAAATTATCTATGCCCATGAACAAAGGACCGGCCCACCTTCCTTTTCCTTTTTCTTTTCCTTTCTGCGCGACCAACAGCAACAGCAGGTTGACCAAAGAAGCTCCACCTTTGACCAATTTCAATCCATGATTTAGCCATAATTTTCGGAACAATCATCATCAATTATTGTTTTAAGTTGACCGACCATATACTCTAGACAATCACAACTCATCTTAGACGTGTTCACGGCTCTTAATTGAGCTTAATTGACTGGGCTTGACCAAATGAGTCAAAGATCGTGACCTTTCCATTCTTGGTGTTTTGTATAAATTGAATCCATGTTTTCACTCTAACAGTACCGATAAACAAACCCTCAACCTCATATGTTCTGTTCCGTCGCGTTTCGTTGCTGATCCGAGGAACGTTGACATTTGTTGACTTTTATTTAGGAAGCAATTCTTAAAGGTAAAACTTAATTGTTTGTTTCTGTATGTTATTCGGCCATTGTAAAGCTCTTACCCCATTGTTAATCAGGATTAAACCGCGTATTTTAATTGATTGAAATCTAGGGTTCTTGAGCTTATTATTTGGGGAAGAACATCTTCCTGAACATGTGCATATAATTAAAACAGACAGAAACCAAACACAACCACTGATCTAGATCAAGTGGTTGTGTCTGGTGCTTTAGAACAGGTCCACACGGGTTCGAGCCCTAGCATCAACAAAGTGTATATTTTTTTCTTTTTCAAAGCTTATATATGATTACTTGTATTTTAAAATTCATTTTTAAATACTAAAACTATTTTATAAATTCTACAAAATTTAGTTTATATAGTATGACTAATAAACTTTATTATACAACTTTTATTTTTGGAAAAATTATTTATTTAATATATATAATAAATAATTCAAGTTTATTCTATCTTATTTATAAAATTCTATAAAAATATCAAAACGATTATATAAATTTCCACAAAAATTATTTTGAGTTTATATAACACTAAACTTTTCTGAAATGATTTTTATTTCTGAAAAATCATTTATTTAATATTTTTAATCAATTTTGGTTAGTTTTAATCATAAATAAATCATAATAAATCCATTTTTCAATATTTTTGCACCAAAATTTTATATAAATTATTTATGATTATTTAGAACAGAAATATAATTTTTAAATTAATAATTCAGTAAATTTAATATTTTTAAATATTAAAGTTATATTTTGACAATTTGAAATAAATAGATTTAATATTCTATTTTTAAGAAAATAATTTTATAAAAATTATTTTCATACTTAAAACTTATTATTGAGACCATCTTTAATTTAAAAATTACAAAAAGACTTTTGTATATTTATTTGTCAAATTTCTCTTATTTATTAAACATTTTATTTATTAATCAAACGAGCACATATCCCCAATTCGAAACCCTAGAATATATTTGTAGACTAGATAGACTTAGACATATTTATTACCTTAATTATAGGGTAATACTTGGCATCATTGGACAACACATATTCTATCTCGCGAGACTTAACATTTTGCTAAGGTGAGTTTACATAGCCCCTTTACTCTATTTTCACTATTTTTGGGGTGAAACATGTTCAAACATTTTATACTATCATTTACTCATATTTACTTGTGATTCAATTACAACATCATTCTATCATTTGACTGTAACAAAAAGACACAGTACAATCATTAACAATGATCAAGCCGCCTGTTTAGATTATAGCGCTATAGGTCTGACAAACCCATCCCCTGCATAAATTCAGGGATGATCGATAACAGTAACAACATTTAACTAACTTGCGAGTTAGTCATCAGTCGACACAAGGTTTGGTTGTACAAAGACGCATTGTTACATGTCGGACACATACTCTATCATCATACAACTGTGATTGTTGTACAAACTATTATTATCTATCATATTCCAAAAACCTATGTAATTCTCACCAAATTTTGTTGACCCAAAATATTTTCAAACTTAACATGTTTCAGGTTATAACATGCTCGAAGATTAGAGTTAATGCTTGAAGATGCGTAGCTTGTATTATTCATTTTGATGTACAAATTCTTAGAACAATTGTATGTAATTTATTTAAATCATTTATTGAAACTTATTATTTACCATGAGCTACTGAACAATCATCAATACGTGACATCCCGATGTTTCCGCCATCGGTTGGGGTGTTACACTATGCAGTAAGTGGAAGTAATATTTATAATATAATAGAAACGTATTAGCAAATCTAGAATGTTATATTTATAATTTTGTTCGTTTTATTTAGTTAACAATATATATAATTCAAGATACACAACTTCTTAACAAGGATAGTTAGGAAAGCCATCTGTCACCTTCATAGGGGCCATATCATCAAATTTGGTAGAGTTGGGGTCAGTGGGTCATAGAACATGCTGGCTTCTGAAAGCTTCATGGAGAGAAACTAAAATGCACAAAGAAGAGAAAAAACAGTACTAATTAATTTTGAAAAATACTTTCTCATCAATAATTCAGAATATTGTTTGTTTATTGATTTAATTGTTAGTTGCATAATTAAATTACCTCAATTTGATTCTGCAATGTGACACCCGGCAAATTCCGGTTAACAACGCTGTCTAGATTAAAGTCTACCTTAGCGAGTCACGCGTATATTATACTTAACTGGGTTAGTTGAGTCGTGTTACGGTTCGGGAACTGTTAGTTTAGTATAGAGGATCATTAGATGTTAGTCTAGAGGCTCATTAAATGTCAGTCCTTAACCAAGTGTACAAAGGGTGACGATTCGTAGAATCGTCAGAGCATAGGGAACATACAAGTCTCGAGTCCCGGGAATTGGTGAACGAGTGTGAATGTGTTTGTTTGCAAGTATTATGTGTTTACAATCATTATGTGACTTGTCGGTATGTGAAAACATGTTAACATACGTTAAAACGGAGTTTAACGCGCCAAATACGCTGGACCAGACCCTATAGGCGATTAGCAGCTGTAATCGCCTATAGGGAGGGCGAGTAGGGCTCTCCATTGGGCGAGTAGGCCCTAATCGCCTATACTATAGGCGATTAGGAGCCCTATTCGCCTGATGCTGCTGCGTACTCTCCTGTAACGTACCTGACGACTAAAAACGCCTATAAATAAAATACTTGACCTCCTAAACTTCATTATAACAACCCTAGTCGTCCCACAACTCGTCCCAACACACACACAACCTCTGGAACACGATTTTGGATCAAAACACAAGATTTCAAGCCTATTACATCAATCTATTATAAATCTAAGGTGTGGTTTTCATTCATGCAACCTTTAATAATGTTTTTATTGAATCCCTAATGGTCCAGACCTGTTTATAAACGTATGTGTCTTCTGAAATTCGTTAATAATCGTTGTTAATTGGATTCTAACTATTATGCATGTTGTATGTGTGTTTATAATTAAAAGATAGGGTTTTTGTGATTCAAGATGGATTGATAACATAATATTAAGGTAGTTACAGATTAATGATGATAGCATGTTGATGAAATCTGAGTAATTGTTCATTAGGGTTACGGTTATGCATGTTAATGTGATGTTTCATGCTATGTGTATTGTTTTTGGGATACATGGTTGCATGCAGGGCTGATAGAACGAGGTTAAACGAAGGATTTTGATTGAAATATGTTTGGTATGGTTGTTTGATTGATATTTGATGTTTACACATCTTCTGGATTTGATTTGGAGTGTTAAACGCGCGAAAAACCGGAACAGCTGTGCTATAGGCGAATAGGAACCCTAATCGCCTATACTATAGGCGATTAGGAGGCTATTCGCCTGATGGGAAACCCTAATCGCCTATAGTATAGGCGAATAGGGGCCTAAATGCCTTTACTTCATGCATTTACGATCCTAATTGCTAGTTAAGCCATGAATTGCATGCCTTACGACGTAAACGCCTATAAACTCAGGATTTGCATACCGCATGACCCTAATCGCCTATAGTATAGGCGATTAGCCTTCCTAAATGCTTGTTGACCCACGTAATCACTAGTTGACTTTTCCTAATCGCCTGTACTGCTGCTGTAAGTGTAATTTAGCATTTCGGGACCCGATTGGACACCTAGGAACATGCTAGGAACCCCGTAACATACCTAATAACTTGGTAACATGTGCTCGGACTTATTTATAAAGGTACTTGAACTACGTGCTACAACTTGTTGGATTTTAGCGTATGTTAAGTGTGATTGCATGATTGTATGTTTGAGAGTGCAAGTATAACACGCGGAGTCTCGGGTCACCAATGGGATGTCGAGTCTTGTACATTGGGTTAGTTTAACAGTCACAGTGTTTTCAAACGAACTTGGTTATGGTCTGGACATCTAGGGACTAACTAACCTACGAGTTATTAGTCTAAGTACTTGTAACTGTCATATGTTAGGTCGCCGCTTTACGGGGCTAGCATAGCTTGCTGATCTTATTCGTATTTCGAAGTAACGCAACCTAAGGTGAGTTTACGGCCCCTCTTTTAACTGGTTTCACTTTTTGTGGAAGAAAACATGTGTTAAACTTATGTTTTGGTAACAACTGTCATACTATGGGTTTCTATGGTTTACTATACGATCTTTGGAAGTCCCGGGGGAAACCATGAATGTGCGGGTTAGCACAACGGGGAAATGTGAATAGATCTATTGGGAGTAACCAACCCCGCTCGTCGGCTTGGAGGGTCGGGCGAGTGCATATTGTCTCAAACAGGAACAGGTTTACTATTCGGGCACAACATCTGGTTTGCGAGTTAGTAATGGTTTTCCAATCGTTGTAGTAACAAACATACGCCTAGCTAGCGTACTTGGTTTACAAATTGATATAGTATGGACAGGTTGAGCTTGATACTTTGATTACAAAACCTGTGAACTCACCAGCATTTTTGTGCTGACGTAACTCTTACATGTTTTCTCAGGTCGCTAAGGTAGCACTACGGAACTAGGGCGCACGCGTCTGCACGGCGTCTAGTTAGGATTGCATGGTTTTCAAACATTGAATAATTTGATTTACTTTTTTATTATGTTTTGAGAATAAGCTTCCGCTGTAATTGGGGATTTAAACTATGTTTTTGAAATTGCATATGTTCATTTAGACTTGTTTATTGTGATCGTTGACTTGGATCATGGTTTGTCATGCGCCTCGCGGTAAAACTCCGCAAGTGGATTCTGAGGATGTGACAGATTGGTATCAGAGACAATGGTTATAGTGAACTAGGACTGCATGTAGAGTCTAGTCTATAGCCGAGTCGCACACACTAGACGATCACATAGTACTAAACATTATGGTGAATTACGTATGGCCTTGTCGGGGTGTCTCTAAATCATCTGACCTTCCTATGTTACATCATCCGTTCTATCTTAAGTCGGGTTACTTGCTTTCTAGGCAGTGTGGTATATTGGGGTAAATCGTGTACTCTTGAGATTTGTCCAAGGCTCGGACATCTCCCTTTCATACTCCAATAGAAACACTTGCCATAAACTACCATAGCATTACGGTGTATAGCTAAGAGTCTATGTTCGGTGATTTGAACTTTGAACTAGGAGAACACTTGGAGGACCATGTAGAGCGGTTTATCATTTTGGGTGCACACAAAATCATAAACTGAAATGCATGAAAGCCCTAGTGAGCTCTGGGTTTGAATGGATAGTCCTGGGTTGGATCTAGCTTTGATCTTGTAAACGCTAGTGGTTACCATTAGCTGTGAAACTAAAATATACTCGTTCTTTCTGTCAGAATCATGTCTGGAGTACGAGGAGGACGTGGAGGTGGCCGCGCTGGTGGGCGTGGTGGTGGTCATGGTGGTGGTGGTGGTCGTGGAGGTGTAAACCTATCACAAGAAGATCTGAACAACTTGCTGCAAGCTGCCTTTCAGTTAGGGCACAATGGTGGTGGTAAGTTGATTTATCCACTTTTGCCTCATTGGTGAACCTTGTTTACATCCTTCGTGGTTTCTCATGCGTTTTATTTCAGGTGGTCCTGTTAACCCAACCCCATCCATGTGTACCTACAAGATGTTTCGGGACTGTAAGCCCCAGGAATTCTCTGGCACTGAGGGTGCGGTGAGCTTGCTCAGGTGGCTGGAAAAGGTGGAGTCAGTGTTTCTGATGTGCAACTGTCTTCCAGAGGATCGAGTCAAGTATGCTGTTGCGTTATTCCAGGATGTTGCTTCGACCTGGTGGAACAATATCACCCAGAATATGGGTATAGGGGAGGCTTATGTGACACCCGGCAAATTCTGGTTAACGGCGTTGTTTAGATGAAAGTCTACCTTAGCGAGTCACGCGTATAGTGTACTTAACTGGGTTAGTTAAGTCGGGTTATGGTTCGGGAACTATTGGTTAGCTTAGAAGATCATTGGATGTTGGTCTAGAGGTTCGTTAGATGTCAGTCCTTAACCAAGTGTACAAACGGTGACGATCGGTGGGATCGTCAGGGCATACGGAACATACGAGTCTCGAGTCCCGGGAATTGGTGAACGAGTGTAAATATGTGTATTTACTTGTGTTATGTGTTTACAATCATTATGTGACTTGTCGGTACATTAATATGGGGTAACATATGTTAAAACGGGGTTTAACGCGCAAAACACACAAAAGGAACCCCTACAGGCGATTAGGAAGCCTAATCGCCCATAGGGGAGGCGAGTAGAGGGACATAGGGGCGATTAGGCCCCTACTCGTGTGATGTTAGGGGCGAGTAGGCCCAATCGCATGCTCATTCATGCGATTAGCAGCCCTAATCGCATGAACTGCTGCACAATCGCATGTAACGTGCTGGAACGACTAGAAACGCCTATAAATACAATACTTAACCTCCTAAACTCCCTAATATCAACCCTAGTCGTCCCATAACCGCCCCAAACACTTAAACAACCTCTGGAAGGCGATTTTGATCAAAAACACAAGGTTTCAAGGTCTAACCATCATTCTTTCATAATCCTAAGGTTTGATTCTCATCCATAACACTTTGTAAACGTTTTTAATCAATCCCTAATGGTCCAGACCTGTTGTTAAATGAAAAAGCTTTCTGAAAATCGTCAATAAGGGTTATTAATCGGATTATAACTAATAAACATGCGTTATGGGTATGTATGATTAGAAAGATAGGATTTTTATGAATCTTGATGATGTTTTGATGTGTTATCATGCTAGGTCAGAATTAATATTGTTAGTATGATGATAGAAATCTCAGTAATTGGATAATAGGGTTATGATTACATGCGTTAATTGAATGTTGCATGCTATGTGTATGTGTTTGGATTGCTTTGGTTGCATGCAGGACTGATTTTACGAGGTTGAACGAAGGGTTTTGGGTTAAACATGTTTAGGATAGTGTTTGGGATGATATTGGGTAGTTACACACGCTCTGGATCTGATTTGGAGCGTTAAACGCGCGAAAAACCGGAACAGCAAGGTTACAGGCGAGTAGCCTTGCTAATCGCCTGTATTAGGGGCGAGTAGCCCCCACTCGCATGACATTAGGGGCGAGTAGCCCCACTCGCGTGACATAAGGGGCGATTAGCCCACTCGCGTGACATAAAGGGCGAGTAGCCCTGATCGCGTGGCATTAAGGGCGAGTAGCCCTACTCGCTTAACATTAGGGGCGATTAGCCCTAGTCGTGTGGTCATTCACGCGATTAGCCTCCCTAATCGCGTGTACTGCTGCTGTAAGTGTAAATTAGCATTCCGAGAACCGATTTGACATGTAGTAACATGCTAGGAACCCCGTAACATGTCTAATAACTTGGTAACACATATTTGGATGTATTTCGGTGATACGTGAACTATGTGCTATAACTTGTTGAACATTAACGTGTGTTAAGTGTACTTGCGTTATTGTATGTTTTGGAGCGTAAACATAACACGGGGAGTCTCGGGTCACCAATGGGATGTCGAGTCTTGTACTTTGGGTCGGTTAAACAGTCACGGTATTTTCAAACGAACTTGGTTATGGTCTGGACATCTAGGGACTAATTAACCTGCGGGTTATTAGTCTAAGTACTTGTAACTGTCGTATGTTAGGTCGCCACTTTACGGGACTAGCATAGCAGCTGAGTTTACTCGGGTTAAGGAGTAAAGGAACTTAAGGTGAGTTTACGGCCCCTCTTTTAAGCTGGTTTCACTTTTTGGGGGAGAAAACATGTGTTAAACTTATGTTTTGGTAACAACTGTCATACTATGGGTTTCTATGGTTTACTATACGATCTTTGGAAGTCCCGGGGGAAACCATGAATGTGCGGGTTAGCACAACGGGGAAATGTGAATAGATCTATTGGGAGTGACCAACCCCGCTCGTCGACTTGGAGGGTCGGCGGGTGCATATTGTCTCAAACAGGAACAACAGGAACAACAGGAACATACATCGGGCATACTTTTGGTATTCGAGTTAGTAATGGTTTTCCAATCGTGGTAGTAACAAAACGTACGCCTAGCTAGCGTATACTGGTTTTCTATTTGATATAGTATGGACAGGTGGACTTGGTACTTGGATACAAAACCTGTAAACTCACCAGCATTTTTGTGCTGACGTAAACTTTTACATGTTTTCTCAGGTCGCTAAGGTAGCACAATGGAACTAGGGCGCACGCGTCTGCACGGCGTCTAGATAGAGTTGCATGATTTCACAAACATTGAACTTGATTTATTTATGTTGGATTTTATTTGAATAAGCTTCCGCTGTAAACGGGAATATTAAACTGTGTTTTGAAATTACATTTTAATTCATTTAGACTTGTTTATTGTGATCGTTGGTTTGGATCCTGGTTTGTCATGCGCCTCGCGGTAAAACTCCGCAAGTGGATTTTGAGGGTGTGACAGATTGGTATCAGAGCCAGGTTATAGTGAACTAGGACTGCATGTAGAGTCTAGTCTATAGCCGAGTCGCACACACTAGACGATCACATGGTACTAAACGTTATAGTGATTTACGTATGGTCTTGTCGGGGTGTCTCTAGATCGTTGGTCTTTCTACGTTACATCATCCGTTCTATCTTAGGTTGGGTTACTTATTATCCAGGCAGTGTAGCCTATTGGAGTAACTCGTGTGCTCTCGAGATTTGTCCAAGGCTCGGACATCTCCCTTTCGCACTCCAATAGAAACACTTGTCATGAACTACCGTAGTATTACGGTGTGTAGCTAAGAGTCTATGTTCGGTGATTTGAACTTTGAACTAAGAGAACACTTGGAGGACCATGTAGAGCGTTTTATCATTTTGGGTGCACACAAAATCATAAAACGAAATGCATGGAAGCCCTAGTGAGCTCTGGGTTTGAGGGGATAGTCCTGGATTGGATCTGGCTTTGATCTTGTGAACATTTGTGGTTATCTTTAACTGCGAACTTAAATTTTCTCGTTCTTTCTGCCAGAATCATGTCTGGAGTGCGTGGAGGACGTGGAGGTGGTCGCAATGGTGGACGTGGTGGTGGTCGCGGTGGTGCTGGTGGTCGTGGTGGAGGTATTAACCTATCACAGGCTGATCTGAACAACTTGCTCCAGGCTGCCTTTCAGTTAGGGCACAACGGTGGTGGTAAGTTGTTTTATCCGTTTTCTTTGCCTCATTGGTGAACCTTGTTTACGTTATTCGTGGTTTCTCATACGTTTCATTTCAGGTGGTCCTGTTGACCCACCCCCACCCATGTGCACCTACAAGATGTTCCGGGACTGCAAACCCCAGGAATTCTCTGGCACTGAGGGTGCGGTCAGTTTGCTTAGGTGGTTGGAGAAAGTGGAGTCGGTATTTCTAATGTGTAACTGTCTCCCAGAAGATCGGGTGAAGTATTCGGCTGCGTTATTTCAGGACGTGGCATTGACTTGGTGGAATGGTATCACCCAGAACATGGGTATTGGGGAGGCATATGCTATGCCATGGGAGAATTTTGTACAGTTGCTGAAGCGGGAGTATTGCCCGAGGGAAGAGGTGCAGAAGTTGGAGCATGAGGTGTGGAACCTCAAAATGACTGGGTCGGAAATCGAGAAGTATACTGTGAGGAGGAATGAGTTGGCAGTGCTGTGTCCCGATCTGCACGTGCCAGAGTATCGTAAGATTGAACATTATGTCTCAGGGTTAGTGCCGGAAATTGCAGGGTTGGTAGCTGCTGGAAATCATCCTACTTATGCGGAGGTAGTTCGATCGGCACATAGGATGACTAACTTAAAGGTGAATGAGGGGATTTTGCCTGCGAAAGGTTCAACTGTTAAGGCCCCAGAGAGCAACAAACGCAAGTGGGAAAGTGACGGGAAAGGATCTGGGTCTGCACAGCAAGGAAAAAGGTTTGATAATGGGGGTTCATCTTCTTCGGGTAACAAGCAGGGTGGTTATGCGGGAAAACTGCCCAAATGCAACAAGTGTGGACGCCATCACCAAGGGAACTGCGACAGTAACCGTTGTCACCGCTGCCAGCGAACAGGCCACTATGCTAAGGATTGTCGGGCTACACTTCCATCGACTCAGGCTCCGACTAACAGCTCAGCTCCGACTACTCAGGGGACTACAGGGAAACAAGGATGCTACAACTGTGGTGACACTGGGCATTACAAGAAGGATTGCCCAAAACTGAAACAGGGTGGGAACAACGGGAATGGTAACAACGGGGGCGGCGGCAGAAATGCACGTGCCTTCGTCATTGGAGCTGCTGAGGCTAGGCAGGACCCTGATACAGTCACCGGTACGTTTCTTCTCAATAATCATTCTGTTAGCGTGTTATTTGATTCTGGTGCCGACAAGAGTTTTGTATCCAAGGATGTTAGTCGACTGCTAGATGTAGCACCCGTACCATTAGAAACCAAGTATATTATTGAGTTGGCTGACGGTAAAACGATTGAAGCTACTAGTGTCCTTCGGAAGTGTCAGTTAGAGTTGTCGGGTTTATCGTTCCCCATCGACCTTATGCCGGTACCATTGGGTAGTTTTGACGTTGTGGTAGGAATGGATTGGTTATCTTTGTATCGCGCGGAGATTGTCTGTTACGATAAGGTTATTCGGATTCCTCTCCCTGATGGAGAATTTCTTTCTGTGTACGGTATCAAGGGTGGTGTTTCGCTAAACATCATCTCTAGCATGAAAGCCCTTAAGTGTCTTCGAAAGGGTTATCCAGCCGTATTGGCGCTTTTATCTGTTTCCTCTAGTGATGAGAAGAAGATTGACGACATTCCGGTGGTACGCGAGTTTCCTGATGTTTTTCCCGATGATTTATCTGGTCTTCCTCCTCATCGTCAAGTCGAGTTCGGTATTGATCTTGTACCGGGGGCTGCTCCTATTGCCCGGGCCCCCTATCGTCTTGCACCTCCTGAGATGCAGGAATTGTCTAGTCAGTTACAGGAACTCTTGGACAAGGGTTTCATCCGGCCAAGTTCTTCCCCTTGGGGAGCCCCGATTTTATTTGTTAAGAAGAAGGATGGGAGTTTCCGATTATGCGTAGACTACAGAGAACTGAACAAGTTGACCATCAAGAACCGTTATCCTCTTCCACGTATTGATGATCTGTTCGACCAGCTTCAGGGTTCTAGTTATTATTCCAAGATCGATTTGAGGTCCGGTTATCACCAGCTGCGCGTCAGGGAGGCTGACGTTGCAAAGACTGCTTTTCGAACACGCTATGGCCATTTCGAATTCTTGGTCATGCCTTTCGGTCTCACGAACGCACCGGCGGTTTTCATGGACTTGATGAACCGCGTCTGTAAACCGTATCTGGACAAGTTTGTCATTGTGTTTATTGATGACATTCTGATCTACTCCAAGAACGAGACCGAACACGGGGAACATCTGCGGTTAGTTTTGGAACTCTTGCGACGGGAGCAACTTTACGCCAAGTTCTCAAAGTGTGACTTTTGGTTACGCGAAGTTCCATTCCTAGGACATGTGGTTAATGGACTAGGAATTCATGTCGATCCAGCAAAAATCGAAGCGATCAAGGACTGGGGAGCACCAAAGACGCCAACTGAGGTGCGGCAATTCCTAGGCCTTGCGGGCTATTATCGTCGTTTCATTCAGGGGTTCTCGAAGATTGCTCAACCCCTCACCACTCTCACTCAGAAGGATAGGAAGTTCGACTGGGGTGAATCACAAGAGTCCGCATTTGAAGAACTGAAGTCTAAACTGTGTTCTGCTCCTATTTTGTCTTTACCTGAGGGTTCTGATGATTTTGTCGTTTACTGTGATGCTTCCATTCATGGACTCGGTTGCGTGTTGATGCAACGCGAGAAAGTGATTGCGTATGCTTCTCGTCAACTCAAAGTGCACGAGAAGAACTACACAACTCATGACTTGGAGTTGGGTGCCGTGGTATTCGCGTTGAAAATTTGGAGACATTACTTGTACGGTACCAAATGCACCATCTACACCGATCACAAGAGTCTCCAACACATTTTCGACCAACAACACTTGAACATACGGCAGCGTCGCTGGATTGAACTTTTGAACGATTATGATTGTGCTATTAAGTACCATCCTGGCAAGGCGAATGTTGTAGCAGACGCCTTGAGCAGGAAGGAATCTTCTAAACCTCGTCGCGTTCAGGCGTTGCAGCTCACCATTCATTCGTCGTTACCTGATCAACTCCGTTCTGCCCAATTGGAAGCTTTGAAGGAAGAAAACCTTAAAGCTGAAACTATGCACGGTGCCGACAAGCACCTAGAGCAAAGGCCTGATGGCCTGCACTACTTCGCAGAACGCATATGGGTTCCTTTGTTCGGGGGACTACGAGAGCTTGTCCTTGATGAGGCTCATAAGTCCCGGTATTCTATTCATCCTGGTTCGGATAAGATGTACCAAGACCTAAAGGTGCTTTACTGGTGGCCAAACATGAGGTCGGACATAGCCTCATACGTGAGCAAATGCTTGACCTGTGCTAAGGTCAAGGTGGAATACCAGAAACCGTCGGGCCTCCTGCAACAACCTGAAATTCCGGAATGGAAATGGGAACGGATTACTATGGATTTTGTCACACAACTTCCTAAGTCACCAAGCGGGAACGACAAGATATGGGTGATTGTCGATCGGTTGACGAAATCAGCCCATTTTCTTGCTATTAAGGAGACCGACACCATGGATCGTTTGGCTCGTCTTTACTTGAAAGAAGTTGTTTCTAAGCACGGGGTACCAGTTTCTATTATCTCGGATCGTGACTCCCATTTTACTTCTCACTTCTGGAAGTCTTTGCACAAGGCTTTGGGTACCCAACTAGACATGAGTACGGCTTACCATCCACAGACTGACGGCCAGAGTGAGCGTACGATTCAAACCTTAGAAGACATGCTGCGGGCGTGTGTGATCGATTTTGGGAAGGGTTGGGAAGCTCATCTGCCATTGGTAGAATTCTCGTACAATAACAGTTATCACACGAGCATCAAGGCTGCTCCGTTCGAAGCACTGTACGGACGGAAATGCCGTTCTCCTCTTTGCTGGGCTGAAGTGGGTGAGAGTCAACTCACTGGGCCTGAACTAGTGTACGAAACTTCGGAAAATATCGTACAGATTCGTAATCGGTTGGCGGCGGCACGGGACCGGCAAAAGAGTTATGCTGATCAGCGTCGCAAACCACTGGAATTCCAAGTCAATGACAAGGTACTTCTAAAAGTCTCACCGTGGAAGGGCGTCATACGCTTTGGGAAGCGTGGCAAACTCAATCCACGATATGTCGGCCCATTTACGATCCTGGAACGGATTGGGCCGGTGGCATATCGACTTGATCTACCGACGGAGCTCGGTAACGTACATAACGTCTTTCACGTGTCAAACTTGAAGAAGTGTCTGGCTGACGAGTCTCTCATCGTTCCACTAGAAGAGATCAAGGTTGATGATCGTCTTCGGATTGTGGAAGAACCTGTGGAGATCCTTGATTACAAGATTCGTAGCCTGCGTCACAGCAAGATTCGTATCGTTAAGGTTCGGTGGAACTCGGACCGGGGACCGGAATATACGTGGGAACGGGAGGATCAGATGAAGTCTAAGTATCCTCATCTCTTTCCCAAGGAAGCGTTCGAGTCGAGACATGTCTCATCGGCAGCTGAATGAATCTCGGGTCGAGATTCCTTTTAACGTGGGGATGATGTGACAACTCGGGTAAATCTCTCTTTTGGTTTCTACCTTTTGCTTGTTTCCTTCGTTATTTCTTTTGTTCTTTCTGTACTTGTACAAATTTTCGGGACGAAAATTCTTTTAACGTGGGGATGATGTGACACCCGGCAAATTCTGGTTAACGGCGTTGTTTAGATGAAAGTCTACCTTAGCGAGTCACGCGTATAGTGTACTTAACTGGGTTAGTTAAGTCGGGTTATGGTTCGGGAACTATTGGTTAGCTTAGAAGATCATTGGATGTTGGTCTAGAGGTTCGTTAGATGTCAGTCCTTAACCAAGTGTACAAACGGTGACGATCGGTGGGATCGTCAGGGCATACGGAACATACGAGTCTCGAGTCCCGGGAATTGGTGAACGAGTGTAAATATGTGTATTTACTTGTGTTATGTGTTTACAATCATTATGTGACTTGTCGGTACATTAATATGGGGTAACATATGTTAAAACGGGGTTTAACGCGCAAAACACACAAAAGGAACCCCTACAGGCGATTAGGAAGCCTAATCGCCCATAGGGGAGGCGAGTAGAGGGACATAGGGGCGATTAGGCCCCTACTCGTGTGATGTTAGGGGCGAGTAGGCCCAATCGCATGCTCATTCATGCGATTAGCAGCCCTAATCGCATGAACTGCTGCACAATCGCATGTAACGTGCTGGAACGACTAGAAACGCCTATAAATACAATACTTAACCTCCTAAACTCCCTAATATCAACCCTAGTCGTCCCATAACCGCCCCAAACACTTAAACAACCTCTGGAAGGCGATTTTGATCAAAAACACAAGGTTTCAAGGTCTAACCATCATTCTTTCATAATCCTAAGGTTTGATTCTCATCCATAACACTTTGTAAACGTTTTTAATCAATCCCTAATGGTCCAGACCTGTTGTTAAATGAAAAAGCTTTCTGAAAATCGTCAATAAGGGTTATTAATCGGATTATAACTAATAAACATGCGTTATGGGTATGTATGATTAGAAAGATAGGATTTTTATGAATCTTGATGATGTTTTGATGTGTTATCATGCTAGGTCAGAATTAATATTGTTAGTATGATGATAGAAATCTCAGTAATTGGATAATAGGGTTATGATTACATGCGTTAATTGAATGTTGCATGCTATGTGTATGTGTTTGGATTGCTTTGGTTGCATGCAGGACTGATTTTACGAGGTTGAACGAAGGGTTTTGGGTTAAACATGTTTAGGATAGTGTTTGGGATGATATTGGGTAGTTACACACGCTCTGGATCTGATTTGGAGCGTTAAACGCGCGAAAAACCGGAACAGCAAGGTTACAGGCGAGTAGCCTTGCTAATCGCCTGTATTAGGGGCGAGTAGCCCCCACTCGCATGACATTAGGGGCGAGTAGCCCCACTCGCGTGACATAAGGGGCGATTAGCCCACTCGCGTGACATAAAGGGCGAGTAGCCCTGATCGCGTGGCATTAAGGGCGAGTAGCCCTACTCGCTTAACATTAGGGGCGATTAGCCCTAGTCGTGTGGTCATTCACGCGATTAGCCTCCCTAATCGCGTGTACTGCTGCTGTAAGTGTAAATTAGCATTCCGAGAACCAATTTGACATGTAGTAACATGCTAGGAACCCCGTAACATGTCTAATAACTTGGTAACACATATTTGGATGTATTTCGGTGATACGTGAACTATGTGCTATAACTTGTTGAACATTAACGTGTGTTAAGTGTACTTGCGTTATTGTATGTTTTGGAGCGTAAACATAACACGGGGAGTCTCGGGTCACCAATGGGATGTCGAGTCTTGTACTTTGGGTCGGTTAAACAGTCACGGTATTTTCAAACGAACTTGGTTATGGTCTGGACATCTAGGGACTAATTAACCTGCGGGTTATTAGTCTAAGTACTTGTAACTGTCGTATGTTAGGTCGCCACTTTACGGGACTAGCATAGCAGCTGAGTTTACTCGGGTTAAGGAGTAAAGGAACTTAAGGTGAGTTTACGGCCCCTCTTTTAAGCTGGTTTCACTTTTTGGGGGAGAAAACATGTGTTAAACTTATGTTTTGGTAACAACTGTCATACTATGGGTTTCTATGGTTTACTATACGATCTTTGGAAGTCCCGGGGGAAACCATGAATGTGCGGGTTAGCACAACGGGGAAATGTGAATAGATCTATTGGGAGTGACCAACCCCGCTCGTCGACTTGGAGGGTCGGCGGGTGCATATTGTCTCAAACAGGAACAACAGGAACATACATCGGGCATACTTTTGGTATTCGAGTTAGTAATGGTTTTCCAATCGTGGTAGTAACAAAACGTACGCCTAGCTAGCGTATACTGGTTTTCTATTTGATATAGTATGGACAGGTGGACTTGGTACTTGGATACAAAACCTGTAAACTCACCAGCATTTTTGTGCTGACGTAAACTTTTACATGTTTTCTCAGGTCGCTAAGGTAGCACAATGGAACTAGGGCGCACGCGTCTGCACGGCGTCTAGATAGAGTTGCATGATTTCACAAACATTGAACTTGATTTATTTATGTTGGATTTTATTTGAATAAGCTTCCGCTGTAAACGGGAATATTAAACTGTGTTTTGAAATTACATTTTAATTCATTTAGACTTGTTTATTGTGATCGTTGGTTTGGATCCTGGTTTGTCATGCGCCTCGCGGTAAAACTCCGCAAGTGGATTTTGAGGGTGTGACAGCTTATGCTATGCCTTGGGAAAATTTTGTTCAACTACTGAAGCGAGAGTACTGTCCAAGGGAAGAAATTCAGAAGCTAGAGCATGAGGTGTGGAACTTCAAGATGACCGGGTCAGAGATTGAAAAGTATACGGTAAGGCGTAATGAGTTGGCAGTGCTGTGTCCTGATCTGCATGTGCCAGAATACAGGAGGATTGAACACTATATCTCGGGGCTAGTACCAGAGATCGCAGGGTTGGTGGCTGCGGGGAATCTTCCTACATACTCAGAGGTGGTTCGATCGGCTCACAGGATGACAAACTTGAAGGTGAATGAGGGTATTTTGCCTGCTAAGGGTTCGACTGTCAAGGTCCCGAAAAATAACAAGCGTAAGTGGGATAATGAGGGGAAAGGATCTGTGCCAGCATCAGCACAACAGGGTAAGAGGTTCGATAGCGGGGGTTCTTCTTCTTCTGGTACCAAACAGGGTGGTTATGCGGGGAAATTACCTAAATGCAACAAATGTGGGCGTCATCATCAGGGGGACTGCGACCGTAATCGTTGCCATCGCTGTCAGCGACTTGGGCATTTTGCTAAAGATTGTCGGGCGACACTTCCATCGACCCAGGCCCCAACTACTACCCCGGCTTCTACTGCTCAAGGAACTACGGGAAGGCAGGGTTGTTACAACTGTGGGGAGACTGGGCATTACAAGAAGGAGTGCCCGAAGCTGAAGCAGGGCGGGGATGTGAGGGATAGAAACGGTAACGGGAACAACGGGGGCGGTGGCAAGAATGCACGTGCCTTCGTCATTGGAGCCGCAGAGGCTAGGCAGGATCCTGACACAGTTACCGGTACGTTCCTTCTCAATAATCGCTCTGTTAGTGTTTTATTTGATTCCGGTGCCGATAAAAGTTTTATATCTATGGAAGTTACTCGACTGCTAGATGTAGTACCCATACCATTAGAGGCTAGGTATGTAATTGAGTTGGCTGACGGTAAAAAGATTGAAGCTACTTGTATCCTTCGGGAGTGTCAACTAGAGCTATCGGGTTTGTCGTTCCCCATCGACCTTATGCCGGTACCTTTGGGTAGTTTTGACGTTGTTGTAGGCATGGATTGGTTGTCTTTGTATCGCGCTGAGATCGTTTGTTACGACAAGATTATTCGGATTCCCTCCCTGATGGAGAATTCCTTTCTGTGTACGGTATCAAGGGCGGTGCTCTGCTAAATCTCATCTCCAGCATGAAAGCCCTTAAGTATCTTCGAAAGGGTTATTCGGCCGTTTTGGCACTTTTATCTGTTTCCTCTACCGATGAGAAGAAGATCGACGATATTCCTGTGGTACGCGAGTTTCCTGATGTATTTCCCGATGATTTATCTGGTCTTCCTCCCCATCGTCAGGTTGAGTTCAGTATTGACCTTGTACTGGGGGCTGCTCCTATTGCTCGGGCCCCCTACCGTCTTGCACCTCCCGAGATGCAGGAATTGTCCAGTCAGTTACAGGAACTCTTGGACAAGGGTTTCATCAGACCAAGTTCTTCCCCTTGGGGAGCCCCGATTCTGTTCGTTAAGAAGAAGGATGGAAGTTTTCGATTGTGTGTGGATTACAGAGAATTGAACAAAGTAACCATCAAGAACCGTTATCCTCTTCCACGTATTGATGATCTATTCGACCAACTCCAGGGTTCTAGCTACTACTCTAAGATTGATTTGAGGTCCGGTTATCACCAGTTGCGCGTAAGGGAAACTGACGTTGCAAAGACTGCCTTTCGTACACGTTATGGCCATTTTGAATTCTTGGTCATGCCCTTCGGTCTCACAAACGCACCGGCGGTTTTCATGGATTTGATGAACCGCGTTTGCAAACCATAACTTGACAAGTTCGTCATCGTGTTTATTGACGACATCCTGATTTACTCCAAGAACAAGACCGAACACGAGGAACACCTGCATTTGGTTTTGGAACTTTTGCGACGGGAACAACTTTACGCTAAGTTCTCAAAGTGTGACTTTTGGTTACGCGAAGTTCAGTTCCTAGGACATGTGGTTAATGAACTAGGAATTCATGTCGATCCAGCTAAGATCGAAGCGATCAAGGACTGGGGAGCACCAAAGACGCCAACTGAGGTGCGGCAATTTCTAGGCCTTGCGGGCTATTATCGTCGTTTCATTAAGGGGTTCTCGAAGATCGCTCAACCCCTCACCACTCTTACTCAGAAGGATAGAAAATTCGACTGGGGTGAACCACAAGAGTCGGCATTTCAAGAACTGAAGTCTAAACTTTGTTCTGCTCATATTTTGTCCTTGCCTGAAGGCCCTGATGATTTCGTTGTTTACTGTGATGCTTCAATTCATGGTCTCGGTTGCGTGTTGATGCAACGCGAGAAAGTGATTGCGTATGCTTCTCGGCAACTCAAGGTGCACGAGAGGAACTACACCACCCATGACTTGGAATTGGGTGCAGTGGTTTTCGCGTTGAAAATTTGGAGACATTACTTGTACGGTACCAAATGCACCATCTACACCGATCACAAGAGTCTTCAACATATTTTCGACCAACAACATTTGAACATATGACAGCGTCGTTGGATTGAACTCCTAAACGACTATGATTGCGCCATTAAGTACCATCCTGGCAAGGCGAATGTAGTAGCAGACGCCTTGAGCAGGAAGGAATCAATTAATCCTCGTCGCGTTCGGGCGTTGCAGCTCACCATTCATTCCTCTCTACCTGACCAACTCCGTTCTGCTCAGTTAGAAGCTTTGAAGGAGGAAAACCTTAAAGCTGAGACTATGCACGGTGCCGACAAGCACCTCGAGCGAAGGCCTCATGGCCTGCACTATTTCACAGAACGCATATGGTTTCCTTTATTCGGGGGACTTCGGGAGCTTGTCTTAGATGAGGCTCACAAGTCCCGGTATTCTATTCATCCTGGTTCGGATAAGATGTACCAAGATCTGAAGGTGCTTTACTGGTGGCCAAACATGAGGTCGGATATAGCCTCATACGTGAGCAAATGCTTGACCTGTGCTAAGGTCAAGGTGGAATACCAGAAACCGTCGGGTCTCTTGCAACAACCTGAAATTCCGGAGTGGAAATGGGAACGGATTACAATGGATTTTGTCACGCAACTACCTAAGTCACCGAGCGGGAATGATAAGATATGGGTGATTGTTGATCGGTTGACGAAATCAGCCCATTTTCTCGCTATTAAGGAGACCGACACCATGGATTGTTTGGCTCGTCTTTATCTGAAGAAAGTTGTTTCTAAGCACGGGGTGCCGGTTTCTATTATTTCGGATCGTGACTCCCACTTTACTTCTCACTTCTGGAAGTCTTTGCACAAGGCTTTAGGTACCCAGCTGGACATGAGTACAGCTTATCACCCACAGACTGACGGTCAGAGTGAACGCACGATTCAAACCTTAGAAGACATGCTGCGAGCATGTGTGATCGATTTTGGCAAAGGTTGGGAAGCTCACCTACCGTTAGTAGAATTCTCTTACAACAACAGTTACCACACGAGCATCAAGGCAGCTCCGTTCGAGGCACTGTACGGGCGGAAATGCCGGTCTCCTCTTTGTTGGGCTGAGGTGGGTGAGAGTCAACTCACTGGGCCTGAGCTAGTATACGAAACTTCAGAAAAGATCGTACAGATTCGTAACCGGTTGGCAGCGGCACGGGATCGGCAAAAGAGTTATGCCGATCAGCGTCGCAAGCCATTGGAATTCCAAGTTGATGACAAGGTACTTCTGAAAGTTTCACCGTGGAAGGGCGTCATACGCTTTGGGAAGCGTGGCAAACTCAACCCTCGGTATGTCGGCCCATTTACAATCCTGGAACGGATTGGACCGGTGGCATATCGTCTTGATTTACCGACAGAGCTCGGCAACGTACACAACGTCTTCCATGTGTCCAACTTAAAGAAGTGTCTGGCTGACGAGTCTCTTATTGTTCCACTGGAAGAGATCAAGGTTGATGATCGTCTTCGGATTGTGGAGGAACCTGTTGAGATTCTTGATTACAAGATTCGTAGCCTACGTCATAGCAAGATTCGCATTGTTAAGGTTCGCTGGAACTCGGACCGGGGACCAGAGTACACTTGGGAACGGGAGGATCAGATGAAGTCTAAGTATCCTCATCTCTTTCCTAAGGAAGCGTTCGAATCGAGATATGTTACCACGGCAGCTGAATGAATCTCGGGGCGAGATTTCTTTTTAACGTGGGGATGATGTGACAACTCGGGTAAAATCTCTCTCTTGGTTTCTATCTTTTGTCTATTCTTTTGTTATTCCTTTTGGTACTTGTGCAATTTTCGGGACGAAAATTGTTTTAACGTGGGGATGATGTGACACCCGGCAAATTCCGGTTAACAACGCCGTCTAGATTAAAGTCTACCTTAGCGAGTCACGCGTATATTATACTTAACTGGGTTAGTTGAGTCGTGTTACGGTTCGGGAACTGTTAGTTTAGTATAGAGGATCATTAGATGTTAGTCTAGAGGCTCATTAAATGTCAGTCCTTAACCAAGTGTACAAAGGGTGACGATTCGTAGAATCGTCAGAGCATAGGGAACATACAAGTCTCGAGTCCCGGGAATTGGTGAACGAGTGTGAATGTGTTTGTTTGCAAGTATTATGTGTTTACAATCATTATGTGACTTGTCGGTATGTGAAAACATGTTAACATATGTTAAAACGGAGTTTAACACGCCAAATACGCTGGACCAGACCCTATAGGCGATTAGCAGCTGTAATCGCCTATAGGGAGGGCGAGTAGGGCTCTCCATTGGGCGAGTAGGCCCTAATCGCCTATACTATAGGCGATTAGGAGCCCTATTCGCCTGATGCTGCTGCGTACTCTCCTGTAACGTACCTGACGACTAAAAACGCCTATAAATAAAATACTTGACCTCCTAAACTTCATTATAACAACCCTAGTCGTCCCACAACTCGTCCCAACACACACACAACCTCTGGAACACGATTTTGGATCAAAACACAAGATTTCAAGCCTATTACATCAATCTATTATAAATCTAAGGTGTGGTTTTCATTCATGCAACCTTTAATAATGTTTTTATTGAATCCCTAATGGTCCAGACCTGTTTATAAACGTATGTGTCTTCTGAAATTCGTTAATAATCGTTGTTAATTGGATTCTAACTATTATGCATGTTGTATGTGTGTTTATAATTAAAAGATGGGGTTTTTGTGATTCAAGATGGATTGATAACATAATATTAAGGTAGTTACAGATTGATGATGATAGCATGTTGATGAAATCTGAGTAATTGTTCATTAGGGTTACGGTTATGCATGTTAATGTGATGTTTCATGCTATGTGTATTGTTTTTGGGATACATGGTTGCATGCAGGGCTGATAGAACGAGGTTAAACGAAGGATTTTGATTGAAATATGTTTGGTATGGTTGTTTGATTGATATTTGATGTTTACACACGTTCTGGATTTGATTTGGAGTGTTAAACGCGCGAAAAACCAGAACAGCTATGCTATAGGCGAATAGGAACCCTAATCGCCTATACTATAGGCGATTAGGAGGCTATTCGCCTGATGGGAAACCCTAATCGCCTATAGTATAGGCGAATAGGGGCCTAAATGCCTTTACTTCATGCATTTACGATCCTAATTGCTAGTTAAGCCCTGAATTGCATGCCTTACGACGTAATCGCCTATAAACTCAGGATTTGCATACCGCATGACCCTAATCACCTATAGTATAGGCGATTAGCCTTCCTAAATGCCTGTTGACCCACGTAATCACTAGTTGACTTTTCCTAATCGCCTGTACTGCTGCTGTAAGTGTAATTTAGCATTTCGGGACCCGATTGGACACCTAGGAACATGCTAGGAACCCCGTAACATACCTAATAACTTGGTAACATGTGCTCGGACTTATTTATGAGGTACTTGAACTACGTGCTACAACTTGTTGGATTTTAGCGTATGTTAAGTGTGATTGCATGATTGTATGTTTGAGAGTGCAAGTATAACACGGGGAGTCTCGGGTCACCAATGGGATGTCGAGTCTTGTACATTGGGTTAGTTTAACAGTCACAGTGTTTTCAAACGAACTTGGTTATGGTCTGGACATCTAGGGACTAACTAACCTACGGGTTATTAGTCTAAGTACTTGTAACTGTCATATGTTAGGTCGCCGCTTTACGGGGCTAGCATAGCTTGCTGATCTTATTCGTATTTCGAAGTAACGCAACCTAAGGTGAGTTTACGGCCCCTCTTTTAACTGGTTTCACTTTTTGGGGGAGAAAACATGTGTTAAACTTATGTTTTGGTAACAACTGTCATACTATGGGTTTCTATGGTTTACTATACGATCTTTGGAAGTCCCGGGGGAAACCATGAATGTGCGGGTTAGCACAACGGGGAAATGTGAATAGATCTATTGGGAGTAACCAACCCCGCTCGTCGGCTTGGAGGGCCGGGCGAGTGCATATTGTCTCAAACAGGAACAGGTTTACTATTCGGGCACAACATCTGGTTTGCGAGTTAGTAATGGTTTTCCAATCGTTGTAGTAACAAACATACGCCTAGCTAGCGTACTTGGTTTACAAATTGATATAGTATGGACAGGTTGAGCTTGATACTTTGATTACAAAACCTGTGAACTCACCAGCATTTTTGTGCTGACGTAACTCTTACATGTTTTCTCAGGTCGCTAAGGTAGCACTACGGAACTAGGGCGCACGCGTCTGCACGGCGTCTAGTTAGGATTGCATGGTTTTCAAACATTGAATAATTTGATTTACTTTTGGATTATGTTTTGAGAATAAGCTTCCGCTGTAATTGGGGATTTAAACTATGTTTTTGAAATTGCATATGTTCATTTAGACTTGTTTATTGTGATCGTTGACTTGGATCCTGGTTTGTCATGCGCCTCGCGGTAAAACTCCGCAAGTGGATTCTGAGGGTGTGACATGCAATGATCCAACATAGTTAATTATTACATCCAACATCACTGACATTCCCATTGTCTATAGCAAATAACTAAATTTAAATGGAGCAAAACATTGGTATATTATGAAGATAATTTTTTTTTGTAATTGTCAAAGAACATACGAACAAGTAGAAAAAAATGTGTGTGTGTGTGTGTGTGTATATATATATATATATATATATATATATATAAAGATTAACTCATATCTTTATACCTTGTAGCATCCGGGGACCATATCTTGCAAGCGACTTAACTTCTCATTGATTTTTTTTTCTCTTCTCATATAATGAAGACATAACTTTTTTGGACAAAACATTGTTTCAAAGCATGAAATTAGCTCTAAGATTTTGTTTAGGGTTATGAAAAGACTTTTAGCATTCAAGAATTTGATTATAATGAAGTATATATAATAATATAGATGAGGAGTTGAAAGGTATCACATTTAAGATGCATCATAGGTTAGGTTGTATTTTCTGTTTTAAAAGTTGGACATAAGGGCATAATTGGGGTAAGATCTTAGGATGTGAGGTATTGGGTTATGTTAATTTTACTAATCTACCCTCCTAAGTGTCTTAATTTTCACAACTATGCCAATAATACCCATAATTTTTTTGCTTAAATATGTTGTACATGTTGCTTGTTAAGTTATACAGAAATGCAAATTCCCATGTTGTACATCACTTCTCCTTAATAAGATAATATAGATAACCAGATGTATTTAGAAAAATAATCGACAAATATGACATAGTACTTGAAGCTGTCAATGGATGTTTGGACTAGACCCCATACATATGAGTAAACGAGTTGTAATGGTTTATTTGCGTCAGATGAGTTTTTACCAAAAGGAATTTGGTGGCTTTTATTTAACGAACAAGATTTCCAATGAAAAGACTCGGGTAACACTTTATTTCCATTAAGTCCTAATTTAAAAATTAAGGACTTGAAGACTTGAAATGAAGGATGTCCAAGGATATGGTGCCACGCTAGTAGAGATCTTGTTGTTGTTGCATTGATTTGAGGAGAGAGTGTGGTTGGTCCGTAGTAAACATCATTGATGTCCACGCCCCGCATGAGATGCGCCCCCGTGCATAGATCCTTAACTAAGAAATGATGTTGGAAAATTCAACAGAAACTTGGTTGGTATAACTAAGTTTTGCAACAGAAATAAGATTATTGCGAAGATTAGGAGCAATTAAGAAATTATTTAAGAATAGTGGTCGTGAGTTTGTTTGAAGAGTTGTGTGACTAGTATGTGTGATATGAAGCGATTTACCCTCACCCAAAATAATCTCACCTGGGCCACCGTATTCGGAAAGAACGTGCACTGAGTTTTTATTAATGGCAGTGTGATCGGATGTGTCGATGTCCCACATCCATGGAGGGTTTGATGCAACGGTGTAAGGAGAGGTATGTTTCACCGTCGGATTTGCAAATTAGAATTTCTGATTAGAGACTTGACGGTCGCGTAGGAAGTGACTAAGTTTGTGACAGACCTTTGTTTCATGTTTGGGAATGTTGCAGTAGTGGCAAAGAGTATTGTTTTGAGTGGTGTGGTTGTTCGGACCCGGGGTTGTGGGTTTGTTTGACCAGGAGGAGGGGCAGTTGTGGGATGGTGGGTTTGAGGCTGAGTAGCGATAGTTGCAGGTATCATTGCGGGACCGATTGTTGTTTCAGTTGTGAACGAGTGGGGATGCCATCGGAAGTGAAGTTTTGGTTGGAAAAAAAATAATAAAGGATGCAGAGTTGGATCGGTGGAATATTCGTTAGAGTGTAGGTGGTTGTGATACTATATAAGAAAATGACCAAGTACATCTTTATTCATAACTCATACAAGATATATATATATACAAGGAGAAAGATATAATCTACAAATAATAAATACTAATAACAACTTTGACTATGACCTTGACCAAGACTTGGACCATGACTTTGACTATGACCTGGACCATGACTTTAACTAATAATCATGTACATTAATACAAATAAATGACATTAGTTAGATGGCTTGATTCTTGCTAATATTTGACAGGGCCAGGGTGTGTGACTACCACATTTTCATCATCCAACTTTTTGCAATTTATATTTTCTTATGCCATTAATGTTTGTATTTTCTTTGTTGTGTTGTCATTTAGATTGTAAATAGAATCAGTGGTATTGTCGAATAGCTTTATCTGCATTGATATAGCGAAGAACAATAAGGTTAACCCCGACGATAAACTCGATCTGGACAGCGAACAATATACCATCTATTCCTGGTAACATGTAGTCTCATTTAAGAGAGATGTTAATCAAATTTCATTGTAGATTAAAACTTTAAAGGTAGTGCTTAATTATGAAGTTGAAAAAGTGTTGCGTATGATTAAAGATCATATCGACTATGATACACAAAGTTAGAGGAAATGGTCACAAAACAAACTCAGAGGTATGCATGGATACAATCTCTCAAGACATCCTCAAGGAGGCCAACCGAAGACATGGGGACACCATTGCAACCCATGGTATTGGACTTTAATTCTGGTGTCTCTGGGGGCGTTCATCAAGGAGTTTTATCCCCATGAGCACTGGATCTGCTCCTGAAACAACTACACATTGTCATATGACACCATTTTATTCAAGATTGTCTTGAGAAAAAGATGATTAGTTGAAAATTATGGATACTCTAGATAACCAAGCTGATTTGTTCGCGAAAGCTTTTGATAGAACTCGATTTAAACTGTTGGTGCAACTAAACGGGATGAGAAACTCTGAATAATCTTGGTTTTCTCATAAGTGCTAAAGATTTTGGTTTTTAAGTTGTTAGTTAGCTCGTCTTAATTTTTATTTGCTTCTGTGTGGTTTCACTAAAAGAAACTAGTGACACTGGCAACTAATTGCAAATGATAGTACAATAGCTTTTGATTTTTTACTTAATAAAACTGAGCAAAAAAAAAAGTAAAGCTAAGTGTGACTGCATCTTCATGATATGATGAATTGGTAGGCAATTAACACACGAATCCGGTCTGTTAAATGAAATAATGCTCAAAATGACTGTTGATTCTGTGGGATACACGACATCGGCGCATGATTTCATGATCTTAAATCTTGCGTTGATAGCTTGCCAAAATATGAGGTTTCAGGTCCTTAAATTGTAAAATTTATCCAGGATGCTCTTACTGTTCTTCTCTTGCATCCAGATATATGCTGACTTCGACACAGTTAGACCATCTTAAAAGAGCATATGATAAATGTTAGAACCATCAAGAAGCTAAATGGCAATACATCAAAATTGCCTAATGCTGAAAATTCATAGCGAATAACTTGATATTTGTCTTAACCCTGGTTGAGTACACGTTGGTTTCTGTGACACCGACAAACTCGGGTTAGTAACTTTTGACAAACTAAGTAAGTCTACCTTAGCGAGTCATGCATACCGTATACTTAACAAGGTCAGTTAGGTCGTTTGGATGGTTCTGGGAATCATCGGGAGTCGTTACAATGATCCAAGGGATCATTGGGAGTTGGTCCATAACCATGTGTACAAGGATTGGTGATTGGTAGTGACTGAAGCCAACTCCTGGCTTTGTCCCGCAAAGAGAAAGGGAAGATTCTTATACGAATCGCATCATCTAAGACGTTCTGCATCTTGAAGGTCACTAACACTTCAAGAAACGCAGCAATGTGCCGACCTGGATCCTCATGCTCCAGTCCACCAAACTGCACCAAGTTCTATATCATATTAATGATGCTAGATTTAATCTCGAAGTTTGCTGTCACGACTATGGGTTGGGCAATACTCGGTGCCAACCCATCACCTACTGGATAGTTGCTGTCATTCAGTGGAATGTCATCATCCGCCATCAAGACTACTCCGTCCGCTTCTGACCCCTCGTGGTCAGACGGATCCACCGGTGCCTCGTTCACTAGCTCCTCTATAACAGTAATTGTAACAAGAATCTCAGAAACAAGACGTAACTAATGAAGTCTAATTCTTTCGCTCTTTCTCAAGATACGCGTCTCCTCTTTAGACAGATCACCAGAGGATCCGGGGTTAGAGGACATCAACCTGCAATCAAAGAATGATAGAATTGGAGAAGGCGAATAGATGACAAACCCAAAAAGCAATAAAATAAAGGAAAATAAAGATTAAGTTCGTAAATACATGCCAATATACAGGAAAGCTATATACTCATAAAAATCAGAAAAACACAAACAAAATCAACAAAATGAACAATAAACAACAAACAATGAATTAAACTGTTCAAATCTCAAAAGTAAAAAAAAAATAGTTCAAATACAAACAAATTAATCAAATAAAGAATCAATCTAATTCATACACAAACCAATAAATCCAATAATCAATGAATCAAATGTATCAACGTTCTAACGAACAAATAATCAATCAAATAATCCTATAAGCAATTAAATGAACAAGTATATATGCAAACCAATGAACCAATTAAAAATCAACCTAATATATCAATAAACAGTTTAATCAAATAAATAATCAAACAATTATATATTCAAATAAATAATCAACAAATTATAAACAAGCATGTACACTAGTAAAAGGTTGACTCGGTTCGTTCCTAAAGCTCGCCGCCTCCCCGTCAACGACGCCAAAAACATGACATGGTCCTAAATACGCATAATTTTTCAATAAATTTAACACACGATCGGTTTTAATATTTATAAAAATGGTTTAGACCTTAACATTAAAACACACACACCAAAAGGCAAGTTTACCCTATCATATATGTAGTAAAGCATAGATAAGAATCAAATATCGCTCCATGGACGCGTGTCGATGCAATATTACTTAAACTCTGTCCCCGATTTACTAGTAAAAGATAGTAGGAAGTTGTCTGAATTAAATTAATTTTAAAATACTAAATTAACATAAGTAAGACTCCAAATACAATATATATATATACACTATAATAACAACCCAAGCATGTCAACTACATAACATATGTTTAAAAGGCGCGAGATAAGCATTCCCATTTTCGGACAATTAGTATCCCTTTCGGTAATCCTTACATGACATCTATTAGGAAAGCTAACACGATAAACACACATTAACCACCTAAAATTGTTCATTAGCGAGCTATTAATATAATCTCATGAAAATCTTTTAATGATAAGTTAGTCATCTGTTAAGAGTTTTCTAACCTCAATAATCAAGGAAAGCAATACCGACTACACAATACAACCACCGAGGCTAGCATTAGGTAGAGCATATCACATACTATTCCATTTTACCAACTTTGAAAACAAATCTACTAAGATCGCCATTTTCACCAAAATAATTCACAAAGATCAACAACCATGTCAAAGATTAGTAACAACACCATTAAGCTTTTTAAACCCTTTTATGTGCAGATAAGCATTTCTGATCATTATTTGACTGATTTTTACCAAATCAATACCCGTTTCCAGTTTCATTGTGTAAACACGTTAACAAGTAAACTAGATTACTTCTGGTCGATTATCCGGATACCTTTTCAACATGTATCCGACTAACACAACACAATAATCATCAAAATCATCCGAACATAACCACAAATCCAACAAAAACGAAACATCTTTTCAATATGATCATCAAGACTATAACATGAAAAACCCCAAAATCATACAAAATGTGATTATCATATGAATGATTGTTTAAGCTACTAAATACTACCTGTTTTTACCCGTAGGTTACAATACATTGCATAATCATCACATAAAAGCTATAAGAAACTGATTTGACAAAGATTCAAGTAAATAGATCAAACCATAAAATGCTAAATTTGATGGATTGGATGATGATAATGGATTATGATCGCCTCCCAAACTTGTAATTTGGATTCTCAGCAAGTCACAGGTCTAGAAAATCGCCCAGAATCGTCCCAAAATTTCCCAATACTCTGTTTTGCAAAAGTTTTGGAAAAGCGCACGGTCGTGCAAGAAAGTGCACGGTTGTGCACTTTATTTTTTTCATGATGTTAGGCTACGTTGGTTAGACAAGTGGGCAAGTGGATAAATGATTGACATGATAAAGGTGCACAGTTGTGCACATGGATTGCACGACCGTGCTGATTATGATGTGGGCGAGTATAAGGTTGCACTGGCAGTGCTTCCCAGCTAAATAAGTGTGCACGGTCATGCACTTGGTCTATATTACCGTGCTGATCTGTGTTACTAAAAAAATATGCTTGCACGAGCTCATGCACAGGCAGTGCAGTCTTGGGTTGCCGAGTGAAGATGATCGACACGACCTTGCACAATTGTTGAACGGCCATGTACTTAGTTCAGACACTACAAAAAATGCAGGAAATATCCGTTTTGTCCAGATTTTGCCCGTTTTCTTCAACTTCATCTTTAGGGCGCCGTTTAAAACCCACAACAACAATATAAAGTGGTTAAGTACCAAATCTATGCAATTACAATAAAAAACGCGCAATTTAAAAGTTTAATCGGAGACTTATATATGTATATTTTAACCTATATCATATTGTACATATTGTAATGAAAATGGCAAGCATTGAGTGTGATATTCTTACAAACTGGCAGGGATCACTCCCAAATTAGTCCACCAGAGAATTAAACCAGTAACCCGTTTTAAAAACGAATTGGTTGGCCCTCAAGAAACCAATTAACGGTTCATCACAGGTCTCGGAGGATAACCAACTGTTGGAATAAATATACATTATGTTGTTATATTTATCTATAGCCATTATAATCATTTATCTAATATTGGTCAAATACCTCTATATCCCTATGTTTATAATAGGTAGTTCCTTGATGGACGTAATTACCCTTACTAAACCTAATTAGGGTGTCCCCTAGGTGTACAAATAGAGATATTACTAGAGGTATTATGTTGAACTGATATAACCCCACAACTCACCAATAAACTGACGTCTCACCTCTCTATCATACGATCTCATTTGAAATCATTAGCCACTATTAGTATACACACTAAAGGGAAACCGATCACACTGACAATGATGTCGTCTTTCAATATGCTTACAGCATCAGTCTCAGGTCACACCAATCTATCAGGTACACTATTATTATGTTTTCCATTACATACAGTCAAAACTGATCAACATATGGTATGAGAGCAACGTTGCTCAATCAGTTTTGATTGTTTTCCATTAGATCTAGAATTAAAATTAGAAAACAGTTATGTTAAAAACTGATTAGTGGTGTTTATGGGTTCTAAAATTTTCGGTTTTGACTATCAGTTTTACGGTTTAAGTTTTTTTTAAAAACCTTGTTCATAATCAATTAGCTTTGAGATTGTGATCATAGGTTTATGAATTTTCGAACTATGTAATTAATCTTAGTGTTATCAAATTCGATTCCAGAATAAGGTTAATATTATAATGTACATGAAAATTTTCGGTTGATGTTCATCATGAAAATCATAAAGAAAACCGAAAATGTATTATGTTTTGGTTCAAAATTGGATTAAAATTTTATTTCTGAAAATTTAGGACATATCTTAATCTCCAAAGAATATATTTTTTTAATCAATTATGATTAATCAAAGGTTTTGAAATCTTAGGAAATCTTTTGGAGATAGTCATTTAAATCGAAAATATATATAATAAATCCCTAAATTTTTTGAATCATTCTTATTAGTTCTATTTTTCAAAAATTAAATAAGGTTTTCGGTTTGTTTGGATAATATTAACGAATTTTAAGTTCTCGGATTTATTAGTTGATTTCCGGATGAAGTTTCCAGTTTCTCAGGTTCTCGGTTTTTTTAAGTATTTTGATCAGGTACAAGGGAAAGGAGTTCTCTGTTATGGGCATTTAATCGAGAACCATAATATTATTCGAGAAACCATTATGACTTTACCGGGAGCCATTATTTATTTGAAAACAAACATAAAAATCGAGAACCATAAAGAGAGAAAAAAAACAAAAACTCACTACCTAATCCGAGATCCATTAAGGAATCAGAGAACATAATGTTCGAGGATCTCCTTATTTATTTGAGAACCCATCAATTTTTCTGAGAACAAAATTAGGACAACTAACACTTTTATTCGAGAACTCATTATGTCTTTGAGAACTCATTATGTATTCGAGAACTCACTATATCTTCGAGAACCTGTTATGTATTCGAGAACTCCTTATTTTATTCGAGAACTCATTATGTATTTGAGAACTCATTATTTTCAAGAACTCATAAGTTTTTTGAAAACTCATTACTTTTCGAGAACTCATAAGAATAATTCGAGAACTCAATATTTTTCCGGGAACTCATAAATTTTTCGAGAACTCAATAATTTTCAGGGAACTCATAAGATTATCGAGAACCTATTTGTTCATTGGGAACCCATTAGGTTCTAGGATCTCTAATAAATTTGGAGTTTTGATAAAAGATGATGTATCAAGTTTATTCAAAACATTACTTTTCCAAAGCCTTGCTTATCTCAAAATAAACACATTTTACGTGTCACTTCCGCCCAAAGGTGATGTGTCACATTAGCACGTTATTTAAAGTCTTGTTAAGCATTGTAGCTTGGTTCACATAACTTCCATAAGGTATCATTTATGCCCAAAGGTGATTGGCACAGATTATGTCAGTGAACTAAGTGTCTTGCCTTAAAACTTTGAAAGTCTCACTTCTGCCCAAATGTGATGTGTTACATTCACTGTTTGCAAAATTAATACTTAAATAAATAGCGTATAGACAAAGCTAGAGCATGTTATTTAAGTAGCTTAAGTTCGTGTTATTATATTATCACATCTTCATTACAAAATTGATCCTCACAATTAATGATCGTTCATTAATATAATGATCATAATCTAAGACTGCCTTACATCAATTCCCATAACCAAAAACTAATCTCACATTCTCCTATAAATTCTATCTCAACTGAGTGATCCACTCTAATTATCAAAACTAAGAAGAGTTTTCTTAAACTTTGTTCTTATTAATTACCTCTTAAGACATGATATTCCTATGCTCTATCTGATAAAGTATTACAGAATCAGATTGAGCATAAGAAAGTGGGATACATAAAATGTCTCTTATGGTAATCAATAACTCTTTTACTGATTCCTATTAGGTGAGCTATAATACATTCTAAAATTCCTAAGACTAATGTATTATCTATGGAAATGAAAGAATATAACGAATTCCTGAGAAGCATGCAATAAATAAATAAACCTAATTTTATAGTTAAATGGCATCTGTGAATACATCTTAATATTAAATCACATGACCCATTGGAAATCAATAAAATTTCTAGTGCATTATAACTTTTCTAGCAGTATGATTAGATGCATTATGAATCAACTATAACACTTGAAAATATCAAAGTAAAATGAGTGTGTTTAAAGTGAATCATGTACAGGAAAGGGAACGCATTAAACTAAAAAATTTAATGTTATTCACCTTACTTGTGACACCTGGCATGTTCAGGTTAACATTTTCATAAACACATAACTCTACATTAGCAAAAAAACGTGTATTCAATCATATTTAACTAGGTCAGTTGAGTCATATTACATTCCGTATTGTCCAGGGTTCAATGATTCGGAGGATCATTAGGTTAATCACACACACACACACACAAGTCATGAGTCCCGTTGTTGGTGAAATACATGAATTAGATTAGGTATCAAGCATGAATTGATCTGTATATGGTGTATAATATACAAATACGTGTATAAACGGTGTTTAGATGATTATCCATGATTATATATGCTTAGCATATGTTAGCATTGCATGTTCATGTGTTAGGATGTGTTAAACTGCGTTAAAACGACAATACTGGAAAAACTGAAAATGTTCAGTCTTGGTTCGACTTGTAGGGGGTCGAACCAGACATTATGAAACATAAAAGCTCCATTCGACCACTTCTAGTCTCCTTCGACCCATGCACAGGGTCGAACCAGGCTTTAGTATAAATACCACACTTTGTCATTTTTCATCATTTCACAAACCCTAAACACCTCTAAACACTCTCTCTCAACTTTAACCAATGGGAAGGAGTTTTTGCTTTTGTTTTTCATAATCTAACCTACAAACATCTTCTAAACAAAGATCCAAGATGTGTTCTTCATCCAATACCCTTTTTAAAGCATTTCAATTCATTTTCAGTAAACCCCAAAGGTCCAAATCTGTTTTAAGATGGTTTTCAGAATTAAAAACCTTCCTAACATCTTTCTAAACAAAACCTAATCATTAAACATGAGTTTTCATACAAGTTGACATGTGTTATGTTGTGTTAATGATGTTTTATGTGTTTTATGAGTTGTATGATGATTATGTGCTGCATAGATATTATAGAAATGTTCTAGGGCTGCTATGGATGATAGGTTTTGGATATTTTAGGCTATCAATTGTTGGATGATGATATTTTGCTCGTTTTAGGGATTTTGATAGGTTTAGGGATTGGATTCATGATGTTATTATAGATAATATGATTAGAGGTTTTGCTTCACATGATAATCTAGACATGTTGAGTTGATTATTGAATGATTTCAGAAAAGTTTCCTAATTGGGTAAAGTTTTCATGCATGATGTGACGTTTCCATAATTTTGCCATTTTGGGTAAGTATTAAAATGGTTTGGTTTTGGAATAAAATCGGTAAGGTTTTGTAGGCATATATTATTCATACTTGAGTGTAGTGTTTCGTGATGTTTTCGGATAGTTTTGATGCGATTTGATGCGTTTTATGAAGAATGATGATGCAGGGGTTGAACCTGGCACTCCTTCGACCAGCGTGGGGTCGAAGGTAGGGCCCAGGGGTTGAACGTAGATTTAAATAGGTCGAACATGCCTCTGATAGGTCGAACGAACTTGATTTAGGTCGAATTAAGACATGTTAAGGTCGAATGAACATGTGTTAAGGTCGAATGAACTTGTATTAGGTTGTATGAACTTGTGAATAGGTTGAATGAGTCACAAAGTGGTCGAACCAAGGTTTTTTTGGTCGAACCTGGTTCTGTTTTATGCTGATTCGACCTTACAACTCCATATGTGCGATTTTGATGCAAACTAAGTGTTGTATGCTTGAAACTTATGTGTTAATCCTAGGTACTTGATTTAACTGATGTAATGGGTCACCAATAGGATGTCAAGTCTGTCTGGTATGTTCGGTAAACATTTAAACACATTTCTAAACACACATAGTCAAGATCTGGACAATCGGGGACTAGTTAACCTTCGGGTTAGTAGTCAATACGCTTACTTAAACTCATTGATAGGTCGCCATTAGTCGGGACTATCATACACGTGTTGGATTTCTATTTAACTAAAGACGCACTCTAAGGTGAGTTTCACGGCCTCCCTCTTTACTGGTTTAACATTTTCGGGGTAGAAAACATGTTGTATTCTTTAAACGTGTGTCAATTATGTTTTCATAAAAGATGTGTCAAATTATGTTTTGGTATTCATGTATTAATTATATTTTGGAGCATTCATTTGAGTTACTATGCGATCTTTGGAAGTCCCAGGGAAAACCATGAATGTGCGGGGATGCACAACGGGGGAAATGTGGATAGATCTATTTGGGCGTGACCAGCCTCACTTGTTCGACTGGAGGTTGGACGGGTGCATGTTGTCTCTTAGGTATTCAGTATTCAGTATTCATTTGGGCAGTATTCATGTATTCACAGTATTCGAGTCTAGTAATGGTTTTCCAATCACAGTAGTGACAGGTATTCATATGATTTGTATGCATGTGGCCTGGTTTGGCCAAGGGTATTCATTTGAACTTTTAGAGTTATTCTTAATGAACAACCTGTGAACTCACCGGCATTATTTAATGACATTTTTAGCATGTTTGTCTCAGGTCATTAAGGTAGCAGCTGTCGATAGGCGCACAGAGTCTCATGGCGTCTAGGACTCATATGCATGTTCATTAAATGCTTCCAGACTTTATGTTTTACTTTTAGGTTGTAATAACATTTTATGCTTCCGCTGTGTTGGAAAGATTTTAAACTTAATGGGCAGTTTACGATGTTTTCATATCATATAGTTGTCGTTTATTGTGACCGTTGACTTTGGTCCTAATGTGTCACCTGCCTTGCCGTAAAACCCCGCATGTGGAAATTTGAGGGTGTGACATTACTACCAGTAAACCTAAAAGAGGAAGAATAATTACCATAGAGAGGATAATTCTAAGGTTTGGAAACAAAACACAAGTACTACTTTCAGCTATAAGTTTCTCCAAAGGGAAAGTCTTACTAAACAAAATTGTGCCATTAAGAATAGGCACAAGCAATGAGATTACCCATAAGTAAAGAGACAACTGGCTAAGATATGTAGTGCCTAATTAAGGATATCTAACTCCATAAATGCTAATGAAATCCGATTAACACATGATGGTTGAGTCAAGTTTTTTATGTTTCCTTACTAGAATTCAACAAATACTTAAGATGAGATTTAGTGGCAAAACTAAGGGTCCATTAACCATTATTAACTGATCTTAGTATTGATGCTCTATGATACCTGCAATATTCTTGAGATTACTCAAAATTTAATATCAATACTAAAAGCTACAGTTTTTTGACAGTTACAAGGTTTTAATGACCTAAACAAAGCCACTATTAAGTTAAACTCTCATATTTTTTTATTGTCATTATGAATAGAAACCTTATGAAATAAAACTAAATGATCTAATAACCTTTTCAAAACTTTGTTATCATGAAAATGAGAATTTAACATAAAAAAATGAGACCCATGCAATTCATCCACTAAGACCAAAATTTCATAAGAAATCATGACAAGGTTACTAAAGGATGCTTGGCTATCAAATCTCATCCTATGTGACTTTAAAGCTAGTGTTAAACGCCCTAAACATTAAATGGCGAAAGGAATAAATGGGTTTCCATCATAAGTCTAATTAATTATCTATTATATGGTTAGCGGTGGATGATTTAATACTTTGGGAAGATCCTGGCCGTTTAAATGGTAAGTGAAGTTTAAATCCTGGCCCTTTAAATTCCTCTTATCGATCCTAAATATCAGCCATAGATTAATTTTCTCTGGATCCATTGTGAACAAATATTAGCCGTGGATATGTATTGCTTCTAGAAGGTTTGCAATTGACAGGTTTCTCCTTCCTCATATTTTCCCGGTAGTATCTCACACGCTCCTTCTCAACCGGCCTTCACTACTGATTATAAACCCCCACCACCACCATCACTCCCCTTTTCAAACCATCATCCAACAAATCTCTGTTCTGCATCCCAAATCTCTCCACCATGTTCTCCCCACCATTTCCAAGCCCTAAACCTCTAATCGCCTCTAATTATTGGGAATCAATTACTTTTGGGTTCGCTTTCTTTGATTAACGATGTCTACCACTCAATATCAAGGTCATTCATTATAATAAAACCCTTCATTGTTTATAATGTTTCTGGATAGAGCATCCTATGTTTTCATGAATCATGAAATAATGTTGTGTGTTAACTTTCTTACTGATTTTGGCATATATTTTGAAGGGTACTTCATCCATCAAAGATGGCTTTTTCTTGCTGATTTTTTATACATGAAATACCAGGTATTTTATTGTAAAAAGTTGCAATCGTGAAAATCTTGAGTTATCAGTTCAACAAGGAGTGTGGGCAACCCAAAGAAGCAATGAGGCTAAACTAAACGAGGCTTTTGATTCTGTTGAAAATGTTATTTTAATATTTCTAGTCAACAGGACACGCCATTTCGGGTGGGTTAGTAATATAATTAACACAACAAATAAGTGAAATAATATTTTTTTAATAACTTTATATCATGTTTGGTGCTACTCATCAAATAATGAGTTTATTAATTTTTCCCAGGGCTGTGTAAGAATGACTTCTAAAATTGGTGGGTCTGTTGGTGGCGGCAACCGGAAATCTGAACACGGGACTGCACATTATGGCCGAAATTTCTGTGTGAGATGGCTTAAGGTGCATTCTTTGCAACCTGTAAAAATGATTTTATAAATGCCTTCGAAGTCAAAGAAATAATTTTGTCACCGTTTTTTGTTGCTACAATTCATATGTTGCTACAGCATGTGTGTAACAATTAGCGAAGTTAAGGTACATTTTTAGCACAACATAATTAATTGCAATACCTATCCTTCAAAAAGGTACTCTTTATATAGTGGTAGAGTTCTATGGTGTCCAATTTGTAGTCACTCGTGAGCTCTTCTCTCAGAAAATACTTGGATTGTGGGTCTCAAGTGTAGATTTGACATGAGACTGTTTTGATTGGTCCTCAAGCTCTTCACCAAATGTCTTAAATTTGTAGAACATTAAGAGGAACTTTACAGTTTTCTTTGGGAAATCTTCATGATTGAAAAGTATGTTATTTTTAAAACTTTTATTAGATATATATTTTGGTTTGACCAAAGTTTCTACATTATTTATATACTGATTACATTTTTTTAGGTAGAAAATGAGCATATGCTCTTGCTAATGTTACGAATCAGCGACCCGCTGCTCGAAACGCTTCTAATTTGGTATGCGCTGATTTTTTTTATATAATGTTTAATCATATTTAGCAGTTGGCACATTGTCATTTTAAGAAATTAGATTATTTTTCGACTAAAAGTGTCCTGGGATGCCCAACATTATCTGACCAGTATTGGAAGGATTATAAAATAAATCTTCATCTTGACATGTGGTATAAATTCTTCTGCATAATCTTCTTGCAAATCTGCAATTTGTGACTGCACTAACAAGTTTTTATCTTACAATCTCCACCAGACTATAAAACACTATTTTTTTTGGGATGACTGTTTACTATTAGGAGGAATGGAGGATGGTTTTTCTCCCCATAAAGCTTTAGTCTTTACATTAGTTTACAATGGTTATAAAAACCATCATGAATTTAAGATTAGATAAGGTGGTTTCCATCTCTTAAGAGTTAAGACTAACAACTATCGAATAGTTGGAATTTATAGATGCCTTGAGAGTAAAATGGATATAGAAAAGGGGTTGATTGATGTCGAAGCAATTTTGATTTCTAAAACAGTAAAGAGAACTATATCTTATATAGTAAAATTGGTGAAAAATATCCTCAACCAGCAATTATAGAAAACAGGTAATTAAAGTTTGAACATCCATGTTTACTTTTGATTATGCTTACAAGACTCCTCGTTTCTTTTTTTTTTAGGATTTTCACTATGTCAACTTGTGCTTTTTTAGACATCTTTCTATTCTTTATATAACCTTATATCATATATTATAAATTTTGTGCATGTTGCACAGATTCTCAACCAGTGATGATAATTCCGTATTCTAGAATTATTTCAAAATTTATGCAAGATTAAACGAGCAATAACTATGTTTTTCGACTAACGTCTTTCTTCTCGGAAAATTAGGTGCTAATGTGCCATACACGTCTTTTGCAATACAAGGTGATACAAATAACTTTATTAGTTTGCTGAGTTTTTAATTCCAATGGTTAAAAAAGGTTTGTTGCATTCTTATAATTGATTCCTCTCCCCACCATATCAAAAATTCAAACTTCATGGTAAAAGGAATTATTTTTGCATTTACTTAAAAATATTCAACACAAACATTTTATATTCTAACGAACTATTATCAATAAAATGCAGATAGTGGGGACCGAACAACATTGGGCTGTTGCTCAAGGCCATATTGAATCTACAGAATTACTTTGAGGAGGAATGGTGATGTGAACTTAAATGTACCCTTGATTTGATGTTAGTTGATTATTAATTAGGGATGAGCTCGGGACGGTATTGGTACCGAACCGATACCGATCCTGACAATACCGATAGCGAAAAATCCAAAAAACCAATACCGATACTGATACCGAACACATACTGTACGGTGCGGTACGGTATCGGTACTGTACCGGTATGGTATGGTATGGGTATTTTTACCTTAAAATACCGATACCATACCGATCCCGTACCGATACCGATAATACCGAAACCGAAAATCCATAAATATGGGTTCCGATACCGATCCCGAAACCTCTCAGTTCGGTATCGATTCAGTACGGTATCGGGATCGAGACGGGACGGGATCGGTATTCGGCCTTGTATGCTCATCCCTATTATCAATTGGCAGAGATGACAATTTGATCCATTTACTTATGGATAGATTAAATTGGATAGATTAAATGGGATTATCTTATATTCTTAATGGGTCAAACAAACTTTTGCTTAAAAGGCAACAAATTAAATTGGTTGAAACCAAAGCGTGTTTTTAATGCATAAAATCTTATATATAATCTATTTACTAAGTATTACTAGAATGATATAACGTCCAGTTTGTCTTCTTAACCTACAAGTTATGATATAATGGTGTACAAAAGTTTCATGGTTGGTTAAACAGATGATTATGTAAGATGATTAATGGTGTACAAAATTATTTTTTGTTGCCTATATGATTTGACGTAGTGCTGACATTATAGTGTTAATGTTCCCGTCCAACGGACGGGTAAAGTACTAGTTTACATTAGTGGAGCTTAGATAAATATCTGATGGTATCTAATCTGTTTCCTACCGACAAAAGTATTAAAGAAATCAATTCATATATATACTTAATAAGTTTCCTTTTAAGTATGTCCTTAAAATTTCTTAAGAAATCTGGACGATAAGGGACATCAAGTATAAAAAATATGAAATGTTCGCGTTCACGCGCATCGCTAAAACTTATTATGTGGAGGTACTAAGAGACCTAACAGATTGGTTGGAGCATTAAGTTTCCTAATTATAACTTGCAAAAGTTACAGAGGTGGGGAACGGCAATTTGATATATCCTTAAATTACACCTCTTGCACTGGACAACGCTCTATCACAACTTGTCTCATTAGCATTTAATGTACTCCTAACAAAGTTTTGTGGATGCCTAAATGTGGGCAAACTTAGATTTCTTACTAAAACTAAAGTAATCCTCATCAAGAGAAACGACAATAAACATCATTAGGTTGTTTTCTCTATTAAAATCTATGGGTCTTCCAAATGTTAGACCTGTAAGCATACTGAATTCATTAAGATTTCTAAGGTACGTGGGAGTAGTAAAAGTCCTTATTATGACTTTCCGGAAGTACTAGATGTGGAGGAGAGACTCGTTAAAATTCGAGACTCATTAAAATTTACTACGAATTTAACTTCGTTTATTCCTATTGTAACCTTACTGCAGCAACTGTTACACACTTAGAAACTAATATTGCTTCTTATATACCTACAAATAAAAACACCTAACTAAAGCTAAATTTGTATCATAATAAACCCAATATTTAATTCAGGAGGTCATCTGGGTCTAAAAGCCTATTAACTTTGTTGATTATGTAACCTGCCTGACTAATGGAACGTTTACCGATCCTAGCTCTTATAATTAAAATCATTAGCATCAATCAGTCTTCTAAATGAAATAAAGCTATTATTAGAAAAACTTAATTCCATAAATTAGATTAACATTTGGGATTTGGTTGAATAACCTAAAGGTATACATAATTAAACTAGATCCGAATTAGAATGTTATAAGATTGATTGTAAAAGATTAAACTTAAGAGGGATTAGATTATCAAAGAATCTTCTTATTTGTGTTACATAAGATTTCTTTGAGGATCATTACAGTACTAGTAGCTCATAATAATTGAGATCCATATTAGATAGACATTAATGCAACTTTCCATAACAATGACCTACATGTTCATTAAACAACCTGAAAGTTCTAAACTGGTGGTCCAGAACACTTAGTCTGTAAGTCAATAAGATCCATGTCCGGGTTGATGTAAGCATAAAATGTGTTGGAGTCATAATGAACTTCTCTTCATCAAGAACTAAGTGGATTAAAGAACCTAACTCAAGATGAGTGGGAGCAACTTATGAAAACTTGTCCTTAGATGATGTTTATCTTGACAAGTATATGTTAACTAAGTCAAAGCATTATACATGCATATTTTGACGTGATGAATAGCGAGGATTCCTCTTACATGATAGGAATCAAAATATACCGAGATAGACCCAACAAGATATTAGTTTCATCCCATTAGTTTTACCCTAAGCGGGACCTAACATATGTAACATACAACATTGCTCTCTTTTAGAGGATAATAGGATAAATTGAGATTATTACCTTATGCTTCATTAATTAGAAGTCTTATGTTAATTTAAGTCTATGCTTGTTTATGATATTGTTCGTATTTCTTAACACTAGACTTGTCAAGATTATTGAAAAGCATCTAACGGAACATTACAATATCTTTTAAAAAACAAGTGACTATAATCTATAGAAGAAGTGAGAACTTAAAGTAAGTGACTACTATTATTCTAACTTTGTTATATTCAAAGGAAATCAAGTGTCAATTTCAGGGTATATCATAATGTCAGCAGACATAACTATCTCATGGAGGAGTCATAAGGAACCGTTAACAACAACCTAAGTTATCATGACATAATGTGTTGCTGATCACAACAGAATGGTCATTAAATGTTGTTGGTAAATTTATCAGTTGGGTCATAACTTATTAACTACATTTAAATAGTATGTTGAAGACTTACTGTGATAAAGTCAGCTGCCCTAATTTCTCGAACAGTAAGAGTTTGAGAGGAGCTGCATTAGAGTTCGATACGAAATTATTGTTGGCTTATTTTAAGAACAAGTAGACGAAATTAGAATTTTATATTGAATGCATTCATGATATGCTTACGGATCCAATAACAAGGTCTATTACCCATAAGTCTCACTAATGGCCAAATAAGAGAAAAGGGTTTTACTAATGACCTTGTACAATTGCATATCGTACTATGAATGACTAATGATTAATTTTTCCTCATTTTGATTTGTTTGTTTATTAGTATTTTAGGCTGGCATAATGACATAAAGACAATAATGTAACGAATCAACAATTAAGGGCATAACCTAAATTGACCATAATGTTAAGTTCTGAATTTGAATTGTAGTGTAATTAATGGGATCCTACGTTAAATATCGACCTAACGACTGTATTTCTGTGCTACAATTTGGGTTTAGAAGTAAAATGAGTTAATTGTTGGAAAAATGGTAGTGGAAATTGATTTTTCCCTAATTTTGGACTTAAATAAATATATTTATATATGTGTTATATAAATATTTATTTATGGGTTTATGTACTATATTGTGAGAGCATCATAACCAATCAAACCATATCCAAAATAGAGCTAAGATGAATGAGATATCGAAGCTTGAAAGTTGTAGGTTGGAACAACCAAAGATGAGAAATTGATTAAGTTTTGTCCCACATTGGTGGGATAACAAAAATTGAAGTGTTTTATAAGGAGGAGCACTCCTTGTATATTGTTTAGCTTGAGCCAAACACTAGTGGGGACCCTAAAGGGTGGCGTGGGCGATGGGCGCAATGTGGCGCTTTGATAGCGCACTTTGCACTTCGCACACTCGCGTCGCCGCGAGCCGCTTGAGAGCCGCCTTTGTATTTTTGACCTCATGCGCATAGTCTGGTACATGGTGGAAGGCTGACGTAAGCCGTAACTACAAGTGGCGCGCAGGACCAGATGGCATTCAGGTCTGCGCACGCGTGGCGGATTCCATATGATACGAGTCGTAAACCGCGGATGACATAGCGTTATGCGCGCAGGGCGGGTTCCATATGAGAGTATCGTTGTTATTTCTTTTTATTATTAAATTAATAAAATTGTGAACCCTATTTCCTACAATCTTAAAACAGATTTTTGTGTAGATTGTCGATACAATCTAAAAGCCTTCTTATTAAGGATTTTTGGGTTCACAAAAGTATAAAAATATTAATTGGAATTTTTGTTAAAATCTAATAAATATTTTTTTGGAAATATATATGTATTACAACAAATCAGTTTAATGTGATGATTGGAGTACAATCTTTAAACCAATATACCGTGTTTAGAAAACGTAGTTTGATTCAAGTTTTTGGTTTCATGGTTTTTTTTTTGTGTCGGGTTTAGATAATCCGAAGCATTAACAAATATTAACATGTATTTAGACGTTTCAAATACTAATTTTTTAATGAGCGTATTAGAAAAGACGTAATATTTATTAACCCTTGAAAAATATTTGCTAGAGGTTATTTCTAACGAGCGTGTTAGAGATTAATCTTAGTAAAACATTTTCTAATGAGCGTATTAGAAAATATTTTGGCAACCCACATAGAAAACGTTTGGTGTACGTTTTTGATCTAACAAGCGTGTTAGAGATCATTATTTGGAGAAATAATGATTGTTATCCTATGTATAGAAATACAATTTTTTTCTAACGAACGTGTTAGAAATACCTATAGTTCTAAAATAATAATTTTAAACCTTTATATTTCCTAACGAGCGAGTTGGAAAATATTATTTTGGTAAATAATAAGGTTTAAAACACTCGTATTTTCTAACGAGCGTGATAGAAAGTAATTATTTTAGTAAAATATTATTGGTTTCAAAATGTTGAAAACATTTAGATTTCCAACGGGCGTATTAGAAATTTCTTTTGTAAATAACAAGTTGTTGAAACATATATATCTAACGAGCGTGTTAGAATTGACGACATTGAAAGAATAATGTGTCATCAAACATTTCTAATGAGCATATTAGAAATAAGTATTTACAAAATCATAAGTTATTTTTAAACTTATAATTTTTTAACGAGCGTGTTAGAAATTGATGCTTTTGTAAAAACGAACAAGCTAGACGTTTAATTTTCTAACGAGCGTGTTAGAAACGGCTTATTATATTTATATATGAGTCAATAAAATATTAAACGGTCTTGTAATCGTTTATTTCTAACGGGCGTGTTAGAAATGGTTGTGTATATATATAAACCAATTAGTTGTGACACGATTTTGGTAATCGTTTATTTCTAACAAGCGTGTTAAAAACGGTTTAGTTTTATAACCAAAACACCATATAACGATTAGCATAATCGTTTGTCTTCAAACAAGTATGTTAGAAATGGTTAGTTATTGAAACCGAATATTTTTAATATTTGGTACACGTATAGTTTCAAATGAGCGAATTAGAAAAGATTTATCATGAAATCCATATACTTTAATGATTTATAATCGTTTATTTTCTAGCGAGCGGGTTAGAATCGGGTTCACTGTGATAAACTATTTAAGATAATTTGTAATCATTTTATTTGTCTAACGAGCGAGTTAGATACAATTTTAAATAACAATCTATTTTCAAGTTTATAGTCTTGATTTGTAATCAAAACATAAACATATATAGTTTAATTTTTAAAACAGATGCAAAAACGAGAAATGTTATAAAGGGATAAAGCATGTCTTTGCAATGGTTCGATACTCGTATGGCAAGTATCATGTCTTGAACCATATAATAGTCTTGAGAGACTATTTAAAGGAAAACAACCCGATGTTGTTTTGACATATTTACTTGTTCGACTACTTGTGAGTAGTTAATTATAAACAACCTTGTTGTTTTGAACAATGTATTGAGGGAGTACCTCGAAACATGCCACAAGACGTTATAATTGTGATTATTTCGTTGAAAAATAAAGTGTTGAAGAGAATAACACTTTGAGATTTGATGTTTATATATCCTTATGAATCCGTTAAAATATATTTGTAATGTATTATATATATATTTTGGATTATCGTTTATATTTTTTTTAAGGGGTATTGGATTTTAATAATCCAAAGTTTTCACCATTGGCCGATAATAATCCCTACTTCAAAAATTCCCAACAATAATCCCAACTTTCAAACATTTGGCCTGTGGTAAACCTTTTTTAACTGAGGACTAACTGGGTTAGTTTGTGCTGACTTGGCTGCTGACTGGGCACGATGATGTGGAACAGATGCTGATGTGGCACGATGACTTGGATTTTTTTTTAAATGCTCAAAAAATACTACAAATCCCAAAATCCTTCTTCATCCCAACATCATCAGCAACATCTTCATCCCTCCCCTCCATCATCAGCAACATCCATCATCATCTTCATCCCTCCCATCATCATCATCCCTCCATCAACATAACAACTACAAATAATAATAATAATAATAACAGATCCCTCCATCATCCCCCCATCGTCTGCTTCGTCTACTGTGAGTACCGATGATGTTTCGTCTGTTGAAGCTCGTGCACGTCGTCTCCGTATGGTTGCAACCTCTGTTGCTCGTTCCAAACATGCGTTGAAGCTTAAGGTAATCGTTTATTGAATTATAGTTTTGGTTGATTTGATTCGATTAACTTGAAGCTCTGTTTAATAATAATAATAATAATAATAATAATAATAATAATAATAATAATAATAATAATAATAACAGAAAACGAACAAATCTGTTTCATTGAGCTTGAGGAAGAAAACGAACAGATCTGTTTCATCGCCATTGTTGCTGCTTCATTGAGCTCGAGGAAGAAGACGAACAGAGCGCACCAGTAATCGGTAAAAGGAAGAAGATGAACACTTATTGTAATCGGTAAAAGGAAGAAGAAGAACACTTATGTGAATCCTTGTGGCTCAGATCTGTTTGTTAGGGTTTTTGTTGGTGTGATGATGAAGGTGGTTGTGAATGTTAGGGTTCTGATTGATCATGGGAATGATGATGATGATAAGAGTTGTTTTGTTGTTATAGAAACTTTGTTTTGTTGCTAAAAAAAATCCAAGTCATCGTGCCACATCAGCATCTGTTCCACATCATCGTGCCCAGTCAGCAGTCACGTCAGCACAAATTAACCCAGTTAGTCTTCAGTTAAAAAAGGTTTACCACAGGCCAAATGTTTGAAAGTTGGGATTATTGTTGGGAATTTTTGAAGTAGGGATTATTATCGGCCAATGGTGAAAACTTTGGATTATTAAAATCCAATACCCCTTTTTTTAATAATCAGGTGATTTAAAATATAATAAACGATAAATGTAAAAGGAAATTACTGATGGTATTTTTTTTTCTTTGATGATTTACCTTCAACGGATTTAATAAGGATATTTATTTAACGGGTTATGCAAGGAGTGTCTTGCAAGAACACAATGAGCGGGTTGTGATCATGACTTATGCAATAAGTCACAAACCAAACATCAAACGTACAACATGATGAGCGAATCATGACGAACGTGGCAAGTGTATTGAGATTAAATACACGAGAACGAGGTATGCCATCTAATGTTGAGAGCATCAAAATGGAAATACACACTTGTGAATTTTTCGATGACTATAACATATGAAAGAAATATATGTCAAGATTGTAAATTATTTAATAAATTTTGCTAAATTTATTGTAAGACATTACAATAGTGATGGATGTGTAGATGTTTCTACAACCATCAATGTTGTTTGACCTATGTGGAGGATGTGTATTTTGTTTGAGAGTTTCCCATTACATCGTTTTAACAAAACAACATTGGAAATGCATATATCACTTGAGGCATGTGTGAATGCTATGTCATTGAGTGCCAATCTAATTGACGTTATCTTAAGACTATAGTGATTTTATACTAATTTGATGATGAATGTGTTCATCAAAGTGACTTTGATTGAGACTTATGTTTAAGTTCTTAAGAGTCAATGGTGAAGCCTTGGTGATTAAAGGCGAATGAGTTTTGATCTTAATAGATGAAATTAACTATGGTTTTGAGACATTCCTAAAACAGAGGTTTTTGGAGTGGTAAAACAAAATTTCATTATTGTGTCAAACTAAGACGCGAATGTTTGAAAGATATAGTGCGTTATCTCTTAAGGCTGTGAAGAATCAGAATGATGCATCTTCTGTTCACATGCTAGAGTATTGGAGTCTAAAGCATTCTAGACTAATACTTGTTAATAAAACATTCAAAGTGCAAGCAATGTGGGGGGAAGATCCACTTAAGAAACACCCGTAGGAGTTGAAAATGGTATTTGAGAAGTTTTCTCAAACTTCATACAAAAGGGAGAACCTTTCATCACCCCATTGGATGTTATCCAATAACATTTAAATGTGGGGGTGGCTTGCATTTGAAAATGGAGTGAGTCAATCGAGTTGACTGGACTCAAATGCCAATAGGTAAGATTCAAAGTCTAGCTAACCTTGAATCACATCACCAAAGGCATTGAAACGTGTTTAGCCATGAATTGAGTTTCATGTCACTCTAAAGACGAAAAGGAAGGTTCAAAGGGTAATACCTACCTATCCTGCTACCATAACCAGATCTATGTTTAGATCACATATTAGAGGTCTTACGAATGGACAAAATTGCAAAAATTGACCAACGAGTCAAGAACATGTTAGAACAACTTATCTCAATGCAAGATGGATCCAACAACCTGATGGTTGATAAGAGATGAAGTTGTATGGAATAAGACTAAAGCCCATGGAAAAAGGGACATGAGGGAAACCTAACCTAGTTTACTGGAGATCCCAAGATCTAGGTTCAATAGGAAAACTTAATCATGAACCGAAGTGTGGTCACTGTGGGGGCATAGCTAAGATATATGTTTATATATAAGCTAGTATATATGGTTATATGCATATCCCCCTAAACTACAAAAGGGTGTTTAAATACGTCCTTGTCCATTCCTATAATATCCAGTGACATTGTTGAGAGGTTTAGCATAATATGTGGTTTGATGATTAGTGTAAATCATAGTACACCATAATGCTTTTAATGTTTTAAGATCACCTATGTTGGAGAGAAGTGTGGTCGCTTCGAATGAAATTGTGGGGCACAATTTTTAGAGCTCCCGCGGAACCAGGAAAGTGTTCCAGGACCATTATTGGACACGATAATGAGGGGATGGACGGGCTAGGGGGAGTCTTGTGTGAACGTATATGGTCGTTTACACAAACAGCTGTCAGTTCAAAGACATCAAGTTCATACTGACAGCTAGTAAGCTAAGTATGCTTCACAAGGGAAGGTTCAAAGGTTTACACCTACCTATACTATGCAAGACTCAACCGTCGAGGTTACATCGGAAATTTGTGTGTTTTTAATCGATCTCCATTCATGTGGGGGATTGTTGGAAAAATGGTAGTGGAAATTGATTTTCCCTAATTTTGGTCTTAAATAAATATATTTATATATGTGTTATATAAATATTTATTTATGGGTTTATGTACTATATTGTGAGAGCATCACAACGAATAAAACCATATCCAAAATAGAACTAAGATGAATGAGATATCGAAGCTTGAAAGTTGTAGGTTGAAACAACCAAATATGAGAAAATGGATTAAGTTTTGTCCCACATTGGTGGGATGACAAAACTTGAAGTGGTTTATAAGGAGGAGAACTCCTTGTATTTGTTTAGCTTCAGCCAAACACTGTAGGGACCCTAAAGGGTGGCGTGGGCGATGGGCGCAATGTGGCGCTTTGATAGCGCACATTGCACTTCGCACACTCGCGTCGCCGCGAGCCGCTTGAGAACCGCCTTTGTATTTTTGACCTCGTGCGCGTAGTCTGGTACATGGCGAAAGGTTGACGTAAACCGTAACTACAAGTGGCGCGCAGGACCAGATGGCATTCAGGTCTGCGCACGTGTGGCGGGTTCCATATGATATGAGTCGTCATCCGCGGATGACATAGCGTTATGTGCGCAGGGACTATAGTGCGCGCACGACCAGGTAGCACCTAGCGCCATGGTCAATGCGCGTCATCATGTTCTGTGCGCAGCATACGAACGTGGGCTGGCGCGTCAGTTCCTACACAGTCTCGGGTTGTTAGTAAAGGCTGTCTTAACTCGTGTCATAAATAAAACGTAAGTTTCAGTTTGACCACTTAAATCCTAAGTTAATGCTCATTTATTATCTTATATATTTGGTACTAAATAAGATTAAATAAGTCATTATGTGGGTTGATTATAAATATGAACCTTTAGGTCCATGGTTGAGACGGATGAGATACTAGAAAGTTAGAAATGTGAGAATCTCATGACTAGAGTGTCTACACAAACTCTCACTATATCTTTGTTCCAAAAACGAGAGGAGCACTCTCAAAATTTGATGACTTTCATTTTTCTACATTTCTAAACACAATTATGTTTGCTGCTAACTCAGGCTCAAGACCATCTCCAGCAGTACGAGTACTGTTCCGGTTGTTGTACCCTGGGAGATAGACCGTCTGAGTGGAGGCGCGGAATCTGTTTTAAGGGTCCCGTGTCAAACTTGATCCTCAACCAAAAACCGTCTACAACAAGTTTGTTATTCTTGCAGCGGAGTGCTACACAAGATGGTTCGGTTGAAGTCTACTAAAGTATTCGACTTGGATCAAGATTCGGTATATGTATTTGTTTTTTATTTTCATTTACATTTAGTTTTGTAATCGGTATTGTACTATGTTATTTCCTACGAATAACGAGAGTATCGTTATTATTTCTTTTTATTATTAATTTAATAAAATTGTGAACGTTATTTCCTACATTAATATCCAGAGACTTACTTAATACTCATATAAAATGATTACTCGGCTAAGTGGGAGAATGTCGGAATAAATATACATTATGTTGGTGTATTTATCTATAGCCATTATAATCATTTATCTAATATTGATCAATTACCTTTATATCCCTAATCTTAGAATAGATATTTCCTTGATGAATGAAATTACGCTTACTAAACCTCGTTAGGGTGTCCCTTGTGTGAGAAATTACTAGAGGTATTATGTTGGACAGATATAACACTATAACTCACCAATAAACCGCCGTCTCACCTCTCTCTCATACAATCTTGTTTGAGATCATTAGCTATCATTAGTATACACGCTAAAGGGAACCCGATCACACTGACAAGGATGTCGTCTTCCAATACGCTTATAATATCAGTCTCAGGTCTCACCAATCTATTAGGTACATTATTATTATTATGTTTTCCATTACATATAATCAAAACTGATCAACACCTGTGATAGTAAGGTCACTTATGTCCTTCAAACAATTTCTTTTGTTATGTCGACATGATTTATCATAAAACCTTACTTCCAATCCTAAGCCTTTTGCATGTGAAGAAAAGCGAGGAAGAACACTAGCTAATCTAGAACATGAAATCGCAGGAATAATGTTCTTGAGACGGTCCCTTTGACGTAAAGGCTTTAAAAACTTTTAATTGTGCGATATATGACGCATAAATGTGATTAAGGTTCACTTAGAGGGTGTTTGGGATTGAGTTTCAAAACAACTTATTGACTTATTGGCTTTTTCAAAAAGCCAATAAATCAATAAGCTGTTTGTGTAACTCAAAAGCACTTTCTGTTTTGGCTTTTGGCTTTTAAGGGTGGAAAAGCTGTTTTTGAGAAGTTAGAAATCCTGGCTTTTGGCTTTTGACTTTTGAAAAAAAATTACAAATCTACCACGCATACAACCAATATTCACAATAAGTTAAGCGAAACACTTATAAAAACAACAATTTATTGACTTTTTGACGTTTCTCATCCCAAAAGCTAATCCAAACACTTTTTTTAAAACACTTTTTCAAAAAGTCATAAGCCAATAAGGACTTTTGATCAAAAGCACTTTTGCATTTCCAAACTTATACTGGATTAGAGAAACGTCGCCTCTAAATGACGCATAATTGTGATTAAGGTTCACTTATATTTTCTTCACCACACATGGCCTTTCAGTTATATATTTCGAAGTCCAAGATGGATAAAAAGTGGGGTGTAAAGTATACAGGGTATGACTAAAGGTTGTTAACACATTACTATGGCCTGTGGACGCTACACGTAAACGATCCACTAGACAGAAAACCATATAAAATACTGTCAAGCAAAATCATGTATATATATATATTAAATTAAACTATCATTATAATATTTTTTTAAGAGCAGCAATGGTCGAACTATTTAAATATCATTATATGTTAAAAACAACAAAAAATAAATGGCCCAAAATCGTTGACAATGACGCCAGAACAATATGTTTGCCACACTCATCAACCTAACACATTAATTTCCTTGATTTCACCCCAATAGTTATAAAGAATTAGAGAACATCTTTTTCAAACTTATTTAAACAACACGAAATTACACTACTAGAAAATAGGCCTAATGCAACATTTTAGAAGCAACATTTTTCAAAGAAGTTGCATTTGAATCTAATGCAACTTCGATGAACATAAAGGTTGCATTAAAAGATCTAATGCAACTTTTTTCATAAAAAGTTGCAAACTAGTACTAAATTTGCAACTTTTTTATTGAAAGGTTGCAAATATTACTAAATGTTGCAACCTTTTTTCTAAAAGGTTGCATTATGAAAAGCTAAATGCAAATTTTATTTTAAAAAGTTAGATGAAAATGAATTACATGATCCTTTCGTCTTTGCGCTATCATTCAATTGGTATCAGCTCTTCTCCATTAATATTTATATAGCTCGTATTGTCGATAACCTTTTAACAGGAGCTTTGAATTTTTATTTAATTACAACCTTTTAACAGGTACTTCGAAATTGGCATGGCTATCTTTTAACAACCCGATTGTTAAAACGGCCAATGAACGTTAAAACAACAGTCTTTGAATGTTATTGTGTATATGTGCGTACTTGCATCAAAATCTAAAAATACAACAACCTTTCGATCATGGGGTGTTTTTCCCTAGCGTTAAATCATTTTTGTGCGGGGTTTAACGCCTCATTGCGTTGGGACTTTAAAGTTCGGTCAATTCAAAATAAATATGTTGAGTTTCAAAAGTCAACAGTCAAGCATCAAAAAAAAGTTTTATATAATTAAAAACAAGTGATATGATCAAGAAGCTAGGGGTGCAAATGAGTCGAGCTAGTCGCGAGCAACTCGAGCTCGGCTCGTCAAAAAGCTCGAACAAGCCGAGCTTAAATGAGCTCGAGCTCGAGCCCGAGCCTAAAAACAAAGCTCGTTTAGTAAAAAGCTCGAGCCCGAGCTTTACTTATCGAGCTCAAGCCGGCTCGTGAGCCTAAACGGGTGTATATCTTTTTGTTAATTAATATATTAAATATATATTTAAATAAGTGACCATTATTGATTTTAACCTTTCATTTACACACAAAAAAGGCGGTATCGTAATTAAATTGAATCGCGGGCTATTTTTGGTTGAAAAATTTTAAGTTCCCTCTTTAAGCGTTCCTAAATAAAACATGGCTAGCGGGCAATTTTGGCTGAAAAGTTTAAGTTTCCCCCTTCAATCATTCCTAAATAAAACATGCCCTAATTTACTCTGAAAGAAACTAGAAGGCTTCAATCTCCCAATTGAAGAGGACAACTGGAAGGGTTACATCACAGCTTCAACCCACCTTCAAATCTTCATTCCTGGTCAGTATTGTAGCTTCAACTTTGGGTTCTATCATAAGAAATCGTAATGTATGCTCTGTCAGTAGTTTTCATTGGGTTTTTTAGGTTTTTGTTTGAAAACCATCAGATTTAATTGATTATTATTAATAACTAAATATATTATAAAAGCATGATGTTTTCAGCGACGGTGGTATCTTTTGTTAATTTATTTATCGGTGGGCTGCCTTAAGAATATAGGTACACTATAAATCATGAACAGACAATAGGATCCTGGTGGTATCTTTTGTTAATTTATTTTTTGTTAATTTATTTATCTAGATGGACGATGGTGATATCTTTTGTTTATTTTTTTCAGATGGTGGTATTTTTGTTAATTTATTTATCTTTTCTGGTGGATCTTCTCGCACTGTATGTAATTCCCTTTTATACAATACGTATACTAAATTATAAAGTTCTTTGTTGTTTTATACTTAGAAGTAGTTATTAACGACTCCTAGTATAATATTTACCTGGAAAACTTATTATAATAACTGATATTTCATTTTCATACTCTTCATTACATATGAGAGTTTGGAATATAATTAGGGGCTGTTTGGTTGATTAAGTGCTGAATCATTAAGAGGTCTGTATGGTTAAGTGCTGAATCATTAAGTTGGACCTCTTAATGGTTAGTTTTCTTGTCCCACATTGGTATGAGAGTTTCATTAAGGTTCAGCCTAGTTCAGTGCTTAATGATTCAGCCTTAACTATTCCATTCAGAGGCTGAAACAAACGCGCTGAATGCTGAATCATTTAGCACTGAATGGTTAAGAGCCTCATTAAGAGGCTACCAAACAGCCCCTTAGAAAAATAAAGATGTAATGGTAATACTATATTTTTTATTTTAAGATATAGATAAATGTTTGACAATAGTTTCAAATTGATACATACACAAGTATTTATCTTTTGTGGTGGATGATGAATTTGAATATATGATTGTTGGGTGATCCACTCATAAAAGCCCAAATGATAAATTCATTTTAACAAATAATAGGATCCAGCTAAAGCGTAAAGAAACAAATGAAAATTTGAAAGCCATAGTGTGTATCTATTTTGTGTCATTTTATGTCATGAACAAGACTGTTTTTTTCTGTGGCCATGGTGCGTCACATCCTGTCAAAGTGTTGGATCTTTTTGTTTCGAGTCTACTTTTGTTAGTGGTTCAAGACATGGGTGGGGGGGGGGGGGGGTCTTATCGTCCGGGTCAGTTGTATTTGATCTGGTTATGTTGTGCAGCAGTTTGAGGGTGATGGATGGTGCAGCTAGTATATTTACTGCTATAATATTTATTTATTATTTTTGCTGATACAAAATTTTGAATAATCTAGTATATTTGAGATAAAATTATTATATATTAAAACTCAACATACCTTTGCGCCAGTCTCTTTTTAGAACTTTATGTTTTACCACGGTACTTTTTTTGTTCATCTTTTTAATCCTTTCTTCCATCCAGGTTCCAGCACATAAATAGAGAGGCCCGGTAGTGGTTGTATCGTGAAGTTAGACGCCGGCATCGACTCTACAATTACGGTTTACGTGATTGCGGGTCTGTCATTTTCCTCTTTGTCTTTGATGTTATTATTTTAGAGTTTCTGGTTTCGATTTGAAAAAACTAATATTCATTTTGGGAAATTCTTGATTGTATATTGTGTGTGTGTCATGATTTAACTGCTTTTACCGATGATGCGCCGGAATTTTTGACTGTTGAGGGCCATTTTTTGTGATAAAAGAGCTTAGTTTTTTGTTTGTTTGTTATGCACTTATGTGTTCTAAGTGAATTGAAAGTTTCTATATTTTTACATGCTTTTGATTGTGAAATGTTGTCCTATGCATTGGTTTGGTATATGAAGATGCTGGATTTTTTATGTTTTTATGTAATTTGATTTTATGTTCATTGTTGGATAAAATATAGCAATAGAGGGGGCGTGTTTGTTTACTATTTGAGGATCTTTGACTTTGTTTTTTGATATACTTAGATTTTATGTTCAATGCTGGTTAGGACAAAACTTATAAGAACAACAATGTAGGCGCAAAATTCTGCACTGTTATTGGTTGCGGGTTGTTAGTACTAGCTTGGTATGTTCATGCTAATTGCAAGTTGTTAACTACTCCACTTACCATTGTAAATTATATGTCAATTGGAATTTGTAAATCGATTAGCAAAATAGACAGTGATAAGGACATTTGTCAATTGGAATTTCAATATTTTTTTATTGTTGTGTAAATTTTATAAATTATTAAAATTATTATTTGAAATTAGGTGGCCTACATTGACCCAATATGAGACCTGATTACCAATTAGTGATTATCATCTTTTCATATTTTTAACACCATGTTCTTTTCATATTTTTTTTATTTTGTATTTGTGAACAGAGAAGTCACTAAACAATATGCAAGTTTTATAATTGTTCTATTTAATCACACAATTTAAGGACAATAAAACAAGGTGGAAGAACCGACCTGACAGCATTCCAGAAGATGATTTCGCAAAATTGTTGCGACTATGGAGTAATAAAGATGTGGTGGTATTTTCTTCAACAATTTCTCCAATAGTATTTGCTATTTAGAGTTGTATATTAGTTGATGTGTATATATTAATGTTTTTACAGAAACGCTGTTTGTGAGCTAGGGAATCACGCATGTCTCAAAAAAATATTCACACAACCGGTCTAAAAAGTTTTGCTAGGATTTGTGAGGAGATGGTAATATGTTTCTAGTTTGCCCATGATTTGTATTATTTTTGTTGTGCAATACGCTAATGTTTTTGTTTCCTTATATTTATCTTATTATGAATACAGAAAGATGCCGACCCAAACCAACAATCACCTACTTTAACACAATTGTTTGAACGTACACGTAAAAGGACGGAAGGGTGCGTATATGTTGATACATATGATGACACGCAAACGAAAATTGTAAGTTCGTTCTAGTTTTATCTTTATGTAAATATCCATGTTTTATGTTCACCTTATGTAAATATTCATCTATCATGTTTGCTTATTACATATAGGATTAATTTAATTTTGATGAAACCTTTAGTGACACGTGAAAATAGACATCCGTTTTTTTAATATTTATCCATAGCATGATTTTAATTATAAAATTGTTTCTAAAGTATTTTCTTAAATTTTTTTGACAACATTTAAGGAACAAATGAAGAACTACAAGCCAAAGGAGGATGACAACGCTACAGTTGATCCTTATTTAGTTGTAATGAGCAAAGAAAACTATGGGTATCGTCGAATTTATGGTAGAGGTGTTACAAATACATTGATAAAAAAAAGTGGATGGAGCTTGCATGTTATACATGGTTCCAGAGGGGATGATAGAATCTTTTAAAGAAAACGTTGAAGTTGAGAAAAACCAGTTGCTAGAATTGCGCAAAGAGATCGAAGAGGATCATCAAAGGAAAAAAGCCGAGCTTGAAGTGGACCATGAAAGAAAAAAAGCTGAACTTGAAGTTATTTGAAAAGATATTATTGACAACCAACGAAAAAACTTTGAAGCTATGATGCAGGAGGTTATGAAACAACTACAAGTTGAAGATCAAGATGACTAGATGGCCGGTTTATATTTCTCTTCAGTATTGTAATTGACACTTTATTGTTATTTAAGTTTGGACAAGTAATTTTAAGTAAATCATTTGATTATGATGATATTTGTGTTCTTATTGTTTTTGCATAATTGTGATTTAATGCGTATTTTTATTATTTGTAATTGGATTTATGTTACAAAGTTGCATTTGGGTATAAAAGTGTTGCATTTGTTGTAATTAAAATTCATAAAAGAAGTTGCATTTATTAAAAAAAAGGTTGCACTTTTTCTATAATAAAAATAGTAAAGGTTGCAATAAGACTAGAAAAATGTTGCATATTTGTAATTAAAATATAATAAAGGTTGCATTTAAGTATAATAAAGGTTGCATTTAAGTGTAGAAAAGGTTACACTTTTGTAACCAAAGTTGCATTTGAGTATTATAAAAGTTACATTTGAATATTATAAAAGTTGCATTAGAATGTAAAAAAGTTGCATACTAAAAAAGTTGCATTAGAGTAGAAAATGTAACACTTAAAAAAGTGGTTGCATTAAGCCTATAAAGGGTTGCATTAGGTCTAAGGTAACTGCTTCTGATGCAGCTCCCAATAAAAGGTTGCATTAGACATATTGTAACCTTTTCAAGGCCTAATGCAACATTTTAGTGGTGCCGCAATAGCTTTATTTTCTAGTAGTGTTAACTTTTTAGGCAATCAATGGTTCAATTCTAGCTGATGGCTTGATTATATTACATGGTTTGGTAAAATTTTGTATTTAATATTAGTAATCTACATTATATAGACACATCACTACGTAACTTCCATATTTTAATATATCAGAATGAATCCATATCCAAGTAGTTGGTAATACATAATTATATAATATAGGATGATACGATTGGATGGAACACTCTTCTCGAATTTTCCTTGTGTTAGAGCCGGAATTTGACCGGTATCAATTCATTTCATTATAGTCACCGGCACTAGGTATAACAATTGGTTGGAAACTAATTAAATGAATACTGATACCCGTTCGATTAGGGTTATTCTAAATACACCATACCTATTTTTCATTTGCACCCACTCTATAGTATTAAATAGGTTTGAATATAACAAACCAATAAGAATTCACCTCCATTTAATCAAGTTTGACTAGATTATGTAGGAATTTTAAAGCTTAGTTATTCAAGCTACAAACAAACAGAGAAGATTTTTGCAACATTACGTTTTAAAAATTAATAAAAAAAAATGTCTTAAATGTTCACTTTGCAAAATTATTTTATAAACCAATATAACACAAAGAAAATGCAAAAAAAAAAAAAAAACTTTTTAAAACTTGATATGATTGTATTGCTTTTGAATAAAAATATAAGTATCTTTTGAGTTTGATTATATTAAGTACGTTTCTGTTCAAAGTTGAACACCTTAAGTTCCAGAAAAAAAAAAACTTTCTATAAACTATATGTTAAATAAAAACACTTTCTGAAAAATATTTGTTAAGTAAAAAACTCATTTATTTGGTGAAGAAAAAAAAATACAAAAAGGTAATAAAATGACAAAATAGCTAGATTATATTAACAATAAAATTTACATAATAAAATGAAATTTAACTGCATTTAGTTTTGTAGTTTTATGGAAACTAAGAGATGTTTCAAACGTTTAACTAATAATAAATAAATTTTTATTAAAGTTTTCAATTTTCAATTTACATGGAGTATGGTGTATGAAGAAACACGAATCCTAGATTATCGGATTGACGCTGATCTCAGTAGTGGTTCTACAGGGTTTTAGAAAGGAGAAAGATACACGTGACGTCCGTTGAGTGGACGCTGATGGTCGGCGGACACGTGGCGCCCGCCTGTTGGCTACTGTTGGCGGTGGGTAATCATCCCCCTGTCTAGTACCTGAGACAAGTAGGAGTTGAGAAAGTCTTCTTGTCAGAAAGATATCTTGGCTGAGGAGCTGCCACGTCATCGCCTTTGTGAGTGTCAGGTTGGGCGTGGCCTTTGATTGGCCGAGAACTCTGACGGGTAGCCTGTTGTGTCAGGAACAGTCGTCCAGGGCAGCACTGTACCCAAGTGTGTATCTCGAAGCTGCCCTGAAAGGAATCTTTTCAGCAAGTGTGCTTGCTTATCTTGGTGGGGAAGCTTCGTCCTGCGTCGACGTAAAACGGGCGAGCAGACATGCGTCCGTCTCGTCATGGGTGCAAGGTGTCCGCTGACGTAAAACGGGCGGGCATGCATGCGTCCGTCTCGTCATGGACGCAATGTGTCCGCTGACGTAAAACGGGCGGGTTGTCATGCGTCCGTTAGGTCATGGCGTAGGGGTTGATTTTGTGATATGGTGGTACTAACGTGTGATTTTTACTAGCGTTTAATACCATATCCCTTCAGTGTAATAAAGTTAAAGTTTTGTCCACTTATTAGGAAAAATTAATTTATTAGAAAAAAATTAAAAAACTATAAAATTTAAAAAACATACATTACAAAATGTTAATTTATTAAAAAAAATAAAAAATAATAAATGAATAAGGGTATGAATAATAGTTAAAGAATAAATAAAAGATTTTTGATAATTAATGTTTTGTACTTATTGAGATAGTTATAGAGTAGTTTAGGTAATTAATGTTTTGTATTTATTGAGAGATAGTTATAGAGTATGGTGTAGTAGAATGGGTGTAAATAGCAACACCCGTTCAATTAATATTGACATTGATAGCGAAGCTATTCGGTCGGAATCGCTCACTTGATTACGGAACCTATAGGAAGGACAATAAAACCATAAAACAAATAATGATATCGATACTGATGTTGTTCTAATGGTATTTGTTTTGTTCCATATAGGTAAATAACAAACGATTAATAATTATTTTTACCCGTTTGCTTTTTGAGTACATGTTTTATTGAAATGTAGATAAATATACACACGTTCAATTATATAATCACTGACATAGCGCAATAGCCTCTTTTTTTTTTTTTTTTTTTTTTTTTTTTTTTTTTTTTTTATCACCATGATGACTTGTTATTACCTAATGTAATTTTCGCTAACCTAAAACAAATCACTTACATATGACATGGTTAATTTACAAAATCTTTGATTATTAATTATTATTTATTAATTATTTATTGTTATACATTGCAGGTGGTGCTGTTGAGGTCTAGATGCGGTATGTTGCTGAGGGGAGGGGGAGCTGAGAGGGATGTCGAGATGGCCGAGCCGCGACCTGAGGAGGTGCAGGTTCTGCCGCGCGTTTATCACTCCCTCAGATTGCCTCCTTATGTTAGGGAGGATGTACGTGCGGCTGCCGCAGAGGCTGCGGAGATTCTTCAGTGGCGTCAGGAGATGGACACCTGGCGTGAGCAGCAGGACACCGAGATGCGTCAGTGGCGTGAGCGGCAAGGGGAGGCGATGCACTGGATGATTGCTAGGCAGCAGGATATCTTTCGCCAACTGGGCATGCAGCCTCGTGTCGCACCGATTATAGGGTCCACCACGCAGCAGACCCAGACGTCCACGCATGAGGCCGGTACGTCCTCGCAGCAGGCCGGGACGTCCTCGCAGCAACCGCCGACTGCTGATTCGCAGTTCTTTTAGTGTTATCTTTTGTGTTCGTATTTTGTAAACGTTTTAAACAATTTCTAATTTGTATTTACTTATTTGAACTCTAATTATGTTAGTTAATGTTTATTTTTATCTGTTTGTTTATATAAACGCTTGTCTTATCGTTTACACACTTATCGAGACGACAATTATAAAAACAACACGTTTTCTAATTATAAAAACAACAATCAATAAACAATTAAAATGTGTTAAAAAAAAGATTGTCTACGGGCCGTGGAGGGCTCTACGACCCGTAGATGCCATTTAATATTTGTATGTGTTATATTTATTTTTTTCCAATATAGAAATTAGCGAGCTGGTATCCCAGATGGTCCTAATATTTGCAATAAGACGTGTATGTGTGTGTTCGAGTGAAAATATGCCCAAGATCGAACCTCGTCCCAAACGTTTTTGTTTTTTTTTGGTCTACGGCCCGTAGAGATCTATACGAACCGTAGGAAAAAAATTATTCGTCCATCCCATTCAAATTGATCCCTAAATTAAGCAGACGTTACCTAAGGCTCGTAGAGGCCTCTATGGGCCGTAGAGAGGATCCCAATCATTGGTAGTCAGTACTGAATCTCGTACCTCGTTTTCATGTATATCTACGGGTCGTAGAGACCTCTACAACCCGTAGATTTGTCAAAAATGTTACCCACAGCCTGTAGAGGCCTCTACGAGCTGTATAGGGTTGTGTGGATAATTTTCAACCTTGTGTGAATATCCGAAGCCTATTTAAACCCCTTGTAAATTTATGTTTAGTAAGTACATATGATTCCATTTAGCGAGGATAAATTGGAATTGTACAAAAAAATTTATACATTGGAAAGCAATAAAAATACGAAAAAAATAAAAACACTTTCCATATCATGAATAAAACACATTAATAACAAAAATATAATAATATAATAACAGCATTTCACATGCATGCATGCTTTTTTTTTATTGTTTTATTACATTTATGACAATGAAAATAACTTTGGTGTACACTCATACGCATGATCAAACGATGATGAACCATGATTGCTTTGGCTTTATATTACATTTTGAAAAAAGAAAGCCTAGTTGGTTTTGGTGCAAACTTTCCTGACTTCACCCTGAGAACTTGTAAGAACCCCAATCCGAGCCATTTTAACCATAGACACCCCAAAATCATCAAAGAAGGTCGAACCATGGCTAGTGGCTTGAACCATGTAAGCTCTAGTCTCAGGATCATTAAGCAAAGCTGCATCTGATTCAAGAAGCCCCCTCCTCTTATTCACTAGTCTGAAGTAAGAGTCATCAAATGTTTTGAAGCTCCCTGGATCTAACTCAGCTATTGTGGTTTGGTCTCTTGGCTTGCACTTCAACTTTAATCTTGCAATGTAGTTCTGGTCCATTGAGGGGTCGGTATCGCCTTTGCCAGTGAAGTTGTAGAGGCGATTTTCAAACGATGTGCAATGAGAAACACCTAGGGTATGTCCTCCTGTAAAACGATCAAGAATACGCATGTATTACATCAATACTTCAATACTGTCTATGCAGAATATAATATATGTATTACAATTTGCAAGTCCTCGCCCAATAAATTTGACATTTGTAATTTTTTTATATTATGGAACCACTTATATTATATTATAAATAATGCTACAATCGTATACAAATAGATTTGGCGTTCTATAGGTTTTGAACTAGGTTAATTACTAATACTCTACTTCATTTTTTTTAGTATAATTACCTTAAATTATACTATAGAGTAATAATTACTCTAGTTATTTGAAATTGTAGTAGGTTTTTTTTATTTATACATGATCCTACCCTAATAAATAATATACATCTTTAACCATTAATTGATTAAAATATAGTTCATTTATAAATTTTGTTTTATTTTCTTTAAAAATTGTTCTTCCTTCATATTTATAAAAATGTTAAATGTTTTTTTTTTCCTCAACACTCTAGCATAAATTTTATTGAAAACGGGCCCGGTTATATTCAAAATAAATTATTTTTAGATATCGTAAATGATTTTTACACGCCCTTTGATTACAGTACCTGTGCACATGTTTATTTTTGTGGTTTTAGTTTCCATATATTTTTGACATGTTATTGTTTTATCTTTTGGTAATATGGTGTATCTTTTGTGGTAAATATTTTTGTCTAATTTGTAATTAAATTAAATGCGTTCCATCCCATTACGCTAGGAAAATAACTAGTTAAGTACATAGTAATGAACGTACCAGATAGAACAACCAGGTCTTTTGTGCTTAGTCCCCTAAGGGCAAATGATTGCTTCAGCATAGTGATGTTAGCAAAAAATGGTGGCAATCCTGTTACAGGATTTATGGGATCATTGAACAGAGACACCATTCCATCTCGTCGACCAGTTTCAACCTCCCAATATGGCCCCTTGGTCTATTAACAAAGGAATATGATCAAGATAAGACTTTCAACTAATCACAAAGAAACTTGACTAAAAGAGAGCCGGAGCACAAAAATAAACTTGTTTCATAAACACTTTAAGCTCCACTTATCAAGCTCAAATATATATTCACATAATTAAGTTGAAAACAACTGAATAAGATTTTTAATATTAAATTTAGTTATATTTCTAAATATTTATGTACGTGTATATAAAATAGTTAACAAATAACAAGCGAGCTAACTTAAGTTTGAAAAACTATATATAATATAACGTAAGGTTAAGCTTTAAAAATAAAACTCCAAACGAGCCGATTGAGTGCGCTTCTCATTTAGACCCTACACATGAAACTAACATCAGCAATATATTTGAAAGAAGAATAAATCTACCGCCACAGTAACGTCTCTAGCAACAAGGGCTAAAATGTCTGCACATGAAACTACACCGGGGCAGGCGTGTTCTAACGCCAACTTCACCTTATCAATGATATTAAACCCTCTCAGGTGGAGATTTGGGGGTGAAAATTTCTCGGATTGGTTTGTTGGAGAATCTAGTAAAACAGATCCGTCACAGCCCTACAATTCGAAGGATCATATAATAATAAATTACATTAATATTTGAAGAACAAAACTGAAATCATATGATAAAATAACAAGTTACAAACCCTAATGAAACAGTCGTGGAAATGCATTCTCAACAATGGACCTGAAAGAGACGGTGCCACAGCCATAACTTCCTTCATGACATTTGATACAATATATTCTGCATGTGGGCATGATTTCTCATAGAACCCTACTTTTAAGCCATGGCCTTGTGCTTGTGGTTGTACAGAGAAGAGTGCTAGAACCATCATTTGAAGCACAAAAACTCCAAATGAGCTCTTGTAAGAGGCCATTTTGAAGGTGATCAGTATTTCAAATGTTAAATTTATGTGTTGGATATTTGAATTGCTAATGTGATCAAGGTTTAATTTATAGTAGATTAGATAGACCCTTAACTTTGAATATGTGTCATAGTTGTTGTCAACCCTTGTATTTTAATGAACAAGGCCAATATAATTTGCACATGTTGGACATTTTAGAAACACAAATGGCTTAATTAGAATACAATTAAATAGATTGAGAGGCAAAAAAAAAATATCATTTATATGTAAGCTTGAAGAACGACCAAGCTCGTCCTACTATTATAATGAAGAGGCCAGCCAATCTTACAATTATAGAAATATATAATAAATGAGTAAGTAATATATGTTTAAAATCTGTCAGTATCGAATCTGTTGGAATGTCAGCCAGAAAGGATATATCGAAAGAACTAAAAGCGTTGACATTGAACAAAGAAAATATAAACTATTAGATTAGACACACAACAAAATATATAAAAAATGTGGGTAAATTTAGGATTACCCTATTAGAATGTCATTTATATCCCTAAACAAATTATAATTAGTCTAATTTTTAGGGTTAAAAAGCAACTTCCCGTTTGCTCATTAACATTTTTTAATTGAAGACTTCAAAAGTTTTATAATTAATATTAAGGAAAATTACCAAAATAGGCTTTTGACTGTTTGAATTACGAGAATAGCCTCCGGCACTACTAGAAAAAACACATGGTATTTATGACACACAAAAGAAAGTCATTAAATGCATGGTCATAAAATTAATATAACATCCACACGCGTGTCATCTTTTAATGACATGCATTAATGACACTCCGTCTTGACACATGTTTATGACACGCCTAGTTGACACAAATTTACGACACGCTATGTGTGTCATCTTTTTTTACCAAAAAAATTCCATAAATTACTAATTTACCCTAGATTCATATATACACACACATCAATAAATCTATTTCAAAATAAAATACATATATTAATAAGATGAAATATGATTTAAAAAAAAAATATTGTGTCAAAACATTCGTCTAGACTTAAAATACTAATACAATTTTACTTGAAAATAAAAGTTGTCCTGTAACTTCACCATTCTTCACGAATGCTATCGATATCCGCATCTTTGTAAACATAGTTCACTTGTCTCACTTGAAGCTCTTCAAATGGTGTGCACTCTACTTGGCTGCAAACCTAGACCTAACCTCAGTAGTGCGCACTCTACTCGTTGTGTCATCGACCAAAAACCTGTCAAATTAACATAATACCCTATTAGGCATGAGCACACAATTCTTTTTAAGAGCCAAAAGTCCAAAACCAACTACATTAAATAAAGAACAAAAATCCGAAGAATCTAAGAGAGCATTGCCAAAGATACAGAATAAAAACAACAAAACATAATACAACACAAAAATTGAGTGAACTAGGTATATTAATACATGCACATTGTGCGACTTCCATATGGCGTGTTAACGACATATTTCATTAAACTATTTATTTCCACAAACTTACAAAGTTTAAATTTTTAGTTAGTAACCGGTGTCGCAATCCGACTATATATGTTTTCTTAGAATAAAATACAGTCCAGTTTTCTATGATTACACACTGTGAGTAGCGACCACACCAAGGGAATATATTCCACTTCAAATTCAATACAACGTAACTAGGACAGAATGAGTAGTGGCATATCAAAAGCCTAATACAGTAACTAAAACATTGCTCATCTAACTAATTAACTACATTAGGTTTTTTATGTTATGCAAAAAGCAATAGTATTTTAGCAATGTCATTTCAAGATTCTAGAAAGGTTGACACATATCATGATACCTGCAACGTTATTTACATAATGCAACCCAACATTCCTAGTAGTAATCTCTAAAAGTTACATTGAGTAAAAGACAAATCATTGAACCAATCAAATTTCAAGAGAACATGTAGGGCGATTGATGTAATGTCACCTCATACTCTAGACTTTGGCTTCCTAATGTTTTCCACATATCAACAAACTGCATGGGGCTTTTTAAATAACATGAATAATTCAAAAGAGAAACAACATAGTGAAATTGAGTTGATTTAACTTGATGAGCTTATGCACAAATGCAAGAATAGAGAAAAAAACATGCGAATAACATGGCGAAACTTATGTTTGGATCTAACCCTACCATTTATTGATGACAACATAAATGATGGATTCCGTAGCAGAACCTTAACCCAAATCATAGTTATTGTTCACCTTCACAGTCATCAGCAAAAGATAAAAACCCATTATGAAAGCAATCTGTAAACAAAGATTACATAAAAATTTTAAACCAAATGGCAACGTCACTCATCGCTGTTGCTTCACTGTAACACCCCAACCGATGGCGGAAACATCGGGATGCCACGTATTGATGATTGTTCAGTAGCTCATGGTAAATATTAAATTTCATTATATGATTTAAATAAATTACATATAATTGTTCTACAAGAATTCGTACATCAAATTGAATAAAACTATGCACACATCTTCAAGCATTAATTCAAATCTTCAAGCATGTAGAACCTGAAACTTGTTAAGTTGAAAATATTTTGGGTCAACAAAAGTTGGTGAGAATTACATAGGTTTTGATAATCGAATAAAAATTGTTGTGCAATTCATGTGTCATGGCAAATCTAGTCCATATGTGAAAACATACTAGAAGTAAATCGAGTGCATAATCAACCCTTGTGACTGTTGTATTGTGGTACATCCCATACGCTCATGGTTCACTCGTTTATATTGCAGTAACAAACACCCACGCTACCTTGGTAGGAGGCACGTATCCGGGTGGGATTGTCAGACCAATAGATCTATCAATGTATACCGTCGGCTGATCAATGTTAATGATTATGCTAGAATTGTGCTTACCCTAGTCATGTTCAAGACATAATGCAACATAGAAAAACACATAGACACATTGATGATTGAATTGCATAAATGATGTTGTAACATGTTTCACCCCAAAAATGGTGATAAATAGAAAATGGGCTATGTAAAACTCACCTTAGCAAAAGTGTTATGTCTCGTGAAAATAGAATATGTGTTGCCCAACGATGCCAAGTATTACCCTATAATTAAGGTAATAAATATGTCTAAGTCTTTCTAGTCTACAAATATTTTCTAGGGTTTCGAATTTGGGGATAGATATTCGTTTGATTAATAATTAAACGTTTAATAAATACGAGAAATTTGATGAATAAATAAGCAAAAGTCTTTTTGTAAATTTCAAATTTAAGATGGTCACAATATAAAGTTTTAAGTGTGAAAATAATTTTTATAAAATTATTTTCTTGAAAATAGAATATTTAATCTATTTATTTCAAATTGTCAAAATATAACTTTAATATTTAAAAAAAATATTAAAATTAAGGAATTTTTAAATTGAAAATTGTATCTCTGTTCCAAATGAATAGAAATAATTTATATAAAATTTTGGTGCAAAAATATTGAAAAATGAATTTATTATGATTTATTTATGATTAAAACTAACAAAAATTGATTAAAAATATTAAATAAACGATTTTTCTGAAATAAAAATTATTTCAGAAATGTTTATTAATTTATAAACTTAGAATACTTTTTGTGGAATTTTACAAAGTCGTTTTGATATTTTTATAGAATTTTACAATTATAAATGAATAAACTTGTAATATTTATAATATATATTAAATAAATGATTTTTGAAAATAAAAAAAATTGGATAATAAACATTACCATTTGAATTGCATAAAATAAATTTTATAGGATTTATAAAGTTGTTTTGGTATTTAAAATGTATAATAAAAGTTTAGAATAAAAGAATATATGTTTAACTTTATCAAAAAATAATGTGGTGGTTATGAGGTTCGAACTCGGGTCTATGACCGGGTTGGAATCTAATCACAAGTGTGGCCACCACCAAGCCACACCCTGAGAACGAGTTTATAGCGTACAGAAAATATTTTATACTTTAAAAGATTTGAACTTTAAACCCTAAATAATACACCCAATCAATTGAACCTGTTACAGATCTTGTTGATTCAATTAACGAGAGGGCTTTTGTTCTACAGATCATTTCGAGCAGGAACGTGTAAAGACTTACTGTTTTGGTGGCCGAATCGAAGGGATTTAGATGTTTGGCCGGAGCCCGGATTCCGGCGAGCTTGGAAGGCACGAGTAGAATGATTTTTCAACGAAAAAGAGAGTGGGGTTTGGTTTGGTGTGAGGTTTCCGAGCTGGAGAGTGCCCTATTTATACCCAACTTGAACGCGTTTAAGGCTTTTGGTATTTTTGGTGTCGCCGGATTTTACGGAAATCACCATTAAACACTGTTTGACGAATTAAAAATGTGTTGAAAGATGTTGGTCAAAGGCAGGGAACACGCGGGGTCCTTTATTGTGATTGGCGGGCGTTTTTGGAAACCGCCGGAAACTCCTCTGGTCCGGTCGTGGTTTGCAGGCGAGCAAGGATGGGGAAGACAGAGTTCTTGGGCCGGGTTATATCTTTGGGCCGGGTTTTGTGGGCTGTGATCCTGGGCTCCGAAGTTTCTAAGAGTGAAGGGAGGTTTGGACTTGGGTCTGATTTGGTTTCATGTTGTTGTGTTGTTTTTTTTTTTTTTTATAAAAACTGAAGTATCATTATTATTATCATAAACATTTATATATATATATATATATATATATATAAATTGTGAGTTAGGATAATGGAGACTTAGGTACATTTGTACAAAATGTAACAAAAACAAGGGCGTTTATATTAAAATTTGGGGAAAAAATTTCGCGATGTTACAGTCTCCCCTACTTTTGGAAACTTCGTCCCGAAGTTTATTGAAAACACAGAGTTTAAGGTGGTTGGGTAGAATTTGAGATTTGAAAGTTTTTTTGGGTTGTAGCATGGCATGAATAGAATAATTTGTCTCAGTTATTGTGGATGATAGGTGTGTTTATGTGTGAGTTGGTTGACTAATGAACTACCAGATAACTAGAGTTTATAATTGGTTAATTACCGAACGCCTTGATAGAATTTCACACTACCTTAACGTACCTGTAAATTCATGATTACTTTCCGGACCGCAATCACCAATTTACCTTACATTAGGGTTTTGCGTCCTCCTATGACTCTATCGATTGTTGAGCAGGTTCGATAGTCTCCACCAGTCGTTGAGCAGGTGGTAGGGCCTCTCCCGACTGTTGGAAAGACATGATTACCTCTACCAATCATTGAGTAGGTTGTTTGGTAGTCAACTAATTGTTGTACAAGTAAGCAAGTATGATTTTAGATATAGCAATTAGTTCACATTCAAAAAAGCATGCACTCAGATGTTATGATAATACTCGAATTTATTATTTGAATCAAAAAGTGTCAATACATAGAATTAAAAGTAGACATCATTCAAATGGTGGGGTTTGCTATTAAGTAGCTGGAAGGTCTCTAGCGGGGTTATTTGGAGCATCAAGAGCGTTTGTAGCAGGGATTCGACAAGCATTCGCAAGATGCCCATACCTTTGACAATTGGAGCACTGTCGGCAGGGAACTTGGGTTGGGTGGTGATACTGGCAGGTATCACACTTAGGTTTGTTCCCGTTGTATCATTTCTTGTTGGGTGGGACAGTGGTGTCTATTGCAAAATTCCTGACCTTGCACTTTCCGTTGGTTGAGGCCTCAGTTTTGATATCAACGGCATGTTGGGGAGTATCCTTTTTCTTTTCCCCTTTACGAGTCAGGGTTCCTGCCTTCACATGGTTATCTGTTAGGGTGGCAGCCAAACGCTTTACTTCCTCCAAAGTAGCAGGGTTCCTTCCCCACATCGTGTCTTGAATCTACATCGGTAAGCCACCATTGTATTTTTCGATTGCAATTGGCAAGGGGGTGACCTTGTGGGGTAGCAGTAGGCTAAGTTCGTGAAAACGAGTGTTGTAAGCAAGGTTTTCTCCACTATCTTGAGCAAGATCATGAAACTCATATTCCAGCTTCTTGATTTCATTACGAGGGCAGAACTCTGCCTTCATATTGTCTTTAGCTTGATCCCAAGTTAAGGCCAGTGCAGCTTCAGCCCCACGAGTGCGCTTTTCCTCATTCCACCAATAGAGTGCTCGTTTGTGAAGAACACTCATGGCATAACGGACCTTAAAGTTGTCGGGGCACTCACTGTTAATGAAGGTATTCTCAATACCCTCAAACCATTGTAGGAGTCCTGTAGCTCCTTCTTCTCCACTGAACTTTGGGGGATTACAGGAATTAAAGTGCTTGAGAGTGCAGGTTGGAAGACCATTCCCATTCCCGTTGTGGTTTCCATTTCCATTACCGTTGCCGTTACCGTTCCCGTTGCCGTTCAACTGGATGACTTGAGCTAGTAAGTTGGGAACCAGAGTTGCGATTTGCTGCGCCATTTGTTGAGAAATGATTGCAGCCAGTTGGGCATCGACACCATTGTTGTTGTTGTGGTTGTTGTTGTTGTTGTTGTGGTTGTTATTGTTGCTACTTCCTCCTTCATGATTGCTGCCATTGTTAAGGCGAGTGCTGCGACGAGGAGGCATGATCTGTAAGGGACACAATGAAATGAATGAGATTATATAAGGAATGTAATCATTTATCCATTTATTAAAACGAATAAATGAAAACGTTGACTTATCAAAGATTCTAGATTCTAATAACATATGAAGACATGCTTTAGCCTATAAGTGAACACTCATCCTGAGAATTCCTAGGTAGGCATCCGGGTCCCTCGTCTGATTGGGATATATGCGCAATGCCAGCCTAGACAGAAGACTCAGAATACAGGCGTTCACCCTTCTAGATTGCACGTGTTCGTTATTAAAATCTAGAACTTCGACGAGATCTCAAGGGGGTTCGGGTTAAACCTGAGGATTTTTTCTTATTAGTCTAAGAGCGGATCCAGTGATGGAGAGCAACCTTCTTGTAAGGATGAAAGTAGGGATAAGAAGTGGGAGGGAGACAGAGAATAGCAAGTAAAAGAGCAAATACTGGTTATAATCCTATGGTTATAGACTAGATTATTCTTTCTAATAACCTAATTCCCTATAACCTGGCTCTGATACCAATCTGTAACACCCCAACCGATGGCGGAAACATCGGGATGTCACGTATTGATGATTGTTCAGTAGCTCATGGTAAATATTAAATTTTATTATATGATTTAAATAAATTACATATAATTGTTCTACAAGAATTCGTACATCAAATTGAATAAAACTATGCACACATCTTCAAGCATTAATTCAAATCTTCAAGCATGTAGAACCTGAAACATGTTAAGTTGAAAATATTTTGGGTCAACAAAAGTTGGTGAGAATTACATAGGTTTTGATAATCGAATAAAAATTGTTGTGCAATTCATGTGTCATGGCAAATCTAGTCCATATGTGAAAACATACTAGAAGTAAATCGAGTGCATAATCAACCCTTGTGACTGTTGTATTGTGGTACATCCCATACGCTCATGGTTCACTCGTTTATATTGCAGTAACAAACACCAACGCTACCTTGGTAGGAGGCACGTATCCGGGTGGGATTGTCAGTCCAATAGATCTATCAATGTATACCGTCGGCTGATCAATGTTAATGATTATGCTAGAATTGTGCTTACCCTAGTCATGTTCAAGACATAATGCAACATAGAAAAACACATAGACACATTGATGATTGAATTGCATAAATGATGTTGTAACATGTTTCACCCCAAAAATGGTGATAAATAGAAAAGGGGCTATGTAAAACTCACCTTAGCAAAAGTGTTATGTCTCGTGAAAATAGAATATGTGTTGCCCAACGATGCCAAGTATTACCCTATAATTAAGGTAATAAACATGTCTCAGTCTTTCTAGTCTACAAATATTTTCTAGGGTTTCGAATTTGGGGATAGGTATTCGTTTGATTAATAATTAAACGTTTAATAAATACGAGAAATTTGATGAATAAATAAGCAAAAGTCTTTTTGTAAATTTCAAATTTAAGATGGTCACAATATAAAGTTTTAAGTGTGAAAATAATTTTTATAAAATTATTTTCTTGAAAATAGAATATTTAATCTATTTATTTCAAATTGTCAAAATATAACTTTAATATTTAAAAAAAATATTAAAATTAAGGAATTTTTAAATTGAAAATTGTATCTCTGTTCCAAATGAATAGAAATAATTTATATAAAATTTTGGTGCAAAAATATTGAAAAATGAATTTATTATGATTTATTTATGATTAAAACTAACAAAAATTGATTAAAAATATTAAATAAACGATTTTTCTGAAATAAAAATTATTTCAGAAATGTTTATTAATTTATAAACTTAGAATATTTTTTGTGGAATTTTACAAAGTCGTTTTGATATTTTTATAGAATTTTACAATTATAAATGAATAAACTTGTAATATTTATAATATATATTAAATAAATGATTTTTGAAAATAAAAAAAATTGGATAATAAACATTACCATTTGAATTGCATAAAATAAATTTTATAGGATTTATAAAGTTGTTTTGGTATTTAAAATGTATAATAAAAGTTTAGAATAAAAGAATATATGTTTAACTTTATCAAAAAATAATGTGGTGGTTATGAGGTTCGAACTCGGGTCTATGACCGGGTTGGAATCTAATCACAAGTGTGGCCACCACCAAGCCACACCCTGAGAACGAGTTTATAGCGTACAGAAAATATTTTATACTTTAAAAGATTTGAACTTTAAACCCTAAATAATACACCCAATCAATTGAACCTGTTACAGATCTTGTTGATTCAATTAACGAGAGGGCTTTTGTTCTACAGATCATTTCGAGCAGGAACGTGTAAAGACTTACTGTTTTGGTGGCCGAATCGAAGGGATTTAGATGTTTGGCCGGAGCCCGGATTCCGGCGAGCTTGGAAGGCACGAGTAGAATGATTTTTCAACGAAAAAGAGAGTGGGGTTTGGTTTGGTGTGAGGTTTCCGAGCTGGAGAGTGCCCTATTTATACCCAACTTGAACGCGTTTAAGGCTTTTGGTATTTTTGGTGTCGCCGGATTTTACGGAAATCACCATTAAACACTGTTTGACGAATTAAAAATGTGTTGAAAGATGTTGGTCAAAGGCAGGGAACACGCGGGGTCCTTTATTGTGATTGGCGGGCGTTTTTGGAAACCGCCGGAAACTCCTCTGGTCCGGTCGTGGTTTGCAGGCGAGCAAGGATGGGGAAGACAGAGTTCTTGGGCCGGGTTATATCTTTGGGCCGGGTTTTGTGGGCTGTGATCCTGGGCTCCGAAGTTTCTAAGAGTGAAGGGAGGTTTGGACTTGGGTCTGATTTGGTTTCATGTTGTTGTGTTGTTTTTTTTTTTTTTTTTATAAAAACTGAAATATCATTATTATTATCATAAACATTTATATATATATATATATATATATATATATATAAATTGTGAGTTAGGATAATGGAGACTTAGGTACATTTGTACAAAATGTAACAAAAACAAGGGCGTTTATATTAAAATTTGGGGAAAAAATTTCGCGATGTTACAGTCTCCCCTACTTTTGGAAACTTCGTCCCGAAGTTTATTGAAAACACAGAGTTTAAGGTGGTTGGGTAGAATTTGAGATTTGAAAGTTTTTTTGGGTTGTAGCATGGCATGAATAGAATAATCTGTCTCACTTATTGTGGATGATAGGCGTGTTTATGTGTGAGTTGGTTGACTAATGAACTACCAGATAACTAGAGTTTATAATTGGTTAATTACCGAACGCCTTGATAGAATTTCACACTACCTTAACGTACCTGTAAATTCATGATTACGTTCCGGACCGCAATCACCAATTTACCTTACATTAGGGTTTTGCGTCCTCCTATGACTCTATCGATTGTTGAGCAGGTTCGATAGTCTCCACCAGTCGTTGAGCAGGTGGTAGGGCCTCTCCCGACTGTTGGAAAGACATGATTACCTCTACCAATCATTGAGTAGGTTGTTTGGTAGTCAACTAATTGTTGTACAAGTAAGCAAGTATGATTTTAGATATAGCAATTAGTTCACATTCAAAAAAGCATGCACTCAGATGTTATGATAATACTCGAATTTATTATTTGAATCAAAAAGTGTCAATACATAGAATTAAAAGTAGACATCATTCAAATGGTGGGGTTTGCTATTAAGTAGCTGGAAGGTCTCTAGCGGGGTTATTTGGAGCATCAAGAGCGTTTGTAGCAGGGATTCGACAAGCATTCGCAAGATGCCCATACCTTTGACAATTGGAGCACTGTCGGCAGGGAACTTGGGTTGGGTGGTGATACTGGCAGGTATCACACTTAGGTTTGTTCCCGTTGTATCATTTCTTGTTGGGTGGGACAGTGGTGTCTATTGCAAAATTCCTGACCTTGCACTTTCCGTTGGTTGAGGCCTCAGTTTTGATATCAACGGCATGTTGGGGAGTATCCTTTTTCTTTTCCCCTTTACGAGTCAGGGTTCCTGCCTTCACATGGTTATCTGTTAGGGTGGCAGCCAAACGCTTTACTTCCTCCAAAGTAGCAGGGTTCCTTCCCCACACCGTGTCTTGAATCTACATCGGTAAGCCACCAATGTATTTTTCGATTGCAATTGGCAAGGGGGTGACCTTGTGGGGTAGCAGTAGGCTAAGTTCGTGAAAATGAGTGTTGTAAGCAAGGTTTTCTCCACTATCTTGAGCAAGATCATGAAACTCATATTCCAGCTTCTTGATTTCATTACGAGGGCAGAACTCTGCCTTCATATTGTCTTTAGCTTGATCCCAAGTTAAGGCCAGTGCAGCTTCAGCCCCACGAGTGCGCTTTTCCTCATTCCACCAAGTGAGTGCTCGTTTGTGAAGAACACTCATGGCATAACGGACCTTAAAGTTGTCGGGGCACTCACTGTTAATGAAGGTATTCTCAATACCCTCAAACCATTGTAGGAGTCCTGGAGCTCCTTCTTCTCCACTGAACTTTGGGGGATTACAGGAATTAAAGTGCTTGAGAGTGCAGGTTGGAAGACCATTCCCATTCCCGTTGTGGTTTCCATTTCCATTACCGTTGCCGTTACCGTTCCCGTTGCCGTTCAACTGGATGACTTGAGCTAGTAAGTTGGGAACCAGAGTTGCGATTTGCTGCGCCATTTGTTGAGAAATGATTGCAGCCAGTTGGGCATCGACACCATTGTTGTTGTTGTGGTTGTTGTTGTTGTTGTTGTGGTTGTTATTGTTGCTACTTCCTCCTTCATGATTGCTGCCATTGTTAAGGCGAGTGCTGCGACGAGGAGGCATGATCTGTAAGGGACACAATGAAATGAATGAGATTATATAAGGAATGTAATCATTTATCCATTTATTAAAACGAATAAATGAAAACGTTGACTTATCAAAGATTCTAGATTCTAATAACATATGAAGACATGCTTTAGCCTATAAGTGAACACTCATCCTGAGAATTCCTAGGTAGGCATCCGGGTCCCTCGTCTGATTGGGATATATGCGCAATGCCAGCCTAGACAGAAGACTCAGAATACAGGCGTTCACCCTTCTAGATTGCACGTGTTCGTTATTAAAATCTAGAACTTCGACGAGATCTCAAGGGGGTTCGGGTTAAACCTGAGGATTTTTTCTTATTAGTCTAAGAGCGGATCCAGTGATGGAGAGCAACCTTCTTGTAAGGATGAAAGTAGGGATAAGAAGTGGGAGGGAGACAGAGAATAGCAAGTAAAAGAGCAAATACTGGTTATAATCCTATGGTTATAGACTAGATTATTCTTTCTAATAACCTAATTCCCTATAACCTGGCTCTGATACCAATCTGTAACACCCCAACCGATGGCGGAAACATCGGGATGTCACGTATTGATGATTGTTCAGTAGCTCAGGGTAAATATTAAATTTCATTATATGATTTAAATAAATTACATATAATTGTTCAACAAGAATTCGTACATCAAATTGAATAAAACTATGCACACATCTTCAAGCATTAATTCAAATCTTCAAGCATGTAGAACCTGAAACATGTTAAGTTGAAAATATTTTGGGTCAACAAAAGTTGGTGAGAATTACATAGGTTTTGATAATCGAATAAAAATTGTTGTGCAATTCATGTGTCATGGCAAATCTAGTCCATATGTGAAAACATACTAGAAGTAAATCGAGTGCATAATCAACCCTTGTGACTGTTGTATTGTGGTACATCCCATACGCTCATGGTTCACTCGTTTATATTGCAGTAACAAACACCAACGCTACCTTGGTAGGAGGCACGTATCCGGGTGGGATTGTCAGTCCAATAGATCTATCAATGTATACCGTCGGCTGATCAATGTTAATGATTATGCTAGAATTGTGCTTACCCTAGTCATGTTCAAGACATAATGCAACATAGAAAAACACATAGACACATTGATGATTGAATTGCATAAATGATGTTGTAACATGTTTCACCCCAAAAATGGTGATAAATAGAAAAGGGGCTATGTAAAACTCACCTTAGCAAAAGTGTTATGTCTCGTGAAAATAGAATATGTGTTGCCCAACGATGCCAAGTATTACCCTATAATTAAGGTAATAAACATGTCTCAGTCTTTCTAGTCTACAAATATTTTCTAGGGTTTCGAATTTGGGGATAGGTATTCGTTTGATTAATAATTAAACGTTTAATAAATACGAGAAATTTGATGAATAAATAAGCAAAAGTCTTTTTGTAAATTTCAAATTTAAGATGGTCACAATATAAAGTTTTAAGTGTGAAAATAATTTTTATAAAATTATTTTCTTGAAAATAGAATATTTAATCTATTTATTTCAAATTGTCAAAATATAACTTTAATATTTAAAAAAAATATTAAAATTAAGGAATTTTTAAATTGAAAATTGTATCTCTGTTCCAAATGAATAGAAATAATTTATATAAAATTTTGGTGCAAAAATATTGAAAAATGAATTTATTATGATTTATTTATGATTAAAACTAACAAAAATTGATTAAAAATATTAAATAAACGATTTTTCTGAAATAAAAATTATTTCAGAAATGTTTATTAATTTATAAACTTAGAATATTTTTTGTGGAATTTTACAAAGTCGTTTTGATATTTTTATAGAATTTTACAATTATAAATGAATAAACTTGTAATATTTATAATATATATTAAATAAATGATTTTTGAAAATAAAAAAAATTGGATAATAAACATTACCATTTGAATTGCATAAAATAAATTTTATAGAATTTATAAAGTTGTTTTGGTATTTAAAATGTATAATAAAAGTTTAGAATAAAAGAATATATGTTTAACTTTATCAAAAAATAATGTGGTGGTTATGAGGTTCGAACTCGGGTCTATGACCGGGTTGGAATCTAATCACAAGTGTGGCCACCACCAAGCCACACCCTGAGAACGAGTTTATAGCGTACAGAAAATATTTTATACTTTAAAAGATTTGAACTTTAAACCCTAAATAATACACCCAATCAATTGAACCTGTTACAGATCTTGTTGATTCAATTAACGAGAGGGCTTTTGTTCTACAGATCATTTCGAGCAGGAACGTGTAAAGACTTACTGTTTTGGTGGCCGAATCGAAGGGATTTAGATGTTTGGCCGGAGCCCGGATTCCGGCGAGCTTGGAAGGCACGAGTAGAATGATTTTTCAACGAAAAAGAGAGTGGGGTTTGGTTTGGTGTGAGGTTTCCGAGCTGGAGAGTGCCCTATTTATACCCAACTTGAACGCGTTTAAGGCTTTTGGTATTTTTGGTGTCGCCGGATTTTACGGAAATCACCATTAAACACTGTTTGACGAATTAAAAATGTGTTGAAAGATGTTGGTCAAAGGCAGGGAACACGCGGGGTCCTTTATTGTGATTGGCGGGCGTTTTTGGAAACCGCCGGAAACTCCTCTGGTCCGGTCGTGGTTTGCAGGCGAGCAAGGATGGGGAAGACAGAGTTCTTGGGCCGGGTTATATCTTTGGGCCGGGTTTTGTGGGCTGTGATCCTGGGCTCCGAAGTTTCTAAGAGTGAAGGGAGGTTTGGACTTGGGTCTGATTTGGTTTCATGTTGTTGTGTTGTTTTTTTTTTTTTTTTTTTATAAAAACTGAAATATCATTATTATTATCATAAACATTTATATATATATATATATATATATATATATATATATATATATAAATTGTGAGTTAGGATAATGGAGACTTAGGTACATTTGTACAAAATGTAACAAAAACAAGGGCGTTTATATTAAAATTTGGGGAAAAAATTTCGCGATGTTACAGTCTCCCCTACTTTTGGAAACTTCGTCCCGAAGTTTATTGAAAACACAGAGTTTAAGGTGGTTGGGTAGAATTTGAGATTTGAAAGTTTTTTTGGGTTGTAGCATGGCATGAATAGAATAATCTGTCTCAGTTATTGTGGATGATAGGCGTGTTTATGTGTGAGTTGGTTGACTAATGAACTACCAGATAACTAGAGTTTATAATTGGTTAATTACCGAACGCCTTGATAGAATTTCACACTACCTTAACGTACCTGTAAATTCATGATTACGTTCCGGACCGCAATCACCAATTTACCTTACATTAGGGTTTTGCGTCCTCCTATGACTCTATCGATTGTTGAGCAGGTTCGATAGTCTCCACCAGTCGTTGAGCAGGTGGTAGGGCCTCTCCCGACTGTTGGAAAGACATGATTACCTCTACCAATCATTGAGTAGGTTGTTTGGTAGTCAACTAATTGTTGTACAAGTAAGCAAGTATGATTTTAGATATAGCAATTAGTTCACATTCAAAAAAGCATGCACTCAGATGTTATGATAATACTCGAATTTATTATTTGAATCAAAAAGTGTCAATACATAGAATTAAAAGTAGACATCATTCAAATGGTGGGGTTTGCTATTAAGTAGCTGGAAGGTCTCTAGCGGGGTTATTTGGAGCATCAAGAGCGTTTGTAGCAGGGATTCGACAAGCATTCGCAAGATGCCCATACCTTTGACAATTGGAGCACTGTCGGCAGGGAACTTGGGTTGGGTGGTGATACTGGCAGGTATCACACTTAGGTTTGTTCCCGTTGTATCATTTCTTGTTGGGTGGGACAGTGGTGTCTATTGCAAAATTCCTGACCTTGCACTTTCCGTTGGTTGAGGCCTCAGTTTTGATATCAACGGCATGTTGGGGAGTATCCTTTTTCTTTTCCCCTTTACGAGTCAGGGTTCCTGCCTTCACATGGTTATCTGTTAGGGTGGCAGCCAAACGCTTTACTTCCTCCAAAGTAGCAGGGTTCCTTCCCCACACCGTGTCTTGAATCTACATCGGTAAGCCACCAATGTATTTTTCGATTGCAATTGGCAAGGGGGTGACCTTGTGGGGTAGCAGTAGGCTAAGTTCGTGAAAACGAGTGTTGTAAGCAAGGTTTTCTCCACTATCTTGAGCAAGATCATGAAACTCATATTCCAGCTTCTTGATTTCATTACGAGGGCAGAACTCTGCCTTCATATTGTCTTTAGCTTGATCCCAAGTTAAGGCCAGTGCAGCTTCAGCCCCACGAGTGCGCTTTTCCTCATTCCACCAAGTGAGTGCTCGTTTGTGAAGAACACTCATGGCATAACGGACCTTAAAGTTGTCGGGGCACTCACTGTTAATGAAGGTATTCTCAATACCCTCAAACCATTGTAGGAGTCCTGGAGCTCCTTCTTCTCCACTGAACTTTGGGGGATTACAGGAATTAAAGTGCTTGAGAGTGCAGGTTGGAAGACCATTCCCATTCCCGTTGTGGTTTCCATTTCCATTACCGTTGCCGTTACCGTTCCCGTTGCCGTTCAACTGGATGACTTGAGCTAGTAAGTTGGGAACCAGAGTTGCGATTTGCTGCGCCATTTGTTGAGAAATGATTGCAGCCAGTTGGGCATCGACACCATTGTTGTTGTTGTGGTTGTTGTTGTTGTTGTTGTTGTGGTTGTTATTGTTGCTACTTCCTCCTTCATGATTGCTGCCATTGTTAAGGCGAGTGCTGCGACGAGGAGGCATGATCTGTAAGGGACACAATGAAATGAATGAGATTATATAAGGAATGTAATCATTTATCCATTTATTAAAACGAATAAATGAAAACGTTGACTTATCAAAGATTCTAGATTCTAATAACATATGAAGACATGCTTTAGCCTATAAGTGAACACTCATCCTGAGAATTCCTAGGTAGGCATCCGGGTCCCTCGTCTGATTGGGATATATGCGCAATGCCAGCCTAGACAGAAGACTCAGAATACAGGCGTTCACCCTTCTAGATTGCACGTGTTCGTTATTAAAATCTAGAACTTCGACGAGATCTCAAGGGGGTTCGGGTTAAACCTGAGGATTTTTTCTTATTAGTCTAAGAGCGGATCCAGTGATGGAGAGCAACCTTCTTGTAAGGATGAAAGTAGGGATAAGAAGTGGGAGGGAGACAGAGAATAGCAAGTAAAAGAGCAAATACTGGTTATAATCCTATGGTTATAGACTAGATTATTCTTTCTAATAACCTAATTCCCTATAACCTGGCTCTGATACCAATCTGTAACACCCCAACCGATGGCGGAAACATCGGGATGTCACGTATTGATGATTGTTCAGTAGCTCAGGGTAAATATTAAATTTCATTATATGATTTAAATAAATTACATATAATTGTTCAACAAGAATTCGTACATCAAATTGAATAAAACTATGCACACATCTTCAAGCATTAATTCAAATCTTCAAGCATGTAGAACCTGAAACATGTTAAGTTGAAAATATTTTGGGTCAACAAAAGTTGGTGAGAATTACATAGGTTTTGATAATTGAATAAAAATTGTTGTGCAATTCATGTGTCATGGCAAATCTAGTCCATATGTGAAAACATACTAGAAGTAAATCGAGTGCATAATCAACCCTTGTGACTGTTGTATTGTGGTACATCCCATACGCTCATGGTTCACTCGTTTATATTGCAGTAACAAACACCAACGCTACCTTGGTAGGAGGCACGTATCCGGGTGGGATTGTCAGTCCAATAGATCTATCAATGTATACCGTCGGCTGATCAATGTTAATGATTATGCTAGAATTGTGCTTACCCTAGTCATGTTCAAGACATAATGCAACATAGAAAAACACATAGACACATTGATGATTGAATTGCATAAATGATGTTGTAACATGTTTCACCCCAAAAATGGTGATAAATAGAAAAGGGGCTATGTAAAACTCACCTTAGCAAAAGTGTTATGTCTCGTGAAAATAGAATATGTGTTGCCCAACGATGCCAAGTATTACCCTATAATTAAGGTAATAAATATGTCTCAGTCTTTCTAGTCTACAAATATTTTCTAGGGTTTCGAATTTGGGGATAGGTATTCGTTTGATTAATAATTAAACGTTTAATAAATACGAGAAATTTGATGAATAAATAAGCAAAAGTCTTTTTGTAAATTTCAAATTTAAGATGGTCACAATATAAAGTTTTAAGTGTGAAAATAATTTTTATAAAATTATTTTCTTGAAAATAGAATATTTAATCTATTTATTTCAAATTGTCAAAATATAACTTTAATATTTAAAAAAAATATTAAAATTAAGGAATTTTTAAATTGAAAATTGTATCTCTGTTCCAAATGAATAGAAATAATTTATATAAAATTTTGGTGCAAAAATATTGAAAAATGAATTTATTATGATTTATTTATGATTAAAACTAACAAAAATTGATTAAAAATATTAAATAAACGATTTTTCTGAAATAAAAATTATTTCAGAAATGTTTATTAATTTATAAACTTAGAATATTTTTTGTGGAATTTTACAACGTCGTTTTGATATTTTTATAGAATTTTACAATTATAAATGAATAAACTTGTAATATTTATAATATATATTAAATAAATGATTTTTGAAAATCAAAAAAATTGGATATTAAACATTACCATTTGAATTGCATAAAATAAATTTTATAGGATTTATAAAGTTGTTTTGGTATTTAAAATGTATAATAAAAGTTTAGAATAAAAGAATATATGTTTAACTTTATCAAAAAATAATGTGGTGGTTATGAGGTTCGAACTCGGGTCTATGACCGGGTTGGAATCTAATCACAAGTGTGGCCACCACCAAGCCACACCCTGAGAACGAGTTTATAGCGTACAGAAAATATTTTATACTTTAAAAGATTTGAACTTTAAACCCTAAATAATACACCCAATCAATTGAACGTGTTACAGATCTTGTTGATTCAATTAACGAGAGGGCTTTTGTTCTACAGATCATTTCGAGCAGGAACGTGTAAAGACTTACTGTTTTGGTGGCCGAATCGAAGGGATTTAGATGTTTGGCCGGAGCTCGGATTCCGGCGAGCTTGGAAGGCACGAGTAGAATGATTTTTCAACGAAAAAGAGAGTGGGGTTTGGTTTGGTGTGAGGTTTCCGAGCTGGAGAGTGCCCTATTTATACCCAACTTGAACGCGTTTAAGGCTTTTGGTATTTTTGGTGTCGCCGGATTTTACGGAAATCACCATTAAACACTGTTTGACGAATTAAAAATGTGTTGAAAGATGTTGGTCAAAGGCAGGGAACACGCGGGGTCCTTTATTGTGATTGGCGGGCGTTTTTGGAAACCGCCGGAAACTCCTCTGGTCCGGTCGTGGTTTGCAGGCGAGCAAGCATGGGGAAGACAGAGTTCTTGGGCCGGGTTATATCTTTGGGCCGGGTTTTGTGGGCTGTGATCCTGGGCTCCGAAGTTTCTAAGAGTGAAGGGAGGTTTGGACTTGGGTCTGATTTGGTTTCATGTTGTTGTGTTGTTTTTTTTTTTATAAAAATTGAAATATCATTATTATTATCATAAACATTTATATATATATATATATATATATATATATAAATTGTGAGTTAGGATAATGGAGACTTAGGTACATTTGTACAAAATGTAACAAAAATAAGGGCGTTTATATTAAAATTTGGGGAAAAAATTTCGCGATGTTACAGTCTCCCCTACTTTTGGAAACTTCGTCCCGAAATTTATTGAAAACACAGAGTTTAAGGTGGTTGGGTAGAATTTGAGATTTGAAAGTTTTTTTGGGTTGTAGCATGGCATGAATAGAATAATCTGTCTCAGTTATTGTGGATGATAGGCGTGTTTATGTGTGAGTTGGTTAACTAATGAACTACCAGATAACTAGAGTTTATAATTGGTTAATTACCGAATGCCTTGATAGAATTTCACACTACCTTAACGTACCTGTAAATTCATGATTACGTTCCGGACCGCAATCACCAATTTACCTTACATTAGGGTTTTGCGTCCTCCTATGACTCTATCGATTGTTGAGCAGGTTCGATAGTCTCCACCAGTCGTTGAGCAGGTGGTAGGGCCTCTCCCGACTGTTGGAAAGACATGATTACCTCTACCAATCATTGAGTAGGTTGTTTGGTAGTCAACTAATTGTTGTACAAGTAAGCAAGTATGATTTTAGATATAGCAATTAGTTCACATTCAAAAAAGCATGCACTCAGATGTTATGATAATACTCGAATTTATTATTTGAATCAAAAAGTGTCAATACATAGAATTAAAAGTAGACATCATTCAAATGGTGGGGTTTGCTATTAAGTAGCTGGAAGGTCTCTAGCGGGGTTATTTGGAGCATCAAGAGCGTTTGTAGCAGGGATTCGACAAGCATCCGCAAGATGCCCATACCTTTGACAATTGGAGCACTGTCGGCAGGGAACTTGGGTTGGGTGGTGATACTGGCAGGTATCACACTTAGGTTTGTTCCCGTTGTATCGTTTCTTGTTGGGTGGGACAGTGGTGTCTATTGCAAAATTCCTGACCTTGCACTTTCCGTTGGTTGAGGCCTCAGTTTTGATATCAACGGCATGTTGGGGAGTATCCTTTTTCTTTTCCCCTTTACGAGTCAGGGTTCCTGCCTTCACATGGTTATCTGTTAGGGTGGCAGCCAAACGCTTTGCTTCCTCCAAAGTAGCAGGGTTCCTTCCCCACACCGTGTCTTGAATCTACATCGGTAAGCCACCAATGTATTTTTCGATTGCAATTGGCAAGGGGGTGACCTTGTGGGGTAGGCTAAGTTCGTGAAAACGAGTGTTGTAAGCAAGGTTTTCTCCACTATCTTGAGCAAGATCATGAAACTCATATTCCAGCTTCTTAATTTCATTACGAGGGCAGAACTCTGCCTTCATAATGTCTTTAGCTTGATCCCAAGTTAAGGCCAGTGCAGCTTCAGCCCCACGAGTGCGCTTTTCCTCATTCCACCAAGTGAGTGCTCGTTTGTGAAGAACACTCATGGCATAACGGACCTTAAAGTTGTCGGGGCACTCACTGTTAATGAAGGTATTCTCAATACCCTCAAACCTTTGTAGGAGTCCTGTAGCTCCTTCTTCTCCACTGAACTTTGGGGGATTACAGGAATTAAAGTGCTTGAGAGTGCAGGCTGGAAGACCATTCCCATTCCCGTTGTGGTTTCCATTTCCATTACCGTTGCCGTTACCGTTCCCGTTGCCGTTCAACTGGATGACTTGAGCTAGTAAGTTGGGAAACAGAGTTGCGATTTGTTGCGCCATTTGTTGAGAAATGATTGCAGCCAGTTGGGCATCGACACCATTGTTGTTGTTGTGGTTGTTGTTGTTGTTGTTGTGGTTGTTATTGTTGCTACTTCCTCCTTCATGATTGCTGCCATTGTTAAGGCGAGTGCTGCGACGAGGAGGCATGATCTGTAAGGGACACAATGAAATGAATGAGATTATATAAGGAATGTAATCATTTATCCATTTATTAAAACAAATAAATGAAAACGTTGACTTATCAAAGATTCTAGATTCTAATAACATATGAAGACATGCTTTAGCCTATAAGTGAACACTCATCCTGAGAATTCCTAGGTAGGCATCCAGGTCCCTCGTCTGATTGGGATATATGCGCAATGCCAGCCTAGACAGAAGACTCAGAATACAGGCGTTCACCCTTCTAGATTGCACGTGTTCGTTATTAAAATCTAGAACTTCGACGAGATCTCAAGGGGGTTCGGGTTAAACCTGAGGATTTTTTCTTATTAGTCTAAGAGTGGATCCAGTGATGGAGAGCAACCTTCTTGTAAGGATGAAAGTAGGGATAAGAAGTGGGAGGGAGACAGAGAATAGCAAGTAAAAGAGCAAATACTGGTTATAATCCTATGGTTATAGACTAGATTATTCTTTCTAATAACCTAATTCCCTATAACCTGGCTCTGATACCAATCTGTAACACCCCAACCGATGGCGGAAACATCGGGATGTCACGTATTGATGATTGTTCAGTAGCTCATGGTTAATATTAAATTTCATTATATGATTTAAATAAATTACATATAATTGTTCAACAAGAATTCGTACATCAAATTGAATAAAACTATGCACACATCTTCAAGCATTAATTCAAATCTTCAAGCATGTAGAACCTGAAACATGTTAAGTTGAAAATATTTTGGGTCAACAAAAGTTGGTGAGAATTACATAGGTTTTGATAATCGAATAAAAATTGTTGTGCAATTCATGTGTCATGGCAAATCTAGTCCATATGTGAAAACATACTAGAAGTAAATCGAGTGCATAATCAACCCTTGTGACTGTTGTATTGTGGTACACCCCATACGCTCATGGTTCACTCGTTTATATTGCAGTAACAAACACCCACGCTACCTTGGTAGGAGGCACGTATCCGGGTGGGATTGTCAGTCCAATAGATCTATCAATGTATACCGTCGGCTGATCAATGTTAATGATTATGCTAGAATTGTGCTTACCCTAGTCATGTTCAAGACATAATGCAACATAGAAAAACACATAGACACATTGATGATTGAATTGCATAAATGATGTTGTAACATGTTTCACCCCAAAAATGGTGATAAATAGAAAAGGGGCTATGTAAAACTCACCTTAGCAAAAGTGTTATGTCTCGTGAAAATAGAATATGTGTTGCCCAACGATGCCAAGTATTACCCTATAATTAAGGTAATAAATATGTCTAAGTCTTTCTAGTCTACAAATATTTTCTAGGGTTTCGAATTTGGGGATAGGTATTCGTTTGATTAATAATTAAACGTTTAATAAATACGAGAAATTTGATGAATAAATAAGCAAAAGTCTTTCTGTAAATTTCAAATTTAAGATGGTCACAATATAAAGTCTTAAGTGTGAAAATAATTTTTATAAAATTATTTTCTTGAAAATAGAATATTTAATCTATTTATTTCAAATTGTCAAAATATAACTTTATTATTTAAAAAAATATTAAAATTAAGGAATTTTTAAATTAAAAATTGTATCTCTGTTCCAAATGAATAGAAATAATTTATATAAAATTTTGGTGCAAAAATATTAAAAAATGAATTTATTATGATTTATTTATGATTAAAACTAACAAAAATTGATTAAAAATATTAAATAAACGATTTTTCTGAAATAAAAATTATTTCAGAAATGTTTATTAATTTATAAACTTAGAATAATTTTTGTGGAATTTTACAAAGTCGTTTTGATATTTTTATAGAATTTTACAATTATAAATGAATAAACTTGTAATATTTATAATATATATTAAATAAATGATTTTTGAAAATCAAAAAAATTGGATAATAAACATTACCATTTGAATTGCATAAAATAAATTTTATAGGATTTATAAAGTTGTTTTGGTATTTAAAATGTATAATAAAAGTTTAGAATAAAAGAATATATGTTTAACTTTATCAAAAAATAATGTGGTGGTTATGAGGTTCGAACCCGGGTCTATGACCGGGTTGGACTCTAATCACAAGTGTGGCCACCACCAAGCCACACCCTGAGAACGAGTTTATAGCGTACAGAAAATATTTTATACTTTAAAAGATTTGAACTTTAAACCCTAAATAATACACCCGATCAATTGAACCTGTTACAGATCTTGTTGATTCAATTAACGAGAGGGCTTTTGTTCTACAGATCATTTCGAGCAGGAACGTGTAAAGACTTACTGTTTTGGTGGCCGAATCGAAGGGATTTAGATGTTTGGCCGGAGCTCGGATTCCGGCGAGCTTGGAAGGCACGAGTAGAATGATTTTTCAACGAAAAAGAGAGTGGGGTTTGGTTTGGTGTGAGGTTTCCGAGCTGGAGAGTGCCCTATTTATACCCAACTTGAACGCGTTTAAGGCTTTTGGTATTTTTGGTGTCGCCGGATTTTACGGAAATCACCATTAAACATTGTTTGACGAATTAAAAATGTGTTGAAAGATGTTGGTCAAAGGCAGGGAACACGCGGGGTCCTTTATTGTGATTGGCGGGCGTTTTTGGAAACCGCCGGAAACTCCTCTGGTCCGGTCGTGGTTTGCAGGCGAGCAAGGATGGGGAAGATAGAGTTCTTGGGCCGGGTTATATCTTTGGGCCGGGTTTTGTGGGCTGTGATCCCGGGCTCCGAAGTTTCTAAAAGTGAAGGGAGGTTTGGACTTGGGTCTGATTTGGTTTCATGTTGTTGTGTTGTTTTTTTTTTTTTTTTTTTTTTTTTTTTTTTTTTTTTTATAAAAACTGAAATATCATTATTATTATCATAAACATTTATATATATATATATATAAATTGTGAGTTAGGATAATGGAGACTTAGGTACATTTGTACAAAATGTAACAAAAATAAGGGCGTTTATATTAAAATTTGGGGAAAAAATTTCGCGATGTTACATTCACGGCCTGCTGTGCGCCACCATTTAACCATATCTACCATCTTAGTCATGGATTAACATTGCCACTGATGGTGAAGTCGAACGGAACTTTAAAGTAGTCAATCAAGCCACTGCCTGCTCTGTGTCAGAAGCTTCTCAAGATTTCTCGCTTTCTGTCTTCCTTTCAATCAATGACCGGGTCTTCCAAATCCACTAAATAGCACGGATTTAAGTCTCCTAATGCCTGCTTTGTGCCACTTGTTTTTCTACTGTTCATCTTATTTCTTCTTTAATACATAGTATAATTAGCTCTCTAACTATTGCCTCTCTTTTCTATCTAGTTAACAATTACATACATGAGTAATACGCTCCTTATTAGTTAACAATTGTGTCTATCATTTCATTTATGTTGCCAGCACAGATAAATCAACAATTTATAAACAATATGATATGTAAGAGAAGATCATTACACTAACCTCAAGTTGTTAAATGACAGAGTGACAGACTAAGCGAAACCAACATACTAAGCTTCCCAAACGCTTTAGAGGCACACACAATAACTATTATTAAGCTATTATATACCTTTCAAGCGAGTAGACGATACGTGATCTTGTTAGGACAAAGAGGATTGGTGAAACCACTTTTGCAAACCTTAGTCTAATTCACTTCTGTCATTTTGGCTAAGTATAGAAGTACTGAAGAGAAGACAAGAAACTGCTGATTAGAAGATATGAGAAGTGCTGAAGAAGCAGAAGTTCTGAAGTCCAAACCAGACAAGTTCACTTCAGAAGTACTGAAGACAAAACTACTCTTCAGTAGTTGTCCTTCATCAGCACTTAGCAATAGATATTTCCCACCGCCTTTTTGCATCAGTAGTTTGTTGTTTATTATTACTTTTAGCTGTATTTGTTTCTTTCAATGTTGCAACTTGTGCAACTTGTTTCTGTAGTTTCTGTACTTGCTTATTAGGCAAGATACATGCATGTAAACGTCTATAAATAGGAGGCTTCAACCTTCTATTTTAGACATTGATTTTAATAGAAAAATCCTTCAAACACTCTCATTGTTCTATTCCATTTCTGTATTTATTGTGAATCTCTCTAAGTATCTAATTCTCATTTACAACTTAGATTCATAATAAATACTTTGTCATTTATTAGTTTCAAACATCAAGGGGGAGTTATAACTCTGCCTTAGTGTAAAAAGTGTTGCTTTAACTTATAACATTCCGCTGTGCTTATAATCTGATTTACAAGGACTTGCTAAACACTTAAGTGTCAAGATAGCAAGTTCTTACTTAGTAAAAAGAGCAAACTGATCCAACAGATCTTGATATCCGAAGTTGAAGCTCCTGCCGACACACAGAGAAGTACATTACTTTGATACGATAATTAAATGAAATAAAGTTACCTCATTCGAAGCTATAGTAATTCAACATTTGGGACCACAACCTGCTAAATCCATTAACCCAAGTCAATTGAACTAGACTAGGGGGTTGAATCAGAGGTTTTGACACAATTTGCTCAAATAGATTTACTAGCCCCACATTAACCAACATTCCTACTAACAACCATTTACCATGGATTTCCATCAATCAAGCATTCCAGTTTCATATCAGTATTCTAATACCAACGAACCTCAACACATCCAGGGTTACGAACGTTTAACCAACAAAATAGACTAGTGGACTTCTCCTAATATGAGTATTTGATAGTGCATTATTCATGTATGTCCCCAGCTAGTGATCCAATACTGAATGTTGAAGGTTTAGATAATCAGAAAACGACTAAGACTTTGAAGAATGTTGATATCTTGAAGATCCATTCGACCAATCAAGAGGTCAAATGGAGTTTATCATGGGTCGAATGAAAGATAGAAGGATTCATTCGAACCCTGCACGGGTCGAATGAACCCATTCGACCCTACATGGGTCGAATGGAATGCCTATATAAGGGGAAAAGTTGGTTATTTTGTAAGTTAGTTATCATTTTGAGCTTTTCCCCAGTTTGTGTGATTCTCTGTATTAGGTCTAGGTTTTGATCTAATATACGAGTAAAGTTATGGAAATTGCTCGGTGATTCGCAGTCTGGTTTCATCACGATCGTTACTGATTATTTCTGAATCATTTTGCACAACCGAGGGGATTCCGCACCCTACGGTTGATATTCGTGAGATCACGTTTCGTGTTTATGATCCTAAAACGAATTCACAAGTGGTATCAGAGCCGTGGTACTGATTTGAACGATCTAACAGTCGTTTGAATCAATTACAGCTCGATTTCATGGTTTTCAGATGTTAAATTCATTGTTGAAAGGTTGAAACCCTAGAAACCCTAGATCCTTAATCGAACCCAAAATCATGTCATTTTTCCAAGTTTTTGTTCATTCGAGGGTTAGGTTTTCATTTTCGCACCTTTCTGTAAATGTTTCATTATTGAATTCGAACTATTAGAGTGTTTATGGACTGATTTGATGAAAATCATGTGATTCAAATGACTACTATGGGCCAAATCAGATAGATCTTATTCCGCAAGTTGTGAACAGTCAACCTAGTTCCAGTATGTTTGAGGGAACTTCTTCAAAGAGAAGAAAGTGTTAATGCAATCATAGTCAGCACATATTTTCATAGAAGTACCAGTGTCTGAGTGGATTGTTTTGCACAGTGTCACATTTGAGATCTTTAATTGGGTACTAACAGTTAGATTTCTCTAGTTGGTGTGAAGGGTGATGCAAAGGGTAAGTGCAGGTAGGAGACGTAAATGAGTGGTGGTACCTACATGGTACGTTGAATATCTGATCGGCCAGTATGGAATCTTTCTAGCAGTGGTCTTATTAAACTGCAGGTTAGACTAGATGGATTGCGCGTGATGTACTTGCTCAAGATGACATCCCTAGGTACTGATGCTACAAGACTGTAGTGATATGGTTGATGTTGAGGGTCCGTAGTGCATTACTTGGTCGGTTCATGAAGGATGATGTATTTCTACTCAATGCAATAGTGCATGTATTGAGGGGGAGACCTGTGATATTGACTGATAATGTGTAAGAGGTTTCAGGATTCGCCAGCAACGTCCAAGGGGGAGATTTTTGATGCACTTTATGTGTGGCCGTCGTTGTTGAATGGACTAGGGTTGAGTCGTGTATTGTATAACATGAGATTGTGGAGATCCATAAGGGCATTTTATGGATCTGATGTAGTTGTTTAGATTTGACTTGGTTGGTTCGAACCATCGTGTGGTCTAACCATAAATTGAAGGGTCGAACCAACTAGGTCTATAAATAGCAATATCATGTGTTGGTTTCTATTAAGATTGTGAGTTTGTGCTACGAATGTTCTCAAGGGGGAGGTCATGCCCGACCTCCCCCGGCCCCCGGGATAGATGTTTATCCTAGTGATGACAGTGTCTATAACCGTTTCTGATGTAATACGAATCTGTGTTGACATTGTTTTCATCTATTTCTGTTTCGTCTCCAATCTTCGCCTGAAACCGAGTTGTATTCGCTTAATTGATCCATGGATTCGGTCCCAAACCGAATTTTCCATTGGTTTCAGAGTGTAGGCTCGATTTCACGATTGCAAAGTGATTTGAATTAATGAAAATAGATTAAAATTCTAGTTTTAAAGATCAAAACCCTAGATATTTTGAAGCTTTTCATAAAAACATGGTTTTTGATTGAATTGGAGTTGAATTTTATTTTATTTTCAAAAATTCTTTCACAAAAGTTTTTCTAAAATCAATTCCGAACAAAACCTATCCAATTTCATTACATTTGGTGATTTTTTTTTTCCAAAACAGACCTGATTCGTATGTTCTTGAGGTTGAAGATGATGAACAGACATGAAAAGGTCGAATGAGAGCATCAAGAGGTCGAATCAAGAGTATTTTAGGTCGATCCAACTTGTTTTATGTCGAACAAACTTGTTTTTGGTCGAACCAAGTGTGTTTTTAGGTCGAATCAGATTTTTCAGTGTGTGTTGTTGTTCATTCGGCCAGTTCTTGTTCATTCGACCTAACGTGAGGTCGAATGAAGATCATATTCAGGTTGAATCAAGTTCTTTCACAACTGTTACTCATTCGAACTTATCTAAGAGGTCGAACCAACTGGTTCAAGTTCATTCGACCCTTCAATAGTGTTGAATAGGTCGAAAGAAAGATTTGGACTATATTTCTCAAATTTTAAGGTGTAAAAAATTTTGAAAAGCTTGTTTTTGAATTTTTTTGAAATTATCATTGTTGAAAAATGACAAATCAATTGTATTATATTATATCAAGAACTAAAGATAAGATAAAAGCTGCAATACAACAAAAGCAAACATGGGGACCAGTCTTTGCATCTACGATTCAACAATCTGTTACACGACCTATTGTTGATATGCAACCAACTGATAAAATGGTATATGTTGACAAGTGTGTTAACAATGAAGGTGTTAAAAGTGATGTTGTGTGTCTTGTCAAACAAATGGAAAATGATGATTCAAATGAATTTTCAAAGAGCGATTTGAATTCTGATACGAGTTCAGAATAGAGTGAATCAAGACAAAGTGATACATCAAATGTTGATATAAATTCTGTGTCACACCCTCAAATTTCCACTTGCGGAGTTTTACCGAGAGGCGCGTGACACACCAGGATCCAAGTCAACGGTCACAATGAATGACAACTACATGTGAAAAGATACGTAAACCAAACCATGCAATAGATTCAAAGACTATGATTCAAGACACAGTGGAAGCAAATTTAGTTTTACAAAACTGAATAACGATGAGACATAAGTTTAAAGTTTAACAATCCAAAATGTGAGACATGATCCTAGACGCAAGTGCGACTCCGTGCGCCTAAACTCAATGCTGCTACCTTAGCGACCTGAGAAAACATGCCAAAAAGATGTCAACATATAATGCTGGTGAGTTCATAGGTTTTAAGTTCACAAAGCGTTTTAAGCGTAAAGAGTTTCATCAAAAGTACCAAGTATGCAAAACTTTCAGTAAATAACAAACATTTCCTTACTACTACGACTGTGTTGCCGAAACCATTACTGACAAGCGTTGCATGTGTTGCCGCCCGTGTTTGAGTTGCCAAAAATAGAGACAATATGCACCCGCCCGGCTCCTAGCGTCGGGTGCGGTTCGTCAACCCCAATAGATCTATCCACATTTCCCCCGTTGTGCCCCACACATTCATGGTTTCCCCCGGGACTTAGCGTTGCGTTGCGTCGTATAGTAATTTAAAACAAGCGTTGCGTTTCCAAAAGCGTTGAGTTTCCAATAGAGTTGTGTTTCAAAAGCGTTGCGTTTCAAAAGCGTTGCATTGCAAAAGCGTTTTGTTTCAAAACATAAACGTTGTATTTGTTAAAACGTATGGCATGCTTCTCCCCAAGAGAAAAGTGTATAAAAGAGGGGCCGTGAAACTCACCTTAGAGTGCGCCTTCAGATACTTAGAATTCCAACATGTGTATGATGACCCAAATTAGTTACAACCTATCAATGAGTTCGAATAAGTGTATTGACTACTAACCTGAAGGTTAACTAGTCCCCGATTGTCCAGATCTTGACTACGTGTGTTAAAAAGTGCGCTTAAACGTTAACCGGACATACCAGACAGACCCGACATCCCGTTGGTGACCAATTACATCAATTAGTCATGCACATAAGGTTAACACATAAGTTTCAAGCATAAAACACTTAGTTTGCATCAAAAATCGCATATACGAAGTCATAAGGTCGAATCGGGAGTTTCCTGTGTTTGGTTCGCCCCCAAGGGCTTCTGGTTCGACCCATGGACCCTTGGTTCAACCCTCATGATGTTCATTCAACCTATTCACAAGTTCATTTGACCTAACACATGTTTATTTGACCCTAACATATGTTAATTCGACCCTAAAACGTGTTAATTCGCCCCCGGGCACCCAGATTCGACCCTAGGCACCCACATTCGACCCCTAGACACCCACATTCGACCCTATGGTGCTACATTCGACCCATTTGAGCCATGTTCGACCCTTTTGAGCCACATTCGACCCTTTTGCGCCACGTTCGACCCTTTGCTGCAGAACTTCATAAAACGCACCAAAACGCATCTAAACGGCCCGAAAACATCATGAAACATCACCAATCACAGCAGTCAACTATCATTAACATATTCCTACAAAACCCTACCAATTTTATCCCGAAATTCGTCCGTTTTACAAGTTACCCAAAATAGAAAATTATGGAGATGTCACATCAAACGCATGCAATCTTTACCCAATTAGGAAACTTTCTAAATTCAATCAATAATCGAATTAGTATACTCAGATTATCATGAACAAGAAACCCCCAATCATATCCTTATCACTATTATCATGAACAAGCCCTAGATCTAACCCAAAATCCCCAAAATGAGCAAAACATCATCAATAATCAATTGTAACCTATCTCAATCATAAGTCATCATCAATAACAGTCCTAGATCATTGTGATAGCATCTATACAATAATTAATCATCAAACAATACATAACACCACATAGAACACCATTAACACATGTTAATTTGTATTAAAACTCATTGTTTATGAATAGGTTTTGTTTAGAAAGATGTTAAGAAGGTTTTTCTCCATGAAAACATGTTTGAATCAGATCTGGACTCTTGGGGTTTAATGAAAACTAATCAAAATGCTTTAAAAAGGATTTAGGATGAAGAACACACCTTAGATCTTTGTTTAGAAGATGTTTGTAGGTTAGATTATGGAAAACAAGAGCAAAAACTCCTTCCTCAATGATTAAAGTTGCTAGAGACTGTTTAGAGGCATTTAGGGTTTGTGAAATGGTGAAAAATGACAAAGTGTGGTATTTATCTTTCACATGGTCGAATGTACCCACATTCGCCCCTTTCTCAGGGTCGAATGTACTTTAACTGGTCGAATGAACTTCTATTGTTTTCACATCCCAGGTTCGCCCCTTCATTAAGGGTCGAACCAAGATCATTTTACCAGGTTCGCCCCCACGCTATGGGTCGAACTTGGACCTATGTTTTCTAGTCTTTCCAGTTTATCGTGTTTAACGCATTTTAACGCATCCTAACACATGAACATGAAATCTTAATCTATGTTTAACATATATTAGCATGGATGATCAGCTACACATCGTTTAAACACGTATTTGCATATAATCCACCATATAAGAATTAATCTACACATAACACTTAATTTAGTTTATGTAAGTTACCAACAACGGGACTCATAACGTGTGTGTGTGTGTGTGATTAACCCAATGATCCTACAAATCATTGAACCCTGGACAATACGGACTGTGTTCCGACTCAACTGACCCCGTCAAGTATGTTTAATAAACGTTTCTCGCTAAGGTAGACTTTTTGTGTTTATGAAATGTTGACCTAAACATGCCGGGTGTCACATTCTGAGAATGGTTCTGAAAATGGTAATAATGCATATGCTGAGTTAAATTTAAAAACTGAATGTGCTAAATGTTCTAAGTGAGTCAAATTGAAAAATGAAGTGATGAAACTTATTTAGGACAAATAGAACTTAGCAAATGAACTTGAAAGATATAAAATTGAAAATAAAACTTTTATGAATAATGAAAGACATTTTATTAATCAAAATGAATCTTTTAAGAAAGATATTTTAGAACTCCATGAAACTATTTCCAAGAATAATTTCACATCATAGTTAGATGTCATAACACCATGTGTTAGTGATCTTGAGTCTGAGGTGAAATCAGTGTCTGAAGAGAAAACTGAAAATGTGGTAGTAACTTTAAAGCTTGAATCTGAAGAAAAACCCATATTCAAGTTTCCTAAAGGAGTTGTAGGATCCTATATGTTGGTAGGACATGGCAAATTGATTTTCAACAAAGATTTTCCAATTGATAATTTCGAACAATCTTTACTTAAATGTATCTTTGTCGATAAAAATGATTTGATAAATCAATTTTGAAATCAATTTGGTCATCTTCATTTTGAACTTAGTTCTAACCAACATAACAATGAAAAGGGTCAGCCTGGGAACAAAAAGAAAAATCCTAGTGTAAAAGGACCAAAACCAAACAAATCGAAAGGTAATGATCAGATGAAAAATTCTCAACATAAGAACTCAAGACATTTTTCATCTAGATCAAATGATTCTTATGATTATTGATATACCTCTCGATTTGATGGGTATTGGGGAAACAACTCACCACAGTATTCTCATGAATATGTTGAATGGAGAAGTTGTTTTGAATGTAGTGAAGTTGGACATATTGCTACTCATTGTCCTTATTGGTATTGGGATAAAGGGTATGCATGTGATTTTGAAGAGTATAGGTCCTGTTTTAACCGCGGAGAGTGTGGGCATTTGGTTGTTGCCCGTCTGTATGTTAAACAGAAAAGGATATAAGTGAATGTTGCTAATCATTCAGGCAATGTCAAAAGGCCTGTATCCCCAAATCAATTCAAGAAACAAAAGGGGAAACAGTCTGTTGTGTATGACAATCGCAACAAAATTGCCTTGAATAAAAATGGAGATCGTGAAAGGGTTGCTAAGGTAAGGGGGAGTTCTAAGGCTAAGGGGCTGTTTGGTAGCCTCTTAATCAGCTTCTTAACCATTCAGGTCTGAATCATTCAGCATTCAGACTGTTTGTTTCAGCATCTGAATGGAATGGTTAAGTGCTGAACCATTTGTGGAGGATTGAGGGATCGTTTTGTCAAAAAACAAGTAGTTTGATCAAACAAGTCTACCAATTTAGGTGCGGAATCCCTAAATCAGTTACGAAATGATAATAATAATAATAATAATAATAATAACAAAACACGCAAATCACCTTTTAATCTCCATTTCATTCATAAACAATATTGATTAATCTTACAAAACCTTGTTTACAATGAAATAAACACAAATCAGAAAAGTCTAGAACTCTAGAGAGAAATACAGGTCGAATGGGGAACACAAATGACAAAAGTTAACATTAAAATCTAATTTTCAGTTTATATAGGCTTGCACATTCGCCCACTAGTAAGGGTCGAATGTGCAGGTTCGCCCCTTTAAATGGGCGAATCAGCAGTCTTCATATCAGGCTTCCATCTTCGACCAGCATATTCCACCTTCGACCCTTTTCAGTCACCTTCGACCCTCAAATGTCCACTTTTGACCCCACGTATTGACCAAAACATAATTGAATGCGCAATCCAATAGCACTTGCCGCAAAACGTGCATCAACAAATTCCCCCTCGACTATTGCTTGGATTGCCTTCGCGCTTCATCCATCTGCTTCTTCATCAGCTTGATGCGCAATAACGTCTTCTGCTCTTTGTTCTTGACTGGTTCAAAAGTTTGTTTAGGTTTCTTCTTTTCTTTCGTAATCTTCACAAACTTTCCCATTTTCTTGTCGTAGTCACATCCCGCATTAACATCCCAAGCAAAACACAAGCATACCACACATTGGTATTTCAAAGCTTGTTCACTATCCTTCTCCTCACAATAGATTGGGTTGTAATACAGAATAATGATGTCTTCGTGTGAGTAATTTATCAACCACATCGGATCAAAAATATGTATCTTTTTGAATTCATCTCTCCCATCCTTCAATAATGTCACACCCTCAAATTTCCACTACGGGGTTTATACCGCGAGGCGCATGACATACCAGGATCCCATAGCCATAAGTCATATGAACGAACTCTAAATGCCCAAACCATTTAGTTCGTTTTCAAAAACCAAGTTTAGTTAAGCTGCGGAAGTGCAAACCAAATTTAAACCTTTTAAAAAAAACCATGCGCAAAACAACGCGCCCAAATTAAAACCATATGAAAGAAAATGTAAAAGCATAATATGTAAGTTAGGTGTATGCCCAAGACCCCAAATGCAGTGAAGTGTGTAGTGCTTTCTAATCCTGGAACCGGAAGCTAACTACCTACAAAAGCATGTAAATCGTGGGTCAACAAACAATGTTGGTGAGTTCACTAAGTAAAGTAAATGAGTATGTAACTGCACTGGTTTCCAAAACCACGTAAACAAGTAGTTGAGTTGGTTCCAAGAACCGTGTAAACACTAGTTCATCGCATGTCAAGGGTAGCTAACCCATTCATGATAACTAACACCGATATACCGAACTGCTGATGTACGTGTAGCCACAAATGTGAGCCGCATGCCTTACATCATTGCCTATCAACAATGATAAAATATGTTAAGTTATAGTTCACTCCCGCACTCCCCGAGACGGTGTGAGGTTTGTAAGACCTAATAGCGCTATCAACTAATAACTCGCTTGCCATAACCCGACAACTCATTCAGTATGTGAAGGACTTACAGATGATGGAGTTGGTTTAGTTCTTCAAGGACACATTTTGCGAACTAGTAAAAACCGACCCACTCAAGGATCCATAGCATCCCAACCAGGGATGTGTAAGTAGTCCCAAACCGGACTAGAAAATAGTAGTCCCAATCCGGACTAGAAAAAGTTAAGTACGTTGTCTCAACCCGAGACGCATGCTTTTGAGAAAAGAGTAGTGAAACTCACCTTAGGTCGCACGTAAATAATCCAAATTCCTCAAACAGTAATGAGCTACCGACTCCCTATTACAAATGTCACTAGGTGAGTATATGTGCATAACCAACACACCATACAACTCGTTTGTTCAAGACTTTCAAAGTTCAAACCGTATAGTGACACCTAATGACTCTACATGCACAAGTAAGTCCTACGTATCCCGTTGGTGATCATATTGATTATTATCAGTTTTATACCTGATACACATCTCGTATAAGTATTCATACAAGTTCATGTCAAATACATACCATATAAGACTCCAAATAGTCACGTAAACATCCCTTACAAAATCTGCGTTTTTAGGTCAGATTGTGTGCTGTGAGAAACAAATTATTTAAAATACTTAACGAATGAATTAAACTCCAAAAGATTTACTAAATATTCATTAAGATTCATTTGATAATCCATATTTTTTTTGTCTCAAAACCAAACACAAAAATTATTAAAATTCGTACAGCACAGCTATGTCCAGAAAATTTCCACAACATGTAAGTTTAGTAGAAAAATTTCCAAAAATTGTGTATTCACCCAAACGAGGTGAATCCACTTGGAAAAGCCAAGTTTTTCCCATATTGACCTACTGTCCAAATTTGATAACTTAATTGTTTGTAAAACTTGAGTTATACCCGTTTAAAGTTGACCCAATTTATAACTCCGAAATTCTGATATAACCTTTAATCAAATAAAATTCCAAAAACATATCAAACGACATCCAAATCAGATGATTTTGCCCATTCTAAAAAGCTAAGACCATGTACAATCCATTCAGGCAAAGAATCGATCAAAACAACCAATTTAACATCACAATACAGACCCTACAAAACACCCTAACGAATCTGTCAGAAAACTGAAACTTGCACCCCAAGTTATTCATAGACCCTAATTATGCATAAAAATCTCTAACACATGCATAATCCATATTATCATGATCAAACACATATACTATCATACAAAAACCCTAATTATGATTACTAACAACAATCATCATCATCAAATCACCATGAACATTCAAGAACTCCCACTAACACATGTATGCGATTTTTATATATATGTATACTCTATGATTTTTAAACTTTTCAAGCATTATAAATCATTATAAAACATGTGAAAATTATACCTTTCCACGCAAGAGTCCTCCAAGCCTAGAGATTTCACCCAAACTAGCTTGAAGAGATGATTAAGATTGATGTTTATTGAAAATTGAGAGTGTGTGTGTGTGTGGGTATTCACGGCGCAAGGGTGGGTTAGGGTTAGGGTTTTATTTTTTTTCATCAAATATTATAAGGGGATTTGGCTTGTTGCCCAAGTAATTGGGTATTAGGGCCTTTTAGTCTACTAACCGGACCCGTTAATCATGTTTTAGCCCAATACCGGACCCGATAATATTAACCACCCTAACTTACTTAAAAACCATTGTTTTTATCATCTCATAACATATTAATCATGCACGTAATTTGCATGGTTTACGTACTAACTATCAGTTAAGCAGTAATTCGCATAAACACGTAATTCACATAAACATGTTACTTCACGTTCATCATATTTCAATTGTACACATTATCATGTATGCTAGACAAATCACCAACGTTCGGGATACAGGATTCGTGTGTGCATTGTGATGATAAATTTACTTAGTATAATGTAACATATGTTATTATCACATAACATATGTTATTACCCTATAACATATAGGAAGACCTTCCTAACTAACCCTAGTCAAGTGTTTAGTCACATATGCACATGCAAGTTAACTAGAGTTTAGTTAAAGTAGGAACCTGAAAAAGCGGGGTGTCACATCATCCCCAAGTTGAAAAGAATTTCGTCCTGAAATTCGGCAAGTAAACAGTAAAGCCAGCTAGAAAAATGTGTGCTTGGTTCCCGGATGTCACATCATCCCCAAGTTGAAAGGAATTTCGCCCCGAAATTCACTTTGAGAGAGCTGCTTTACGTTTAGTGTTTGGTTTATGCATAGTTTCAGGTTTAGTAAATAGATGTGGGTATTTTAGCCGCATTTGATCCATGCGTTCCCACATGCATTCCGGTCCTAGACGGGAATTCCATTGTACGTTAATAATAGGTATAGTGTTTTGCTTGAGTTTCGTGACGCCCCGCTCAAGAATCTCCACTGGTTCTTCCATGAACCGTAGCCGATCGTCCACCTGGATCTGCTCCAGTGGCACCATCAGTGTTGTATCCAACATGCATTTCTTTAGATTCAATGCGATACGTGGGATACATCATGTACCCCACCGAGTTTATTAATCGAGTTTAAGTTGTAAGTTACCGGACCAATCCTTTCGACAATCTCGAATGGTCCAATGTATCGCGGGTTCAATATTCCCCGTTTTTCTAAAGCGTATCACCCTCTTCCAAGGTGACACCTTCAACAGAACCTTGTCCCCAACCTGGAACTCCAAAGGTTTCCTACGCTTATCAGCGTAACTTTTCTGTCGATCTCGAGCAGCAGCCATCTGGTTCCTGATTTGCACTATCTTCTTAGAAGTTTTGTGCACGAGTTCGGGACCTGTTAGCTGGCTATACCCAACTTCAGTCCAGCAGATGTGTGACCTACACTTGCGTCCATAACGTGCCTCAAAAGGCGCACACTGTATCGAAGTGTGGTAGATGTTGTTATACGAGAATTCATTCGAAGGCAAGTGCTTATCCCAACTGTTGCCAAAATCTGCCACGCACGCTCGTAGCAGATCTTCTAATGTTTGGATGGTTCGTTCACTCTGTCCATCCGTCTGTGGGTGATAGGCTGTGCTCATATCTAAGCGAGTCCCCAAAGCCTTTTGGAGAGTAGTCCAATAATGAGAAGTGAATCGCACATCGTGATCAGATATGATAGAAGTAGGCACCCTATGCCTAGAGACTACCTCCTTGATGTATAGATTAGCTAATTTCTCCAGCGAGTCAGTTTCTTTTATTGCCAGAAAATGTGCCGATTTGGTTAAACGATCCACGATAACCCAGATCATGTTATGGCCAGTTGGCGTTCTAAGGAGCTTTGTGATGAAATCCATAGAAATTCCATCCCATTTCCATATAGGGATTTCTGGTTGCTGGAGTAGGCCTGAAGGTTTCTGATATTCAATCTTAACCTTCGCAGAAGTCCAGCATTTACTAACATAAGTGGCTATTTCAGCTTTCATATTTGGCCACCCATAAAGAGTTTTAAGGTCTTGGTACATCTTGTCCGAACCAGGATGTATCGAATATCGAGAGGTGTGAGCTTCATCGAGCACCAGTTGTCCGAGATCCCCAAAACGTGGTATCGAGACTCGATTCATAAAGTATTTAAGACCATCCGTCTTCAGTTCCAAGTGCTTATCGGCAACATGTAAAGTTTCAAGCCCGATGTTTTCTTCTTTCAAAGCCTCGCCCTGGGCTTCACGTATCTTATAAGGAAGATTAGAATGTACGGTAAGTTGTAAAGCTCGCACTCGTTTAGGTTTCGTTTCCTTACGACTGGGGGCATCAGCTACTACGTTAGCTTTCCCTGGATGATACTTGATGGCACAGTCATAATCATTCAGAAGCTTGACCCATCGATGCTGTCGCATGTTCAGCTCCTTTTGATCGAATATGAGTTGGAGGCTCTTGTGGTCAGTGAAAATCGTACACTTCGTCCCATAGAGATAATGCCTCCAGATCTTTAGAGCAAAAACCACTGCTCCTTGTTCCAAGTCGTGGGTGGTGTAATTTTTCTCATGAACCTTTAATTGACGTGAGGCATACGCGATCACCTTATAGCGCTGCATCAGTACACACCCTAGCCCTTGGATAGACGCATCACAGTACACCATAAAGTCCTCTATACCCTTAGGTGATGATAGTATGGGTGCACTGTACAGCTTTGCCTTTAAAAATTGAAAAGCAGACTCTTGGGCATCTCCCCACTTGTAAGTAATACCCTTCTGTGTTGGAGCAGTGAGGGGTTGAGCGATCTTAGAGAATCCCTCATTGAACCTGCGATAATATCTTGCAAGACCAAGAAACTGGCGCACCTCTATAGGAGTCTTAGGAGCCTCCCACTTTTTGATTGCATCAATCTTGGCGGGATCAACGTGTATTCCTGCCTCGTTAAACACATGTCCAAGAAATTGGACTTCTCGAATCCAAAAGTCACATTTAGAGAATTTCGCATACAACTGCTCATTTCTCAAGAGTTCCAAGATCAGCTGCAGGTGTTGCTCGTGCTCTTCCCACCTCTTAGAATAAATTAGTATGTCGTCTATGAACACTATGACGAATTTGTCCAAATAGGGCTTACACACACAGTTCATCAGATCCATGAACACATCCGGTGCATTAGTTAGCCCAAATGGCATCACTAAAAACTCATAATGTCCATAACGAGTTCGAAAGGCTGTCTTCGCCACATCCTCCTCTCGGACTCTCAGCTGATGGTATCCAGACCTCATGTCAATCTTAGAATAGAAACTCGACCCTTGCAGCTGGTCGAACAAGTTATCAATACGAGGCAAAGGGTAGCGGTTCTTATCTGTTACTTTGTTCAATTCCCGATAATCGATACACATGCGGAAACTACCATCTTTCTTCTTAACAAACAGATCTGGATCTCCCCATGGTGAAGAACTAGGTCTAATAAAGCCCCTATCCAATAGCTCTTGGAGTTAGGTAGATAGTTCTTGAAGTTCGCCTAGTGCTTGGCGGTATCGTGCGCGTGCAACTGGAGCTGCTCCAGGTACAAGGTCAATTTGAAACTCCACTTGACGAACAGGTGGAAGTCCAGGTAGTTCCTCTGGGAAAATATCTGGGAAATCTCGGACTACTGGGTTGTCCTCAATCTTAGTTTCAATTTCAGTTTCAGTTTCAGCTCGAGTGTCAGATATGTTAGCCAAAATGGCTAGACTGCCCTTACGAATACACTTTTGGGCTTTCAAAAAGGAGATGATGCCCACCATGGCACCACCACGATCACCCTGTATAGATAAAAGTTCTCTACTTGGGAGGGGGACACAAATAATCTTCTCCTGACAGAGAATTTCAGCGTGTTGCTTGGACAACCATTCCATGCCAACCACGAAGTCAAAGCTACCTAGGGTGATAGGTAGGATGTTTATGGTAAACAATTGCCCCTCCAACTCGAGCTTACAGTCACAATGGGTGTGGGTTACCTCACAGGCTTCCCATCAGCTAGCTCTATGGTGTACGGGGTATCAAGAAGAGTAGGAACCATCCCTAGTTGTTTGCTAAGTTTTGATGACACAAAACTGTAGTCCGCACCAGTATCATATAAAATAGAAGCAAGAGTTTCGTACCCGTCACGACATTGTTATCAGTCCTAGCCTCCCCATAGCCAATCACGAATGCTCTCCCACGAGCCCCATTGTTGTTGTTCCCGTTGTTATTGTTATTGTTCAAGGACTTATACTTCACACTATCCCACGTTCTCTGGCTAACACCAAGAGTAGAAGATGAAGCATCATGCTTCGGAAAAGTACCATGCTCAACAGCCTCATCAATGAGTTTGCGAGCCGGGTGAAAGATTTGTTAGATTCTGGGTAGGTGAGCTGCAGTGGCCAAGCCACGAATCTGAGGGACTCACCCTTTTGATATGAAATTTGATCCAATGGGAAAGTTGGTAAATTAGATTCGAGCATGAAGTATCTAATTCCTGTAGCTTGGTAGTGTAGACGTCGATCTCAGACCCATCCGTCTTTATATAACAAATTTCTAGGTTTCATCACAGGGTGTTACGTTCTCCATCCAAGTATCTGTAACTCATCGAGTGTGCATGTAGCATACATTACCCCATCCTGCCTGGGGCAAATGCACTTGGCAAAGACTTATACTATCGAAGCAATCAGACGGTGTCCTTCAGTTCCGTTGGAGTTATCGAGGTTTACAACCAATAAAAGGCTTGAAAATACGATGGCAGGTTGTTGTTGTGGCATGTACATTCAAGGTATAAGAAAGTTCAAACGTGGAATTTAGGGGAAAAGAATGATTTAGCAAGATGGATCTTTACTAGCTTGGAAAGATGTGAGGGCTTCAACCACCCTATCGTTGATCATACGAACTCAGTCTTATCTAAGTTAACAAAGGGGAAAGAAAGAAAAGACAGGTAAGAAAAAGTAAGAGTCAATCGTCGCCACGCCCTGTCTAGATAGTAGAACCTTCGTTGTCACTTTCCATGTGCTCATCCTGCTCAAGTTCCCCTTCCATCCCTTCTTCTTCCTTTTTCGCGGTGTCAGGGTTATATGGTTCTTATCACGTACTGTCTCCTTCTCCGGTCCTGTGTAAGTCAATTCAGTGGTCAACAGCACCACTCGTTCCTCCAATCGTGACTATCGGTAGGTTTCGTCTTCCTTTGAGATGTTGCACTGCATCGCAGGCCTTACATAACTCCCCAAGTGTGTGTGTAACCAGCCCCGATCTAATGTGTTTCCTTGAATCTACCATATACTTATGAGAAACAGGGATATGCAGTCATACGTTCGCCCGCTCGTACTAGGCGTAAGGTACTAAAGTAAGAAATAAATTCTATACGTGTAACCCAGTCTCGTCTGAGTTTCAAAATGAGAGTAAGGAATATCAAGCGACAAGGAAAAGGAACTAATTGTCTCCTTGCTCAAAGAAAAGGATAAGTCTCAACATTTGAGTATCTTAGAATTTGATTCGGTTTAAGGGTATCACGTCATGCGCATCGTGTAGCTTCCTGTGTACGTGCGCCATAACGCTCGCAAGGGCTCTCTCCCCGGTACAATTGTTGTTTCCTCATCCACGAGGTTTGTTAGGATACTACTCCCAGTAATGCGCCACCTGGTGTAACTTTGGGTTCCCACCATTGACGTGTTCAGAATTAGGTCTAGAACTAGAAGATAATATATCTCCCGAAATCATATGTTGTAGATATATGTATCTAAAAGCTAGTTGTGCACTTAAGTTGTGAGTGTACTTATGCTATGATGATTATAGACTAGACTCAACATGCAGTCCTAGTTCACTATAACCAATGGCTCTGATACCAATCTGTCACACCCTCAAATTTCCACTGCGGGGTTTATACCGCGAGGCGCATGACATACCAGGATCCCATAGCCATAAGTCATATGAACGAACTCTAAATGCCCAAACCATTTAGTTCGTTTTCAAAAACCAAGTTTAGTTAAGCTGCAGAAGCGTAAACCAAATTTAAACCTTTTAAAAAATACCATGCGCAAAACAACGCGCCCAAATTAAAACCATATGAAAGAAAATGTAAAAGCATAATATGTAATTTAGGTGTATGCCCAAGACCACAAATGCAATGAAGTGTGCAGTACTAACTACCTGCAAAAGCATGTAAATCGTGGGTCAACAAACAATGTTGGTGAGTTCACTAAGTAAAGTAAATGAGTATGTAACTGCGCTGGTTTCCAAAACCACGTAAACAAGTAATTGAGTTGGTTCCAAGAACCGTGTAAACACTAGTTCATCGCATGTCAAGGGTAGCTAACCCAGTCATGATAACTAACACCGATATACCGAACTGCTGATGTACGTGTAGCCACAAATGTGAGCCGCATGCCTTACATCATTGCCTATCAACAATGATAAAATCTGTTAAGTTATAGTTCACTCCCGCACTCCCCGAGACGGTGTGAGGTTTGTCAGACCTAATAGCGCTATCAACTAATAACCCGCTTGCCATAACCCGACAACTCATTCGGTATGTGAAGGACTTACAGATGATAGAGTTGGTTTAGTTGTTCAAGGACACAGTTTGCGAACTAGTAAAAACCGACCCACTCAAGGATCCATAGCATCCCAACCCGGGATGTGTAAGTAGTCCCAAACCGGACTAGAAAATAGTAGTCCCAATCCGGACTAGAAAAAGTTAAGTACGTTGTCTCAACCGAGACGCATGCTTTTGAGAAAAGAGTAGTGAAACTCACGTTAGGTCGCACGTGAATAATCCAAATTCCTCAAACAGTAATGAGCTACCGACTCCCTATTACAAATGTCACTAGGTGAGTATATGTGCATAACCAACACACCATACAACTCGTTTGTTCAAGACTTTCAAAGTTCAAACCGTATAGTGACACCTAATGACTCTACATGCACAAGTAAGTCCTACGTATCCCGTTGGTGATCATATTGATTATTATCAGTTTTATACCTGATACACATCTCGTATAAGTATTCATACAAGTTCATGTCAAATACATACCATATAAGACTCCAAATAGTCACGTAAACACTTAACGAATGATTGTGCGTTTTTAGGGCAGATTGTGCGCTGTGAGAAACGAATTATTTAAAATACTTAACGAATGAATTAAACCCCAAAATTTTTACTGAATATACATTAAGATTCATTTGATAACCCATATTTTTTTTGTCTCAAAACCAAACACAAAAATTATTAAAATTCGTTCAACACAGCTATGTCCAGAAAATTTTCACAACAGGTCAGTTTAGTAGAAAAATTTCCAAAAATTGTGTATTCACCCAAACGAGGTGAATCAACTTTGAAAAGCCAGGTTTTTCCCATATTGACCTACTTTCCAAATTTCATAACTTAATTGTTTTTAAAACTTGAGTTATACCCGTTTAAAGTTGACCCAATTTATAACTCCGAAATTCTGATATAACCTTTAATCAAATAAAATTCCAAAAACATATCAAACGACATCCAAATCAGATGATTTTGCCCATTCTAAAAAGCTAAGACCATTTACAATCCATTCATGCACAGAATTGATCAAAACAACGAATTTAGCATCACAATACACACCCTACAAAACACCCTAACGAATCTGTCAGAAAACTGAAACTTGCACCCCAAGTTATTCATAAACCCTAATTATGCATAAAAATCTCTAACACATGCATAATCCATATTATCATGATCAAACACATATACTATCATACAAAAACCCTAATTATGATTACTAACAACAATCATCATCATCAAATCACCATGAACATTCAAGAACTCCCACTAACACATGTATGCGATTTTTATATATATGTATACTCTATGATTTTTAAACTTTTCAAGCATTATAAATCATTATAAAACATGTGAAAATTATACCTTTCCACGCAAGAGTCCTCCAAGCCTAGAGATTTCACCCAAACTAGCTTGAAGAGATGATTAAGATTGATGTTTATTGAAAATTGAGAGTGTGTGTGTGTGTATTCACGGCGCAAGGGTGGGTTAGGGTTAGGGTTTTATTTTTTTTTCATCAAATATTATAAGGGGATTTGGCTTGTTGCCCAAGTAATTGGGTATTAGGGCCTTTTAGTCTACTAACCGGACCCGTTAATCATGTTTTAGCCCAATACCGGACCCGATAATATTAACCACCCTAACTTACTTAAAAATCATTGTTTTTATCATCTTATAACATATTAATCATAGAGTGCACGTAATTTGCATGGTTTACGTACTAACTATCAGTTAAGCAGTAATTCGCATAAACACGTAATTCACATAAACATGTTACTTCACGTTCATCATATTTTAATTGTTAAGCAGTAATTCGCATAAACACGTAATTCACATAAATTTAATTGTACACATTATCATGTATGCTAGACAAATCACCAACGTTCGGGATATAGGACTTGTGTGTGCATTGTGATGATAACTTTAATTATTATAATGTAGCATATGTTATTATCACATAACATATGTTATTACCCTATAACATATAGGAAGACCTTCCTAACTAACCCTAGTCAAGTGTTTAGTCACGTATGTACATGCAAGTTAACTAGAGTTTAGTTAAAGTAGGAACCTGAAAATGCGAGGTGTCACAAATAAGATAACAGCTTTTGCGGTCTTCCAAGTAGTACCACCACATGAAATCTTTTGAAAAATGTTTTGGAATTGGCATCAAAGGAATATGTTTCAATGCAGTTGGTGGTTTATACTTCAAAGTCACCTTGTTCATCCCAGTAATCGGATCAATACTCTTCTTATGCACAATCCTTTTAGGATACTGCGGAGTGAACACGTCCCATCTCGTTCTGCTCTCTCTAGCCATGCGATCTGCAAAATAGCCAACTGCATCATTGTTTACAGTTGCACCTGACAAAGTATATCAGCAGACATCGCGTACAGCCCAGTAACGTAGTGTTTTGATATCATGGAATATGTTGAAATACAGAATTCCCTTCTCCCATTTTACTACCACACACCTTAGCTGTCTTAGGTATTTCCAACCTAGAGCTCTTCCCTTGAACAGTTCGCTGTGAAATTTATAGAAACCTCCCTGAATTTTAGTCTTTGGCCGGTTGGCTTCTTTTTCTTTCAGTTTCCTCAACAAGCTTTTCAGATCGTCAGATTGTTCAACATTTGGTTTCTGACTTTCTGAGTTCTTGAAGACTTCATCAACGAATGTCTTACTCTTTTCATGTGCAAGTTCTCAGCTTGGCTTAACATTTCTTCAGAAAATTCAGGAAATGCAGAATCCTGTTTGTCTTTGAAATACTCTGGATATTCTTCACTGGTAATATCCTCCATCTCAACATCTTTAAACACTGGTGTATCTCTATCATCAGAGTGATTTCCTGCTTCTTTCTCAGGAATGTTCGGAATATGATTATCATTCATCAACTCTTCAAGAGATTTACCTACTTGTCTAGCCAATCCTTCAAGTATCTCTTTAGAAATAGCTGCAGAAACTTCACCATCTTCAAGATCAGGGTCGTTATACTCAAGCTCAAATCTCATATCATCTGATTCAAATATTTCTGGATACTTTCATGTAAGCTCTATCGTCCAGACTTTCTTAGTCAACATCTGATGATATAACTTTTTGTCTTCATCAGATAAAGATTTTATCTTTTTATTCCACAAAATATTATCATCATCAGTGTTACCACCAGGAGCTTTCGAACTTGATTCTCCTACATCTTTACTAGCATCTCTCTTTTCACATTTATACTTATCAGTATCATCATCATCATCATCATCATCATCTGCAGAACTGTTATCAAAATCATCTCTAGAAGCATCTTTATCATCGTCATCTTTCTTCTCAGGAGCATCACCGACATCATGTTCTAATTCCTCATCTTCTTCTTCTTCCTCAGATTCGGATGGTTCAAAATCAACCAGTTCTTCTTCACGCTCTTTATATTCCTCTCCTTCTTTCAACTGGGGAGCTTTCTCATAAAGATCGTCAATAAGCTTCCTTAAGCTCTTATTATCTTTCTTCACTTGTTTGTTCTCGAGTCTCAAAGAAATGTATCTTCTAGTATTTCTCTGTTCATGAGGTATCAACTTCTGATTTTCATCATGAAGTTGTTTAATCTTTGCTTCTAGCTCTTCTTGCCTCTCCTGTGAAGATTCAACAATATCCAACATCTTCTTATCATTCTTTCTCAACTGTTCAATTTCTTGTTGTTGCTGGTTAATAATCTTCATCATATCTGCAAGCTTCTGGTTCACTGCATTCATCACATCACCTGATACAGTAACCTGTGGTGTTGAAGCCTCAGCAACAGGAGTCTTTTTCTTAAACTTGTTTAAGACTCTTTCCATAGCCTCATTGAAATCTTCAGTTGGATCACAGTTTTCTCAGCAGCAGATTTCTTCTGTTTCTTTGCCACTGGGGATGTTACGGGAGTAGCAGATTTAGAACTAGATACATCAAGAACTTTCTTTCCTGCAATCAGAATCTCAACTTCTTTCACTCTCCTCTTCTTTTGATTTTCTATCTCATCAGTCTTTGATTTCTTCTTGAACATTGGCTTCTTTTGTTTTTCATTAACCATCGGTGATCCACTAAAATCTTCTGCACCCATTCCAAGACTCAGATCTATATCATACATCACCATCGGACTCTTCAATCTCTGTTCTTCTAAAGTCTTGTTGAGACTTTATGACTCACCAGCCACAGTGGCCTTGGGCTTGGTTCGTTTTACGGTCTCATCAGCAGAATCCCATCTTTCATCTATTTGAGTCTTCTCAGAATCAGCAGACTCTTCATCAACCAACCTTGTACCTTTCTTTGCCATGCTCTTCTTTCTTCTAGATGTTTTCTTTGGAGATTCAGTCTCATCCTCCTTTTCCTTACCTTTTCCTTTTCCACTCTTAACACCAACATTCACCACTTGTCTCTTTCTCTTTGCTTTCGGATTAACTTGAAACAAAGGATCATCGTTATCAGATTCACTATTCTCATTTCTTGTATTTCTGATCAAATATATCTGTAGGAATCTGGGATATAACAGAAACTTCTTGTTCTTCAAACCTTTCAGTGGTTCAAGCATATGATCCAAGATCATCCCAGACACATTGAACGGCTTGTTCAACACTAGAGCCACCATCAACGAACTGATGCTCTTTCTCATTACATCATAGCCACCACTAACAGATTCGAAAACGTGTAACATAACATGAGCTAGGTATTTGAACTGTGGGCACAATTTACCTTTGTGCAAAGCTCCATCTGTGATTGGTCCGTTATACTTCATGCGTAGAAAGCATTTTCTCTGTTCAATCCATGACAAACACCTAGGATCAGTCGGCTCATCCTTCAGCTTCAAAGCTTTCTAAATATCATTCTCTGTAACGATAGCAAGTTGTCCTTGAATATTTCTAACTATAGCCATCTCATTATCCCAATAATCCATTCTAGAATTCTTCCAGAAATCCACTTGGTGATCTTTGTAGATAATAGCTGGTGTAGCTATAGCATCAACAACTCTGCTTCGCTTCAGAAAGTCTATAATACCAGAAAACTCAGTAAGTTTCTTGACCTCGCCAAGAAATGCACAGTTATTGTGAGCTTTTTCAAATGGCAACTCTTCCTCTGGTTTCTTTCCAGCGGCTTTTTCAGATGATCCAGCTGGTACATCTGGATTTTGTGGTTCTGTCATTGAAATCCTGCAAAAACGAAACATGAAAAGTCATTAAAAACGGATAAAATTCGCAAAATTGAAAATCTGGTTTTTGGAAGTCCACATTCGACCCTTCGAAGGTTCGAATGTAAAAAATCCAAGGTTAGAATGTGAGAAACAAGGTTCGAATGTGAAAAATTTGATTAATCATGTACATTAGACCTTTATTCCACATTCGACCCTATGAACAAGTCACCTTCGAACGGAAAAGCCACATTCGACCTTTCTTAAACGGTCGAACCTGACTGTTCATATGATCAAATGTCCAGAATCCAATTTTGACCATCTTAACATGTAATTTTCATTTGTTTGTTTACTAAGATGACCGACTAAGCTTATTCATCAATCAATTGCATCAATTATTTAGTTATTGACTGTTTTTCCCAAAATCTAGGGTTTATAAGTTTTTAAAAATCAATTTGACAATCTGTTGTGTTTTAAACCCTGATTTTGTTGTATTTTCCCCCTAAAACATTCAATAATTGAATCCTAATCAAGAACTAGTCTTAAAACATCCTCTATTTGTTCAAATGATTCAGTCTAGGGTTTGAGAACAGTTTAATCGATTCTGCCTTTGTTTATTGTCCATTACATGTGTTTTTGTTATCAAAATGATCAGTATAAGGCAAGAAATGATAATCGAAGATGAAAGAAACAAAAGCAACAAGGTGTTGTTATCTCAGAATTTTGAAAATTTTTGTGAATGGGAGGTTCGAACGTGCAGATGGTATTTATAGGCTCCCACATTCGACCGTTTAATAGGGGAGAATGTGAAACTATTTCTACCTTCGACCCTAATGAAAGGCTCGAATGTAGATATAGGGGTCGAATGTACAAAATACACTAGAACACTCACATTCGACCGTTTTAAAAGCTCGAATGTATGGAAAAATTCCACATTCGACCCATCGAATGGGCGAATGGAGATTGGAATTTTTTGAACATTTTACCAAATCTCAAAATCGAATCCCGTTCAATCTTTTTCACATCTTTTAAGCATCAAACATTCATCATTTCACATTTAAAAGTCACAAAACTCAAATGGTTCATCAAGTTTCAGAAAGCGACCATCAATCACCATCTGCTATAAAAAATAACACAGAAATGTAAAATCTTTTTGGTTTTTCTGAAATTTATGCTAAGACACACTTTTTTTTTTTTTTTTTTGAGTTTTTGTAAAATTTGAACAAATGTTAAATGCAGAAATGTAAACATCAAACAGTAAATGTTTTGTGATTTCCGGTAAGAGGATCATATCAGTTTTTGAGAAATCTGATCACACCGTTGATCTTTAGTGTTTATTATCATTAAAGTCAATGTGTGATCCAGCAATTGTTGATATTGTTATCCACATAAGCTCTCATGCAGACTTTTATGCAATGTTTGATACGATTATCTATAGTATAAACATAATTGTCTGTGGTTCCCACGCACACGACATGCTCCCGTATCAAGGAATAAGTGCACAAAGACTCATTATAACGGGTGATTATGCTTTCGTTATCTGTAATTTTACAAGGTATTGATGCACAGAGGTGTACATGTTAGCAAATCAATGCTGCAGAGTAACATATTCACTCTACCAGGTTGAGGGCTAATATCAATCATGATTTTCATCAATGATTGAATACGATGCATTAGATAATCTTTGATTATCGTCATACATGGAAAGTTCCTCAATTCGGTAACTTTAGGTTTTGGCATTAAAGCTCATTTAGAAAGATACCCTGTCTGATCTAGGTCCGTAAAACCTTACGACAAAAGAGCAGAAAGGCTATCCCCAGATAACTAGTAACATAACAACCCGAAACCTCCGAATTTTGTACAAAAACCCTATCAAATGAAATTACGGTACTAAGACCATATGCCCATGAGGAGTTCATCCACGTAACAAATCGTTTGATATGTGTGTATCTAACACGAAGTAATAGGTCTACGAAGCCTACCAGCACATCACATAGACTCAACACACAGCTTATATAACATTTCAAATCTTTAGCATGTGTCAGATCCCCACTGATGTACTATCATTTCCTCTTTTATTCCTGGAAAAGCATTTTGGGTTTTTCTAATTTTTATGGCTTTTTGGATTTTTCAATGTTTTTGGGTTTTCTGAAAATCTAAAACTCCCCCTAAAATGTAAAACATATTTTTAGATTTTTGGATTTTTGAAAAACAGTAAAACTAAAACTAAAAGTGATAAACTGAGGTGATGATCAGTCTTGTTTCTCTTTTATACCATTAGCTTTTAATAAAAATTCGAATCGAGATCTATCGAAAGCTTTGGTAAAAAGATCTGCACGTTGGTAATTAGTGTGGATTGTGACCATGTCAATCAACTCTTTGGCATAACAAACTCGGATAAAGTGATACTTAATCCGGATATGTTTAGCTTTTGAGTGATTGACCGTGTCTTTAATTAATGTTATTGGGGCTTCGTTGTCACAGTGAATACAGGTTTTTAGAAATTGCAAACCATAATCAACCATCTGTTGTTGAATCCACAGAACCTATGAGAAGCAACTTTAAGCTGACACATATTCTACTTCACATGTAGATAATGCGACTGCCGTCTGCTTCTTACACTGCCAGGTCACAAGCCTGCTCCCCAAAAATTGACATCCAGCCGTTGTGGATTTGTTGTCTTTGTCACAACCGCCCCAATCCGCATCACTAAAAGCAATTACGTCAAATTTATCATCATTAGGGTACCATAGTCCTCTCGACGGACAACCCTTCAGATATCGTAGGATCCGTTTGACAGCTGCAAGATGACTCTGTTTTGGCTTCAACTCATATCGTGCGTAGAGACATGCGGAGAACATTATGTCTGGTCTAGATGCAGTGAGATACATCAGAGATCCGACGATTGCTCTGTATGTAAAAGGATCAGTCAGCTCCCCCTTAGCGTCAACACCAATCCCGTGATTAGGTTGGATCGGGGTATCCATCGGCTTCGAATCTTCCATCTGGAATCGGCTCACGACTTCAGAAACGTATTTTGTTTGGTGTATAAAGATCCCCGTTGGTCTTTGTTCCACCTGCAAGCAGAAGAAAAACTGCATTTATCCCATCGCACTCATCTCGAACTTTTCCTGCATCACTTTTTCAAATTCTCTGCACAAAAGTTCGTTAGTAGATCCAAAAATAATATCATCAACATAAATCTGGACGAGAAGCAAGTCATCCCCTGTTCTTTTGGTGAACAGAGTGCAGTCTACCAAACCACGTTTGAATCCTTGGGATAGTAGGTACGTGCTCAGCTCCTCATACCATTGGCGTGGAGCTTGGTGCAACCCGTATAGTGCTTTGTTGAGAACGTAGACCTTATCCCGGTAAATAGGATGTTCAAAGCCTGGAGGTTGACCGACGTATACCTCTTCCTTGACCACACCGTAAAGAAACACACTCTTAACATCCATTTGATACACCTTGAATTTCATGTATGAGGCAAACGCTAGAAACATACGAATAGCTTCTAAACGTGCCGCAGGTGCATAAATCTCGTTGTAGTCAATTCCTTCCATTTGATGAAAACCTTGAACTACCAGTCGAGCTTTGTTTCTCACTATTACGCCTCTGTCATCCTTTTTACACTTGAAAACCCATTTGGTTCCAATTTTCTTTCTGCCTGGAGGTAAATCTGTTAGTGTACACACTCCCAGTTTCTGAAACTACAACAACTCATCTTGCATCGCCTCTACCCAAGCGTCATCCAAAAGAGCATCCTTGTAAGTCCGCGGCTCAACCTGCGAAACATAACAAGAAAAGGACCCGTCATTCTGACAACCAGATTTCTGAATTTTTGCATATAAAGCTAACGCGCCAAGATTTTCTGGTGAGTTTGCATTCCGAAGTTGTCCTCTAGTCATAACACTGCTTCCAGGATCACTAATCACTTGCTCCAGCGGGTGAATACGATGAATCCGAGATTACGGATGATCAGGTACTTGAACTCCCGTTTGAGTAGTCAAATTCTCTGTCGAATCCAGATCATTACCCAAGTTGGATGATGAAGCAACATTTGAATTTGGGTTCACTAGTGGTGTCTCTGTAATATGATCTAGAATAGCTTCACTTGTGACATCATCATCATCTTCCGATTCTAATGAATTAAGAGTAGTGGAAGCTTCTTGGAAAACTTCTTCAGCTGCAGGAACATTGGCATCACTAGAAGCTATTGGAGGAGTTACGGTGATTGGACGCACCAACGGTGAAGTCACTACGTTTTCACACTCGTATATAATCTTAATACAGCCTCTTTAACCAAGTTATCTAGATTGAATGATTCAAAGAAGTCTTTGTAATCAAACATCCAATCTGGACCGCTACCTTGTACATTCTGAGTATACCACTGAACTTCAACGTTAGCCCACTCCTCTACCTGATGAGTTCGTTTGTTGAATACCCGTTTGAGCGGGGTTGCATATCCAACAAAGAATGGTGCAAACTTCTCAGATGGATTAAGCATAGTACACGGTGCTCCAAATGGTTCTAGATATGCCAAATTCGGCTTTCGTCTGTTCAACAGTTCATAAGAAGTTTTGCCAAACTTCTTCACTGTTAACACACGATTCAGTGTGTAACAAGCTGCATATATGGCTTCATTCCAGAACATTACCGGGAGGTTAGAATCCGCAAGCATTGTTCTCGCCGCCTCTATTAGAGTCTTGTTTTTCCTTTCTGCGACACCGTTCTGTTAAGGGGTATACGGAGCACTGTATTCATGATGAATTCCTTTATCTTCACAAAGAGAATCCATCTGTGCATTTTTTAACTCCGTCCCATTATCACTCCGAATTCTTTTAATTTTCAACCCATAGATATTCTCTAAACGAGTGAACAGAACTTACAGATTGTTAAAAGTGTCGCTTTTATATTGCAAGCACATTACCCATGAAAATCTGGAATAATCGTCAGTAACCACAAGACAATAAAGCTCTCCGCAATGACTCTTACGCTTGAAAGGTCCAAATAGGTCCATGTGCAAACGCTCAAGTGGCATTTCAACAGATTTTACTTTCTTTGCTTTGTGAGACTGTTTGTGCTGCTTCCCCTTCTTGCAACTCACACTTGTCATTTAGATGAAAAGTTTTGACATTAACGCCTTCGACAAAATCGGTCTAACATCTGAATGTGGATCTCCAACACTAGAAGTGTTAGATTCATCATCTGATGTAGAATTAGATTTGATTGAACTCTCCGGTGTTACTGAATGTAAAGTGTGATTCTCAAATAACACTGGAGATGGAACAGCCTTGTAGTTTGCACTACTTGCTTTTGAGGTTTCTTCAATGATATGGTCAACCACATAAGCAATGTGTTTATAGCTTTCAAGCTTTTTGTTAACCTTTTCAGCAAAGCATTTGATGGTTGACATTTCTAGTTTAGTTTATTCAAGTTCATTGATATAATTGTTTATGGCAAATTGTTTTAAAGAAAGAGTTTTCTTCAAATCAGAAATATCCTTTTTGTAACCATCAAGCACTTTATTGAATTCATGTGCTTCTTTGCGATAAGATTGACAGTTTATTCTAGCACTCTCAAGTTGAACCCTAAGTTGCTTCTTTTCCTCTGTCAATCTATCACATGTTCCACAATATTTGTCACTATTCATATCTATGGTGGAATCAGAACTTACCTGTTTCGGAGGGTCAGTCATTGCCATCAAAGCAAAATGCGCTTCCTTTCCAGCGAAGAACTTGGATTAATCTATTCTTGTGAAAGCGTCATCCACTATGCATGACTTCCGAGTCATAAGAAAATCAGCTTCGGCCAGAAGTTGATCAATGTCATCATCTAGTGAATTAACACTAGCTTCTGAATCTGGCTCACTCTCCGAATCAGAATATACTGAATCACACTCTTCAGGAATATCAGTGACTGAATCAAGAATCATTCCTAGAGTCTTCTCAACAGGAATATCAGCTTCTTCTACCATCTCCTCAATCTTCACTTCAGAAATCTTCTCACTCTCCAAAACTTCTTCAACTACCACCGGCTCCTCTAAATCAATCTTCTGAGCAACACAAGCCACATTTCCAGGTATAATATTTTCAACACCCAGTTGCATCCCAGTCCAGTCAAAACCTTCATCTTTTTGGATCACCAAAGCCTGGTTTTGGTTATCGGTTTGTGTTTGGCTATTTGGTGTGGGAATAGGAATGATGGTTCTGGTTGGATTATGTGGTGTTTGAGTTTGGGTCTGGTTTGGTGTAGTTGTTTGTCTTAAAGAATTGTTTGGTGAGGGGTTCTGTCGATTTTGGTAATTGTTTTGAGATTGATAGTTGTTGTTGTTTTGGCTTTGATAAGATACCTGATTCTGAGATTGACGGTTTTGGTAATTGGTGTTGAATGGATTCCGGTTACCTTGTTGAGATGGCTGTGTGCACTCCCTCTTAAAATGACCTTTACCACCACAGTTAAAACATGTGACTTTGGCTTTGTTGAAGCCATACGTGGTGTTAGGTGATGTAGAAAGATCAGTTCTACTAGTCTTTTCTATGAACTCGGTTGCTCGTCTCATAACACTAGCAAACGCCCACTGGATGTCAATTAGCTCCATCTCCTCCTTGTCAATTTGAGCATAGTCTTCACTGGTTAGATTGTTGTTACCAATTTGACTAGCTACCAGACCATTGTAAGAAGCTACCATAGCAGATACCATGCGACATGTTGCTGAGCAACTTCAACTATGACGTTGTTCAAGTTAGATGTCTCCAACACTATTGGACTTTGACTTGGTTGACTTGGGTTCATTTGAGGAATGTAGGGTTGTTGTTGAGGTTGATTCATGCTTGCTGAATAACATGCTGCTTGTTTTATAGGTGAAAATGTGGAATGTAAGTGGTAGTGTATGATGGTGGTGTGTAAGATGAAGTTTGAGCAACGTAGTTTATCAGTGTCTTGGGTGGTTCCATAACACTTGAAACACAAGCAATATGTGGAGCAACAGTACCACTAGTGCTTGAACTAGTCAAAGTAGAAGTTGTACCACCATGATATAACTCCGGATTTTGAGGAAATTGTGCTATCTTTGCTTTACTCTTCTCTTCCATCTCTTTGTTCTCCAGCTTTTGAATAAACTCATTGATGTTCCAATATTGATAAGCATCTTTCTCCTTTAGGACCTCAATATGTTGATTCCAATATGGTGGTAGAGAATCTACAAATTTGTCTACCAACTCAGACATTGGAATCTGAATCTCATAATTCGACAACTTCGTCAAAAGATGACAATATCTGGGAATAAGCTCCTTTAGAGTCTCATTTCCAACATAGCTGAAGTTTTCAAATTCCTTTCTCAATTCTTCCATCCTTAACTTTCTGGTTTTCTCATTATCATCATGACGATTCTTCAACATATCCCACAGCTGCTTTGAAGTAGTACATGAACCAAACTGATGTAGAAGATCAGTGTTGATAGCTTGACATAGTTGGGAGAAAGCCTTCTTCTCCACAGCAAACTTCTTTTTCTCATCCTCAGCTAAACTCTCCAATGGAATTGGTTCACCTGTGTTCTCCAAAACCGGTGCAACATAACCCTTCGCAATCATTTGCCATGCCTCGGTGCCTTCCATTCCCATTCCCTCCAAATGAATCTTGAACTTTTTGTGCCATTGATTGTAATCCACCATCTCCAATCCACCATCTCCATCAGCTTTGGTGGACGACTCCCGCTACCTAGAGACAAATCATTAATTAAAGTAGAAATAGCATTGGTAGTTTGAGAGTGTACCGCGGCTGCTGCAACTCCCCAATAATCATTCATGGGTTGTTGTGGTGGTTGAGCAACAGTCTGTGGCATCGAACTAGTCATTACGAGGTAATTGATCGGCTATGATGGTTGACTGTTCGTCTTCTGTGTAGCTACAGTCCAAGGATCCATAGTCACGTGCTGTTGTTGTGTAGGATTAGGTCTTGGTGTTGTTAGGAAGTTCCACATATCGTCTATGAAGTCCGGAATGCGAAACACTTAGAAAATTTTTTGATCAGCTTCTACGTTCGACCCTTAACAATAAACGTGGGTTCGAATGTGGAAAATGTTCCAGGTTTGACCCTTCCTGCTGACTCGAAGGTAGAAAATAACAAACAACTCACTTTCGACCACTTACCTTCCCACTTTCGACCTCCCGTAGGGTCGAATGTACCAAATATGGTCGAATGTACAACACCACACACACTATTTCTAGGTTCGACCCTAAAAATAACCACGTTCGACCTAAAAATCTCAGATTCGACCTAAAACACACACGTTCGACCTTTCTCTCCTAGGTTTGACCCAGACATTTTAAAAAAAACGGTTATTCTTTGAAAATCAGTTATTTTGATCCCAATTTTTCAAAATTTGATGAATTTTGATGATGTTTTGTAGGTTTTGCTTCGGAATTGATTTGGAACAAGTTTAATAAAGATAATTCTTGATTTTAACCGTGAAAACTAGTCCGAATCAATCAATTTTCATCAAAAACCATTGTTCATTCAAAACAGAAAAATTTTGATCAAATTTGGGTCCAAATCAGCTCAAATACTATCAATTCGTAGTTGTTTGATCCATATAGGCTCTGATACCACTTTGTGGAGGATCGAGGGATCGTTTTGTCAAAAACAAGTAGTTTGATCAAACAAGTCTACCAATTTAGGTGCGAAATCCCTAAATCAGTTACGAAATGATAATATTAATAATAACAAAACACACAAATCACCTTTTAATCTGCATTTCATTCTTAAGCAATATTGATTAATCATACAAAACCATGTTTACAATGAAATAAACACAAATCAGAAAAGTCTAGACCTCTAGAGAGAAATACAGGTCGAATGGGGAACATAAATGACAAAAGTTAACATTAAAATCTAATTTTCAGTTTATATAGGCCTGCATGTTCGCCCCCGTAAGGGTCGAAGGTGCAGGTTCGCCCCTTTAAATAGGCGAATCAGCAGTCTTCATATCAGGCTTCCATCTTCGACCAGTATACTCCACCTTTGACCCTTTTCAGTCACCTTCGACCTCAAATGTCCACTTTCGACCCCACGTATTTACGAAAACAGAATTGAATGCGCAATCCAATAACACTAGTCGCAAAACGTGCATCAACACCATTAAGCAAATAAGGGATGTTGAATGATTCAGCTCTTAACCATTCAGAGCCTCTTAACCATTAAGACCATCTTAATGATTCAGCACTTAATCAACCAAACAGCCCCTAAGCCTAAGAATAACTCAAAGCATGGGTCTTCATCAGTTAAGTCTGAAAAGATTCCAAATATAGTTCAGAAGCAGGACAAACACGAAACCTAAAAAGTTAAAAATCAAAACAAAATCAAAGAAAAAGAAATCTAAAATAAAACCTGAACTTGTTTGGAAACCCAAATCACTTTCTGTATCCGCAGCAGCTTTTACTTCAAATCAATCCATTGAAAAACCAATGGATTTTTCAAAAGGAGAATGGATTGATATTCCGAGGATTGATGACCTTGGACGACCTACCATTGTGAAGGGATGGGTTCTTCTCTCCTACTAATTGTTTAACAAGTGTGCAAGTTGTTCTAGACAGACCTATTAGTCATCCTTTGATAGTTGATAGTGGAGCATATGTATACAAAAGCGAACTTGATTTTCTTCATACCTTGTGTTTTGCTACATCTGGAGGAGAATAAGTTTTGCTATTTATAGGAGAGGTGAAGGTCAAGGAAGTTATATTGAAAAGGGAAAACACGAGTTCAACAGAAAGGAGAGTGTTTGTCGTCTGTTTCCTACCTGTGAAGCCGGACAACGTTGCAATCTCATGCAATTATTCTAAACTCTCTTTTCTTTGTCAAAGTAATTGAAAGATCGTAGTGAGTCAAGTAATCTGAGTGGGAAAATGGTTTTTGAAATTCAATGAGTAAACCGCATCGGATATCATTTTATTTTGTTTTTCTTCATAAAGTTTAAAAATCCAAAAATATGCTTATATTTAGATTTTTAGGGGGAGAAAATTTTAGAAAAATCAAAATTAAAAAAATTAGAAAATCTAAAATGAGTTTTCCTAGAGAAAAAGAGAAGATAATAGTACATCAGTGGACTGTCATAATGCTCTGAAAACAAAATGAAGTGACAACATTGAGTAGCCACTACAATTATATATTGGTAGGCTTGAAATCAAAGTTTAAAGTTCAGCATGGTGATATAAACTTAAAAGCAATAATTGATAATCATGCGGATCAACGTATCGTTGGCATATGGTCTTAGTACCAAAATTTCGTTTGATAGATTGCCAAAATCGGAGGTTTCAGATCGTTATATTATTTGTTATCTGGCAATAGCCTATCTGATCTTTTGTCGTATTGATTTACGGACCTAGATCAGGCAGGGTATCTTAATAAAAGAGCTTTAATGCCAAAACCCAAAGTTACCGAATTGAGGAACTTTAAATGTGTGATGATAATCAAAGATTATCTAATACATCGTATCTAATCACTGATGCAAATCATGATTGATATAAGACCTAAATGTCACACCCTCAAATTTCCACTGCGGGGTTTATACCACGAGGCGCATGACAAACCAGGATCCCATAGCCATAAGTCATATGAACGAACTCTAAATGCCCAAACCATTTAGTTCGTTTTCAAAAACCAAGTTTAGTTAAGCTGCGGAAGCGTAAACCAAATTTAAACCTTTTAAAAAAAACATGCGCAAAACAACGCGCCCAAATTAAAACCATATGAAAGAAAATGTAAAAGCATAATATGTAATTTAGGTGTATGCCCAAGACCCCGATATGCAGTGAAGTGTGCAGTGCTTTCTAATCCTGGCACCGGAAGCTAACTACCTGCAAAAGCATGTAAATCGTGGGTCAACAAACAATGTTCGTGAGTTCACTAAGTAAAGTAAATGAGTATGTAAATGCGCTGGTTTCCAAAACCATGTAAACAAGTATTGAGTTGGTTCCAAGAACCGTATAAACACTAGTTCATCGCATGTCAAGGGTAGCTAACCCATTCATGATAACTAACACCGATATACCGAACTGCTGATGTACGTGTAGCCACAAATGTGAGCCGCATACCTTACATCATTGCCTATCAACAATGATAAAATCTGTTAAGTTATAGTTCACTCCCGCACTCCCCGAGCCGGTGTGAGGTTTGTCACACCTAATAGCGCTATCAACTAATAATCCGCTTGCCATAACCCGGCAACTCATTCGATATGTGAAGGACTTACAGATGATAGAGTTGGTTTAGTTCATCAAGGACACAGTTTGCGAACTAGCAAAAACCGACCCACACAAGGATCCATAGCATCCCAACCCGGGATGTGTAAGTAGTCCCAAACCGGACTAGAAAGAAGTAGTCCCAACCTGGACTAGAAAATAGTAGTCCCAACCCAGACTAGAAAAAGTTAAGTACGTTGTCTCAACCCGAGACGCATGCTTTTGAGAAAAGAGTAGTGAAACTCACCTTAGGTTGCACGTGAATAATCCAAATTCCTCAAACAGAAATGAGCTACCGACTCCCTATTACAAATATCACTAGGTGAGTATATGTGCATAATCAACACACCATACGACTCGTTTGTCCAAGACTTTTAAAGTTCAAACCGTGTAGTGACACCTAATGACTCTACATGCACAAGTAAGTCCTACGTATCCCGTTGGTGATCATATTGATTATTATCAGTTTAATACCTCATAAACATCTCATATAAGTATTCATGCAAGTTCATGTCAAATACATACCATATAAGACTCCAAATAGTCACGTAAACATCCCTTACACAATCTGCGTTTTCAGGGCAGATTGTATGCTGTGAAAAACGAATTATTTAAAATACTTAACGACTGAATTAAACTCCCATATTTTTACTGAATATTCATTGCGATCCATGTGATAACCCATATTTTTTTTTTTGTCTCACAACCAAATCCAAAAATTATTAAAATTCGTACAACCCAGCTGTGTCCAGAAAATTTCCACAGCAGGTCAGTTTAGTAGAAAAATTCCCAAAAATTGTGTGTTGACCCAAACGAGGTGAATCCAATTGGAAAAGCCAAGTTTTTCCAATGTTGACCTACTGTCCAAATTTCATAACTTAACCCTTTGTAAATCTCGAGTTATGACCATTTAAAGTTGACCCAATTTATAATTCCGAAAATCTGATATGACCTTTAAATTTAAAAAATCATGAATACATATCAAAACAAGTCCAAAACGCATGATTTTGGACTTTTTGAAAAGCTAACATCATAAGTTATGTTTTAGCATCAGAAAACAATCAGATTACACATGTTAATCACCCTATAACAGCCCTACTATTCGTCACAATGAATCTGCCAGAAAATCAGAATTCTAATAACATGCTTCTCATGAACCCTAATTATCCACAATAGCCTATAATCATATAGTAAACCCATATTATCACAATCAAATCCATGTTATCAGAATTAAATCCATATTTTCACAGCACATTACTACTATCATAAAGCATGTAAGATTATACCTTTCAATGCAATGATCCTTAAAACTCAAAGATTACACCCAAACTAACTTGAATTAGGGAGGAAAGTTGTTGGAAGATTGATAATTGAGAGGATTGTGGTGGTGATGGTTCACGGCGCAAGGAAGGGTCTAGGGTTTCTTCTTATTATTATTTTTGAACAATAATATAATAGGAATTGGATCATGGGCCTAGGTTACGGGTTTATGGGCCTTTTCTTGATAAACGGACCCGTTACAAGGTTTTAATCCCGAGAATGGTCCCGATAATATTAATCATACTAACTTATATGAAAACTATTGTTTTTATCATCTCATATCATATTAATCATGGGGTGCACATATTTCACAGGGTTTACGTACTAATTATCTATTACTCAGTAATTCACATAAACATGTAATTCACATACACATGTTAGTTGACATTCATCATCACTCAATTGCTCATATAATCATGCATGCTTGACAAATCACCAACGTTCGGGATACATGACTCGTGTGTGTGTCAAGACAAAGACTTTTCTAATTATAACGTACGTTAATACCATCTAGCATATGTTATTGTTCCATAACACATTCAAATGCCCTATTAACTAACCCTAGTTAAGTGTTTAGCCACATACGAACATGCAAGTTAACTAGAGTTCAGTTAAAGTAGGAACCTGAAAATGCGGGGTGTCACATCATCCCCAAGTTGAAAAGAATTTCATTCCGAAATTCAGCAAGTAAACAATAAAGCCAGCTAGAAAAGTGTGTGCTTGGTTCCCGGATGTCACATCATCCCCAAGTTGAAAGGAATTTCGCCCCGAAATTCACTTTGAGCGAGCTGCTTTATGTTTAGTGTTCGATCTATGTTCAGGTTCAGGTTCAGAAAAGAGGTGTGGGTATTTAAGCCGCATTTTATCCCTGCACTCCCACGTATATTCAGGTCCTAGACGGGAATTCCATCGTACCTTAGCAATAGGTATTGTGTTTTGTGTGAGTTTTTTGACGCCCTGCTCAAGAATCTCCACCGGTTCTTCCACGAACCGTAGCTGATCGTCCACCTGGATCTCCTCTAGTGGCACCCCCAGTGTTGTATCCGATAAGCATTTCTTTATATTCGATACGTGGAGTACATCATCTACCCCATTAAGTTCATTAGGCAGGTTCAACCTGTAAGTTACTGGACCAATCCTTTCGACAATCTCGAATGGTCCAACGTATTGCGGGTTCAACTTTCCCCATTTTCCAAAGCGTATCACACCCTTCCATGGTGACACCTTTAATAGAATGTTGTCCCCAACCTGGAACTACAAAGGTTTCCTACGCTTATCAACGTAGCTTTTATGTCGATCATGAGCAGCAGCCATCCGGTTTCTGATTTGCACTATCTTCTCAGAAGTTTCGTGCGTGAGTTCGGGACCTGTTAGCTGGCTATCCCCAACTTCAGTCCAGCAGATGGGAGACCTACACTTGCGTCCATAAAGTGCCTCCAAAGGCGCACACTGTATCGAAGTGTGGTAACTGTTGTGATACGAGAATTCAATCAAAGGCAAGTGCTTATCCCAACTGTTGCCAAAATCCACCACTCATGCTCGTAGCAGATCTTCCAATGTTTGGATGGTTCGTTCACTCTGTCCATCCGTCTGTCGGTGATAGGTTGTGCTCATATCTAAGTGAGTTCCCAAAGCTTTTTGGAGAGTAGTCCAAAAATGAGAAGTGAATAGTGCATTGCGATCAGAAATAATAGAAGTAGGCACCCCATGCCTAGAGACTACCTCCTTGATGTATAGATTGGCTAGTTTCTCCAGCGAGTCGGTTTCCTTTATTGCCAAAAAAATGTGCCGATTTGGTTAGACGATCCATGATAACCCAAATCATGTTATTTCCACATAGGGATTTCTGGTTGCTGGAGTAGGCCTAAAGGTTTCTGATATTCAATCTTAACCTTCGCACAAGTCAAGCACTTAGTAACATAAGTGGCTATCTCAACTTTCATGTTTGGCCACCAGTAAGGAGTTTTGAGATCTTGGTACATTTTGTCCGAACCAGGATGTACCGAATGCCGAGAGGTGTGAGCTTCATCGAGCACCAGTTTTCTGAGATCCCCAAAACGTGGTATCCAGACTCGATTCATGAAATATTGAAGACCATCTGTCTTTAGTTCCAAGTGCTTATCAGCACCATGTAAAGTTTCAAGCCCGATGTTTCCTTCTTCCAAAGCCTCGCCCTGGGCTTCACGTATCTTATCAGGAAGATTAAAATGTATGGTGAGTTGTAAAGGTCGCACTCGTTTGAGTTTCGTTTCCTTACGATTGAGGGCATCAGCTACTACATTAGCTTTCCCCGGGTGATATTTGATGGCATAGTCATAATCATTCAGAAGCATGACCCATCGATCGAATATGTGTTGGAGGCTCTTGTGGTAAGTGAAGATCGTACACTTCGTCCCATAGAGATAATGCCTCCAGATCTTTAGAGCAAAAACCACTGCTCCCAGTTCCAAGTTATGGGTGGTGTAATTCTTCTCATGAACCTTTAATTGACGTGAGGCATACGCGATCACCTCATCACGCTGCATCAGCACACACCCTAATCCTTGGATAGATGCATCACAGTACACCACGAAGTCCTCTGTACCCTCAGGTAGTGATAGTATAGGTGCACTGCAAAGTTTCGACTTTAATAATTGAAAAGCAGATTCTTGGGCATCTCCCCACTTGTAAGCAATACCCTTCTGTGTCAAAGCAGTGAGGGGTTGAGTGATCTTAGAGAATCCCTCAATGAATCTGCGATAATATCCCGCAAGACTAAGAACTGGCGCACCTCTGTAGGAGTCTTAGGAGCCTCCCACTTTTAATAGCATCAATCTTGGCGGAATCGACATGTATACCTGCAACATTAACCACGTGTCCTATAAATTGGACTTCTCGAATCCAGAAGTCGCATTTAGAGAATTTCGCATACAACTACTCATTTCTCAAGAGTTCCAAGATCAGCTGCAGGTATTGCTCGTGCTCTTCCCTGCTCTTAGAATAAATCAGTATGTCATCTATGAACACTATGACGAATTTGTCCAAATAGGGCTTACACACGCGGTTCATCAGATCCATGAACACAGCCGGTGCATTGGTTAGCCCAAATGGCATCACCAGAAACTCATAATGTCCATAACAGGTTCGAAAGGCTGTCTTCGCCACATCCTCCTCTCGGAATCTCAGTTGATGGTATCCCGACCTCAAGTCAAATTTAGGATAGAAACTCGACCCTTGAAGCTGGTCGAACAAGTCATCAATACGAGGCAAGGGTAGCGGTTCTTAACCGTTACTTTGTTCAACTTCCGATAATCAATACACATGCGGAAACTCCCATCTTTCTTCTTAACAAATAGAACTGGAGCTCTCCATGGCGAAGACTAGGTCTAATAAAGCCCCTATCCAATAGCTCTTGGAGTTGGGTAAACAGTCCTTGAAGTTCGCCTGGTGCTAGGCGGTATGGTGCGCGTGCAACTAGAGCTGTTCTAGGTACAAGATCATTTTGAAACTCCACTTGATGAATAGGTGGAAGTCCAGGTAGTTCCTCTGGGAAAACACCTGGGAATTCTCGGAATACTAGGATGTCCTCAATCTTAGTTTCAGTTTCAGCTCGAGTGTCAGATATGTTAGCTAAAATGGCTGGACAACCCTTACGAATACACTTCTAGGCTTTCAAGAAGAGATGATGCCCACCATGGCACCACCATGATTACCCTGTATAGATAAAAGTTCTCCACCTGGGAGGGGACACGAACAATCTTCTCCCGACAGAGAATTTCAGCGGGATGCTTGGACAACCAGTCCATGCCAACCACGAGATCAAAGCTACCTAAGGTGATAGGTAGGAGGTTGATAGCAAAACAATTGCCCATCCAATTCGAGCTTACAGTCACGATGTATATGGGTTACCTCAACAGGCTTCCCATCAGCCAATTCTATAGAGTACGGGGTATCAAGAAGAGTAGGAACCACCCCTAATTGTTGGCTATGTTTCGATGACACAAAACTATAGTCCGCACCAGTATCATATAAAATAGAAGCAAGAGTGTCGTACCCGTCACGACATTGTTATCTGTTAGGACAAAGAGGATTGGTGAAACCACTTTTGCAAACCTTAGTCTAATTCACTTCTGTCAAAATATTCTAAGTATAGAACTACTGAAGAAGGAAGATCAAACTGCTGAAGAAGAGATTCCACAAGTACTGAAGAAGAAAAGTCATCAGAAGTTCTGAAGTCCAAACCAGACATTTCTATTGAAGAACTACTGAAGACAAACTACTCATCAGTAGTTTGTCATTCATCAGTACTTATGTGAAGATCTTTTCCACCGCCTTTTTGTATCAGTAGTTTATTACTTTAGTATTACTTTTACTTTATGTACAAGTTCCAAGGTTGCAACTTGTTGCAACTTGTCTCTGAAATTGCTTTATGGCAAGGTTCATGTATATGTAAAGTCTATAAATAGAAGGGTTCATCCCTCTGTTTTAGACATTGATTTTTACACAGAAATCCTTCAAAGCATATTATTGGTATTTCCATTTCATATTTATTAAGAATCCATCTAAGTGTTTCATTCACATTCAATACTTAGATTCTTAATAAATACTTATCATTTATTAGTTTCTCAAACATCCAGGGGGTGTAATAACTCATGTTGATAAGTGTAGCTTTAAACTCATATCATTCCGCTGTGCTATCACTCACAAAAGAGCAATACTGATCCAACAATTGGTATCAGAGCACTGGTTTATCTGATCACATATCAATCTAACACATTGAGAATCAGACACAGGCTCTTATTGATATTCAATAAAGGATTATAAGCTCACTTTTATCAACATCCATCACTTTAAGAGATATTTGACAAATCAATACTCTTTAAAATGGATCCTCATAAGACTGGTTCTGCCAATAAACCTGCTATGCTAGTGAGAAATGAATATAACATCTGGCAAAGAAGAATGGCACATACCTTATCACAGACCAACACAGGTTGCTGGAAATCTGTGATATATGGTCCTCATAAACCAGTAAATATTAATCTTGAAACTAAAGAAGAGATTCCAAAAGACCCAAAAGACTATACAGATGATGATTTCCTAAAACTTGAGCTTGATGCTAAAGCTTTCTCTATGTTGGCAATGGCACTCCCAAATGAAATCTACTCTGGCCTATTACATTGTGATAGTGCCAAAGAGCTTTGGGACTACCTCAAAGAACAGTTTGGAGGAACTGAAGAGGTGATTGCCAACACCAGAGAAATCCTGGCTCAACAATATGAAACTTTTGCTCACATTAATGGGGAAACTTTAACTCAACAATTTGAAAGATTCTCCTCATTAATATCTGAGCTAAAATTAAATGGTCAGACCTACACAACTGTATCTATGCTTCATAGATTTTTAAGGTCTTTACCTGAAAAATGGGAAACATACTCTATAGTCTTAAGATCTTCACCAGACTTTAGCTCCCTCACTCTTACAAAACTTCATGGGAGATTACTTACTTTTGAAAGAGAAATTGATCCAAAGAAAAAGTTACAAAGTTCTGGCAAAACTGCTGATGACTATCTACCAGGTAGTACAGCACTATTGGGACAAGACTCACCAACTTGTTCAAATAGTTTTGGATCTTTTGACCATATTGACATAACTGCTGGGATCTCATCTGAAAGATCATTCCTAGGTTATGACAATAATGATTTTGGTCAAACTGCTGATAACATGTGTTTTATCATGGATGATTTAAAGAATTTCAGCAGTGATGACTTAGAAGAAATGGATATTTTGCACCAACTGGCCATGTTAAGTTTAAAAACAAATAAATTTTACAAAAGGTCAGGAAGGAAGTTTCCAGGACTCAACAGTTCAACAAAAATTGGTTTTGACAAATCTAAACTTAGATGTCACAAGTGTCAAAAGTTGGGACACTTTGCTAGAGAGTGTAGAAGCTCTGGCTTTAACCAATCTCAGTCTGGAAATAATTTTAACCCCAGTTATAACAGGAATAATGGAACACAAGGGAGTGCACATTTTGTACAGGCACAAGCTCCACAACACCAATATGTGCCATAAGTACAATATGTACAGATGCCTGCTCAACAGATGCAAAGCCAACAATCAATCCCTCCCTTTCCAGCTGCTCAACAACCTCCACAGCCTCAGCAACCCTCTCAACAAAGTTTATTTACTTCAGGGTATGTTGACTGGAGCAGTCTTCCTTTTGACACCACAGAGTGTAATCCTGATGCAGACAACAAGATGTTTGACATCAACTGGGGAGAGCCTGACAATGGCAGAAAGAACTTTGCCTTAATGGCATTTGAGGGATGCACCTCAAAATCTGTCTTGTCACAGGTATCAAAAGAATCTTTGACAAAACTGTGTTCAAATTCTTGCAAAGAATCTTTTGCTCTCATAAGAGAGACTAATGTGCACTTACAAGGAAAAGCAAATGACTCTGAGAGAAAATTCACTCAGATGAAATGTGATTTAGAAAGAAAACTTTCTGCAAAAACAAAAGAAGTTTCTAAATTAGCTAACACTGCTATTGAAACCCAAGCACAAATTAAAATCATGATAAATGACCTAGGAAATGTCAGACAAGAGCTTGCTGACACCAAGGTCACATGTGAAAAATGGGTTGAATCTTGTAAGGGGTACCAACTATTGCTAAACAAACAAAGTGCTTCAAATGTTAGGTTTGGCATAGGGTACAATCACACTGAAACACCAACAGATTTTTCCCCCAAAACTACTAAAGATGGGAGAAAAATTGTTTTAGGTGAAACTTCTGAAGAGAAAGAATGCACATCTTTCCATGAGAACTTTCTAAAAACTCACAAGGAAAGTTCTTCAGAAGTAGTGATTAATTCTGACTTTAAGCCATCAGTAGTTTCAACTACATCAGGAGTTGAGAACCTGAAAACTACTGATGACCTAAAACCAATCAATACAGTCAGAAACTTGTCTTTGAAAGAAAAGACAAAAGAATGTGAAATCTGTGGTCTGTTCAACCACAAAACAGAATTTTGCAGATACAGAAAACGTATTCAGTATAACAAGAAAAATCAACAACTGGTTGTGGGAAAACAAATCAAAAATGATTTTGTAAAAACTTTTTCTCTCAGGAAACAACAACCAGTAAACACCTTTTCTCAAAAAAAGACAAAATCTCAACAAAGATCTTTTTCTCAAAATTCTTTTTCAGTAGTTAGACCTGAATCATCAGCAGTTTCACAAACTGCTGAGATTAAAGATCTCATAAACATGGTACAACTACTGATGACCAAAGTTGATGGTGGTCCTCAAAAGGATACCACCATTGCTCTTAATGAAAAATCCATTGCCAAAAAGACATGGATTTCTCAACTTGGTCAAGAACAAACTGTAAATGTTCTCAAGAGCAAACCCAAAAGCCAAATTGGCTTGGGTTCCTAAATCTAACTAATTTGCTATCTTGTGGAGAGAGTTTCCAGAGGCTTAAATAGCATTTGGTATGTGGACAGTGGAGGCTCAATGCACATGACAGGATGCAGATACCTGATAAACAATTTTATCAGTCAAAGAGAAGGATCTGTATCCTTTGGGAACAATGCTAAGGGATATGTGCTAGGACATGGCAATGTCTCCTCTGGCAAAATACACTTTGACAAGGTCAATCTGGTTGAAAACCTTGAGTACAACTTGCTGAGTGTGTCACAAATGTGTGATAAAGGATATTCTTCCTTTTTCACAAAGACAACATGCAAGATCATATCACCAGAAGGCCAGAAGTTGATAGAGAAGATCATTGAAGATCACACTTTGTTGATAGCCAAAAGATGTGGCAATGTCTATGCAGTGGACATTGAAAAAGACAAAGTACTGAACAACATTGCATGTTTCTTCTCAAAGGCATCAACTTCAGAGACTGATCTCTGGCACAGGAGACAAGGCCATGTGAACTTTAAAACCATAAATAAAGTCACAAAAATGGGCTTGGTCAGAGGTCTACCCTTAAAAGTATACCAATGTCAAGAACACTATGTATCCTGTTTAAAGGGAAAACAGCATAAGTCCTCCTATAAGTCTATTGAAGAATAAAAAACAACTACATGTCTTCAACTACTCCATGTGGACTTATTTGGGCCTGTAAAGATCATGAGCCTTGGTAAGAAGAAGTACTGCTTGGTCATCATTGATGACTACTCAAGATTTACATGGGTATTCTTCTTATTTTCCAAGGATGAGGCTGCTGAAATCATCAAGTTCTTCATTCTACAAGTAGAGAAGCAATATTCTCTACCTATCAAAACCATTAGAAGTGATAATGGGACAGAGTTCAGGAACAAAACTCTGGATGAGTTCTGTTTATCTAAAGGGATTATTAGACAATTCGGTGTTCCTAGAACTCCTGAACAAAATGGTGTAGTAGAAAGGAAGAGCAGAACTTTAATTGAAGGAGCAAGAACAATGTTAGCTGACTCTGGCCTACCATTATACTTTTGGGCAGAAGCAGTTAACACATCATGTTATGTTCAAAATAGAGTCCTTGTTGTCAAGAGGCATTCCAAGACTGCATATGAAGTTCTTCATGGCATGAAGCCCCATATCTCCTTTTTCAGGGCTTTTGGGTGTCAATGTTTCATCTTGAACATTAAGGAATCTATTTCAAAGTTTGCTGCCAAAGTTGATTCAGGTTACTTTCTTGGTTATTCTTCAACTAGAAAAGCCTACAAGGTTTTTAATTCAAGAACCAGGATAGTAGAAGAAACACTAAATGTCAAGTTCAATGAGTCAAAACACACTCTAATTCCAGCACATCCTGCTGAACTTTTTGATCTTGACAGTTTTCATTTTGGACCTGAAAAGACTGTTACTTCATCAAAACCTACTTATTATGGTGATCAAAGGTATGATGATGAGGATCCCACACCATGGACCCCTCAAACAGTCATTAAGTCAACTTCAAAACCATCAGAAGTTTCACAAACTTCTGATTCAACAAATACTGAGGAACAAACTCAAACATCTGCTTCAGCACCTGCAACTACTGAAGACATTGAACCAGATATAATAGACCTCAGTAGTTTGTTTGAAGAACATGAGCCACCAACACCTGTCAGTAGTTTACAACAACTGATCGAACACAAAGATCATCCACTTGATCAAATCATGGGTGATATTGCATCAGGTGTTCTTACAAGAAACCAGCTTTCCAACTTTTGTCTCTTCTCAGCATTTATCTCACAGTTGGAACCAAATAAGTACCAGGAAGCCCTCAAAGACAATAATTGGGGTGCAAGCAATGCAAGATGAATTGCTTCAATTCAACAAGCAACAGGTTTGGGAAATCGGTCCCTTATCTTCAAACAAGCAACCAATTGGCACAAGATGGGTTTTCAGGAACAAACAAGATGAAGCTGGTATGATAATAAAGAACAAGGCAAGACTGGTAGTACAAGGTTACTCTCAAGAAAAAGGAATTGACTATGATGAAACCTTTGCTCCAGTTGCAAGGCTTGAGGCCATCAGGTTATTTCTGGCCTATGCCATTTCCAACAAAATAAAAGTTTATCAAATGGATGTTAAGAATGCATTTTTGTATGGAAAAATTAAAGAGGAAGTGTATGTTTGTCAGCCACCTGGGTTTGAGGATCCTTCTCATCCTGAGTGGGTGTACAAATTAGACAAAGCTCTTTATGGGCTCAAACAGGCTCCAAGAGCCTGGTATGACACACTTTCAACCTTTCTACTCAAAAATAACTTCACAAGAGGCTCCATTGATAAAACTCTTTTCATAAAACATGTTGGAAATCATATCTTACTTGTTCAAATATATGTTGATGATATCATATTTGGTTCAACAAACACAAAACTGTGTGATGAATTTAAGAAACTCATGCAATCAAAATTTGAGATGAGTACAATGGGAGAACTGCAGTACTTTCTGGGACTGCAAATTAAACAACAAACAAATGGAACTTTTATACATCAATCAAAATATGTTAAAGAATTATTAAACAAATTTTCTTTACAAGACTGTAAATCATGTTCCACTCCCATGACACCAACCACACAAGTTGAACCAGATGATCAAGGAAAACAGGTTGATCAAACCATGTATAGATGTATGATAGGTTCCCTTTTATATCTAACTGCTTCTAGACCAGATATTATGTTTTCAACATGTGTCTGTGCTAGATATCAATCAGCTCCTAGGGAATCACACCTAATTGCAGTCAAAAGAATCTTCAGATATCTGAAAGGAACTCCAACACTTGGAATTTGGTATCCTGCTTCAAGCAATACCAAGTTATCAGCTTTTTCAGATAGTGACTATGCAGGGTGTAAAATGTCAAGAAAATCAACATCTGGTGGTTGTCAATTCTTAGGAAACTGTCTAGTGTCCTGGCAATCAAAGAAACAAACATCTGTTGCAACTTCAACTGCTGAAGCTGAATACATTGCAGCTGCAAGTTGTACATCACAGATACAATGGCTCCAGTATCAACTTCTTGATTATGGAATCAAAGAAACCAAGACACCATTGCTTATAGACAGCAAATCTGCCATTAGCATCATTCAAAATCCTGTTCAGTTTTCAAAAACAAAACATATTGAAATCAGGTATCATTTCATAAGAGATTGCTATGAAAAAGGCAAGATTGAAGTGAAACATGTAGCAACAGCTAATCAAATAGCTGACATATTCACTAAACCCCTTGACACATCAACATTTCAGAAGTTAGTATCCATGCTTGGGATGCTAAATTTGTAAGTGTTTCTCTTTACTTTTCTGCACATATTTTTCATTTTTCACTTACATCTGTTTTCAAAATTGAAAAACTTCTGAAAAACAAACAAGAGAGAAACTACTGATGAACAAAACATCAGTATGGGAAATTTTCTGAAAAGTGATTAACTTCTGATAAAACAACCTTCAGAAGTTATGAATACAGTATTTATAAAGTATTCTCATCAGTTGTTCAAAACTACTGAAGAGAAAGTGGGAACTACTGATGAAAATAATTCTTCATCAGCAGTTTAGTCAAAAAGGGCAAATCAGACTTTTCCCACATCAGAAGTTTAACCTAGGCGGTTTAAAATTTCTGATAAATACCTTTTCCAACACTTATCCATTCAAAAAGCAAAAATTCCCTCCTTCTCTCTCAAAAAGCTCTCAAACCCTGAACCTGCAAAAACACTGTTCGATTCATACACACACAAACCACATGGCTTTAGTTCTTAAACAGGGACACAATCTTAGAGCCTACATAGAAAAACAAGAAGGCTGGTCCCAATATGATGAGATCATTGATCTCGTCGTCAAATCCCAATATCTCACCGCTCTCACAATTGACCCACCAATACATCCTGAAACTCTCAATGAGTTCTGGGCTAACGCTGAGACAGTGATGGTGGACGATGAGGTTATCTCTCTCAACTCAACAATCAAAGGGAGACAAATGGCCATCACACCGGCCACACTTGCAAACAGACTGGGGTTGAATGATGTGAATGCCCCTGAAAAGTTTGAAAACTCTGCCATCCACCTAACCATGACTGAATGTGGTTATCAAGGTACTCTCTCACAAGCTACAATCTTTAAAAAATATTTTGAACCAAAATACAAACTTTTGTTTCATTATATCATTATGTGTTTGAGTCCTAAAACAGGGTCTTATGACCAGATGCCCTCAACCTTTCAACCAATTTTTCATTCCATAGTGAATGAAACAAATTACAGGGCATCAAAACTTTTCTTTAATGAGTTGGTGTTGCATCATAATAACACTAAAAAGAAGTTTTTGTTATACCCAAGGTTCATTATGCAATGCATAATCAAAGAACTAGGTGATGAGGTGCTTGTGGGTAAAACTGAAATTTTGAAACCCTTAACCTCACAAGCATACTCTAGGCACAACAAACCGGCTGCCTGGCCTGAAGATGACCAAGGGGAACAAGAACCAGTCCCCATGGAACCCTCATCTTCCAAACCTACACCCCCAAAGGCCAAGAAACCCAAGGTACAAAAACAAAAACCCACCAAACCAAAAAGAAAAGCTGCTTAGGAGGTTGAGATGCCTGAACAACCTATTGTGCAATCTGCACTTCATAAAGATGTGACTGAAACATCCTCTCAGTCTCATCCATCTCAAACCCCACCAAGAGCACCAATCACAATTCTTTTCAAAAGAAAAAGACTTAAGAAAACCATTCCTATTGATGCTTCTTTTGAAACTGCTGAACCCATTGACCAAACTACTGAACCAGCACCCCAACTTTCTGAACCTGATTTTGAAATAGCCAAACTTCTCTCTGGGCTAAAAGAGAAAGTCCCACTACACATGTCAGTCCCCAACAACCACATCATACAGGGGACATAGCCTCAGAATTTGACATGGATGTGGACACTCAAAGCCCTAACCAAAGAGATGAGGATGAACCAGGGTCTCTAAGCCCAAACTTAGAAACTCTTGGTACTTTTGAGGCTGCTACTACTCATTTACCACCCAGTGGTGGATCTGAGGAAAGAAGCAACATAGCTAAGACCTCAACTGTGGCAACTACTGATGAAGGCTTAATGCCTGAGGTAGGAAATCCTCTGAACCAAGAAAAAGAGGTACATGAGACAACTGAGTTGGGCTCAGCTCATGATGTAACTGATACAGTCCTCATTGAGGATGTAATCAGGGATTCAGATGATTCCATTGACTTGGATGATGTTTCAAAACACCAAACTACTGAATTGACGGCTACAAGTGAAGGTCCTGCACCTGGTGTATCTATGCTCAAGAAGCTAGTCACACCAGATCAGGTTAAAGTCCACTTAATCCCTGATTCCCCTATAGTGGCATCTTCTGTACAACAAGAAGATCAACCAAAAACACACCCCTCACTACAAATGCCTACCCAATTCCCTGGGCAATCCAGCATAGACATGAACCATCTATGCAGCCCAGATGGTCCCTTATATCATATGATGAACACCCTCATCAAAAATCACTTCCAATAACTTGGAGCTGTCCATAAAGAACCAATTTGGGGTGATACAGACAAAGATGAACGTTCTGTCCAACAAGATTGACTTCAACAGCAAACAGATTACTAATCTTACAGGTCAGTTCTCCCAACCTTCAACATCAAAGCCTGATGAAGCCAAAAAGGGGGAGAAATCTAAGGAACCTATGGAGTCACTTGAAGCCAGGAAAAAGGCAAGAGTGGCTATCCAACAATTTGGTGTCTCTATTCAAGAAGTAGAAGATGCTGAAAAGTCCGATGAATCCCAAGGGCACAATGAAGAAACCTCTGATGGACAAAGTTCTGATGAAGAATCAGAAAGTACTGAAGACAATCCTTCAGTAGTTGACAAACCTTCAGTAGTTTTCAACCCATCAGATGTTAACACTTCCAACACTCAAACTGCTGAACAAGAACCTTCCAGATCAACTGAACTTACTCAACCAACTCATGTTCCTCCTAGGCCTTTTACAACAGTTACCACTATGACTGTACTAAACCCTTCTCCAATCTCTCAATCAGCAGAACTTCTTGAGAAGAGTTTAGTGGCAGCTCAGAAGAAAGCCAAGGAAGATCAGATTTGGAAAAATCTGGAAGAAATGGATGACTTGGACTTAAGCTTGGATGAAAAGCTACAGGCTTATGAAGCTGAACTTCAAAGGCAGGCTAGCCTAGACAGAATTGCTGAGGAAGACAAAAGACATCAACTGATGTCTTATATTACTAAGAACAGCAAGATCAAAGCCCACACATTAAAGAGACTCTCCATGGAAGAGCTGACAAGAAGAGCTCAACTTATTGCATATAAACTTGCAACAAGTAAAGATGCAAAAACCAAGAGAGCTCGGATGATAGAAGAACTAGTAGCTAATGGTTATGGTTCAAAAGCCTCTGTGTCCAAATGGAAAGAAGAAAGATTAATGGACACTTACAGAAAATACAAGGCTGCATGGGCTGCAAATCCAGAGAAGTTTGAAACTGCTGAAGTATCAACTTCAGTAGTTAGAACTTCTGGTGTTCAAAGAAGACCAGCTACTCAAAAGAAGAAATCAGAGGAGAATGTGAAGACTGATTTCAGAATGGTACTACTAGAAGGAAGTACAGTAGTTCATTCTGACTTTGACATTGAAGAAAAACCTCTGATCACACAATTCAGGGATCCTTCCACCTTTGCCTATCAAATCCAGAAAACCATCAAAGACAAACTGCACACTAAGGTAGTTACTGAGCATCATTTGCCAACTTTTCAAATACCTAATGTGTTGCAACAAGAACAAGGAAGTGAATCCCACCTGAGAGTCACTGAAGTTGAAAATATCCAACACTCAGGAGAATCCTAGGGTACCACCATGGTTCCCTACACTTTAGACTTTGACAAGTCTAAAGTACCTATCATCAGATGGTCCTTTACTGATAACAACTCAGTACTAGTGACAAGAAGAGATCAGACAAGCAGAGCCTATAAGTCGATGAATGATCTGAAGAAGTTATCAACTCAAGACCTGCTTACAATCCAGCATCTAGAACCACAAAAAGGATCTCTCACTGATGAACAGCTGAACCAGCTAAAGAATTCCATGTTCAAAGGAATATGGAAGATCATAAATGGCAGAAGAAAACAATAAGGAATTAGAAAGGTTTTGGCTTCATCAATCCAAGGGGAGATTGTTAGGACAAAGAGGATTGGTGAAACCACTTTTGCAAACCTTAGTCTAATTCACTTCTGTCAAAATATTCTAAGTATAGAACTGCTGAAGAAGGAAGATCAAACTGCTGAAGAAGAGATTCCACAAGTACTGAAGAAGAAGAAAAGTCATCAGAAGTTCTGAAGTCCAAACCAGACATTTCTACTAAAGAACTACTGAAGACAAACTACTCATCAGTAGTTTGTCATTCATCGGTACTTATGTGAAGATCTTTTCCACCGCCTTTTTGTATCAGTAGTTTATTACTTTAGTATTACTTTTACTTTATGTACAAGTTCCAAGGTTTCAACTTGTTGCAACTTGTCTCTGAAATTGCTTTATGGCAAGGTTCATGTATTTGTAAAGTCTATAAATAGAAGGGTTCATCCCTCTGTTTTAGACATTGATTTTTACACAGAAATCCTTCAAAGCATATTATTGTTATTTCCATTTCATATTTATTAAGAATCCATCTAAGTGTTTCATTCACATTCAATACTTAGATTCTTAATAAATACTTATCATTTATTAGTTTCTCAAACATCCAGGGGGAGTAATAACTCCTGTTGATAAGTGTAGCTTTAAACTCATATCATTCCGCGGTGCTATCACTCACAAAAGAGCAATACTGATCCAACATTATCAGTCCTAACTTCCCTAGAGCCAATCACAATTGCTATTCCACGAGCCCCATTGTTGTTGTTACCGTTGTGGTTATTGTTTGTTGAAGGACTTGTACCTCACACTATCCCACGTTCTCTTGCTATTACCAAAAGTAGAAGATGAAGCACCATGCTTCAGAAAAGTACCATGCTCAACAGCCTAGTCAATGTGTTTGCGAGCCAGTTGAAAGCTTTGTTAGATTTTGGGTAGGTGAGCTGCAGTGGCCATGCCACGAATCTGAAGGACCAACCCTTTTGGTAAGAAACTCGATCCGCTAGTAAGGTAGGTTAAATAGATTTGAGCATATAGTAGCTAACTCCTGTAGGTGTCGATCTCAGATCCAACCGTATTTATATAGCAAATTTCTAGGTTTCACCACAGGGTGTTACGTTCTCCATCCAAGTATTTGTAACTCATCGAGTATGCATGTAACATACATTACCCCATCCTGCCTGGGGCAAATGCACATGGCAAAGATTTATACTATCGAAGCAATCAGACAGTCTCCTTCAATTCCGTTGGAGTCATCGAGGTTTATGACCAATAAAAAGGCTTGAAAATATGATGGCAGGTTGTTGTTGTGGCATGTGCGTTCAAGGAATAAGAAAGTTCAAATGTGGAAGTCAGGGGAAACGAATGATTTAGCAAGATGGATCTTTACTAGCTTGGAAAGATGCGAGGGCCTCAACCACCCTATCGTTGATCATAAGAACTCGGTCTTATCTAAGTTAACAATGGAAAAAGAAAAGAGAAGGCGGGTAAGAAAAAAAATAGAAGCCAATCGCCGCCACGCTCCGTCTACATAGTAGAGCCTTCATCCTCACTTTCTATGTGCTCGTCCTACTCAGGTTCTCCTTCCATCCCTTCTTCCTCCTCTTTCGCGGTGTCAGTGTTATATGGATCTCATCACGTACAGTTTCCTTCTCCGGTCCTGTGTTAAGTCAGCCCAATGGTCAACAACACCATTTGTTCCTCCAATCGTGACTGTCAGTCACTAGTAGATTTCGTCTTTCTTTGAGATATTGCACTGCATCGCAGACCTTCGTAACTCCCCAAGAGTGTGTGTAACAAGCCCCAATCTAAAGTGTTCCCATGAATCTTCCATATACTTATGAGTAACAGGGATATGCAGTCATACGTCCGCCCGCTCATACTAGGTGTAAGGTACTAAAGTAAGAAATAAGTTCTATATGTGTAACCCAGTCCCGTTTGAATTTCAAATGGAAGTAAGAAAGATCAAGTAATAAGGAACAGAAACTAATTGTCTCCTTGCTCAGTGAAAAAGGATAAGTCTCGGTATTTGAATTTCTTCACAGTTGATTCGGTTTGATGGTATCACGTCATGCGCATCGTGCAGCTTTCCTGTGTACGTGCGCCACAACGCTCGCAAGGGCTTTCACCCCTGTACAATTGTTATCTCCTCATCCATGAAGTTTGTTAGGATACTACTCCCAGTAATATGCCACCTGGTGTAACCCTGGGTTCCCACCATTGACGTGTTCAGAATTAGGTCTAGAACTAGAAGATAACATATCTCCCGAAATCATATGTCGTAGATATATGTAGCTAAAAGCTAGTTGTGCACTTACGTTGTGAGTGTACTTATGCTATGATGATTATAGACTAGACTCAACATGTAGTTCTAGTTCACTATAACCAATGGCTCTGATACCAATCTGTCACACCCTCAAATTTCCACTGCGGGGTTTATACCACGAGGCGCATGACAAACCAGGATCCATAGCCATAAGTCATATGAACGAACTCTAAATGCCCAAACCATTTAGTTCGTTTTCAAAAACCAAGTTTAGTTAAGCTGCGGAAGCGTAAACCAAATTTAAACCTTTTAAAAAAAACATGCGCAAAACAACGCGCCCAAATTAAAACCATATGAAAGAAAATGTAAAAGCATAATATGTAATTTAGGTGTATGCCCAAGACCCCAAATGCAGTGAAGTGTGCAGTGCTTTCTAATCATGGCACCGGAAGCTAACTACCTGCAAAAGCATGTAAATCGTGGGTCAACAAACAATGTTGGTGAGTTCACTAAGTAAAGTAAATGAGTATGTAAATGCGCTAGTTTCCAAAACCACGTAAACAAGTATTGAGTTGGTTCCAAGAACCGTGTAAACACTAGTTCATCGCATGCCAAGGGTAGCTAACCCATTCACGATAACTAACACCGATATACCGACCTGCTGATGTACGTGTAGCAACAAATGTGAGCCGCATGCCTTACATCATTGCTTATTAACAATGATAAAATCTGTTAAGTTATAGTTCACTCCCGCACTCCCCGAGCCGGTGTGAGGTTTGTCAGATCTAATAGAGCTATCAACTAATAACCCGCTTGCCATAACCCGGCAACTCATTCGGTATGTGAAGGACTTACAGATGATAGAGTTGGTTTAGTTCATCAAGGACACAGTTTGCGAACTAGCAAAAACCGACCCACACAAGGATCCATAGAATCCCAACCCGGGATGTGTAAGTAGTCCCAAACCGGACTAGAAAGTAGTAGTCCCAAGCCAGACTAGAAAATAGTAGTCCCAACCCGGACCAGAAAAAGTTAAGTACGTTGTCTCAACCCGAGACGCATGCTTTTGAGATAAGAGTAGTGAAACTCTCCTTAGGTTGCACGTGAATAATCCAAATTCCTCAAACAGAAATGAGCTACCGACTCCCTATTACAAATGTCACTAGGTGAGTATATGTGCATAATCAACACACCATACGACTAGTTTGTCCAAGACTTTTAAAGTTCAAACCGTGTAGTGACACCTAATGACTCTACATGCGCAAGTAAGTCCTACGTATCCCGTTGGTGATCATATTGATTATTATCAGTTTAATACCTCATACACATCTCATATAAGTATTCATGCAAGTTCATGTCAAATACATACCATATAAGACTCCAAATAGTCATGTAAACATCCCTTACACAATCTGCGTTTTCAGGGCAGATTGTACGCTGTGAAAAATGAATTATTTAAAATACTTAACGAACGAATTAAACTCCCATATTTTTACTGAATATTCATTGGGATCCATGTGATAACCCATATTTTGTTTTTGTCTCACAACCAAACACAAAAATTATTAAAATTCGTACAACACAGCTATGTCCAGAAAATGTCCACAGCAGGTCAGTTTAGTAGAAAAATTCCCACAAATTGTGTATTGATCCAAACGAGGTGATTCCAATTGGAAAAGCCAGGTTTTTCCAATGTTGACCTACTGTCCAAATTGCATAACTTAAAACTTTGTAAATCTCGAGTTATGACCGTTTACAGTTGACCTAATTTATAATTCCGAAAATCTGATATGACCTTTAAACTTAAAAAATCATGAATACATATCAAAACAAGTCCAAAACGCATGATTTTGGACTTTTTGAAAAGCTAACATCATAAGTTATGTTTTAGCATCAGAAAACAATCAGATTACATATGTTAATCACCCTATAATAGCCCTACAATTTGTCACAATGAATCTGTCAGAAAATCAGAATTCTAATAAAATGCTTCTCATGAACCCTAATCATCCACAATAGCCTATAATCATATAGTAAACCCATATTATCACAATCAAATCCATGTTATCAGAATTAAATCCATATTTCACAGCACATTACTACTATCATAAAGCATGTAAGATTATACCTTTCAATGCAATGATCCTTAAAGCTCAAAGATTACACCCAAACTAACTTGAATTAGGGAGGAAAGTTGTTGGAAGATTGATAATTGAGAGGATTGTGGTGGTGATGGTTCATGGCGCAAGGAAGGGTCTAGGGTTTCTTATTATTATTTTTTGAACAATAATATAATAGGAATTGGATCATGGGCCTAGGTTACGGGTTTATGGGCCTTTTCTTGATAAACGAACCCGTTACAAGGTTTTAATCCCTAGAATGGTCCCGATAATATTAATCATACTAACTTATATGAAAACTATTGTTTTTATCATCTCATATCATATTAATCATGGGGTGCACATATTTCGCAGGGTTTACGTACTAATTATCTATTACTCAGTAATTCACATAAACATGTAATTCATATACACATGTTAGTTCACATTCATCATCACTCAATTGCTCATATAATCATGCATGCTTGACAAATCACCAACGTTCGGGATACATGACTCGTGTGTGTGTCAAGACAAAGACTTTCCTAATTATAACGTACGTTAATACCATCTAGCATATGTTATTGTTCCATAACACATTCAAATGCCCTATTAACTAACCCTAGATAAGTGTTTAGCCACATACAAACATGCAAGTTAACTAGAGTTCAGTTAAAGTAGGAACCTGAAAATGCGGGGTGTCACATCAACCTGGTAGAGTGCACATGTTACTCTGTAGCATTAATTTGCTGATCTGTCACCAATGGGCCTCATATCTTGTAACTTACAAATAACTACAATATAATCATGCGTTACGATGAAGCTTTACGCAATTATTGATATGAGAATGTGTCGCGTGTGTGGGGGCCATAGATTTTTCAGTATCTAATATTACCTTAACATATCCCAAGTGCTGAACAATGAATGATGATTTTGGGTTTAAAGGGACAAACATATTGGTAATGGTTGTAGGATGCTCAATGACACAATCAGAAATTGATCAAATAGAGTTTTGACTGACTGTTTCAATACTGATATGATCCTCTTACCGGAAAATTTGCAAAAATATGTTTAGTTTACTTGAGTATACTTTTATGCAAATCTATTTGAAAATTCAAAAAGATTTTTGGTGTGTTTTAGCATAAACTTTGAAAAATCAAAACGTTTTGTTTCGATTTTATTTTCGATAACCGATGTTGGGATACTAAATATGAAGGCTCAGATGCTCAAGAGTTGTAAAAGGAAAATCAAATTGCAAATCTATAAGCTTATGGTGCATATTAAAAAGGTTTAATAATTCAGGGGGGACTATTGAGGGTCAAATTGGATGTAAAGATTACTTCTAGAATTTTTGTCGTGTCTAACGCTGGTTGTAGTTTGTGCAGTTTTTAGTAATTTTTTTGCAGAATCAAACACAATAGGTGCACTACTCAAGGCTCATCGACAAAGCGTGTAGCTGATCAAGACCCAAACCTGAACATCTAGATCACCAGAACAACAGAAACTAGTCAAATGTTGTAAAAGATGTGATAAGTGAGATCATGGAAGTGAAGAATTCAAAATTGTTTTTTGTCTTCATCTCTGGACCAACAAATGATAAAGCCAAGATTTCTTGAGTCTGTCTGAGATTTCAAAGCTTACTACAGATATAGACAAGAACCTCGACACAAATGTGTAAGAAAATGGAAAGTTTTCAAGTCGTTCAATATGATGATTGCAAGACTTGAAGAATTGATAACTTTCTGATTTAGTACATCACTAGCTAGGTCCAAGGGGGAGATTGAGGACTGGCAATGGGTAACCTGTGTAAGACACGATTAGACCTGTTAACTGAAAAATTCACTATGCCATTTTTTACGTTTTTTATATAATTAGAATTAAGAGGCAAAGATCCATTATTTCTCTTTTTAGGTACATAAAACGTATAACTGTGTTATAAACACGGGATATAAAGTAGTTAAACGAGTCATGTTCATGTTTAGAACTTTTGTTGTTCGCGTCGTTAGAGACCTGTTAAACCTGTTAAGACACGATTTGCCAGCCCTTTAGTGCATTATTCATGTATGTCCTTAGCTAGTGATCCAATACTGAATGTCGAAGGTTTAGATAATCGGGAAACAACCAAGACTTTGAAGAATGTTGATATCTTGAAGATCCATTCGACCAATCGAGAGGTCGAATGGAATTTATCATGGGTCGAACGAAAGATATAAGGATTCATTCGAACCCTGCAAGGGTCGAATGAACCCATTCGACCTCTACATGGGTCGAATGGAATGCCTATATAAGGGGAAAAGTTAGTTAGTTTGTAAGTTAGTTATCATTTTGAGCTTTTCCCCAGTTTGTGTGATTCTCTGTATTAGGTTTAGGTTTTGATCTGTAATGTTCTACTTTTGATCTAATATACGAGCAAAGTTATGGAAATTGCTCGGTGATTCGCGGTCTGTTTTCATCACGATCGTTACTGATTATTTCTGAATCATTTTGCACAACCGAGGGGATTCCGCACCCTACGGTTGATATTCGTGAGATCACGTTTCGTGTTTACGATCCTAAAACGAATTCACAGTATTAAAAAAAACAGATTGAGAGAGCACTTCTCAATTATGTGTCCTCTTTTCCTAATCCTAGATTTATTGATAACAATTAAATAAGAACACTAATGTCCTAAACTCCAATGCAGTTTAAAAACACATCCATATCATAAACACAACAACAAGAAGAAAAAGAAGCAAATTGACCTTCAAATCATCAGGTTTCATCTCCAAAATCTGATTCAAAACGTGAACTAGATCAGCATACTTCCCCGGCTGATACAGAACATAAGCATCCTTGGCAAGCATTTGCGTAACCGAAATAATATACACGTTAGCCATTGAGGAAGCGTCACCCTTACTATTATTGTTCACAAATACCGACTCCATTTCCCTAACCAATCAAATCCAATTAACCCAAGCCAATTGAACCAGAGAAATGGGTAAGAAAGACGTCAGTGATGGTGGTGGTGGTGGTTCAGAGAGAGAGAGAGAGAGAGAGAGAGTTTAAAGAGAGAGAGTGGGGGGGCTTTGAATACGAGGATAGGTTTTGTGTGAAAAAACGAAGAGGGAAGTTTGAATATTAGGGGCATGATGGGAGGGAAAATAGAAGTTTGAGAAAATTTAATGACACAAAATAATGACACGCAATGTCGTGTTTTTAATTTCATGACACTAAATTCTTGACACGCAAAAATGTGTGTCATTAATTAACGAGATTTCACAATCTATGACAATTTTTTATTGACACGCGCTTTTGCGGGTCATAAATAAGTGTGTGTCATAAAAAGCGTGTCATGAAAAACATTTTTTCTAGTAGTGCGGAGACGTCTCCCGAACGCCTTGGTTCCCAATCATTAAAACAATGACACGTCTCCAAATGACGTCTCCGGAGACGTCATTGTGCCATCTCGTGAATCCTGAGACGTCTTTAGTGTCGTCTCATGAGTCACGAGACGTCTCGGGTGTCTTGTTCGACGTCTCCGGTGAGTCCCGAGACGTCTTCGGTGTCTTGTTTGACGGTTCAGTTTTCCACGTCCCCCGTGATTCCCGAGACGTCTCCTCCCTATATATACCATACCTCCATCCCATTCTTCGTCCCTAACTACGTCCGACTCCTCCTCTACCACCACCCTAAAGCCGTCTCCTTCATACAAAAGAAAATGGCACCAAGTCGTTGGATGGAGGAACAAGAAATCGCCCTAGTATCAGCCTGGAAACTTGTCGAAGAAAGCCCACACCCGGAAAATAAGTGGTACCGAATTCTAAATGAATACACTGGGTTGGTAGGAGGCTCTAACCGAACCATCGATTCACTTAGCCGTAAGTGGAATGACTTGAACACCAAGTGTCAACTCTTCAATAGGTACCACTATCGAACACTTCGAGCGGTACCTTCAGATATGCCCGAAGACGAGGCCATCAGATATACCAAAACTGAGTATGAATCCAAGCAATGCAAAGAATTCAAACACTTGTCTGCTGGGAAAATGATTAGGGACCGTATTAGACGAGTCTTGAAGACTGTTACGCGGTCTGCCTGTAAATACGCGGTTATTTTAGTCCGACGTAGGTGTTAGCTTAGCCTTGAAGACGTGTTTGTGGCGAACAGGTAGAATTACAGATATAGGAAACAAACTTTCATTGATTTAATGAATACAAATGGCGTGGATAGCCATGGTTACAAGTAGATTACAAGTAGCAGACACTTAACTGCGCTGCATTCCAAGATTGCGGGATGGGGGTTCCATCAAGTTTTTTTTAGCGCATATGCGCCTTTACCCAAGAAATCTTGAATCTTGTATGGCCCTTCCCAAGTTGGTGATAGTTTTCCTGGTTTTTCAGCAGCGGAGGCATGATTGTTGCGGAAAACATAGTCACCGACCTTGAATGTGCATTGCTTGACGCGCTGATTGTAGTAGCGCTCGAGCTGTGTCTTGTATATTACCTCTTTGATGACCGTGAGATCTCGGCATTCTTTGAATAAGTCAAGATTTAGGCAGATTTCTTCATCATTGTTCCCCTTCTCGGCCATGAGAACTCTTGCGGAGGGATAGCATATTTCGAGGGGAATTACGGCCTCGGACCCGTAGGTTAAGCTGAACGGGGTTTCACCGTTGCTTGTTTTAGTTAGGGTGCGATAGGCCCATAGGACATGCGGGAGTTCATCAACCCATCCTGTTCGTCGTGTTCCCAGCCGCGTTTTGATGCCCTCGACGATGCTTCGATTTGCCCGTTCGACTTGACCGTTGGCTTGCGGGTGCGCGACTGATGTGAAGATTTGTTGGACGCCCATTTGCGCCAACCATTCAGCAAATGATGAATTCCCATATGAACTTCTTGACATGCGCCCCGTCGATTTTGGCTAGGGGTTTTGATTCGACCCATTTAGTGAAGTAATCGACGGCGACGATTAAGAATTTGACATTTCCTGGCGCTGTTGGGAAGGGGCCGACCAAGTCGATTGCCCATTTTTGGAAGGGCCAGGCGGCTGTAACAGGCACCAGTTCATTCTTGTGGCGCAAAGTATTTGGCGCGTGGCGCTGATAACTGTCACATATGCAAAGCTCTTTGACAGCGTCTACGTGCATTCCCGGCTAATAGTACCTCGTGTTCATCAGCTTTGTGATGACCATCCTAGGTCTCGCGTGTAAACTGCAAATGCCTTCATGAATGTCTCTGATGAGGAAGGAAGCATCCGCGGAGTGTACGCAGCGGAGGAGCGGGCCCAGGTATGAGCAGCGGTATAGTATACCGTCGATTAGCTGATAGTGTAGAGCCTTCTGTTGATTATTTTATGGCTTATGAGTTGTTGTCAGGAAAGGCTCCGGAGTGTAGATAGGCTTTAATTAGTTTCATCCAGTACGCGTTGCCTGTTTGGATGACATTCACTTGCCACGGCGGGACAGACGGTTGACTGAGTACCTCGACGCGGACTTCTTTGGCCATGTGTTCGAACCGGTTAAGCCATTTTGCTTAGCGTGTCTGCGGGTTTATTTTCGCTACGCCTGATGTGTTCGACGGTGCAGGAGTCAAACTTGCGCATGAGCTATTTGGCTTGTTCCAAGTATAAAGCCATTTTATTGTCTCGGGCGGCGTAGGTCCCGTTGATTTGCCTTGCGACGAGCAGTGAGTCCACATGCGCTTCAACGTGCCTGATCCCCATTTTTTTCGCAATACGGTGGCTGGACAGCAACCCTTCGTATTCCGCTTCATTGTTAGTGTAACGCCCAGCTTTTCCCTAATATTATAATATTAATATTTTAATCATTAAACGATTTTAATTAATTAACTATAACACCCCAACCGATGGCGGAAACATCGGGATGTCACGTATTGATGATTGTTCAGTAGCTCATGGTGAATAAATTTCATTAAATGATTTAAATACATTACATACAATTGTTCTACAAGAATTCGTACATCAAATTGAATAAAACTATGCACATATCTTCAAGCAAATCTTCAAGCAAGTAGAACCTGAAACATGTTAAGTTGAAAATATTTTGGGTCAACAAAAGTTGGTGAGAATACATAGGTTTTTGTAAATACTTGATAATAATAGTTTGTACAACATTCCCAGTTGTATGATGATAGAGTATGATGCAGACATGTAACAATGCGTCTTTGTACAATCAAACCTTGTGTCGACTGATGACTAACTCGCAAGTTAGTTAAATGTTGTTACTGTTATCGATCATCCCTGAATTTATGCGGGGGGATGGGTTTGTCAGACCTATAGCGCTATAATCTAAACAGGCGGCTTGATCAATGTTAATGATTGTACTGTGTCTTTTTGTTACAGTCAAATGATAGAATGATGATGTAATTGAATCACAAGTACATATGAGTAAATGATAGTATAAAATGTTTAAACATGTTTCACCCCAAAAATAGTGAAAATAGAGAAAAGGGGCTATGTAAACTCACCTTAGCAAATGTTATACTTCTTGAAAAGATTGAATAATGGTGTTGCCCAAACAATGCCAAATATCACCCTATAATAAGGTAATAAAATAAGTCTATCTAGTCTACAAATGTATACGTTCTAGGGCTTCGAATTTGGGGATAAATGCTCGTTTGATTAATATTAAAATTGTTTGATAATTGAGAGAATTTTTGTAAATAAATAACCAAAAATTCTTTTTATGAAATTTAAATTTTAGATGGTTCAATAATGTGTTTAAAGTATAAAAATAATTTTTACAAAATTATTTTCTTTAAAATAGATTATTAAATCCATTTATTACAAATTGTCAAACTTTAACTTTAATATTTAAAAATACTAAAATTAAAGAATTATTAGTTTAAAATTTATATTTCTGTTCTAAATAATCAGAAATAAATTGTATAAAATTTTGGTGCAAAAATATTAAAAATTGAATTTATTATGATTTAATTATGATTAAAACTAACAAAAATTGATTAAAAATATTAAATAAATGATTTTTCAGAATTAAAAATCATTTAAGAAAACTTTATCATTATACAAATTCAGGATAATTTTTGTGGGAATTTATAAAATTGTTTTGATATTTTAATGGAATTTTATAAATATAATAGAATAAAATTGATTTAATTATTATATATATTAAATAAATTAATTTTTGAAAACTAAAACTTATAGGTGGAACATTTATATCAGATTAACTAAAAGTAATTTTTTTAGAATTTATAAAAGAGTTTTAATAATTAAAAACGAATTTATAAAAGTATATAAATTATATATAATTATTTGTTAAAAAGGAAAAAGAAAACAAAAAGGGGACGCCACTGCCGGGACTCAAACCCGGGTGGCTTGGGAAGCTAGCATCAGTCACAACCACTTGGTCCAGACCAGTGGTTGTGATCATTCTCGTTCGTTTAAAATAAATATAACAAGCAGAACCATGTTTATCCCCAATTTCAACCATTCGAGCCCTAGTTCTGCAATCAAACGATTTACACAACATTAACCCAATTAACCTTAGGGTTAATGTTGTGTAGATGCCGAATGATAAAACCCACAACAATAATTATACTTACAAATGTTAAATCGGGTTCAAACGATAGGTCAATGCCGAAGTCAAAGCTCGAACAAAGATTCAAGAACAGGGGTTAATTGTGATGAATTGGAGGTTGAGAATGAGAGAATGGCGAGTGTAGCAGGTTCGAGAGTGTTCAATTTATAGTGATATCGTTCGAATCCTTGAATTGGTATAGATGACTTTGTTATAAATGTTGACGTGTTAATTGGCATAAAATAGGTAAGAATTGAAGGGAATTGGTCGTGTGTTTGACTCGTTCCAGGCCGGCGATCAAGTAACCATTCCTTTCATGGATCAATTACGCGTCTAAGATGTTAATTATAGAATCTTTGCTGTCACAGTTGACTTCTCAAGTCAACTGTGGAGAACCAATGTCGTGATAAATAAAAATCCGAGCAGGAATGAACCAAGATGATTGTGTAGAGCAGATGGTTAGGAGGGTGTGTTGGGTTTGGCTCGGCTGTGGTTCGAACCCCAGCAGAAACGATTTCTTTTTTTTTTTTTTTTTTAAACAGAGTAAGGGGGTTGGGCCGGACCAGAAGTGTGGGCTGGGCTCAGATGTTTGGGCCAGAGCTGTAATGGGCTCAAGGATGGGTAGTGTGTTGGTGGGTTTGGTCAAATGTTTGGGTTTAAACTAAATACCCAATACTTGAATATTATCATTATTATTTTTTATTATTATTATTATTATATGATGAATAGTATTAGGGTTAAAAAAATGCTATAAAATAATTTGATGTAAACAATAGGACTTGTCGTTTTTAATCGTAACGTACAACTAATAAACACGAAATGTTACAGTCTCCCCTACTTTTAGGAACTTCGTCCCGAAGTTAAAGGAAGACACTAGGTTTACAATTAGTCGACTACCGAAAACCTTGATAAAATTTCACACTACCTTAATGTACCTGTAAATTCATGATTACGTTCCGGACCGTAATTACCAATTTACCTTACATTAGGGTTTTGCGTCCTTTTATGACTCTACCGATTGTTGAGCAGGTTCGATAGTCTCCACCAGTCGTTGAGCAGGTTGTAGGGCCTCTCCCGACTGTTGGAAAGACATGATGACCTTTACCAATCGTTGAGTAGGTTCGATAGCGTTCACCAGTCGTGGAGCAGGTTGTAGGGCCTCTCCCGACTGTTGAAAAGGCATAATGACACATAGATTGCAAATTGGTAACATGTTTATGCAAGCACAGTATATGAGTTGTAGTTGTGTAGATTTAGATATTTAGTTTCAAACAAGCATGCATTCAAATGTATACCATGTAAACAACTCTCAGACGAGAATTTAAATACTAATATTTATTACTTGAATCAAATAGCGTCAATACATAGAATAAAAGCAACCAATAGCCAAATGGTGAGACTTGTTGTTAGGTAGCTGGAGGGTCTTGATCTCTGTTTAGTTTAGGGCATCGGTTACGGAAGTGATTTGGGTCTCCACATTCATAGCATTGACCATAGTTGTATCGATTAGGATTAGCAGCCTGAGCAGGGTTGGTGGGTTGGTTGGCATTAGGATTTGGGGTCTCGCGACATGTATTAACTAGATGGCCATACCTACCACAATTGGTGCACAAGCGACACGCTGAAGCAGTGGGATGATGTCGGTTGCACGTGTTACACAATGGATAGTTTCCTATATAGGGTTTCTTGTTAGAAGCTTGTGTAATGAGGTTGTCATTAGGATCTCTGGCCTTACGCTTCTGGTTCTCAGTAGTTACCGCGGCTACAATACTTGCTTTATTGCCTTTCCGAACTAAGGTCCCGTTCTTTACGTGATTGTCAGTCAAGGTAGCTGCTAAACGCTTGGCCTCTTCAAGGGTAGCAGGGTTCCTTCCCCATACCGTGTCCTGAATCTGCATGGGTAACCCACCGATATATTTCTCAATGGCCACAGGTAGCGGAGTGACCTTATGGGGCAACAATAGGCTGAGCTCATGGAAGCGGGTATTATAAGCAAGGTTTTCCCCACTATCCTGAGCAAGGGTGTGGAACTCATCCTCTAATTTCTTGACCTCGTTACGTGGGCAAAATTCATCCTTCATTAACTCCTTGACTTGATCCCAGGTCATAGTAAGTGCAACTTTAGCTCCTCGGGTGCGCTTTTCCTCATTCCACCAAGTGAGTGCTCGTTAGTGAAGAACACTCATAGCATAACGGACCTTAAAGTTATCGGGACACTCACTGTTAATGAAGGTATTCTCAATACCCTCGAACCATTGTAGGAGTCCCGTAGCTCCTTCTTCTCCACTGAACTTAGGGGGATTACAGGAATTAAAGTGCTTAAGAGTGCAAGCTGGGAGACCATTCCCGTTTTCGTTGTGGTTTCCATTACCGTTCCCGTTTCCATGACCGTTTCCGTTGCCGTTTCCGTTCATCTGGATGACTTGAGCCAGTAAATTAGGAACCAGAGTCGCGATTTGCTGCGCCATTTGTTGAGAAATGATCGCAGCCAGTTGGGCATCAACACCATTGTTGTTGTTATTGTTGTTGTTGTGGTTAGCGTCGTGGTTGTTGCTATTCACTTCATCTTGGTTGTCACCACTGTTAAGGCGAGTGCTGCGACGTGGAGGCATGATCTGTAAGAGGCACAATGAAATGAATGTGGTTATATAAGGAATGTAATCATTTATTCATTAATTAAAACGAATAAACGAAAACGTTGACTTATCAAAGATTCTAGATTCTAATAACATAATGAAGACATGCTTTAGCCTATAAGTGAACACTCATCCCGAGAATTCCGAGGTAGGCATCCGGGTCCCTCGTCTGATTGGGATATATGCGCAATGCCAGCATAGACAGAAGACTCAGAATACAGGCGTCCACCCTTCCAGATTGCACGTGTTCGTTATTAAAATCTAGAACTTCGACGAGATCTCGAGGTGGTTCAGGCTAAGCCTGAGGAATTTGTCCTATTAGTCTAAGAGTAGATCCAGTGATGGAGAGCAACCTTCTAGTAAGGATGAAAGTAGGGATAAGAAGTAGGAGGAAGATAGAGAATAGCAAGTAAAAGAAGCAAATACTGGTTATAATCCTATGGTTATAGACTAGATTATTTTTCTAATAACCTAATTCCCTATAACCTGGGCTCTGATACCAATCTGTAACACCCCAACCGATGGCGGAAACATCGGGATGTCACGTATTGATGATTTTTCAGTAGCTCATGGTGAATAAATTTCATTAAATGATTTAAATACATTACATACAATTGTTCTACAAGAATTCGTACATCAAATTGAATAAAACTATGCACATATCTTCAAGCAAATCTTCAAGCAAGTAGAACCTGAAACATGTTAAGTTGAAAATATTTTGGGTCAACAAAAGTTGGTGAGAATACATAGGTTTTTGTAAATACTTGATAATAATAGTTTGTACAACATTCCCAGTTGTATGATGATAGAGTATGATGCAGACATGTAACAATGCGTCTTTGTACAATCAAACCTTGTGTCGACTGATGACTAAATCGCAAGTTAGTTAAATGTTGTTACTGCTATCGATCATCCCTGAATTTATGCGGGGGGATGGGTTTGTCAGACCTATAGCGCTATAATCTAAACAGGCGGCTTGATCAATGTTAATGATTGTACTGTGTCTTTTTGTTACAGTCAAATGATAGAATGATGATGTAATTGAATCACAAGTAAATATGAGTAAATGATAGTATAAAATGTTTAAACATGTTTCACCCCAAAAATAGTGAAAATAGAGAAAAGGGGCTATGTAAACTCACCTTAGCAAATGTTATACTTCTTGAAAAGATTGAATAATGGTGTTGCCCAAACAATGCCAAATATCACCCTATAATAAGGTAATAAAATAAGTCTATCTAGTCTACAAATGTATACGTTCTAGGGCTTCGAATTTGGGGATAAATGCTCGTTTGATTAATATTAAAATTGTTTGATAATTGAGAGAATTTTTGTAAATAAATAACCAAAAATTCTTTTTATGAAATTTAAATTTTAGATGGTTCAATAATGTGTTTAAAGTATAAAAATAATTTTTACAAAATTATTTTCTTTAAAATAGATTATTAAATCCATTTATTACAAATTGTCAAACTTTAACTTTAATATTTAAAAATACTAAAATTAAAGAATTATTAGTTTAAAATTTATATTTATGTTCTAAATAATCAGAAATAATTTGTATAAATTTTTGGTGCAAAAATATTAAAAATTGAATTTATTATGATTTAATTATGATTAAAACTAACAAAAATTGATTAAAAATATTAAATAAATGATTTTTCAGAATTAAAAATCATTTCAGAAAAGTTTATCATTATACAAACTCAAGATAATTTTTGTGGGAATTTATAAAATTGTTTTGATATTTTAATGGAATTTTATAAATATAATAGAATAAAATTGATTTAATTATTATATATATTAAATAAATTAATTTTTGAAAACTAAAAATTGTAGGTGGAACATTTATATCAGATTAACTAAAAGTAATTTTTTTAGAATTTATAAAAGAGTTTTAATAATTAAAAACGAATTTATAAAAGTATATAAATTATATATAATTATTTGTTAAAAAGGAAAAAAGAAAACAAAAAGGGGACGCCACTGCCGGGACTCGAACCCGGGTGGCTTGGGAAGCTAGCATCAGTCACAACCACTTGGTCCAGACCAGTGGTTGTGATCATTCTCGTTCGTTTAAAATAAATATAACAAGCAGAACCATGTTTATCCCCCAATTTCAACCATTCGAGCCCTAGTTCTGCAATCAAACGATTTACACAACATTAACCCAATTAACCTTAGGGTTAATTGTGATGAATTAGAGGTTGAGAATGAGAGAATGGCGAGTGTAGCAGGTTCGAGAGTGTTCAATTTATAGTGATATCGTTCGAATCCTTGAATTGGTATAGTTGACTTTGTTATAAATGTTGACGCGTTAATTGGCATAAAATAGGTAAGAATTGAAGGGAATTGGTCGTGTGTTTGACTCGTTCCAGGCCGGCGATCAAGTAACCATTCCTTTCATGGATCAATTACGCGTCTAAGTTGTTAATTATAGAATCTTTGCTGTCACAGTTGACTTCTCAAGTCAACTGTGGAGAACCAATGTCGTGATAAATAAAAAATCCGAGCAGGAATGAACCAAGATGATTGTGTAGAGCAGATGGTTAGGAGGGTGTGTTGGGTTTGGCTCGGCTGTGGTTCGAACACCAGCAGAAACGATTTCTTTTTTTTTCTTTTTTTTTAAAACAGAGTAAGGGGGTTGGGCCGGACCAGAAGTGTGGGTTGGGCTCAGATGTTTGGGCCAGAGCTGTAATGGGCTCAAGGATGGGTAGTGTGTTGGTGGGTTTGGTCAAATGTTTGGGTTTAAACTAAATACCCAATACTTGAATATTATCATTATTATTTATTATTATTATTATTATTATTATATGATGAATAGTATTAGGGTTAAAAAAATGCTATAAAATAATTTGATGTAAACAATAGGACTTGTCGTTTTTAATCGTAACGTACAACTAATAAACACGAAATGTTACATTAACAATAGTATGTCGTTAACAAGAAATACATTCTTATTTATTAACAAATTTAATTATTTAAATTCGTCAAATAACGCGTTGTAAGTAGTAACATACTAGTAAACCGATACTTATCGTAGTAAATTTTAAACGCGACTAAAAATATATAAAACAAATATTTAGTCCAAATACTCGTTTTGAATCGTGTTATGTAAACAAATTTCACAAAATAATTATTCTGTTGATTAAGCGAGTCCAGTACATAAACGAGACCCGAGCCGGTAACTAGTTCGTTAAGTAATAACTTCCACCTACCAAACCCTAACTATATAACATCTCATTCTCCATCTTCCCTTACATCTTTATCACTTTAACCATAGTCTCCATCTCTTCCAAGCCTCCTTGTTCCTTCCTAACCTTGATAAATCATTGAGGTGCCCTAGATTACTTTGCTGTTTCTCGTGTGTTTAATGGCAGTAGCTACACATCAGCACTTACCCTTACTCCCTCCCTCTCTCTGGTCCGGCAACCAGACTTGAGCTCCGACCGAACTCGTCGGTCAACAACAACAAATAACACCCTCCTCCCCTGTCGCCTATTCTGGTCAACAGCAACAACAACAACCCGCCATCAATTATTGCACACCCTCTCCCTCTCTAGACAACAGCAGCGGCAGGAGCAAGGACCACCACCCCTCTACTCCGGCCGCCGCCGCGAAGAACAACCACCTGAATACACCTCTCTACCTGCCACAATAATAACCAGGTGATGCGCAGCAGCCATGGAAACAGGCCGGTCGATAACCACCAATGCCGAGACTATACTCTGAAATTCGAGCCCTTTCCATGTCGAGTTGTGAGAGATGAAGAGGCAAATGGTTCTGAATCGACTGACGACTACAGCGGTGGTGTTCTCCGGTCAGTTATGGAGACTACGATAGCGTCTGGTTGTGGTTATGGAGCAGGCTAGGTTTGGATCTCGGTTGTTCCGACTTGTCTACGAACAAAGATGGTCGCATCGGTTGGGTTCTCTTTTCAGGTAGCTTGCTTGATTAGCTTATTTCCGGTTCACTTTGCTTTCGTTTGTTGGTTCCGGTTGGCTTGCTTTCTTTCTTATCGGGTCACAGACAACTTCAGTCAGGTCCGCATCTTGTCAAGAGTCGGTCAACACTGGTTGACCAGGTCAAACCTGGTGAACGACGGTCAACTGATCAGATTCATAAACATTCAAATTGAGGCGTGTACGTGTTCGTTCGTGAGCTTATCCATAGGAAGGTATAATACGCACGCCACAACTTCGATTTATTTTTATCGCTCCTTAATTGTGTATACAAATATATATTTTAAAATGACCAAGCGAACCGAACCGACTTATACTTGTAAAAGCTTTATTGTAATAATAATAGTTTTGTTTTCACATATAGACTAGACTAGCCATGACACTCGAATTGTACAACATTTTTATTCAAACCTATGTAATTCTCACCAACTTTTGTTGACCCAAAATATTTTCAAACTTAACATGTTTCAGGTTATAGCTTGCTTGAAGATTAGAGTTAATGCTTGAAGATGTGTATCTAGTATTTTTCATTTTGATGTACAAATTCTTGTAGAACAATTGTATGTAATGTATTTAAATCAATTATTGAAATTTATTATTTACCATGAGCTACTGAACAATCATCAATACGTGACATCCCGATGTTTCCGCCATCGGTTGGGGTGTTACAGTTAGTACTTTTGAAGTCCAGGAGGATAGCGTATGTGAATTCTTGATTATCAAGGCTGATTAGGCGGAGACCCGCGCCAGAACCATCGTCGTTTGAGGCCCCGTCTGTGTAGAGGGACCATTTTTGCGATTGATCTTGAGGTGGCGCGGGTGATTGTTCAGCTATACACTCTTGAATTTTATTGGCGGGTATTTTAGTTGCGAAGTCAACAAGCACTTGTCCTTTGATTGCGGGCCTGGGCTTGTAGTAGATAGTGTGTTCTCCCAGTTCGATAGCCCATTTCGCTAAGCGGTCCGATGGTTCTGGTTTGCGTAGGACATCGCTAATTTTGTAGTCCGTGAGGACATTGATTGGATGACCTTGGAAATACCTGCGCAACCGTCGAGATGCATGGACGAGTGCAAGAACCAGCTTTTCCATGATGATGTTTCCGCATCTAGGAGAGTGCGGCTGATATAATAGATCGGTGTTTGAACCCATTTGCGTTCTACTAGGAGGACCGCTCCTACCGCCCGTTCAGTGACGGAGAGGTAGAGTGTGAGCGATTCCTTGGGTAGTGGAGCTATTAGAGTTGGGAGGTTCATCAGGCACTGCTTCATTTCCTAGAATGCGGTCTCTGCTTCCACCGTCCAGCGGAAGTTACTCTTCTTTAGACAATTCTTTAAAGTATCCATGAAGGGCAAAGACTTTGAAGCATAGTTTGATAAGAAGTGGCTGAGGGCTACCAAACGACCCATCAACGTTTGTACTTCCTTAATTGATGTGGGGGAAGGCATTCTCTCGATTGCTTGAACTTTCTCGGAGTATGCGCGAAACCCATCTTGCGTGACAACAACGCCGAGGAATTTGCCTTCCTCCATCATGAAGGAGCACTTGCTGGGATTTAACTTCATGCGCACGTTGCGCAGTTGATTAATATCTGTTGAATATCCCGCATCATGTCTCCTTCTTCTTTGCCTTTGATTACAAGGTCGTCGACATACACTTCGAGCCGTACGCTGATTTCCTTAATGAAAGCGGTGTCCATGAGGCGCTGATAAGTGGGGCCCTCGTGTTTCAGACCAAAGGGCATCTTGGTGTAGCAGTAGGTTCCCGTGTCTGTGCGGAACGCCGTCTTGTCCTCATCTTCGTTTGCCATTTGAATTTGGTGATACCCCTTATACGCATCTAAAAAGCATTTGAAGCGATAAGAGGCTAAGGAGTCCACCTTTAAGTCAATTTCGGGTAGCGGATAGCAATCTTTAGGACACGCCTTGTTGAGGTCCTTGAAATCAACACACATGCGCCAGCCCTCGTTGGCCTTCACGACCATGACGGTGTTGGCGACCCAAGTTTGGTAGCGGATGTGGCAGATGATATTGAGCAGCTCGATGACTTGTTCGTTCATGGCTTTTTTTTTTCTCTAGGACCATTGTCCGCTTTTTCTGGACGATCGGCTTGACCAAGCGATATACGTTGAGTTTGTGTTCCGCTTTGTCGGGCGGAACGCCAACCAAGTCCACCGGTTGCCATGCAAAGACATCCATGTTTTTTTATCAGTAGCTGTTTGAGATAATTGCCGACGGTCTCGGAGACTACATGGCCAATGATCACCGTTTGCTCTGGAAATATAGGGTTGAGAACCCATTTTTACGGCTCGGTGCGAACGTCTGTTTTAACCATTTTTGGGGGTTTGGCGCCTTCCGACGCGTGGCAGCCATTGTTCCCCCGAATGAATGCGACGCCTGTTTTGGTTGGGAAGCCAACCATTCCATGCGTCGTGGAGGCGTTCGCATTGAAGCGCGCAATTCCCTCGCAACTTAATAAGATGTCGTGATGAGAATTGGCTGGCAATACCATGAAGTCGCAAATTTTTGTGCGCTCATCAATGTTGTTCGACATCGTGACGGGCATTGAGATCATGCCGCGAGGCATGATGGTTTCATAGATGAAGCCGGAGATAGGCTCATTCACTAGAACGAGCCTTGCCTTGTCTTCTTCATCCAGCTGTTGGAAACACTACTCATACATGATGTCAATGCTGCTGCCACCGTCAAGGAACATGTACCTGGTGCTGTAATGCCCGAAGACAGCGGTAGTGACTAGCGGGGCGGTGGCAGAGGCGCCACCGCGGACTTTTGGGAGGAGGACGTCGGCCTCCTTCAAAGAATCGTCATAGTGTTGCACTCTGGGACGCTTTCCGCAATTCTGTTTCTTCCCGTGCGTGGCCATGTTGCACTGGTTGCGCGGGACAAACGTGATCGTATGGGTGTTGAGGTTGCGGAATTTCTTACGCGACCCCTCGGCTTCTTTGTCGTCACTGTTGTGTACGTGCGCGGCACGGTGTACAATTTTGATCAACTGTCCGATCTGACCAGACTTCATCGCAGTCTCGATCTGCATCTTCATACTATAGAAGTTGTCTCTAAGGTAGCCAAAATCATTTTGGTACTCGCAAAACTTGCTTGTATCCACGTTTCTTCGTTTGCCAATGGGCTTGGGCTCCTTGATTGTTATTTGCTCCATCTAGAGGACTTGTGACGATGTTTTTGTTAGCGGGGTCCAGTCATAGTTTTTCTTGGAGTGACCACGATGTTCCTGTGACTGCTTGTTGTTTAATAGCTAGCGGGCGTCGTTGTAGGAGGAATACTTTCCTTCCTCTGTAGAGCCCGAGATGCGAGTCCAGACTAACTTCGCTTTATTATTATTATTATTATTATTATTATTATTATTATTATTATTATGTTGTTGTTGTTGTTGTTGTTGTTGTTGTTGTTGTTGTTGTGTTGCTGGGTGTGGCGCATCTGGTGGAAAGACTTTTCCGAAGATGCATAGATCTTGGCGGCACGGATGAGTTCGTCCCAGGAGTCTGAGACGCCATCTTTGCCGGTGAGGCACTTCATTAAATTGGCGCTATGTACATTCTGGATGAACGCAGCGCGGGTGAACTCTTCGCCGCACCCTATCTGGAGCGCCTCCGTGTTAAAGAGAACGATGAAGTCCTCGATGGATTCATGGTCATGGCGCTGGCACAACAGGATGTGCGCCTTGTTGTTCTTGTGTTTAAAAAGATGCGAAAAGTGATTACCAAACTTGTTGGTAAGATCATCAAAGTCTGTAATATTCCCCGTGGGGAGATTATCGAACCAGACCCTGGCGACACCAGTTAGCGTTTTGGCGAAAAGATGGCACCAAATTTGGACCGGCCAGTTGACGGACGTCCCCGCACATTCGAAGTCGTGAATGTGGTCGTCTGGGTCATGCAGGCCATCGTACTTGCCGATGCTATTGGGAAGTTTGGATATTTTAGGGATGCTCGCCATTGCTATGCGAGCAACAAACTTTGAGTTTTCTGCGAACGACTTTGGTCAATACGACTTGACCAAATCGTCATCCACGTCCTTGTGGGCCGTGGAGTTCGAACGACGTGAGTGGCTTCGTCCGCTGTAGTCTGAGTCGCTCCTGGACGACTCGTACCCATCTCGTTCACCATGTGATTTGTCGTGGCTCCGAGCATCAGCGTTTCCGCCATGCCCCCCGCCACAACTCTCATGTCGGTTGGCATCTTTGCTTTTATGACTTCAACTGGGTGGAGAGTCATAAGTTAGGGTCTTACCCTTTTTCTTTGCTTGCTTTTGTAGCATCTGTTGGTATTTAGCGTTGCTTTTAGCATTTTGCCGGAGGAGCCACGCGTTGGGGTCCTCCTCAGTGGTGTTATCGGTGTCGTCGTCTCTTTCCACGTCACGTATTTCGAGGACTGACCTCTGGGTACGTGCCGTGGTTTGCTTGACGACAGTGGCTGGGGTGCCATAGTTCCCCCTGAGTTGGATGTCTAAGTCCTCGAGTGGGTTGGTAGTGTTAGGGTCGGGTTCAGCCATGGGTGGGCTAAAGGATTGAAAAGAAGTGTGTTCTAGCCGGTACAGATGGCGCCAATGAAGAAACAACGAGTATAATGGTGATTACGAGTAATCACCGTGAGGTTAATACTCATGTTTGCTCAGGAAAAATCCTTCACCCAAACCTTATGGACAACCCGTAAGTATGAAATATAAAGTAAAGTGTGTGTGGTGAAAGTGAACACAAGAGTTAAGTGGTTCGGTCAAGTTCGACCTACGTCCACTGTGAAGAGCAGGTTGTATATTACTTCGGAGTTTACAAAGAGTTACAACAATAACCTAGCTCTCTAGTACAAGTAATAATTTCGGCAGTTGGAATTGCCTTACCCGACGGACACGTGGCATCATGCGATTGGTCGCCGGCGGAATGTCGTTCTGACACAGCATGGTTGACTTACCTGCTAGTGTCTGGCGTAACGTCTGGCAGCAGGTAAGCATGCATGTGCAGTATTGTAGAAGCAACATGGTGGAAGCATGGGAGCAGTCAAGTCACTGTTCATGTCAGTGGTTGTTGGACCAATGCGGACACGTGTCGCCGTCTGACTGGCGACGTCTCTGGTCTTCTATGAGTGAATCTTCCTGACCTTTGATCTTCCGTACCTCCTACCAAAAGCTAGTGAGTTGACAAATATTCCGCACGTGGGCGGACACACGTGTAGTCTTCTGGAGTGATGTGGATAAGACTGCTCAACGTGCAGCTTGATCCCTCTGGCGGAGTTATTTCCGCCTGATGGTTCCGCGGATTATTCTAAAGAGGGATAGGGATGCCGCCTCCGCGAGGAATAGGCTCCCTATCCCTTCAAATATCCTCAAATCTTTGATTGTGTTTTGTCTTTTATGGGCATAACTGGAAATTGCATTTCAATTTTTGAAAATGGACATTTAATTTTGGACAACAAAAATGGAAAGATGGACATTTAAATTGGGACGACGGGAGTATAAAACTACAATGTTTTAATGTTTTAATGGTTGATAAAGTTTTGTAGGTTGAGTTATTTACAAAGGCTATAAAAATGAGAAGTGTGAGAAGCCTCTAGAAAACGACACGTGTCCAAATGATTAAACAAGTGGGAAGGGTAATTTTATCAAAAGAATATGTCCATGCAAGTCAATGTCATTTCTACCTCCATTTTTAAACTTCCGTAACTTTTTTATACGTCATCTTTTTAAAAAATATATATATATATATATATATACCATAAAGTTAAGCATCTTTTTATCTTTAATATGAGTACCATATTGTTATGTTTAATAAGAGTACCATATTGTTATAAGGCAGACGGGCAACAACCTGCGCCGCCATCCCTTTCTGACTTGTGAACCCTAGTCTACTAAAGACAAATTCTTGCCCCCTGGAGATAAACTATTGCTGTGGACGACCCGTTGGACCCTGGTCAATAAACGAATAGCTTCTGGCGCTAAGGAGCCAAAGATATCAAAGGCTAAGGGGAAAAATACATGTTGGTTCTATGCACAAGCTTTAGCATGTTTCTCAACTTTTATAAATTCTCTAACAGATTTGTATTTTTCATGTATATATTTATTTTATTTTTTAACTTAAATCATCCCGTTTTAATGTGTTACTAACTGAATCACCACCTTGTTATAATGTTATCCACCGTAGAGTGTTACCACCGGTCATCCTTTTTAACCAGTTATTCAACGCAAAAGAAATAGATAAAATAAGTTAATAACTAATATCAATTGAAAAATGGCGTATCAGTCGTCCTTTTTAACCAGTTATGCAACGCAAAAGAAATCTATATCTTCTATAATATATAAATGAAAGTTAATGAGGGACACATGGCATCTTATGGGAGCTTCTTTTATTTTAATCCCGCTCATTTTACTGGGTCATTTAAATGGGTTATGGGATACTCCATCTAATATTAAATTATTTTTTCTCTATCATGTGCATGGCACATGCACTTTCCCCCATGATTTTTAAATGTTAATAACTCTTTTAAACGACACTTTTTTTGAAAAAAATTACACCAAATTAACGAGTGTTTTATTATCTTTCCAACGAGTACCATAGTCCTATACAAAAAACGAAAAACAACGAGCGTTTTATTACTAATGGGTCTACTCTGTTCAATGGGTCTACTCTGAAACAAACTTCTGATGACAACATCTGTTAAATGCAAACCACTGCTGTCATCAGAAGTTTGTTTCATCCACTTTTGCTTGCTTCATCCATGGATAATCATCAGCTGATTCATTCATCAGTTGTTACCGATTCATCAGTGGTTTCCAATAAGTTATTTCATTTATCAGTGGTTACTAAAGGCAGAAGCACAACCACCAATGAATGGATTTTCAGCTTTAGTTGGATTTAGTGTTCCCGTGTGAAAACACGGGATTTCACCTAGTCTATATATATACTAGTTTTTATCCGGGAGCGTCCCGGGTTGAAATATTTAATATGATATAATAAAATATCTAATATGACAACATAATTAATTACTTGTTAATATATGATTAATGAATATTATTATCATTATTATTATTTATTTATTTATTTTAAACAAATCTCTGCCATAAGTTATCATATTCTAATATAAAAAAACGAATCTCTATGCCGGGGTATAAATCTAGTGACATTACAAAATATTATATAATGTCAAATTAATTTGGAAGCTTGTAATCAATCACTCTTAAAAAACTAACATGAAATAAGGAAAAAAGGTTATTTATTGAAATATCAAACGCATTAGTCTAAGAGTTATGTGACGCGTCTAAAAATTCATGGGTATATGATCGGGTATATAGTTCGGGTATTTGGGTATGTTTTTTTTTTGAACAATCACACGCAATTTCATTTCACCGAAAAGAACATTACACCTCGAATCGCCCCGACACAACTAGCCAGAGGCTACCCGGGTCGACATAATGTACCCGCTAGTTCACATTATTACAATAAAACATTAAAGATTACAACCTAACATAACCCAACCGACGAAAATACATAAGAAAACCTTCAACCGTTATCAAAAATTGTGAAGTCCCACCATTTCGGCTTGTCCGCAGCTGATATCTTTCCCCTTTGGAGCATCCACCAAAAAGACTCTATCTTGACCTCATTGAACATCATTGGTGTAGCAATATTGACCGACCTAAAGATTGACTCATTTCGCCCTGTCCACAATTTCCACATACCTAAAAGAACTATCGCATGGATTACCTTTGCAGCCTTCTTTGGTTTGTTGATTTTCCAGCATTCATCCATCAAGTCCTTGACCGAATTCATGTTAAAAACTGACGGTGCCTTTAGCCATACACTAACATTCCACCACAACGCTCTAGCCCAAACGCACTTGACCAAGATATGTTCCGTTGTCTCGACCTCTAATCCGCATCTCTTGCAAAGCCCGTCCCCCACCCCAATGCCTCTAAATGCTAAGTTTTCAGCAGTCGGGATGTTGTTTTCCATTGCTCGCCACCCGAAATAATTCACCTTTGGAATGGCGAATTTATTCCAGAAAAATTTGTATGCTTGTGTTGACCCAATGTTAAGCCTGTGCAGCTCCTCTCTAACCAACTCCACCTCAAAATCTTGCTCCTTGTCTTGAGACCTCCACTTCCAGACGTCGACCTCAGCCCCAATAACTTGCGATTCCAACAGAGACTGCAGCCGCTGAAACGCTGCAAGTTCTTCAGCTGTGTTCGGCAGTCGACACCACGAGATATCCCACACCACAGAATTATTATTATTATTATTATTATTATTATTATTATTATTAATATTATTATTAACATTATTATTATGACTAATATAATACGAGCTACTGTTGTTATTATCAATAAACGGAACAGGAACATTGTTATACGGCGTACTATTATCATTATGAAGATTGTGCACATGAATACTATTATTATCACTATCAAAACTGTTCCTAAGATCATAACTATAGTTATTATCATTATTATGAATATGACTACCAGAAATATGGTTGATACTACTAAGATATATTATTATTATTATTATTATTATTATTATTATTATTATTATTATTATTATCATAACTATTATTATTATTATTATTAATACTATTATTATTACCCACGAGTTTGTAACATTCAGCCACCTTGACACCTTTGTTCTTACTAATCTGGTATAGTTCAGGGAATAAGACCTTTAACTTCCCATCTGGACACCAACCGTCTTCCCAAAATCTTATCGACGTCCCGTTCCCCACTTTGCACACGAACTTTGCTTCCAAATCCATACCCCGTTTGTTGAATTCTTCATGTAACATTGCAATCGAGTGCCAAACCCCAGCCCCGGTTTTCTTTCTTGGAACAAAACCGTTTGCCCTACCTCTACCATGGATCGCGTTCACAACTTTGCACCATAATTGATCTGCCACTGATTTGTAACGCCACCACCACTTGGCGAGCAAACCTAGATTTAGGTCTTCAATGCTCCCCACTCCCATTCCACCTGAACTCTTATCTCTCAATATTTTTTCCCAGGCAACCCATTTGATTTTGTTACTTCCGATTGATCCACCCCATAGGAACCTTCTTCTGAGACCCTCCAGCACTTTGATTACCCCCACAAGGACTTTGAATAGCGACATGTAATAGTTGGGCATAGCTCCCAAAACAGCCTTTACGAGTATAATTCTGCCCGCGAAGGACAAGCATCTTGCTTTCCACGACGACAGCTTTGTATTGAATTTATCAATGATAGGTTTCCAACTCTTGATGCGTTTCATAGATTCCCCGACCGGCAAGCCCAAATACACAAACGGTAAAGATTTTGGGCTACAACACAACACGGCTGCCATTTCACCAACCACCCCTTGTTCTACATTTATCCCATATATGTTACTCTTCGACTGGTTAATCTTTAAACCGGATGCCATGGAGAAGCAACACAGAATTCTGTTGAGATTCTTAATATTTTCTTCAGACCACGAGCCAAAGAATAAGGCGTCATCAGCGTAGAACAGATGTGACACCACAGATCTGTTATTTGGTAGTTTTACACCTTCAAATGCTCCGCCTTTAACCGCCTTTGACACCATAACGTGTAACGCTTCCATAATGTAACATCGCAAAATTTTTCCCCAAATTCTAATACGAAAAAGCCCGTACTTTATATCTTTATCATTAATTTTATACTAATGTGCCTAAGCTTTTATTTTCTACCACACAACTTACATATATATATATATATATATAAAGGTATATATAATAATAATAATAATAATAATAATAATAATAATAATAATAATAATAAAAATAAAGTTAGTCTTTTACAAAACAAAAGGAAACCCAAGCACTTTGTGTTTAGCCGGAGCCCAAGCCACAGCCCAACATCAGCGGCCCACCAAAGCAGGCCCATCCCTATTAACCTTCACCCCTACCTGGTTTCCCAACCAGACCCGACCAACACAGTACTCAACCCGGTAATCAAGAACACAATTATAGACGTGAAATCTGGAAACCACTTTGACTGATTTAACACCGGCCGCCGCCGCGAAGAACAACCACCTGAATACACCTCTCTACCTGCCACAATAATAACCAGGTGATGCGCAGCAGCCATGGAAACAGGCCGGTCGATAACCACCAATGCCGAGACTATACTCTGAAATTCGAGCCCTTTCCATGTCGAGTTGTGAGAGATGAAGAGGCGAATGGTTCTGAATCGACTGACGACTACAGCGGTGGTGTTCTCCGGTCAGTTATGGAGACTACGATAGCGTCTGGTTGTGGTTATGGAGCAGGCTAGGTTTGGATCTCGGTTGTTCCGACTTGTCTACGAACAAAGATGGTCGCATCGGTTGGGTTCTCTTTTCAGGTAGCTTGCTTGATTAGCTTATTTCCGGTTCACTTTGCTTTCGTTTGTTGGTTCCGGTTGGCTTGCTTTCTTTCTTATCGGGTCACAGACAACTTCAGTCAGGTCCGCATCTTGTCAAGAGTCGGTCAACACTGGTTGACCAGGTCAAACCTGGTGAACGACGGTCAACTGATCAGATTCATAAACATTCAAATTGAGGCGTGTACGTGTTCGTTCGTGAGCTTATCCATAGGAAGGTATAATACGCACGCCACAACTTCGATTTATTTTTATCGCTCCTTAATTGTGTATACAAATATATATTTTAAAATGACCAAGCGAACCGAACCGACTTATACTTGTAAAAGCTTTATTGTAATAATAATAGTTTTGTTTTCACATATGGACTAGACTAGCCATGACACTCGAATTGTACAACATTTTTATTCAAACCTATGTAATTCTCACCAACTTTTGTTGACCCAAAATATTTTCAAACTTAACATGTTTCAGGTTATAGCTTGCTTGAAGATTAGAGTTAATGCTTGAAGATGTGTATCTAGTATTTTTCATTTTGATGTACAAATTCTTGTAGAACAATTGTATGTAATGTATTTAAATCAATTATTGAAATTTATTATTTACCATGAGCTACTGAACAATCATCAATACGTGACATCCCGATGTTTCCGCCATCGGTTGGGGTGTTACAGTTAGTACTTTTGAAGTCCAGGAGGATAGCGTATGTGAATTCTTGATTATCAAGGCTGATTAGGCGGAGACCCGCGCTAGAACCATCGTCGTTTGAGGCCCCGTCTGTGTAGAGGGACCATTTTTGCGATTGATCTTGAGGTGGCGCGGGTGATTGTTCAGCTATACACTCTTGAATTTTATTGGCGGGTATTTTAGTTGCGAAGTCAACAAGCACTTGTCCTTTGATTGCGGGCCTGGGCTTGTAGTAGATAGTGTGTTCTCCTAGTTCGATAGCCCATTTCGCTAAGCGGTCCGATGGTTCTAGTTTGCGTAGGACATCGCTAATTTTGTAGTCCGTGAGGACATTGATTGGATGACCTTGGAAATACCTGCGCAACCGTCGAGATGCATGGACGAGTGCAAGAACCGGCTTTTCCATGATGATGTTTCCGCATCTAGGAGAGTGCGGCTGATATAATAGATCGGTGTTTGAACCCATTTGCGTTCTACTAGGAGGACCGCTCCTACCGCCCGTTCAGTGACGGAGAGGTAGAGTGTGAGCGGTTCCTTGGGTAGTGGAGCTATTAGAGTTGGGAGGTTCATCAGGCACTGCTTCATTTCCTAGAATGCGGTCTCTGCTTCCACCGTCCAGCGGAAGTTACTCTTCTTTAGACAATTCTTTAAAGTATCCATGAAGGGCAAAGACTTTGAAGCATAGTTTGATAAGAAGCGGCTGAGGGCTACCAAACGACCCATCAACGTTTGTACTTCCTTAATTGATGTGGGGGAAGGCATTCTCTCGATTGCTTGAACTTTCTCGGAGTATGCGCGAAACCCATCTTGCGTGACAACAACGCCGAGGAATTTGCCTTCCTCCATCATGAAGGAGCACTTGCTGGGATTTAACTTCATGCGCACGTTGCGCAGTTGATTAATATCTGTTGAATATCCCGCATCATGTCTCCTTCTTCTTTGCCTTTGATTACAAGGTCGTCGACATACACTTCGAGCCGTACGCTGATTTCCTTAATGAAAGCGGTGTCCATGAGGCGCTGATATGTGGGGCCCGCGTGTTTCAGACCAAAGGGCATCTTGGTGTAGCAGTAGGTTCCCGTGTCTGTGCGGAACGCCGTCTTGTCCTCATCTTCGTTTGCCATTTGAATTTGGTGATACCCCTTATACGCATCTAAAAAGCATTTGAAGCGATAAGAGGCTAAGGAGTCCACCTTTAAGTCAATTTCGGGTAGCGGATAGCAATCTTTAGGACACGCCTTGTTGAGGTCCTTGAAATCAACACACATGCGCCAGCCCTCGTTGGCCTTCACGACCATGACGGTGTTGGCGACCCAAGTTTGGTAGCGGATGTGGCAGATGATATTGAGCAGCTCGATGACTTGTTCGTTCATGGCTTTTTTTTTTCTCTAGGACCATTGTCCGCTTTTTCTGGACGATCGGCTTGACCAAGCGATATACGTTGAGTTTGTGTTCCGCTTCGTCGGGCGGAACGCCAACGAAGTCCACCGGTTGCCATGCAAAGACATCCATGTTTTTTTATCAGTAGCTGTTTGAGATAATTGCTGTAACACCCCAACCGATGGCGGAAACATCGGGGTGCCACGTATTGATGATTGTTTTCAGTAGCACATGGTATAATATAAATTTTAAATAATTTATTCAAACATAATATCCAAAATGTGAAATGATGTCTAAGAATTCAAATACATGATATCAAATAACAACTTCAATAACTTCAAATAAAACTTCAAGTAAAGTCCTCATGCTAACTCAAGCCTCAGCTTCATTGTTACCTGAAACATGTTAATTTTGAAAGTATTTTGGGTCAACATAAGTTGGTGAGAATTACATAGGTTTTTGATAATAAAATGAATAAAATGTTGTGCAATTCATGTGTCATGTCAATCTAGCCCATATGTGAGAACATACTAGAAATAAATCGAGTGCATAATCAACCCTGATGACTGTTATAAAATGATACATACCATACGCTCATGGTCCAATTGAATATGTTATGCGATAACAAACACCCACGTAACCTTTGTAGGAGGCACGTATCCGGGTGGGATTGTCAGTCCAATAGATCTATCAATGTATACCGTCGGCTGATCAATGTTAATGATTATGCTAGAATGGTGCTTACTCTAATCATGCTCAAGACATAATGCAACATAGAAAACACATAGACACATTGATGATTGAATTGCAATGATAATGTTATAACATGTTTCACCCCAAAAATGGTGATAAATAAAAGGGGCTATGTAAAACTCACCTTAGCAAATGTTAAACTTGTTGAAAAGATGAAATAATAGTGTTGCCCAAAATGATTCCAAATATCACCCTATAATAAGGTAATATGTAATAAGTCTAAGTCTAATTAACTTATATGTGTATCTTAGGGTTTCGATTTGGGGATAATCAATTGTTGAAATTTAAATTAAAATGTTTAATTAATAAAGGAAAACTTGATAATTAATAAAAGAAAGTCTTTTTATAAAATTTGAATTTTGAATGTACACATTAAAGTGTTTGAAGTATAAAAATAATTTTTATAAAATTATTTCATTTAAAATAGATTTTTAAATCTATTTATTATAAATAGCCAATATTTAACTTTAATAGTCAAAAATACTAAAATTAAAGAATTTCTATTTTAAAAATCATATTTCTGTTCTAAATAATTAAAAATAATTTGTATAAAATTTTGGTGCAAAAATGATGAAAATTGGATTTATTATGATTTAATTATGATTAAATCTAACAAAAATTGATTAAAAATACGAAATAAATGATTTTACTGAATTAAAAATTATTTCAGTAAAGTTTATCTTTATAAAAAGTCAGGATAGTTTTTGGAGAATTTAATAAAATTGTTTTGATATATAAATGGATTTTTATAAATATAATAGTATAAAAATGATTTAATTAATATAAATATTAAATAAATGAATTTCTGAAAAATAAAAATTGTAAATAAAACTTTTATCTCAGATTAAACAAATATAATTTTTTTAGAATTTATAAAATAGTTTTGATATTTTAAAATAAATTTAAAAGATTAAAAGGTTTAATATATATATATATATATATATATATATATATATATATATTTGTTGTTTAAAAAAAAAAAAGAAAAGAAAAGAAAAGAACAAAAAAAGGGGTCAGAGCCGGGACTCGAACCCGGGTAACCTCTGTGGTGGACCAAGGTCACAACCACTTGGCCTAGGCCGGTGGTTGTGATGTTTTCTGTTTTGAATTTAATAAATACAATACGCGAAATCAAGTTTATCCCCAATTCAATACGGACGAACCCTAGATTTTGCAATTGGACAAATCAGCCAACTTGAGCCCGATTAATGTTGGGGCTTTTGTTGGTTGATCGCCGATAAATCAAACCCACAAAAAAAACGAAGACTCACAGTGCTGAATTGAGTATGATTGCCGGGTCAAAGCAATAGTCAAACTACGAACAAGATAATAATATTTAGAGTGTTTCAGAGAGAATTGGAGGTTGAGAGAGAGTTGTGAGCGAGTAAACAAGGTTCGCAGAGGGTCTATTTATATTGAGGATCGATGGTTAAGGTTAATTGGAAGGTTTGACCCCGTTTAATATTATACGCGTAATAATAATGAATTGGTCAACGATTTGGTTGTAATGGACGTGTAATCGTGTCATATAGGACCGGTAATCACAATGGGTTGCTAAAATTAGATCAATCAAGAGTTAATCTTGATTGATCAGTTGATCGCGTTCACCAGTTGACTTTCCAAGTCAAGCTGGTGGGATTTAAAACGCGTATTAATATAATACGTGTCCGGGTTCAATACGAGAGGATGGTCCAGCCCAGATGGTTAAGCTGGTGTGTGTGTGTGGCTTTGGCGCGGGTTCGAACCCCGGCCAAGGCAGAATATTTTTTTTTTTATAAAATCAATGTTATAATATATATAATATATATATATATATATATATAGTATTAGGGTTCCACAAATGTGACAAAAATAATAAATGCAACGTAGATAATCGAAACTTGACGTTTTATTATTGATGAACGTGTAACGTACAAGTTTTTAATGCGTAATGTTACAGTCTCCCCTACTTTTAGGAACTTCGTCCCGAAGTTAAGAGAAACACTAGGTTTACAATTGGTCAACCGCCGGAAACCTTGATAAAATTTCACACCACCTTAACGTACCTGTAAATTTATGATTACGTTCCGGACCGTAATTACCAATTTACCTTACATTAGGGTTTTGCGCCCTTTTATGACTCTACCGATTGTTGAGCAGGTTTGATAGTCTCCACCAGTCGTTGAGCAGGTGGTAGGGCCTCTCCCGACTGTTGGATGACATGATAACCTCTACCAATCGTTGAGTAGATTGTTTGGTAGTCAACTAATTGTTTTACAAGTAAACACGTATGATTATAGATATAGCAATTAGTTCACATTCAAACAAGCATGCACACAATTGTTATGATAATTCTTAGTTTTATTATTTGGATCAAAAGTGCAATACATGAAATTAAAGAGAAAGTAGACATTATTCAAATGGTAGGGCTTGCTGTCATGTAGCTGAAGGGTCTCAAGCGGGGTTGTTTGGAGCATCAAGAGCGTTTGTAGCAGGGATTCGACAAGCTTCCACAAGATGCCCATACCTTTGACAATTGGTGCACTGTCGACAGGGTACTTGAGTTGGATGGTGATACTGGCAGGTGTCACACTTAGGTAGGTTCCCATTGTATTGTTTCTTGGTGGGTGGGGCAGTGGTGTCTATTGCAAAATTCCTGACCTTGTTTTTCCCGTTGGTTGAGGCCTCAGTTTTGATATCAACGGCAGGTTGGGGAGTATCCTTTTTCTTTTCCCCTTTACGAGTCAGGGTTCCTGCCTTCACATGGTTATCTGTTAGGGTGGCAGCCAAACGCTTTGCTTCCTCCAAAGTAGCAGGGTTCCTTCCCCACACTGTGTCTTGAATCTGCATCGGTAAGCCACCAATGTATTTTTCGATCGCAATGGGCAAAGGGGTGACTTTGTGGGGTAGCAGTAAGCTAAGTTCGTGAAAGCGAGTGTTGTAAGCAAGGTTTTCCCCACTGTCTTGAGCAAGATCATGAAATTCGTCTTCCAGTTTCTTGATTTCATTACGAGGACAGAACTCTGCCTTCATAATGTCTTTAGCTTGATCCCAAGTTAAGGCTAGTGCAGCTTCAGCTCCGCGAGTGCGTTTTTCTTCATTCCACCAGGTGAGTGCTCGTTTGTGAAGAACACTCATGGCATAACGGACTTTAAAGTTGTCGGGGCATTCACTGTTTATGAAGGTATTCTCAATACCCTCAAACCATTGTAGGAGTCCTGTAGCTCCTTCTTCACCACTAAACTTTGGAGGGTTACAAGAATTGAAATGCTTAAGGGTGCAGGCTTGGGGTCCATTTCCGTTGCCATTGCCGTTCCCGTTCCCGTTGTTGTGACCATTCCCGTTGCCGTTCAATTGGATGACCTGAGCGAGTAAGTTGGGAACCAGAGTTGCGATTTGCTGCGCCATTTGTTGAGAAATGATTGCAGCCAATTGGGCATCAACACCATTTTTATTGTGGTTAGGAACTTGGTCATGGTTATGGTTATCACCACCTTCTTCGTGGTTCTCACCATTGCTGTTGCGAGTGCTGCGACGTGGAGGCATGATCTGTAAGAGACACAGTGAAATGGGTGAGATTATATAAGGAAGGTAATCATTTATTCATTAATTAAAACGAATAAACGAAAACGTTGACTTATCAAAGATTCTAAATTCTAATAACATATGAAGACGTGCTTTAGCCTATAAGTGAACACTCATCCCGAGAATTCCCAGGTAGGCATCCGGGTCCCTCGTCTGATTGGGATATATGCGCAATGCCAGCCTAGACAGAAGACTCAGAATACAGGCGTTCACCCTTCCAGATTGCACGTGTTCGTTATTAAAATCTAGAACTTCGACGAGATCTCAAGGTGGTTCAGGTTAAACCTGAGGATTTTGCCTTATTAGTCTAAGAGTGAATCCAGTGATGGTGAGCAACCTTCTTGTAGGAATGAAAGTAGGGATAAGAAGTAGGAGGGAGATAGAGAATAGCAAGTAAAAGAAGCAAGTACTGGTTAAATCCTATGGTTATAGACTAGATTATTTTTCTAATAACCTAATTCCCTATAACCATGGCTCTGATACCAATCTGTAACACCCCAACCGATGGCGGAAACATCGGGGTGCCACGTATTGATGATTGTTTTCAGTAGCACATGGTATAATATAAATTTTAAATAATTTATTCAAACATAATATCCAAAATGTGAAATGATGTCTAAGAATTCAAATACATGATATCAAATAACAACTTCAATAACTTCAAATAAAACTTCAAGTAAAGTCCTCATGCTAACTCAAGCCTCAGCTTCATTGTTACCTGAAACATGTTAATTTTGAAAGTATTTTGGGTCAACATAAGTTGGTTAGAATTACATAGGTTTTTGATAATAAAATGAATAAAATGTTGTGCAATTCATGTGTCATGTCAATCTAGCCCATATGTGAGAACATACTAGAAATAAATCGAGTGCATAATCAACCCTGATGACTGTTATAAAATGATACATACCATACGCTCATGGTCCAATTGAATATGTTATGCGATAACAAACACCCACGTAACCTTTGTAGGAGGCACGTATCCGGGTGGGATTGTCAGTCCAATAGATCTATCAATGTATACCGTCGGCTGATCAATGTTAATGATTATGCTAGAATGGTGCTTACTCTAATTGTTAGGATCTGAGTTTGTTTGTTTTGATTGTTTAACTAAAAGATGGTAATAATGAATTGAAAATAGAATGAAAGTGCAGCGGAATAATAAACTGTAAATCAAAACAAGAGAGTAAATGTTTTTAGATCGAATACTTTCATTAATTCAAAGATTACAATCGTACAAGTTACTCCCCCTCAGCCTGATCACACAGTGTTTGTCAGAGAGAATGTTTTGTGTGTGATGCAATAGAACAGTACATGCACTGTTCTATTTATAGACTGACTCAAACCACTGATGACCTAGGCTGACGTCACCTAAGACAGTGACCTCTAATAGAATAACAAACTTAAACATCTGCTATACAAACTACTGTTACATTGAAAGCACTGATAATAAACAGCTGTTAAAGATAAACTCTGATGATCTTGTATCCACTGCTGGAACCTAAGTGCTGTTGGTTCCAGCAGTGCTTTGGTCTTCAGTACTTGTATCAGCAATTGCTCTTCATCAGACCTTTGGTCAGCAGTTGTTCTTCATCAGTTGTTTCCTCAGCAGTTCTTTATATCAGCAGTTGTTGAGCAGTTGTTTGGATAGAACAGTAGTTAGGGTCAGCAGTCTTTTGGGAGAAGCAAGTTGTAAAGACTGTTTATTCAAGGATCAAATAGATAGCATATTTTGGCTTTCCAATCATCTGTTCTTCTCCAGGTCAGCAGACCCAACAATCTCCCCCTAGAACAGATGATGCCAAAACTCAGCTTTATTCATTGATCTTTATTTCTCATCAGACTTTCTCTGATTTGACCTTTGAATTGTAGTTCAAAGTTCAAAGCAAATAGGTCTTCTTCATCTCTTTCTAGATCCAGATTTAGCAGTGCTTGGTGATCTTCTGCACATAGGCTGTAAGCATCATCCATGCTGATCTTCTGAACCTTTCCATCTGACCTGAGCAATGTCAATTCGTGGTTGTCTTTATTGACCTTCCACTTTAGAATTTTTGAGTCAGTGGATTTGCTGAGATGAACCTTTATTCTTGATGAGTTGGGTGAAGGTGGTCTTCCAATGAGTTCTCTGAGTTTCTCTGTTGTAGGATCAGAGAAATAATGTATTTGATTGAAGAGCCCTTCCTTGATAAATGTATCAGCAAACTTTCTTTGATCTTCCTCTGACATCTCCTTCTGCTTTTTGAACTGTCTACTTGCAGCAGCTGTGAGATCAGAGGTTTCAAGTAAGCTGTCCAGATTAAAAGTCTGTTGGGGTCTCTTTGTCATTGGCTCATCAGTGTAAATTGGTTTTCTTGGAAGGCTGGGATCCTTCTTTCTATTCTCTTCCAGACTTTTGTAGGTTTCAACCAATCTTAGCTCTGACCATCTGGAAACAGACCTCATCTCCCCATAATTGGCAGCTACAATCTCCTGCCTCATCCTTTTGAACTTCAAGGCTCTGACTGGGTCTCTGCCTTTGCCAAAATTAGGAGTGGAGACTTTAGCTTTGGGGTCTTTGGCCATTTCTTCAATTCTGATCAGTTCTTCTCTCAAAGCATGAGTAGTCCAGCCATTGAACTGCTTTTTGTTTGCTTTGTAAGGCTTGGTTGCCATTATCTGTTCAAGAAGGGATTCCCTTACCTCCTTTTCCAAATCTACACTGAGAGGCATGGTGGACATGGAATTGCTCAGGGTCTTAGCAAAGTCTTCAATCCTTCTGAGTTTGCTAAGCTCTGCTGAATGGATGCCCTGAGCAGTCCTGTCATCCTTCCCTTTGCATTTCTCCCTGATGATGGCATCCACCTGTTCACCCTTGTATTTCAGATAAGTATCAATATTGAGGGGAACAGGGAAGTTTGGGAGAGATGGGAAGGATCTTTCAGATGGTTGTTCAGTATTGTAGAAGGATTGTAATTCCCCCTTGAGTAGATCAAGTTCAAGGGGATACTGAACAACCAATGGTGTAATGGTTGGTGGTGGTCTATGGGTTTTGAATTTGGATGTATGTGGTGAGAATGATGTGAGTGGAATGGCTGTGATGGGAGGAGTGGATTGGGCAGTTGAAATGGTGGTTGGTGATGTGTGTATGTTTTCATCATGCACAACAAAGGTTGATTTTCTCTTCCTTGTGTACATGATTTTTGGTGAAGGTGATTTGGTAGCAGTGGTTGGATTAACATCTGTTGGCCTTTTAGAAGAACCAGCAGATGTTGGGGTTTTGGCTGGTGATGTAGGTTTGGTGGTTGTTTGTTCAGGTGTGTGTGTTGGTTTGGTGGTTTCAGTGGTTTGGGTAGTTTCAGTGTTTTGGGTGGCAGTGGTTTCAGTAGCAGTGGTTTTATCAACAGAGGTTTTCAACTTAGATGGTGGTTTTCTAACATGCTTGGCAGGTCTTTTCATCCTTTTAGAGGATCCCACATCTTCAGTTTCCCTTTGTTGTTTCTTTTTGAGTTCAACTAATGACTCTGCTTTTACTTCCAAAGTGTCAGCTCTTTTCTGTTTCTCTTGAGCAGCCTTTTCAGCTTCTAAGTTTGCAGAGTCATCTACTGCTTTATTCTTCTCAGTGGTTTGTTGTGGTGGTGCTGTTGGTGTTGCTTGTTGTTGTTGTTGTGGAGCTGATTTGGTAGACTCTGGTTTCTTGGCAGACTTGGCTTGACCTTTTTGAGAAGGAGGACAACCAAAAGGATCTAGTTTTGGTAGCCTATCTCTGCCACTCTCCCCCTTTTTGGCATCATCAGCTGTGAAAGCATCATCATTTTCATCCCTGAGGATGGTGGTAGGGGCAGAGCCAGTACTCTTCAGCAGGTGATCCTTGATGGCTTTGATATCAGCATGGGTATCTTTGTACCTTGCATCTACCATATTCCTGATCTCAGCCATGTAGGTTTCATGTGTCTGATCAGCCAATTTTCTGTGAGCTATGATGATGGGGGAAACTGATTTCCATAACTCATTGGCTATATCAGTTGTGGATGGTTGACTCTTGGAGAGATCTGCAATTGAGCTCAGTAGAAGCTTGACATCAGATTTGACGTCAGCAACAGAGGTTTCAATAACAGAAACTCTGTCCGTCAATTCTTGGTATTTTGACCCATCTCCTAAATTAATAGGATCATTTGAGTCCCTACCAGTGGTAGTTTTATCTGATTCAGGCCTAATAGGTGAATCAGATGCCCCTTTGTCTTGGTACTGGGGACTTCCAACTGTTTTTGGAGACACTATAGTGGCTTCAACAGTTGTTGCCTTCAAGGGAGTCTTAGCTATGTAATCACTGTCCTGATGTGAGACAGTGGTCTCTACATCAGTAGTGGCTGCTCCACTTGAAAACTCACCTAGAGTTTCATTGAACCCAGGTGGTGTAACCTCCTCTTCTGTTTGTGGGATAGCAGATTGAATATTCTCAGGGCCAGTCACTTGTTGGAGTATACTCTTAGTGACAAGTGGAAGAGAGGAACTGGGATCTTCCTGAGATTTTTCAATTGCTTCAAACAGAGGTTGCATTGTTTGTGGGACATGTGATGGTGAGAGTGGTGGAGTAAGAAGAGAATTAGCCCTGGGAGAGGGGCTTGTGAACATATGGTCAAGTGACTCAAATGCATCATGATGTGTGTCCCCTTGGCTTACAACATGATCCTTTTGAGAGGATTCATGAGGAGTTTGGTCAGGTGGAGGTATGTCCAACTGTTGTGAGGAAGTAACAACAGTGGTTTCAGGTTGCTTTTGTTGTGCAACAGAGGTTTCTTCTGGTACCTCAACATCCAGAAGCCTCATTTGTGGTTGAGTGGTGGTTGTTGTGGATGGATGTTTCCTTTTGGAAGTGGCTGGTGTGGGTTTCACAGCACTGGATGTAGTGCCATGATCACCAGGAGCAGTGGGCTCAACAACAGAGGTTTTGACAACAGTTGTTGCCTTTGTCCTCTTTGTTTGTGTTTTAGAAACTTTTGACACTTTAGACACTTTTTCTTGGGTGCTTCCACCCAGCATTCTTGTGAAAGTTTCATCAGTTAAGCTTTTCATTTGCATAGCAGCACCCTTTTTGAAAACTTTTTCTGGTAATAATTTTTGTAAAATTACACTAAGAATTCTTGGGTAAATAAGAAAAGCATTGTTTGACCCAGACTTGACTGCTTTCACATTTGATACCAAGTCCATGAACAATCCATGGGAAAGATTGAAGTCAGAGTTTGACAACATAGCATAACCCAGATATTGCATCCTCAATGGAATTTCATTAAAGGATGTGGACTTAGCAGAGACACAAAGAAGAAGAGTATGGAAGAAAAATTTCATGACTGGAGGGAAAAACTTTTTGAAAAGAGTTGATCCAGTCATCTGACCATCATACCCTCTTTCTTGGAACTCAGTGTGAAGCTCTGTTTTAGTAAAGGAATCCTTACCTGCCAGGTCATTCAGTGTGAAGGTTGTGGATATGATATCAGGGGTAATGACGATACTGGTTTCTCCAATTTTGGAAATAATGGATGTAGGCTTTTTGTCTTGTAGTAGAAACTCAGCATTCAACCAAAATTCTTGGAGTGTATCAAGATAAATGGGGGCGTTGGCGGTTAGGATGGGTAAGTATTTGGAGTTAAGGAAAATATCGATGGTGGAATGAAATGGAGTGTTGTCATCTGTTTTAATCAGATAGGGGAGACAATTGTGTGTAGCTTTGGCTTGAAGATCCATTGTAATGGATTTCGAAGGTGAAAATGATTGAAGATTGATAAAGGGTTTGAACGTGAAGAAGGCGGTTTACAGTATTTTGAATACAATGAGACAGTGTAACATCTGTTGTGGTAAAACAGGGTTTTTATAGGCTCAATGAAACCGCTGATGTGGCCAAACCTCTGCTTATATGAGCAGACGTGGCAATCATCTGATGGATGTAACATCTGGTGGAGAACAGCTGTTTTGGTAAACAACTGATACAAACAGCTGATGGATCCAACCGTTGGGTTTTTTTTTTTTTTTTTTTTTTAATATAGTATATATATATATAGGCGGACAGTTGTTTTATCTGAACAGATGTTCTGAGATAGATTTTTCAACTAACAGTTGTTTTATCTGATCAGATGTTTTGAAACAGACTTTTCAACCAATAGTGGATATGAATGAAACAGTGGTTGTTTTATCTGATCAGATGTTATAAACAGATTTTTCAACCAAACAGCTATAAAAAATTGAATTTCTGAACCATTTTATTATATTGTTTTTTTTTTTTTTTAAAAAAAATTTATTTGTTTAATCCATGTTTAACATACCAATTCTGGAAATCAGATTTGTAAAGGTAGATGTGTCTAAAGCTTTTGTTAACACATCTGATCCTCTGTTGGAACATGGTGTAAAGAAATCAAACCTTTTTCATAGCTGTCTCTGACAAAATGATGTCTTATGTCAATGTGCTTGGTAGTGGAATGAGAGACTGGATTCTTGATGATATTTTCAGCAGCTTGGCTGTCCAACATGAGTGGAGTCCTAAGTGCAGTTATCCCAAAATCCAGTAGTTGATTTTGAAGCCACATGAGTTGGGCTGTACAGCTTGCAGCAGCAATGTATTCAGCTTCAGCTGTTGAAGTTGAAATAGCTGCCTGCTTTTTGCTTTGCCATGAAACTAAGGCATTCCCTAGAAATTGGCACCCTCCTGAAGTGGATTTTCTTGTGGTGTGACAGCCAGCAAAGTCACTATCTGAATAACCTGAAAGCTCAATGTTTCCATTAGCAGGATACCAGATACCAAGTGTGGGAGCACCTTTGAGGTATCTGAATATCCTTTTCACAGCAATAAGGTTTGACTTTCTGGGTGAAGCCTGGGATCTGGCACAGACACAGGTAGCAAACATAATGTCTGGCCTAGATGCAGTTAGGTACAATAAAGACCCAATCATACATCTATAATGTGTTTGATCAACCAGTTCATCCTTGTCATCAATAGTGAGCAGCTTGACTGTACTCATAGGTGTGCTACATGGCTTACAATCATTCATCTCAAATCTGGTTAATAAGTTCTTTACATATTTGTTTTGGTGAATGAATGTGCCATTTTGCAGTTGTTTCACTTGAAGACCAAGGAAACACTGAAGCTCACCCATGGCACTCATCTCAAACTCTGCTGTCATGAGTTTTCTGAACTCTTCACACATTTGGTTACATGTGGATCCAAAAATGATGTCATCCACATATATTTGAACAATCATTAAGTGTTTCCCTTTCCATTTAAGAAATAAAGTTTTGTCAATTTTACCTCTTGTGAAGCCAATGGATAAGAGAAATGTGGAAAGAGTTTCATACCAGGCCCTTGGTGCTTGTTTGAGTCCATACAAAGCTTTGTTGAGCTTGTAGACATAGTCAGGATGGAATGTGTCTTCAAAACCAGGTGGCTGACATACATAGACCTCCTCCTGAATTTTGCCATAAAGGAAAGCACATTTGATGTCCATCTGATACACCTTTATATTGTGGTTGACAGCAAAGGCTAAAAAGAGTCTGATGGCCTCTAGTCTAGCTACAGGAGCAAAGGTCTCATCATAATCTATTCCTTCTTCTTGTCTGAAGCCTTGAACCACAAGCCTGGCTTTATTCTTGACAACAATACCCCTTTCATCAGTCTTGTTTTTGAAGACCCACTTTGTTCCTATAGGACAAACATCCTTAGGAAGTGGTACAAGCTCCCATACTTGTTGTCTTTTGAACTGAAGGAGTTCTTCTTGCATGGCTTCTACCCAACTGTTGTCTTTCAGTGCCTCTTGGTACTTGACAGGTTGTGTAAGGGATAAGAAACCTGCAAAAAGACAGATATTTGAGGATTGGCTTCTTGTGAGCACACCCTCTCTGATGTTGCCAATGATTTGGTCTGGTGGATGAGCTCTTAAGTAAATAAGATCTCCTTGATATGGAACAATGGCATTTTGAGGTGATGGACAGAGGTTTGGTGACTCTGTTGGTGTAACATCTGTTGGTACTTCTGTAGTGCCATCAGATGTTTGAAATGGTAATGGAGGAATGGGTCCAAGTGGTGTGAAACTTGACTGACTTTTGTCAACAGATGATTGACTTTTGTCAACAGATGATAGGTCAGTGGTTGTGAGGGGTGAGGCAGAGGTATGAGGATAGGACTGGCCAACAGTGGTTGACACAGCTGTGGCAGAGTTTTGACAATTGTTTTGAACAGCTGCTTCCTCTGATGCAGAATAGACTTTGTAGTGACTGGGGATCACAACATCTGTTCTGTAATCTTGCTGTGGAGACTGTGGAATACCTGCATTGTTAGTTTTAACAGTGATATCTTCAAATTTGAATTTATCTAAATCAAATAATTCAGCAGGGTTTGCAGGGATTTTCAGAGATGAAAGTTCATTGAACTTAACATTCAAAGTTTCTTCTATTGTCTTAGTCCTTGTGTTAAACACTTTGAAGGCCTTAGCAGTAGAAGAATATCCCAGAAAATAACCACAGTCTACTTTGGCTGCAAATTTTGAAATGGAATCTTTAAGATTTAAAATGAAACATGGGCAGCCAAAGATTTTGAAGAATGAGATTAATGGTTTGATTTTGAACAAAATTTCATAAGCAGTTTTTTGATGTCTGGGGTTGATCAAAACTCTGTTTTGAACATAGCAAGCAGTGTTTACAGCTTCTGCCCAAAAGGACAGTGGCAAACCAGAATCTGCTAGCATGGTTCTTGCAGCTTCTATAAGAGTTCTATTTTTCCTCTCAACTACCCCATTTTGTTCTGGTGTTCTTGGGATGCTGAACTGCCTCACAATCCCTTTTGACACACAGAAGTCATCCAACTCCTTATTTTTAAACTCTGTTCCATTGTCACTCCTGAAGACTTTTACTGGCAAGTCATATTGCTTTTCAACCTTGGTGACAAAGTCCTTCAATATACCTGCAGTCTCATCCTTAGAGTATAAAAAGTAAGTCCATGTAAACCTAGAAAAATCATCAACTATGACAAGACAAAATCTCTTTCTTCTTAGACTCATGATTTTAACAGGGCCAAACAAGTCCATGTGCAACAGTTGTAAACACTGACTAGTTTTGGACTCATCAATGGATTTGTAAGAGCTTTTATGTTGTTTCCCATTTTAAGCAAGAAACACAATGCTCATCACATTTAAATTCTTTTGATGGTAAACCTCTGACAAGGCTTTGTTTTGAGAGTGTGTTGATAGTATTAAGGTTGGTATGACCCAATCTCCTATGCCACAATTCTGTCTCCTTAGTGGAGGCAGCAGAAAACAGACAGACATTTGCCATAGGATTGTCCTTTAACATATCAACAACATACACATTGCCACTTCTATGAGCAACAAGCTTTGCTTTGCTCTCAGCAATAATGGTATCAATCTTTTTCACCACTTCTGGCCCAATAATCTTACAAGTTTTCTTTGTGAAAAATGAGCCATAACCTTTGTCACTCATTTGTGAAACACTCAGAAGATTAAACTTAAGATTATCAATAAGATTGACATTTTCAAACTTGAGTTTTCCTGCCTGTACAGTCCCTGAACCCAACACCTTACCTTTAGAATCATTACCAAAGGATATATCACCCCCTCCATGAGCCAAGAAGTCCAGAAGTAGGGCTCTACATCCTGTCATATGCCTGGAACCTCCACTATCTACATACCAAAGACTATCTAAACAAGAAGAAGCTCCCTGCACATCAGTAAATGATTAGTTTTGGTGAGTGTCCAAAGCCAAATTGGCTTTGGATGGGTCCTCAGACCTTTCAGACTCAAGCTTTGGAAGGTGATCAGTGGTTTGGACCAATTTTTGAATTAAGGTCAACAACTGCTGCTGACCATTTGCCAGTGCTTGTATGTCAACACTTGGGGCAGCAGTTGTTTGATCACTTCCTGACAGATGATAATACCCATATGGATTTCTGTTCACTCTAGGTTTAGAGGGTCTTTTTGGCTCCTCATAAACATGTGGCAGACTGTGACATGGAGGTTGACCATAACCTCTTGGGTATTTGCTTGTGGGTGGAGCATCTGTTACTTGGACATCTCTAGAAGCAGATGTTTCAAGCCTTTTTGTAACAGATGTTTGGACAGGAGTGAAGGTCTGTTTGGGCTTTCCTTTTGGAGTACTAACCACAGGGTTTGCAAGAGTTTTTGCTTTGTATTCTTGTATTTTTACATCAAAATTTTTGAGATACAAGCACTCTTTAGTCTTGTGATTCTTTTTCCCACATATTGAGCATGTGGCTTTGGAATCACATTCACTTGTTCCTTTGTTGATATCATATGCTTTTAGAAGAAAACAGTTTTTGGTGACATGGTTCTTCTTTTCACAGAAATCACAAAACAAGTTAACAGTCTTTTCTTTCTTCTTCCCCTTTTCAGTCTTCTTTTCAGCAGATGTTTGAGCATCTGCTGGAGAATCTTTCAGGGGAATGACTTTTGCCAAGGGAATGACCCTTGCTTGAGGAGCTGTCTTTCCCTCAGGAGTTTTAAAATCAACAGGTTTATAATTCTCAAGAGTATCACACTCATCAGACCAAGTAGGTTTAAATTCATACTTTTCAAGTTCAGCAAAAGATGAGGAACCTTCTGGTTTTTCAAGAACAATTTTCTTACCATTTGGTTCAGTGATTTTAATCTCTTGACCCTGCAGGTTTGTTGGTACTATCTCAACAGACTTTTGACTCTTTGTGTCAGTGTTTTCAAAAGCTGGAGCAGTGGTTGCAAAACCAAAGCCAAACTTCACATGACTTTTAGTTTGTTTGTTGAGTAGCATCTCAAAACCTCTACATGATTCCACCCATTTTTTACATTCAACTTGGGTGGACTCAAGCTCACTTTTACAACTTTGATATTTTGTTATCATAGTTTGGAGCTGGTCTTTGGTTATAGTTGCTTCATGTTTTAAACTGCTAATTTCAGATTCTTTTGCAGTTAAACTTGTTTTCAAATCTTTTGTGAGTTTTTCAAATTTAACTTCATCATCCAAAATTTTCTTTCTAAGGTTTTCATTCACCTCTTTGATGTTAGCAAATGCTATTACACATTTGTCAGAACACAATTCTTTAAGAATTTGAGGAGATACCTTAGCAGCAGCCATCAAAGCACAATCACACTTGCACTCACATTCATCAGATGCACCCCAGGGATCTGAGAGATTCACAACCTCTTCTTCAGGTTTTTCACCTGCAACAGCTTCACTAACAATATCATCAGTCACAACATCAGATTCAGTTACCACTTCCTCAGATTCAATCTCATCTATCATAGCCATGAAACAAAAATTTTCTGGTTCATTTTCAGCTTTGGCAACTAGTGCAAAATTCTCATCTGTTAGCTCATCAGGTAGACTGCTCCAATCAACAAAGCCTTGTGTAAAGAAGCTCTGTTGACTGGTCTCTGCAGGAGCAGAGGATGGAGCAGCAGTCGTTTGTACAGGTGGTTGAGCAACAGGTGTTTGCACATAATGAATCTGAGGAACAGTGGTTTGGACATACTGGACAGGAACAGTGTTTGAGGATTGTGCAAAATGAGCAGTGTTTTGCACATTTGGTCCAGGGGTATTATAGGAATTCTGATAAGTGTTGGTCTGTGGTCTTTGATTTGGATAGGTTATCATAGGTGTACCATGTTGACCCCTACATTCCCTAGCAAAATGACCAAACCTATGACATTTATAACACTTGATCTTTGATTTATCCAACCCAACCTTAGATCTGCCAGTCAACCCTGGAAACCTTCTCCCAGTTTTCTTGTAAAAATTATTAGTTCTTACACTGAGAAGGGCCAATTGGTGCATAATGTCCATTTCTTCCAAATCATCAGGGTCAAAGTATTTCAGGTCATCATACTCAAAGGATATATTGTCAGATGCCTGTATATCACCACCACTTGCTGTGAAAGCATAGTTTGGTGAATAAGAATCAGAGTTAAAACCAGAGTTAAAACCTGAATTTATGTCAATAAAATGATCATAACTCTGATCCTTTGTGTTTCCAGGCACCTCATCATGACCCAAAAGTGCTGTATTCCCAAACACATAGTCATCAGACACTTTTCCAGAGTCCTGGAGCTTCTTTTTCTGGTTAAGCTCCCTTTCATAGGTCAAGAGCTTACCATGAAGCTGGGTCAGTGATAGGTCTTTAAATCCTATTGAGTTTCTCATTACAATAGCAATAGTGTCCCATTTGTCTGGTAATGATCTTAAAAACCGATGGTTCAAAGTTGAATGAGGGTAAGTAAGACCAACCAATTTTAGTTCACTAATTAAGCAATTAAATCTCTCAAACTGTTGAGTTAATGACTCTCCTTTGACATGACTGAATGTTTCATATTGTTGGTTAAGTATTTCACGGTTGTTTTCAATAACCTCCTCAGTCCCACCAAACTGCTCTTTCAGTGCATCCCACAACTCCTTTGCACTGTTACAGTGTAACAACCCAGCATATATATCATTGGGTAGAGCCATGGCCACAATACTGAAGGCCTTAGCATCTAGCTCAATTTTCTGAAAATCCTGGTCGGAGTAGTTTTCAAGTTTCTTTGGCTGAAACACTTTGGGATCTTCAGTACTCGGCACAGTCGGAACATGTGGTCCGAAGATAACCGACTTCCAACACCCAGTGTTTTGTTGAGCTAGAACATGGCTCATCCGACGTTGCCAGATATTGTATTCAGATCTGACAAGCATCGGTGGCTTGTTGTTCGTGCCAGTGTTATGTGGATCGTGATTGATAGAAGCCATTCTCTGATTTTTCAAAAAACAAAGTCTGTTTAACAACGGTTGAAGCGAAATTAAACTATTACTTTGTTTTCAATCAAACTGACAAACGATATCAATAATTGTGAGCTGATTATTAAATTGATTTGTTAGATCGAATTTAATTGACCAAGCTCTGATACCAATTGTTAGGATCTGAGTTTGTTTGTTTTGATTGTTTAACTAAAAGATGGTAATAATGAATTGAAAATAGAATGAAAGTGCAGCGGAATAATAAACTGTAAATCAAAACAAGAGAGTAAATGTTTTTAGATCGAATGCTTTCATTAATTCAAAGATTACAATCGTACAAGTTACTCCCCCTCAGCCTGATCACACAGTGTTTGTCAGAGAGAATGTTTTGTGTGTGATGCAATAGAACAGTACATGCACTGTTCTATTTATAGACTGACTCAAACCACTGATGACCTAGGTTGACGTCACCTAAGACAGTGACCTCTAACAGAATAACAAACTTAAACATCTGCTATACAAACTACTGTTACATTGAAAGCACTGATAATAAACAGCTGTTAAAGATAAACTCTGATGATCTTGTATCCACTGCTGGAACCTAAGTGCTGTTGGTTCCAGCAGTGCTTTGGTCTTCAGTACTTGTATCAGCAGTTGCTCTTCATCAGACCTTTGGTCAGCAGTTGTTCTTCATCAGTTGTTTCCTCAGCAGTTCTTTATATCAGCAGTTGTTGAGCAGTTGTTTGGATAGAACAGTAGTTAGGGTCAGCAGTCTTTTGGGAGAAGCAAGTTGTAAAGACTGTTTATTCAAGGATCAAATAGATAGCATATTTTGGCTTTCCAATCATCTGTTCTTCTCCAGGTCAGCAGACCCAACACTAATCATGCTCAAGACATAATGCAACATAGAAAACACATAGATACATTGATGATTGAATTGCAATGATAATGTTATAACATGTTTCACCCCAAAAATGGTGATAAATAAAAGGGGCTATGTAAAACTCACCCTAGCAAATGTTAAACTTGTTGAAAAGATGAAATAATAGTGTTGCCCAAAATGATTCCAAATATCACCCTATAATAAGGTAATATGTAATAAGTCTAAGTCTAATTAACTTATATGTGTATCTTAGGGTTTCGATTTGGGGATAATCAATTGTTGAAATTTAAATTAAAATGTTTAATTAATAAAGGAAAACTTGATAATTAATAAAAGAAAGTCTTTTTATAAAATTTGAATTTTGAATGTACACATTAAAGTGTTTGAAGTATAAAAATAATTTTTATAAAATTATTTCATTTAAAATAGATTTTTAAATCTATTTATTATAAATAGCCAATACTTAACTTTAATATTCAAAAATACTAAAATTAAAGAATTTCTATTTTAAAAATCATATTTCTGTTCTAAATAATTAAAAATAATTTGTATAAAATTTTGGTGCAAAAATGATGAAAATTGGATTTATTATGATTTAATTATGATTAAATCTAACAAAAATTGATTAAAAATATGAAATAAATGATTTTACTGAATTAAAAATTATTTCAGTAAAGTTTATCTTTATAAAAAGTCAGGATAATTTTTGGAGAATTTAATAAAATTGTTTTGATATATAAATGGATTTTTATAAATATAATAGTATAAAAATGATTTAATTAATATAAATATTAAATAAATGAATTTCTGAAAAATAAAAATTGTAAATAAAACTTTTATCTCAGATTAAACAAATATAATTTTTTTAGAATTTATAAAATAGTTTTGATATTTTAAAATAAATTTAAAAGATTAAAAGGTTTAATATATATATATATATATATATTTGTTGTTTAAAAAAAAAGAAAAGAAAAGAAAAGAACAAAAAAAGGGGTCAGAGCCGGGACTCGAACCCGGGTAACCTCTGTGGTGGACCAAGGTCACAACCACTTGGCCTAGGCCGGTGGTTGTGATGTTTTCTGTTTTGAATTTAATAAATACAATACGCGAAATCAAGTTTATCCCCAATTCAATACGGACGAACCCTAGATTTTGCAATTGGACAAATCAGCCAACTTGAGCCCGATTAATGTTGGGGCTTTTGTTGGTTGATCGCCGATAAATCAAACCCACAAAAAAAACGAAGACTCACAGTGCTGAATTGAGTATGATTGCCGGGTCAAAGCAATAGTCAAACTACGAACAAGATAATAATATTTAGAGTGTTTCAGAGAGAATTGGAGGTTGAGAGAGAGTTGTGAGCGAGTAAACAAGGTTCGCAGAGGGTCTATTTATATTGAGGATCGATGGTTAAGGTTAATTGGAAGGTTTGACCCCGTTTAATATTATACGCGTAATAATAATGAATTGGTCAACGATTTGGTTGTAATGGACGTGTAATCGTGTCATATAGGACCGGAAATCACAATGGGTTGCTAAAATTAGATCAATCAAGAGTTAATCTTGATTGATCAGTTGATCGCGTTCACCAGTTGACTTTCCAAGTCAAGCTGGTGGGATTTAAAACGCGTATTAATATAATACGTGTCCGGGTTCAATACGAAAAGATGGTCCAGCCCAGATGGTTAAGCTGGTGTGTGTGTGTGGCTTTGGTGCGGGTTCGAACCCCGGCCAAGGCAGAATATATTTTTTTTTTTTTATAAAATCAATGTTATAATATATATAATATATATATATAGTATTAGGGTTCCACAAATGTGACAAAAATAATAAATGCAACGTAGATAATCGAAACTTGACGTTTTATTATTGATGAATGTGTAACGTACAAGTTTTTAATGCGTAATGTTACAATTGCCGACGGTCTCGGAGACTACATGGCCAATGATCACCGTTTGCTCTGGAAATATAGGGTTGAGAACCCATTTTTACGGCTCGGTGCGAACGTCTGTTTTAACCATTTTTGGGGGTTTGGCGCCTTCCGACGCGTGGCAGCCATTGTTCCCCCGAATGAATGCGACGCCTGTTTTGGTTGGGAAGCCAACGATTCCATGCGTCGTGGAGGCGTTCGCATTGAAGCACGCAATTCCCTCGCAACTTAATAAGATGTCGTGATGAGAATTGGCTGGCAATACCATGAAGTCGCAAATTTTTGTGCGCTCATCAATGTTGTTCGACATCGTGACGGGCATTGAGATCATGCCGCGAGGCATGATGGTTTCATAGATGAAGCCGGAGATAGGCTCATTCACTAGAACGAGCCTTGCCTTGTCTTCTTCATCCAGCTGTTGGAAACACTACTCATACATGATGTCAATGCTGCTGCCACCGTCAAGGAACATGTACCTGGTGCGGTAATGCCCGAAGACAGCGGTAGTGACTAGCGGGGCGGTGGCAGAGGCGCCACCGCGGACTTTTGGGAGGAGGACGTCGGCCTCCTTCAAAGAATCGTCATAGTGTTGCACTCTGGGACGCTTTCCGCAATTCTGTTTCTTCCCATGCGTGGCCATGTTGCACTGGTTGCGCGGGACAAACGTGATCGTATGGGTGTTGAGGTTGCGGAATTTCTTACGCGACCCCTCGGCTTCTTTGTCATCACTGTTGTGTACGTGCGCGGCACGGTGTACAATTTTGATCAACTGTCCGATCTGACCAGACTTCATCGCAGTCTCGATCTGCATCTTCATACTATAGCAGTTGTCTCTAAGGTAGCCAAAATCATTTTGGTACTCGCAAAACTTGCTTGTATCCACGTTTCTTCGTTTGCCAATGGGCTTGGGCTCCTTGATTGTTATTTGCTCCATCTAGAGGACTTGTGACGATGTTTTTGTTAGCGGGGTCCAGTCATAGTTTTTCTTGGAGTGACCACGATGTTCCCGTGACTGCTTGTTGTTTAATAGCTAGCGGGCGTCGTTGTAGGAGGAATACTTTCCTTCCTCTGTAGAGCCCGAGATGCGAGTCCAGACTAACTTCGCTTTATTATTATTATTATTATTATTATTATTATTATTATTATTATGTTGTTGTTGTTGTTGTTGTTGTGTTGCTGGGTGTGGCGCATCTGGTGGAAAGACTTTTCCGAAGATGCATAGATCTTGGCGGCACGGATGAGTTCGTCCCAGGAGTCTGAGACGCCATCTTTGCCGGTGAGGCACTTCATCAAATTGGCGCTATGTACATTCTGGATGAACGCAGCGCGGGTGAACTCTTCGCCGCACCCTATCTGGAGCGCCTCCGTGTTAAAGAGAACGATGAAGTCCTCGATGGATTCATGGTCATGGCGCTGGCACAACAGGATGTGCGCCTTGTTGTTCTTGTGTTTAAAAAGATGCGAAAAGTGATTACCAAACTTGTTGGTAAGATCATCAAAGTCTGTAATATTCCCCGTGGGGAGATTATCGAACCAAACCCTGGCGACACCAGTTAGCGTTTTGGCGAAAAGATGGCACCAAATTTGGACCGGCCAGTTGACGGACGTCCCCGCACATTCGAAGTCGTGAATGTGGTCGTCTGGGTCATGCAGGCCATCGTACTTGTCGATGCTGTTGGGAAGTTTGGATATTTTAGGGATGCTCGCCATTGCTATGCGAGCAACAAACTTTGAGTTTTCTGCGAACGACTTTGGTCAATACGACTTGACCAAATCGTCATCCACGTCCTTGTGGGCCGTGGAGTTCGAACGACGTGAGTGGCTTCGTCCGCTGTAGTCTGAGTCGCTCCTGGACGACTCGTACCCATCTCGTTCACCATGTGATTTGTCGTGGCTCCGAGCATCAGCGTTTCCGCCATGCCCCCCGCCACAACTCTCATGTCGGTTGGCATCTTTGCTTTTATGACTTCAACTGGGTGGAGAGTCATAAGTTAGGGTCTTACCCTTTTTCTTTGCTTGCTTTTGTAGCATCTGTTGGTATTTAGCGGTGCTTTTAGCATTTTGCCGGAGGAGCCACGCGTTGGGGTCCTCCTCAGTGGTGTTATCGCTGTCGTCGTCTCTTTCCACGTCACGTATTTCGAGGACTGACCTCTGGGTACGTGCCGTGGTTTGCTTGACGACATTGGCTGGGGTGCCATAGTTCCCCCTGAGTTGGATGTCTAAGTCCTCGAGTGGGTTGGTAGTGTTAGGGTTGGGTTCAGCCATGGGTGGGCTAAAGGATTGAAAAGAAGTGTGTTCTAGCCGGTACAGATGGCGCCAATGAAGAAACAACGAGTATAACGGTGATTACGAGTAATCACCGTGAGGTTAATACTCATGTTTGCTCAGGAAAAATCCTTCACCCAAACCTTATGGACAACCCGTAAGTATGAAATATAAAGTAAAGTGTGTGTGGTGAAAGTGAAAACAAGAGTTAAGTGGTTCGGTCAAGTTCGACCTACGTCCACTGTGAAGAGCAGGTTGTATATTACTTCGGAGTTTACAAAGAGTTACAACAATAACCTAGCTCTCTAGTACAAGTAATAATTTCGGCAGTTGGAATTGCCTTACCCGACGGACACGTGGCATCATGCGATTGGTCGCCGGCGGAATGTCGTTCTGACACAGCATGGTTGACTTACCTGCTAGTGTCTGGCGTAACGTCTGGCAGAAGGTAAGCATGCATGTGCAGTATTGTAGAAGCAACATGGTGGAAGCATGGGAGCAGTCAAGTCACTGTTCATGTCAGTGGTTGTTGGACCAATGCGGACACGTGTCGCCGTCTGACTGGCGACGTCTCTGGTCTTCTATGAGTGAATCTTCCTGACCTTTGATCTTCCGTACCTCCTACCAAAAGCTAGTGAGTTGACAAATATTCCGCACGTGGGCAGACACACGTGTAGTCTTCTGGAGTGATGTGGATAAGACTGCTCAACGTGCAGCTTGATCCCTCTGGCGGAGTTATTTCCGCCTGATGGTTCCGCGGATTATTCTAAAGAGGGATAGGGATGCCGCCTCCGCGAGGAATAGGCTCCATATCCCTTCAAATATCCTCAAATCTTTGATTGTGTTTTGTCTTTTATGGGCAAAACTGGAAATTGCATTTCAATTTTTGAAAATGGACATTTAATTTTGGACAACAAAAATGGAAAGATGGACATTTAAATTGGGACGACGGGAGTATAAAACTACAATGTTTTAATGTTTTAATGGTTGATAAAGTTTTGTAGGTTGAGTTATTTACAAAGGCTATAAAAATGAGAAGTGTGAGAAGCCACTAGAAAACGACACGTGTCCAAATGATTAAACAAGTGGGAAGGGTAATTTTATCAAAAGAATATGTCCATGCAAGTCAATGTCATTTCTACCTCCATTTTTAAACTTCCGTAACTTTTTTATACGTCATCTTTTTAAAATATATATATATATATACCATAAAGTTAAGCATCTTTTTATCTTTAATATGAGTACCATATTGTTATGTTTAATAAGAGTACCATATTGTTATAAGGCAGACGGGCAACAACCTGCGCCGCCATCCCTTTCTGACTTGTGAACCCTAGTCTACTAAAGACAAATTCTTGCCCCCTGGAGATAAACTATTGCTGTGGACGACCCGTTGGACCATGGTCAATAAACGAATAGCTTCTGGCGCTAAGGAGCCAAAGATATCAAAGGCTAAGGGGAAAAATACATGTTGGTTCTATGCACAAGCTTTAGCATGTTTCTCAACTTTTATAAATTCTCTAACAGATTTGTATTTTTCATGTATATATTTATTTTATTTTTTAACTTAAATCATCCCGTTTTAATGTGTTACTAACTGAATCACCACCTTGTTATAATGTTATCCACCGTAGAGTGTTACCACCGGTCATCCTTTTTAACCAGTTATTCAACGCAAAAGAAATAGATAAAATAAGTTAATAACTAATATCAATTGAAAAATGGCGTATCAGTCGTCCTTTTTAACCAGTTATGCAACGCAAAAGAAATCTATATCTTCTATAATATATAAATGAAAGTTAATGAGGGACACATGGCATCTTATGGGAGCTTCTTTTATTTTTTTCCCGCTCATTTTACTGGGTCATTTAAATGGGTTATGGGATACTCCATCTAATATTAAATTATTTTTTCTCTATCATGTGCATGGCACATGCACTTTCCCCCATGATTTTTAAATGTTAATAACTCTTTTAAACGACACTTTTTTTGAAAAAAATTACACCAAATTAACGAGTGTTATATTATCTTTCCAACGAGTACCATAGTCCTATACAAAAAACGAAAAACAACGAGCGTTTTATTACTAATGGGTCTACTCTGTTCAATGGGTCTACTCTGAAACAAACTTCTGATGACAACATCTGTTAAATGCAAACCACTGCTGTCATCAGAAGTTTGTTTCATCCACTTTTGCTTGCTTCATCCATGGATAATCATCAGCTGATTCATTCATCAGTTGTTACCGATTCATCAGTGGTTTCCAATAAGCTATTTCATTTATCAGTGGTTACTAAAGGCAGAAGCACAACCACCAATGAATGGATTTTCAGCTTTAGTTGGATTTAGTGTTCCCGTGTGAAAACACGGGATTTCACCTAGTCTATATATATACTAGTTTTTATTCGGGAGCGTCCCGGGTTGAAATATTTAATATGATATAATAAAATATCTAATATGACAACATAATTAATTACTTGTTAATATATGATTAATGAATATTATTATCATTATTATTATTTATTTATTTATTTTAAACAAATCTCTGCCATAAGTTATCATATTCTAATATAAAAAAACGAATCTCTACGCCGGGGTATAAATCTAGTGACATTACAAAATATTATATAATGTCAAATTAATTCGGAAGCTTGTAATCAATCACTCTTAAAAAACTAACATGAAATAAGGAAAAAAGGTTATTTATTGAAATATCAAACGCATTAGTCTAAGAGTTATGTGACGCGTCTAAAAATTCATGGGTATATGATCGGGTATATAGTTCGGGTATTTGGGTATGTTTTTTTTTGAACAATCACACGCAATTTCATTTCACCGAAAAGAACATTACACCTCGAATCGCCCCGACACAACTAGCCAGAGGCTACCCGGGTCGACATAATGTACCCGCTAGTTCACATTATTACAATAAAACATTAAAGATTACAACCTAACATAACCCAACCGACGAAAATACATAAGAAAACCTTCAACCGTTATCAAAAATTGTGAAGTCCCACCATTTCGGCTTGTCCGCAGCTGATATCTTTCCCCTTTGGAGCATCCACCAAAAAGACTCTATCTTGACCTCATTGAACATCATTGGTGTAGCAATATTGACCGACCTAAAGATTGACTCATTTCGCCCTGTCCACAATTTCCACATACCTAAAAGAACTATCGCATGGATTACCTTTGCAGCCTTCTTTGGTTTGTTGATTTTCCAGCATTCATCCATCAAGTCCTTGACCGAATTCATGTTAAAAACTGACGGTGCCTTTAGCCATACACTAACATTCCACCACAACGCTCTAGCCCAAACGCACTTGACCAAGATATGTTCCGTTGTCTCGACCTCTAATCCGCATCTCTTGCAAAGCCCGTCCCCCACCCCAATGCCTCTAAATGCTAAGTTTTCAGCAGTCGGGATGTTGTTTTCCATTGCTCGCCACCCGAAATAATTCACCTTTGGAATGGCGAATTTATTCCAGAAAAATTTGTATGCTTGTGTTGACCCAATGTTATGCCTGTGCAGCTCCTCTCTAACCAACTCCACCTCAAAATCTTGCTCCTTGTCTTGAGACCTCCACTTCCAGACGTCGACCTCAGCCCCAATAACTTGCGATTCCAACAGAGACTGCAGCCGCTGAAACGCTGCAAGTTCTTCAGCTGTGTTCGGCAGTCGACACCACGAGATATCCCACACCACAGAATTATTATTATTATTATTATTATTATTATTAATATTATTATTATTATTAACATTATTATTATGACTAATATAATACGAGCTACTGTTGTTATTATCAATAAACGGAACAGGAACATTGTTATACGGCGTACTATTATCATTATGAAGATTGTGCATATGAATACTATTATTATCACTATCAAAACTGTTCCTAAGATCATAACTATAGTTATTATCATTATTATGAATATGACTACCAGAAATATGGTTGATACTACTAAGATATATTATTATTATTATTATTATTATTATTATTATTATTATTATTATTATTATCATAACTATTATTATTATTATTATTATTATTATTATTAATACTATTATTATTACCCACGAGTTTGTAACATTCAGCCACCTTGACACCTTTGTTCTTACTAATCTGGTATAGTTCAGGGAATAAGACCTTCAACTTCCCATCTGGACACCAACCGTCTTCCCAAAATCTTATCGACGTCCCGTTCCCCACTTTGCACACGAACTTTGCTTCCAAATCCATACCCCGTTTGTTGAATTCTTCATGTAACATTGCAATCGAGTGCCAAACCCCAGCCCCGGTTTTCTTTCTTGGAACAAAACCGTTTGCCCTACCTCTACCATGGATCGCGTTCACAACTTTGCACCATAATTGATCTGCCACTGATTTGTAACGCCACCACCACTTGGCGAGCAAACCTAGATTTAGGTCTTCAATGCTCCCCACTCCCATTCCACCTGAACTCTTATCTCTCAATATTTTTTCCCAGGCAACCCATTTGATTTTGTTACTTCCGATTGATCCACCCCATAGGAACCTTCTTCTGAGACCCTCCAGCACTTTGATTACCCCCACAAGGACTTTGAATAGCGACATGTAATAGTTGGGCATAGCTCCCAAAACAGCCTTTACGAGTATAATTCTGCCCGCGAAGGACAAGCATCTTGCTTTCCACGACGACAGCTTTGTATTGAATTTATCAATGATAGGTTTCCAACTCTTGATGCGTTTCATAGATTCCCCGACCGGCAAGCCCAAATACACAAACGGTAAAGATTTTGGGCTACAACACAACACGGCTGCCATTTCACCAACCACCCCTTGTTCTACATTTATCCCATATATGTTACTCTTCGACTGGTTAATCTTTAAACCGGATGCCATGGAGAAGCAACGCAGAATTCTGTTGAGATTCTTAATATTTTCTTCAGACCACGAGCCCAAGAATAAGGCGTCATCAGCGTAGAACAGATGTGACACCATAACGTGTAACGCTTCCATAATGTAACATCGCAAAATTTTTCCCCAAATTCTAATACGAAAAAGCCCGTACTTTATATCTTTATCATTAATTTTATACTAATGTGCCTAAGCTTTTATTTTCTACCACACAACTTATATATATATATATATATATAAAGGTATATATAATAATAATAATAATAATAATAATAATAATAATAATAATAAAAATAAAGTTAGTCTTTTACAAAACAAAAGGAAACCCAAGCACTTTGTGTTTAGCCGGAGCCCAAGCCACAGCCCGACATCAGCGGCCCACCAAAGCAGGCCCATCCCTATTAACCTTCACCCCTACCTGGTTTCCCAACCAGACCCGACCAACACAGTACTCAACCCGGTAATCAAGAACACAATTATAGACGTGAAATCTGGAAACCACTTTGACTGATTTAACACCGACACAGTCTGACTTTATTGCAGCAACGAATTATCGCTCCAATCATTCCTTATTTGAGTGTTCTTGACGCGAGTTTGACCAACAATGGTCAAACAGTTATGACCTTCCAAATTAACGAGAACACTATAAATTAAAACCGTCTCCTCAGTCTATACTCGCCAATGACAAAACCCTCACTCTCAATTTCTGCTAAAAACCATCTTTCAGAGCCTTGTGATCGCGTGTTTGACTTTCTGTTTGACCGGTTGATAATCACGACTCAAGCTTTGTAGGTAACAATTATTTTTGTAGGTTTTGTTCATCGGCCACTACACAACAATAACCCTATGATCAATTGGGTTATTGTTGTGTAAATCAGATAATTGCTGAAACTAGGGCTCGATGGTTTTGAATTGGGGAAGAACACCTTTGCAGACATGTGTATTTAATTAAAACTGAAACGAACCAAACACAACCACTGATCTAGATCAAGTGGTTATGTCTGTTGTTTGTTAACCAAAGCACACGGGTTCGAGTCCCACACTAAGCGAATTTTATCTTTTTCTTTTAAAAGGATTATAAATCAGATTTATGTATAATATATAATTAATTTCGAATCTAGTTTATTCGTTCTCAGGGTCTAGCCCAGTTGGTGGCTAGGCTTGTGATTAAAACCTGAACCGGTCCCAGACCCGGGTTCGATTCCTAGCATCATCAAACATTTTTTTATACCATTTAAGCTTTATATTTATTCACTTGTGTTTTTAAAATTAGTTTTAAAATACTAAAACTCCTTTATAAATTCCACAAAAATTATTTTATGTTATTCTAATAGAAAAGTTTAACATACAATTTTTATTTTTCCAAGAATTATTTATTTAATATATATAATAAATATTTCAAGTTTATTTCTATTTTATTTATAAAATTCTATAAAAATATGAAAACAATTATATAAATTTCCACAAAAATTATCCTGAGTTTATATAACACTAAACTTTTCTGAAATGATTTTTATTTCTGAAAAATCATTTATTTAATATTTTTAATCAATTTTTATTAGTTTTAATCATAAATAGATCATAATAAATTCATTTTTCAATGTTTTTCACCAAAATTTTATATAAATTATTTCTATTCATTTAGAACAGAAATACAATTTTTAATTCTTTAATTTTAATATTTTAATATTTTTAATATTAAAGTTATATTTTGACAATTTGAAATAAATAGATTAAATATTCTATTTTTAAGAAAATAATTTTATAAAAATTATTTTCATACTTAAAACTTTATATTGTGACCATCTTTAATTTAAAATTTGTAAAAAGACTTTTGTTTATTTATTTATCAAATTTCTCTTATTTATTAAACATTTTATTTATTAATCAAATGAATACTTATCCCCAATTCGAAACCCCAGAAAATACTTGTAGACTAGATAGACTTAGATTTATTTGTTACCTTATACATAGGGTAATACTTGGCAACTTTGGGGCTACACTTATACTTTTTCTCGAGACTTAATACTTTGCTAAGGTGAGTTTACGTAACCATGTTTATGCAATTCTTTATACTTGCAACATTATACTCCAGCAATTCTACATACATGTCTAGTTGTAAACTTTAATGCCTCATGATTTAGACAACAACAACAGATAGACTCGTTTCAACAATACATAATCATTAGCTATGGCCAAGCCGGCGATACTCAATAATAGATCTATTGGATTGACAATCCCACCTAGATTCGTTGACCATCTTTTATGGGGAGCGCGGGTGATTGTTATCGTTCTAACATAATATTAAGGTGAGCCGTGGATGACGGGATGGACCTAAACTAGTCGGAGGTTTGATTATGTCGATTCAACATTTCATGTTTATTCATGTAGACTTAAACTTACGATAGACATACGAATTGCTAAACTTTTATTCTTAAACTTAATTGCTTGACATGGCTTATGTATTCTCACCAACTTCTAGTTGACCCCCCCCCCCCATTTTTCCAAACTCAACAGGAAATACTGATGCTTGAAGTCTAGAGGTAGCATGAGGAGATATTTGAAGCTTTGCTTGATTATTTGATGTAGACTCTTATGTAATTCAATATTGTAATGAAATAAAGGATTATTTAAATTTGTGTACTACCATGAGCTACTGAACAATCATTCATACGTGGAACCTCGATGATTCCGCCATCGGTTGGGGTGTTACACATAACGATGGTGAAAAGGAAAGGCGATAGGGGATCGCCTTGCCTTAGGCCCCTCTTAAGCTGGAATTCAGCAGTTGGTGTGCCATTTATCAAAACCGCCGACCTAGCGGTGTACAGAGAACCCATAATCCAAGTCTTCCATTTAGTAGGAAACCCCATGTGATGCATTATATTGATTAAAAATTTCCACGAGACACAATCGTACGCCTTCTCGAAGTCTACCTTAAATAGAAGTATCTCCTTTTTCGCTTTCTTTGCCCACGAGACTACTTCATTTGCTATTAATGGACCATCGAATATGTTTCTTCCTTTAATGAAGGCTGTTTGTTCACTAGATATCACACTCCCAAGAACCCTTTTAAGTCTACCCACCAATACTTTCGAGATGACTTTGCCAATGACACCAATTAATGAGATTGGCCGAAAGTCCGAAAAGGTTAACGAATCATTCACCTTTGGGATTAAAGCAACAAAGGATGAGTTGCACGAAGGGTGAATCGATCCATGAACAAAAAACTCGTCCATAATATCCACCATGAATTTTTCCAAATGCTCCCAATAGTGCTTAATGAAAGCGAAGGTGTAGCCATCCGGGCCCGGCGATTTCTCGTTTCCACAATCCCAAACCGCTTCTTGGATTTCTTCTTTGGAGAAAGCAACCACCAAGGAAGATGCATCTTCTACCGGAAGATTTCTTCTTTGGAGAAAGCAACCACCAAGGGTATTTGGGTATGTGGTTTCGGGTAATTGGGTCGGGTATCACCTAATCCCAGGCCCGACTCAAACCCACATTTTTTTTAAACTAATCCCAAACCTGACACAATACCAGTCGGGTTACAAAAAAATAGTCGTTTTTTTCTCCGTTTTTATATAGCACTATGGTACTCGTTGGAAAGATAATAAAACGCTCATTAATTTGGTGTAATTTTTTTCTTTTAAAAAATCTAGTTTATAAAAGATATTAACGTTTAAAAGTTATGGGTGGAAACATGAGAGAGAAAATAAAAAATATTTAATATTTACTTTTAGTAGATTAGGTATTTAATAGATTAGGTTAAACCATATTTATTCCTTTTTTTAATTGGTCTAGAGTTGCCACATCACATCCTATGTGACATCTCTCAAAGGAGAGATTGCATAAGAGTATGACATGTAGGATTAATCCCTTTGAAATATATATATATATATATATATATATAACTTATAATAAAAGAATTGAATTTCTATGAGGTGTCATTCAATGGAATGTGCCATATGACACTTTGAGGTAATAGTATAGAATTTATTATTTTAAATAAAAAATAAATTTTTTAAAATTTTATTTTCTTTTTTTAAATAAAATCTATATCTATATTATTTTAAATTTTCAAATTTCTTAATTAATATCTTTTCCTTATTTTCCTCTCACATTTTTAAATATTAATTATTATTTTAAAATTTCAAATATTTTAATTAATATTTTTATCTTTATTTTTTCCTTATTTTCCACTCACATAAAATCTATATCTATATTATCTTAAAATTTCAAATATGTTAATTAATATCTTTTCCTTATTTTCCTCTCACATTTTTAAATGTAAATTATTATTTTAAAATTTCAAATATTTTAATTAATATTTTTATCTTTATTTTTTCCTTATTTTCCACTCACAATTTTTAAACGTTAGTAACTTTTATGTATGACATTTTTAAAAAAAAAAAAAAAAATTACACCAAACTAACGATCGCTTTATTATCTTTCCAACGAGCACCATAGTGCTATACAAAAAAACGAAAAAAAAAATGTTTTTTGATGTGTTTTTGTTCATGCAGAAAAAAACACATGTGTTTTTATTAATCGTATATAGAGAAGTACTAATAGTGTTATGATAGTATATATGTTGTTAAACCTACTATTACATATATTAATTCCCCATGTTCATGTGCTATATCGATATGCTTAGTATTAAAAGAGGTTAAGATTTTTTTAATCTGTTGGGAACACAGAATGGGAGCCCCTTTTCGTAGTATAAACATTAGAACAACTTTCTTTAGCATTAAAAGTGGTTGAGACTGTTTACTTCTTTTATCCTTTTTTATTAAGTCATATTAGATTTTTTAACCCCGGGACACTACCGGGGTAATCAGCTAATATATAGATATTGCAAAAAGGGAAATCATACATGTCATCTATTAAGGCAATCTCTTCTTTGAAAGGTGCCATGTAGAACGTGAGGTGACACCTATACACCAATTAAAAAAAAAGTAAATAATAATAGAAAACCTAATCTACTAAAATTAAATTGAGTTATTTTAGGAAAAAAAATTAAAAACAAATTTAAATTTTTCTCTCTTATGTTTCTTCCCATAATTTTTAAACACTAATATCTTTTATATATGAGATTTTTTAAAGAAAAAAATTACACCAAATTAACGAGCGTTTTATTATCTTTCCAACAAGTACCATAGTGCTATATAAAAAACGAAGAAAAAACGACTATTTTTTGTGGGGTTTTGTTCATACATGAAAAAAAAACACAAAGTGTTCAGGTTATTCATTAATCATGTTTTTTCTTTTAAACCAGGTTCTTATCTACGATGTTGAAATTCAGCCCAATCGTCATGCTATCATTGGAATTTTACTCTTCTAAAGATGGATAGGTATACTTTATCAAGAGAAGATAGGAGAAAGAGTCGCGCAACACAGCAACACATGGTGTCAGCTTCTAGCAAGGTTATTTTTTTTATTTATTTAAGTACAAGAGTAATAATTATTAGACCATGTGTAGTGGAGGGGGGAAATTTAAGGCCCCCTCTTATGAGCATACGTAATTAGTTTATTTTTAAATAAGTGTCAGCTCATTAACGCACCTGCAACCAAAGTACTCGTAGTTATCTAACTCCAAGCAATAACAGGATCAAATGCGGGTATATTAAGCGTTTTATCATCATAAAGGGTTGTTCCTTGAACCACCCGTCAATGCCCACGTTCGACCCCATGTGGGTTCGACCCCTGAAGCTCCATTTTCCCTAAAACGCATAAAATCGCATCAAAACTATCCGTAAACACCACGAAACATCATGAAACACTGCAGTCGAACATGATTAATATATTCCTACAAAACCCTACCAATTTTGCCCCAAAACCAGTTCGTTTTAACACTTACCCAAAATGGCAAAATTATGGAAATGTCACATCATGCATGAAATCTTTACCCAATTTGGAAACTTTTCAAAATACTTTCATAATCATCACGAAAAGCTTAGTTCAATGTGTGTATGAAAACCCCCAATAGTCTTATCCATAATAATATCATGTAACAAGCCCTAGATTTATCAAAATCCCCAAATTAGACATGATATCATCATTCATCTAATTGTAACCTTAAACAATCATAAACCAACATCAATAGCAGCCCTAGATCATGTTTCTATCATTAGTAGAGCAGCAAATCATTAAACAATACATAATATCACATAACACATCATTAACATATGTTTATTGATATGAAAACTCAAGTTTAATGATAATGTTTTAGTTTAGAAAGATGTTTAAAAGGTTTTTAATCATAAAAACACCCTTAGAACAGCTCTGGACATTTAGGGTTAGATGAAAACGAGTCAAAATGCATTAAAAAGGGTTTTGGATTAAGAACCCACCATGGATTCTTGATTAGATGATGTTTGTAGGTTAGATTATGAAAAACAAGAGCAAAACCCCCTTCCTCAGTGATTAAAATCGAGAGAGAGTGTTTAGAGGCGACTAGGGTTTGTGAAATGATGAAAAATGACAAAGTGTGGTATTTATACTAAGCCTACATTCGACCCCCATCATGGGTTGAATGAGCGTTCTCCTGGTCGAATGGACTTTTTGTTGATTTCCCTTTCCTAGTTCGACCTCTACAGGTCGAACCTAAACGCTTGTTTTCCAGATTTTCCAACTTTGTCGTTTAAACGCGTTTTAGCACATTCTAACACATGAACATGCAATCCTAACATATGTTTAGCATATATATTCATGTTTACACCTTTGAAGCACGTATTTGCACATTGTATCACACGTATGTATCAATCTACATATCCTACTTAATTCAATTCATGTAATTTCACCAACAATGGGACCCAGTACTAGTGTATTCCCAAAACAACTCTCAATTATCCTCCAGATCAGTGAACCCTGGACAATCCTAACCTGACCCGACTCAACTAAACCAGTTAAGTCCGTTTATAAATGTTTTTCGCTAAGGTAGACTTATGTTTTACCAAAATGTTTAAGTCGAACATGCCGGGTATCACAAACAAAATACAGTTTAACAAGTTAATCTTAAGAGTAAGTTTCTGTAAATGGTTCCAGGAATTAGATTTGGTTCTGGAGTGCACCAACCCAGCCTCAAAATATATCCCACACTAAACCCGGTTTTTTAGAATATTTATAACACAAATTGGGTCTAGCCAATATGGCCATTGGTTGTACCTGAGTCGTGAACGGATTTTGAGAAGGAGAGTTTGAGTGCTATATTCTTTTGATTTGGTTCAAGAAGCCGAATTGTTTATGGTGTTTGGTTATAATTTATAACATATTATTGTAGGTGCTAGCCAAAATGCAATCGGAATTCTGGGTACCAGCAACAAATTCGAATCTTTATCTAAATTGTTGCTAAATTTAATTGTTGGGTCACTAAATTATTGGGCTTGAGGAGAAACGGTCTGTTGGAAATTCACAGTAGCGTACTTAAGTTATGACTAATAAAAAATCCTCATATCTTCTTATGAGTATTTTAATAAAAAAAAAACCTCAGTTATCTTATGAGTATTTTAATAAAAAAATAAACCTCAGTTATCTTCTTATGAGTATTTTAATAAAAAAAAAAAACCTCAGTTATCTTCTTCCCCTTTCCCCCCAAAGGTTAAAACCCTAACCACCACCTCCATCATATACACCACCCCAATCCCAACTCCCACCACCTCCACTGTATTGTACCCTCTCTGTCGCTCCTGTAACCCAATAACCACTGAACAACCATCATCTTCAACCCCTAATCAAAACCCTAGTTGGAACCTGGTCCTCCGCCGCCTGTCACCACCACAGTCACCGTCGTCGTCCTCCTTCTCCTGTTACTCACAATACTTGTTTAGTTTTAATTGTTCACCGTGTTAATGATGAACGCTGTTTACATCAGAAATCAATCGTTATGCGCATAAGAATAAGCTACAAACTGATGCATAATGCCATAATCAAATCATCAGAGCTCAAAACAGACCGAAAAGTCAAACACGCCGATTCAGCTAATTAGTACTAAAACAGATTCGAATTACAAGGAAATATGTCAATTCATTACCGCAATCCCTACGTTAACCTTCTTGCCCAAACCTGCAATAATCAAACACCAATACACTTGAATTTCAGTTAAAAATAAACTTATTCAAAATTATTAGACCATGTGTAGTGGAGGGGGAAAAATGCATACGTAATTAGTTAATTACATACAAGCAACACTTATCTCGATTCAAAATTACTAAAGTAAACCCTAACTAGACAGAATAAAGTTACTCAACTTTCTTTCATTATTATTATTATTATTATTATTATTATTATTATTATTTATTACATAGCTAAATGATTCCAATAAGGAAGAGGAACTTGCATACCTTCCAGTAGAACAGGTCAGTGGATGGTGGTTTCCTTGGTGGTGGTGACGCCACCCAAGGCAGCCAAACATGGCCGGCGGCGGCGCCGACCAATCGAGAGACAGAAAGAGGCATGCAGAGATTAACCAACGCCACCACCCACATAGATCGGAACCGACGGCACCACCCACCATTTGCAGCTGCCATCAATCCGATCCCCTCTATTTTGTCGAAAAACTGGATAAAAGGAAACAAAACCTCCGGTCACCACCACTTGTAGGCCCATTGACAAATAGCCATCGGAATACCTTCACCATTCTGTCCTCCCTCTCTCTATATTATAGAAAGGGACATGGATATTATGAAATTTTAGAGAGAGAAAGAGCTGGAGAGAAAGTAGGTAGGAAAGGAAAATGATTTAAAGAGAGAGAGTGAGAGTAAGTAGGAAAGGAAAATGAAATATGGCAGGTGAGGGAAGGCTACACGCCACGTGTGTTTGATGATGCAGCATATCACCCAAAGTGAGAAAGAGTAGGCTAATAAAAAAATAAAAATTAAAAAACGAAAATATCACTGTAAGTAAAAAGACAAAAATACCCCTGATCTTAATGAGCTTTTTTAACTGAGTTAGTGAAAAGGACGAATTTGGCAAAAAAATCTAAACCTCAGGGAAGGAATTGCAAAAAAAAAAAACTTTTGTACTGGAGTGGCAAACTGGCCCAAACCTCAGGTACGAAAATGGCTATTAACTCAAGAAAAAAAATATCTTTTTGAAGGCCTCCACCGTAAGCTACGGTGGCCACCGTAGCTTATGGTGGCTTAGATGCTCAAAATTTCCCACCGTTTGGCAGTGTAGTCCTACCGTCAGTTTTATCAAGGCCACCGTACCTTACGGTGGCTACCGTAAGGTACGGTAGCCCCTGCACCATTTTTGTAACTCCTTCCATTTAAGTCGTTTTTTGGGGTATCTTTTGATATACTTTCAATTGGGGACGTTTCTAAGGACACAAGGGGCGATTTTGGCTGAAGATTATCATTGGAGAACAATCACAAACATTTGGTTTATGTTTTTGATTCTTATGAACATTTCCATGGATGTTATGATGCTTCACCAAGCTATGTTAGGCTAAACATTTGGTGATCATTCTAGGTGAAGGTTTATCTTAAACTCTTGTGTGTTTTTCCTATTATTGCTAGAATAATAATTTGGTATGTTTACTTGATTATTATGATGTTTAATCAATTGTTTTTAGCGTGTTGATTAAGTTTTTAATTTCTAATCTAAATCGTACGTTCTTGGTTTTGCTAACAACCGAGATATCACGGGAAGGATTGGGGTTGGTTATTTATTAATTGGTCATCGGGAAACAACCTCGCATTAATATAATCTGAGTACTTTGTTCCCTTTTATCACAACAATTGTTCTTACATGAGTTATGTCTATGTAACTCTTTCTAGTGGGAAATTTACACAAGTGTTTAGAGAAACCGGAACGTAGGATGATCATTGTTCCATACTTTGAAGAAAAATCTCATTTCAATCATTAATTAGTTGTTAATCTAGTTTAAAATTAAAACAACCAAAACTCTTGATCTTTTATTTTTTGTCTAGTAGTTTAATTGTAGTTAATTTGCAAACCTATAAGTTACACATAATCCACAAACTCCCTGTGTTCGATACTTGTTTACTACTATCATTTAGTTGTAACTTGGATTAAATTTACGTGTACCATGACAGCACGTCAAATTTTGGTGCCGTTGCCAGGGAGTAGTGCGCAACGTGTGTTAATATCTTAGTTTTGTTTTGTTGTTTTCGGGTTTACACCGGTTGTGTTTAGTTTGCAGGCACTTCACGTGTATACATACTAGAGGCTCTCACGAGTCATCACCACTATTGTTTGATCCGGAAATTGAAAGAACATTGAGACAGAACCGAGTTTTGATACATAAAAACAGAATTATTGATTCACCCACTTCACCATTTACACCAAGAAATACCATGCAAGAACCTCAAATACCACCAACAACGGGTCAAACGACCTCATCATTTACTGCTTCCTCTACACAACTTTCACCCAACACCACAATGCCTAACCTTTCCAGCAATCCTTCCACACCAACCCATACCACACAACCGAGTTCTACTCAAGTTGATCCCAACCTTACCTATAGTCATGCTAATACAATTCCACCATTTACCCATTTTTTCCCAACTACGGGGCAATCATCTTCTACTTTCCCACAACCACAAGGCTCAACCATTGTCCATACCACATCTACTTACCAACCACCAAACCAATCGGGTTTCCAATATTCATCTTTTCCAAGTGGGCAAATTTTGGGATTTCAAAGGGATAGATATGATGATGGGTTTGAAGAAGAGTTCAGTAGGTACAATGAAGAAGGGTATAATTATGGAGGTGATAGAGCATTCGTAGGATCTCAAGCAAGAGCGGGTCAAATAAGTCAACCGATTCAACAATTTCAAGACCCGGGTAGATTACCGGTTGGGGTGCAACACGTTAGACCTCAAGGGCTGCAATTGCAACGTCCTACATCGCTTAATCAGATGCGCCCTCAAAACATGCAAGCTCAAAATCAAAGGCCAATTCAACAACAACAACCACCTATACATCAATACCCATACCAACAACAATTTGCACCGCAAGGGCCAATGCAAGGGCAAATGGGTCAACCAAGAGCACCATTGGGAGCACCTTGAAGACCTCACCGTGAGGTTGTACGGGGAATTGAAGCTCATTTATGGCCGATTATCACTAACAATCCTTCACGAATAGTGATCCCTCAAAATGCGGATGGAAGAACTTTTGAAGTTAGAAACACCGCTCTCCAAAGTTTACCAAAATTCAAGGGCCTAGCAACAGAAGAGCCTTATTTTTATTTGGAGACATATGATTCCATTTGCAACACTATTGGAGGGCAAGGATTTTCTTCGGATGATGTCAAGTTAGTTCTATTCCAATTTTCTTTGGAAGACACAGCGAAGAGATGGTTTCACACTCTACCATCCGCATCTATTTTTACATGGGCCGACATGCAAAAAATATTTTTAGATGAGTTTTATAGCTCCCAAAAGACCAATGATGCAAGGAGAGGTTTGAGAAGTTTTCAACAACAATCGGGGGAAATGTTTCATGAATCATTCGAGAGATTCAATATGATGTTAAGAAATTGTCCTCATCATGGCATCCAACTTTGGGAATTGTTGAATGCTTTTCATGAAGGTTTGAGTTCGGAGGATGGCCGTGATTTGATGTCCATAACAAATGGTACGTTGGGTATGAATTATGAACAAGATGATTGGGTATTTTTAGAGCAAATGGCAGTGACTTCCAAAAGGAAAGCTCAATCATCAAGACGGGCAAGGTATGTGATTCAAAGGCCTCAAGTGCATGGAGTAGAGAGTGGTAATGTGCAAACTTCAAATCAATTGTACAACGTGTGCAATAATTGTCAAGAAATAGGCCATACGGCGGAGGTTTGTCAAGTGGGAGTGAATGAACGACAAACGGAAGAGGTGAATGCTATTCAAGGGGTGGTAGAAATTATGACATGAATTCCAATGTATACCATCCCGGGTTACGAAACCATCCAAATTTTCGTATTAGGAATGCATCAAATCAATCAAACACAAATTTTCAAGCTGCTCAAGGTAATTATGCACCTTGTCAACAATACAATCAAGGAAACTATAGGGGTGGAAACAACAGTGGATACCAAGGGCAACTCAAATGGGTCAAAGGAGTTCGGGTCAAGATTCATCAAGTGGGAATGAAGTCATGGATATGCTTCGGGCTATGCAACAAGACATGCAAAAGAGGAATCAACTTGATGAAGCCCGGATACAAAAGGATGAGGTTCGTGACAAAAGCATCCAAGCATTAACAACTCAAATGGGTCAATTGGCAACCGATGTGGCGGAATTTAAAAAAGGCAAAGGCCAACTTCCTAGTGACACCAAGGTAAATCCGTCTCATGGTTCATCACGAGGTAATAATGTTAATGTTAATCAAGTTAGTGTGTTAAGAAGGGGTAAAGAGTTTAAAGCTAATTTATCACCGGGTTTTGTTGAGGGGGTAGTTGAAGATGTCACGGGTAATGAGAGTGAGGATGATGAAATTCCACCGGTTTTACAAAAAGAGTCAAATGTTAAAAAACCGGAAGTAAGTGAAAATGATAAAAGTGAAAAAGTTGAAAAAAGAGCCGAATCAAGTTCCATTTCCATCGGCTCTACTTGACCCGGGTAAGAAAAATTTTATTGCATCAAGAGGTCCCCAAAAAGAAGAAATGTGGGACATGTTTAAACAAGTAAAAATTAATCTTCCTTTACTTGATGCAATAAAACAAGTGCCCGCTTATGCAAAATTTTTAAAAGAATTATGCACACAAAAGAGACAACAAAAGAAGAAAATGCCTAAGCGGGTGAATGTTACCGGGCATGTAAATGCGGTTTTGAATGGGGAGCTTCCTCCTAAGCTCCAAGATCCGGGCACGCCATTAATAAACATTCAAGTTGGTAATTTTCAAATAGCAAAGGCATTGCTAGATCTTGGAGCCGGGGTGAGCATTTTACCGGGGGGGTTTGTATGATCAATATGACTTTAGTCCATTGGCTAGGGTGGAGACAACGGTTGTTTTGGCCGATTTGTCACATATGTTACCTCGGGGGATGGTTCAAAATGTCATTGTAAAAATTGATGAATTTTATTACCCGGTTGACTTTTTGGTATTGGATTAGTCATCCGCGGATTCAAAACAACAACAAAATGTTATCTTGGGTCGTCGATTTTTGAATACCGCGCATTCTATGATTGATTGTAGATTTGGTACAATCGACATGACATTCGAAAATCAAAAAATGCGTTTAAATGTTTTTACTAACAATTCTAATGATTCCGGTGTTGAAGAGTGTTTTATGGCAGATATAGTCAACGGATGCAATCCGCATGAATATGAGGAAGATGGAATGGATTTGTATGCTTGTGATTTTTCTGAACAGGTACATGCTTGTGCTTTAAGGATTGAAGAGGAGAAGCAAGATGTCTTGGCATTGAAGGAGGGTCGACCAACATGGTCTCACCAATTTGAAAGCTTGCCGGTGGATATTGATTCGGGTACCAAACCATCACTAGAAGAAGCACCAAAGTTGGAGCTCAAGGACTTGCCAAGCCATTTGAAGTATGTTTTTCTAGGGGATAATGACACATTACCAGTCATTATTGCCTCTAATTTAGAGATGGCGCAAGAACAAGATTTAATGGAAGTATTGAAAGAAAATAAAGAAGCTATTGGGTGGAAGATTGCCGACCTTAAAGGAATTAGTCCATCAATTGTTATGCACAAGATCATCAATGCAAAGCCCACAAGAGAAGCTCAAAGAAGGTTGAATCCGAACCTAAGGGTGGTGGTAAAGAAAGAGGTAATTAAGTGGTTGGACACGGGAATTATCTATCCCATTTCGGATAGTGCTTGGGTAAGTCCTACTTAAGTGGTTCCTAAGAAGTCTGGTATTCAAGTGATTAAAGATGAAACTGGTGAACAAATTGCCACCCGACCCGTTACCGGGTGGCGGGTGTGTATTGATTACCGAAAATTGAATGCCGCCACTTCTAAGGACCATTTCCCACTTCCTTTTATTGATCAAATCATTGAAAAATTGTCGGGTCAAAAATATTATTGTTTCTTAGATGGGTATTCGGGTTATAATCAAATAGCAATACACCCGGATGACCAATGTAGATGCAGTTGTGCGACTAGTGCTTCGGATTGTACAATAAACATGTTTTGAAAATTGTCGATGGTGCGAAGGAGAAATAATAGGTACGAAGGAAGGTTTTTTTGTTTGGTCGAAGGAAGATCAGAGGGTGCGAAGGAGCAAGTTTTGGTCGAATGTGAATATTGTTTATGTATGGCTTGGTTCGACCAGTTGGTTTGGTCGAACCTGCACATTCGCACGAATCATTTGGGCGAATGTGCAGTCTATAAATAGTCAAGCTTGATTTTTTGAATGTAACTTTGAGTCATATTATTCCCTCCACTTTCTGATTCTCTCTCTAGAAGTTTATTTAGCTCTTTTCACGTTCTTACCCTGTTTGTATCAATCTCTAAACGTGTAATTGAGTTTCTAATTAATGAAAAAGCTTTTGAAATGATGATTTACGTGTTTTGATCTGTTTGACTATTATTTTGTGATTGTTTTAGAGATTCCGCACCTAAAACTAACTTGTTTGATCATTCTTTGTTGTTTACATGATCCATACATCTCATACAACCAACACAAGACCACCTTCACTTGTCCATATGGTACTTTTGCCTTTAGGCGGATGCCATTTGGATTGTGTAATTCTCCGGCAACCTTCCAACGATGTACGGTGAGTATCTTCTCGGACATGGTTGGAGAGTCGCTTGAAGAGTTTATGGACGATTTCTCAATTTTTGGCACTAGTTTTGAATATTGTCTAAACGAATTACAAAAAGTTTTAAAAAGATGTGTTGAGAAAAATTTAGTGCTTAGTTGGGAGAAAAGCCATTTCATGGTGCAAGAGGGAATTGTGTTAGGCCATGTAATTTCTGAAAAGGGTATGGAGGTGGACAAGGCAAAAATTCGGGTCATATCATCATTGCCACCACCGAAAAATGTCAAGGGGGTAAGATCATTTTTGGGACATGCGGGATTTTATAGACGCTTTATTAAGGGTTTTAGTGTCACAACCAAGCCTTTATGTAATTTGTTATTGAAAGATGTTCCCTTTGATTTTACTAATGAATGTTTGCAAGCGTTTAATGTTTTGAAGGATCACTTAGTCAAGGGTCCTATTTTGCAACCTCCGGATTGGTCAAAGCCATTTAAAATCATGTGTGATGCAAGCGACACTACAATTGGTGCTGTTTTGGGTCAAAGAATTGATAAGAATCCGGTGGTGATTTATTATGCGAGCAAAACTTTATCTGAGGCACAACTGAATTACACCACAACCGAAAAAGAATTATTAGCAGTGGTGTATGTTTTGGACAAGTTTCGTTCGTATATTTGGGGGAGCAAAGTGGTGGTGTATTCGGACCATAGTGCGGTTCGATATTTGATGGAGAAAAAAGATGCCAAGCCACGCTTGATTCAGTGGGTATTATTACTTCAAGTCTTTGACTTAGAAATTCGAGACAAAAAGGGGAGTGAAAATGTAGTGACGGATCACTTGTCTCGAATTCCGGTTGAGGGGATTGATGATGTGAGTGAAATAAACGAAAGATTTCCGGATGAACAACTTCTAGCCGTGTCTACTTTTGTTGTACCGTGGTATGCTTATTATGTTAACTACTTAGCCACGGGTGCCATTCCGGATCATTGGACTAAGAAAAGAAGACAACAATTTATGGTCCAAGTCAAGCAATATATTTGGGATGAACCGGATCTCTTCAAAATTGGGCCCGGTCAAGTATCTAAAGGTGTGTGCCCGAATCGAAAGTGAAAGAAATTTTGCCACATGCTCATTCTTCCGCCTGTAGAGGGCATTTTAGTGGGCATAAAACCGGCTACCGGGTTCTTTCATGTAGATTTTATTGGCCCACAATTTTCAAAGATGCTTGTGAATTTGCCCGAAATTGTTTAAATTGTCAAAAGATGGGAAGTATTTGAAAGAGGGATGAGATGCCAATGCAACCAATCTTGGTCGTGGAGATATTTGATGTTTGGGGCATCGATTTTATGGGTCCCTTTCCTAATTCTAATGGGTTTTTATATATCTTGGTAGCGGTGGATTATGTATCAAAGTGGATTGAAGCAATTGCAACAAGGACAAATGACCATTCGGTTGTTTGCAAATTCGTACAATCCAACATCTTTGCCAGATTTGGCATTCCTAGAGTGATTATAAGTGATGGTGGTTCGCACTTTAAAAATTTTAATTTTGGGAAATTGTTGAAGCCTCGTAGTGTGAATCACCGGATTGCCACACCGTACCATCCGCAAACGAGTGGACATGTTGAAGTGTCCAACCGTCAAATTAAAGAAATTCTCATAAAGACGGTTTGAATTGATAGAAAGGATTGGTCAAGTAAGTTAGATGATGCATTGTGGGCGTACCGTACGGCCTACAAGACTCCAATTGGCACAACACCTTATCGGATGGTGTATGGAAAGGGTTGTCACTTGCCAATGGAGTTAGCACATCGAGCGCATTGGGCAATCACAACTGTGAATGCAGATTATGATGGGGCAGACAAGACAAGAAAGTTGGAATTAAGCGAGATTGAAGAGATTAGAGATGAAGCTTATGAGTGTGCGTCAGCGTATAAAGACAAGCTTAAGAAAGTGCACGATGCAAGGTTGAGAAGGAAATCATTTGAAGTTGGTCAAAAAGTGTGGTTATACAATTCACGACTGAAGATGTTTGCGGGAAAGTTAAAGAGCAAGTGGATGGGTCCTTATGTAATTCGCCGGGTTGGGATGTTTGGTGATATAGATATCTTTGATGAACAAACCAACAAGCAACAAACGGTAAATGGACATTGCTTGAAGCCATACTTGAAAGGTAATGACATCAACAACTTGGAGATTGATAAAGCGGGCTGCATCTTACGCCCGGTGGAGGATGAATAACCATAGGAGGCCCAGGTTTGGTAGTGTACATAGTTAGATTTTATTTTATCTTATTTTGTTTAATTGCCCAATTTTATTTTTGGTTGAAATCCATGTTTGAAACAAGTGTGGGGACGTTCGGGTTGCGAATATGTTCTAGCATTGTGTTGAGGACAACACGGGATTTTCGAGGGGGTAGGGTAATTTCTACATATTTGAAATCTTATGTTTTTAAGTAAAATATTTCCAGGTTGATCAAAAAAAAAAGAAAAAAGAAAAAAAACAACATAGGGGCTACCGTAAGGTACGGCTCTACTGTAGCTTACGGTAGAGTTGGGCAAAAACAAAACCAACAGTGGTTTTTTACTGCCTTACGGCAGAAAAATGAGGCCTTTAGCTACCGTAACCCACGCCACCCACCGTAAGTTACGGTGGGGGCTGGGAGTTGGAGCGTTGGTTTATGTACGTAATAAAAAAAATATTTTCTCTAATCATTCACGTAAATTCCTTAAACTCTTTGGCCACCTACCACACATCTTTCACTTTCTCATTCCTTCTTCTTCTTCACAAGACCCTCAAACAACCATAACCTTAATTCTTTCATAAATACTTCAAACCTTAACCAAATCTAATGATTCTTGAGTCTAAATTGGCTAAAATTTCACAAGGGTTCTGATTTTGGGAAGCAAATTGAATGATAAACACTCTTTGTGGTCGAAATCCAAACCCTAGAATCCGAAAAATTTGGGGTTTTTTTTCAAAATTTTGTCTTTCTTGTGTTCTTATATCTTCAAGGCAAAGGTATATGTCCTATTTTGTTAATCTTGATGATATATTGCGAGAAATAGAGGTTATTGTTCTTACTCATTCATACCCACTTGCTTGTTATTGGATGTTAGTATGTAAATGTTGTTGTTTGATTAATAATATGGTAGTAGATGTAAGTTTGAGAAGCAAGTGTGAACTTTTGGTATGTTAATAATGTAGAGGCATCATGCCTAAATTTTGTAAAACCAATTGTGAAGTTTTTTGTTCACTATCATCTACTACCATGATAATAAGCAAGTGTAGGGAGGTCTAAAGAGAATGGGACTGATTTGGGTGTGTTTGTGTTGTGTTGTTTGTTTGTGATTTCTGCAGGAAAATGGCTAAAACTGGTGAAACGGCAGGAGCAAGTTCATCATCAAAAGCTAAAGGCAAACAAGCTGAGAAACAATATAAGAGAAGAAAGTATCTTGGGCGTGATGATGACTCAGATCAAGATGAAGAAATGGAGCCGGCACCTGAGCCGGTCCGATTAGACCCTGCCAATAAGCCAAAGTGGGAATTGGGGCCTTTGAATGAGAAACCAAGGGTATGGCAGGCAATATTATTTCACGATCAAATGAAGAAATTGCAAGATCGAGCGGGTGCTTTTATCCGTGAAAGGGATGTAAGGGAGATAGAATTTGGACCATTCAAGGTTTTTGATAGATTCCGGGCAATGGGATGGGAAGCAGTACTTCATTGCTATGATAGAGAAGACAAGTATCTGTTTTTAACTGAAATAGAAGAATGGATGGCAACATTACAATGCAACAGATATGACAAACCATCCCATATGAAGTTGACCGGTGAGGTGAATGGGGTACAGGTGGAGATGTCCTATGATACATTACGCAAGCTAGCTAAATATGATAGTTTGCCAGCGCGTCAGTATATGACACCGAGTCTAGATGATTTGTTGATCAAACCCGACAAGCACCCAAGATGGATGGAAATGTTGCAAGCCTTGTTTCTACCAGGGACATATCATGGGACCTTATATAGAAAGGATTTGAAGATTGAGGCCAAACTGCTTTTGGTTTTTCGTATCTTGAATGTAATACCGAGGCGAGTTGATAAAGGAGAGGTTATGTTCCCTGAAATTCCTATCCTATACTCATTGCTTCATGGGACCCCGAAATTTCCCATTAGGTATTTAATTTTGAATCACGTTTGGATGTGTCGAAACTCGGTTGGTAGGCGGATTATTCCTTATTGTAGAATCATTACTGCCTTGTTGAAGCAACAGAAGGCTATTACAGCTGAGGATCTGGGGAAGAAAAAAAGGTACAAACCGTTTGAGTTGAACAAAATGGGTACTGGGTGGACATACACGGAGTCAGAGAGGTACCATAAATTGAAATCTGAAGGTCAGAGATGGCGGGCTTTGAAAGCCGATGTGAGGTTGCTCCTGCCTGGAGAGTAAGACGAGCCCGAGAGTGAAGATGAGCCTCCAAGTGAGGAGGAAGATTACGAAGAAGAGCCAACGGGGAAACGTATGGATTTGGGGCAAGGTAGTTCTAGCAGGATGTATGGTGGGAGTTTTATGATTACACTGAGCGGGATTATGAAGACGGTTGGGCGTTTGAGGGTAATATGCAACAAGTAACTGAAAACCAACGCCCCCCAGCTTCAGTTTTTGATACGTGGTCAGGGTCAGAGCACACCTTGTTTGATCATCAGACTATGATGAGCGCGAGTATGGAGAGGACCATGAAGCAAAACTTTTACAGACGGGAGTTGTGGAATCGGGCGCATGCCTATTCCCATGAAGTGGAGGTGAATAATAGGTATATAGATGATCAAAATCGACGCATGAATGCATATTGGCACGCGGGAAGACCTGTAGTTATGGATCCACCACCGGTGGATTATGGGTCCTTACCACCATATGATGGTAGCATCTCGTACCCGACTCCACCACTCCATCACTCTCAGTGGATTGACCCTAGGCAACCACAACAGCAAGCCCTAGATCAAGGTGGAAGCAGTGGCGGGGCACTTGGATTCGGAGAGTGGAATGACTTGATGACCTCTGTGTTTGGACCGCCTCAGCCTCGCTATTATTGACCAGGTTGTGTTCTTTTGTATATAGTTGTATATTTATGTTTTCCATTTTGTTTTTGGGTTGGGTGGATGGGTGGTGTTATTGATGATGTTTTGGTTTGGGTTGTGTTAGTAGGTGGTGTGATGTTAAAAAATTAAAAATCTAAAAAAATATATAAAATGAAAATACCAAAAAGAAATGTGTGGTTTGAGTTATGAAGCTTTGGTTTCATGTTTTTGAAGTGTAGCGATCTATTCCTTCCAAAACCATACATTGGGGACAATGTATCCCAAGTGTGGGGATGGGGGAAAATTTTGGAGGTTTTAAATTTTTTTTTTTTAAATCAAGCTTAAACATTGTGAGAATTGGAACACTTTGAAATAACCCCAAGAGGCACACCGGCAACCCTTAACACCCTTTTTATTCTTGGTGAGATTTGAAGCCACACTTGTAGAAAAAATATATATCTTTCTTTTTGAGAGTGGAAATGGGTGGGGGTGCACTAGAACTTGTGCTTGAATGCAATTTGAGTCTTTAGTTGAACATGAGTGTAGAGACGATAAGGGCATTAGGTAGCCTCATCTTGTTGAGTGTGAGTGTGGGATTTGGGGGGTTGGACCTCATGAATTATGCATATGAGCTTGGTAGCGAGAGGGGCGGGGGTTTGGACATTAGTTACCCATTTTTGTGCCTAAAAGCCTATCGGTTGTTATCCCTTTAAATAGCTCCCTAAGTTGATACCCAACTGGATCCGGTCTTTTGTGTTCTAGTAGTGTGTTAGTATGTATTTGAGTGTTACAAGTTTGATGTTTAGTTGAGTGTGTGTTCGTATGCGTATCTAATGTGGTTGCTTGATACCTTGAAAAGAAAAAAAAGAAGAAAAGAAAAAAGAAGAAAAGTAAAAACAATGAGAAAGAAAAAAAAGAAAAAATGATGAGAAAGAAAAGAAGTGAAAAAAAGGGAAAAGAAAAAAAAAATAAAGAAGTCTATGTATGATGTATATAGTAGTTTGTGTTCGTGTTTGTGTTTTCGTGTTTTTATTTTGTGTGTGTGTCGTTGTGTAATAAAAGACCGGGTAAAGTTATGCGATACTACATATATATCCCATTCCTTACCTTTGCACTTAGCTAAGTTACAACCTTACAAGCCCCTTTGATTTGCAATCATGTTTAACATTCGTAAGAGGAAGGTTGATTTAGGTACAAGCTTATGGTTGTGCACCCACCTGTTTGCCTTTCGTGTGTCTAGCTCATATTTGCTAGTGCTTATTTGTAGCCGAGAGGAGAGATTATGTGAGGGGTGTGTTGATTTGGGTGTTAAGGATGGGTTAGTATATGGATTACATCTTGATGCTTGTTGAAAATGATCGCTTGTGTGTGAAAATAGTTTTTAATGTATTGCTTGGGGCATGCAATGGTTACGTGTGGGGATTTGACGGGTGGTTCAAGGAACCACCCTTTATGATGAAAAAACCCTTAATATACCCGCATTTTATCATGTTATTGCTTGGAATTAGATAACTACGAGTACTTTGGTTGCAAATGCGCTAAGGCGCTTAAAATGAAGAAATACAAGCATTGGAACGGATCGGAACGGGAAGGAACGAGGAAGAGTGAAAGAAGAAAAAAATTATCTTTCTGAAGGCCTCCACCGTAAGCTACGGTGGCCACCATAGCTTACGGTGGCTTAGATGCTCAAAATTTCCCACCGTTTGGCAGTGTAGTCTTACCGTCAGTTTTGCCAAGGCCAGCTACCGTAAGGTACGGTAGCCCCTGCACCATTTTTGTAACTCCTTCCATTTAAGTCATTTTTGGGGGGTGTATTTTGATATACTTTCAATTGGGGACGGTTCTAAGGACACAAGGGGCGAAAATTCTTTCAACGTGGGGACGATGTGACACCCGGCATGTTCGGCTTAAACATTTTGGTAAAACTTTAGTCTACCTTAGCGAAAAAATTATAATCGGACTTAACTGGGTTAGTTGAGTTGGGTTAGGTTAGGATTGTCCAGGGTTCAATGATCTGGAGGATCATTGAGAGTTGTTTTGGGAATACACTAGTACTAGGTCCCGTTGTTGGTGAAATTACATGAATTGAATTAAGTAGGATATGTAGATTGATACATACGTGTGATACAATGTGAAAATACGTGCTTTAAAGGTGTAAACATGATTATATATGCTAAACATATGTTAGGATTGCATGTTTATGTGTTAGAATGTGCTAAAACGCGTTTAAACGACAAAACTGGAAAATCTGGAAAACAAGGGTTTAGGTTCGACCTGTAGGGGGGTCGAACCAGGAAAGGGAAATCAACAAAAATTTCCATTCGACCAGGAAAACTCTCATTCGACCCATGATAGGGGGTCGAATGTAGGCTTAGTATAAATACCACACTTTGTCATTTTTCATCATTTCACAAACCATAGTCGCCTCTAAACACTCTCTATCGATTTTAATCACTTAGGAATGAGTTTTTGCTCTCGTTTTTCATAATCTAACCTAAAAACATCATCTAATTAAGAATCCAAGGGGTGTTCTTAATCCAAAACCCTTTTTAATGCATTTTGATTCGTTTTCATCTAACCCTAAATGTCCAGATCTGTTCTAAGGGTGTTTTTATTATTAAAAACCTTTTAAACATCTTTCTAAACCAAAACCTTATCAATAAACATGAGTTTTCATAGCAATAAACATATGTTAATGATGTGTTATGTGATATTATGTGTTGTTTAATGATTTGCTGCTATACTAATGATAGAAACATGATCTAGGGCTGCTATTGATGTTTGTTTATGATTGTTTAAGGTTACAATTAGATGGATGATGATAGCATGTCTAATTTGGGGATTTTGATAAATCTAGGGCTTGTTGAATGATAGTATTATGGATAAAACTATTGGGGGTTTTCATACACACATTGAACTGAGCATTTCGTGATGATTATGAAAGGATTTCGAAAAGTTTCCAAATTGGGTAAAGATTTCATGCATGATGTGACATTTCCATAATTTTGCCATTTTGGGTAAGTGTTAAAACGAACTGGTTTTGGGGCAAAATTGGTAGGGTTTTGTAGGAATATGTTAATCATGTTTGACTGCAGTGTTTCATGATGTTTCGTGGTCTTTACGAATAGTTTTGATACGATTTGATGCGTTCTAGGGAAAATGGAGCTGCAGGACTCGAACTGGCCTCCTTCGAACCCACGTGGGGTCGAAGGTGGGCATCATGGGTCGAACCTGCAGCCTGCACGATGGATGTGGCACAGTTAGGTCGAACGAACTTGATTTAGGTCGGATTAACACATGTTAAGGTCGAATAAACATGTGTTAAGGTCGAAGGAACATGTAATAGGTTGTATGAACTTAAGTAAGGGTCGAAGGAACATCATGGGGGTCGAACCAAGGTCAAATGGGTCGAACTTGGACTTGTTAAATGTTGATTCGACCTTACAACTCCGTATGTGCGATTTTTGATGCAAACTAAGTGTTTTATACTTGAACCTTATGTGTAATCTATGTATGCTTGATTAGTTAATGTAATGGGTCACCAACGGGATGTCGGGTCTGTCTAGTGTGTCAGTTGAATAGTCAAACACGTTTTTAAAACATACTTGGTCATGATCTAGACAATCGGGGACTAGATAACCTTATGCTTATTAGTCGGAACACTTATGTGAACATTTTGATAGATCTTCGGTAGTTGGGATTATCAAGAGCTTGGTTTTTCTTATTTTATTGAAGAACACAACCTAAGGTGAATTCACGGCCCCACTTTTACTAGTTTTGCTTTTGGGGGAGAAAACATGTGCTGAACTTATATTTTGGTAACATATGTCATACTATGATCTGCTTTTGCGTTGCTATACGATCTTTGAAAGTCCCAGGGGAAACCATGAGTGTGCGGGGATGCACAACAAGGGGAATTGTGGATAGATCTATTGGGGTAACGGTTTTCCAATCGTATTAGTAACAAAACATACGCCTAGCTAGCGTACTTTGGTAACATTGATATAGTATTGACAGGTTTTGAACTTGGTAACATTTCGTAACATTTCGTAACACTTGGTAACATTTTGAACAAACCTGTGAACTCACCAGCATTATATGTTGACGTCGTTTTAGCATGTTTTTCTCGGGTCGCTAAGGTAGCAACAGTTGGGCTAGGCGCACGAGTCTGCATGGCGTCTAGGCTTAGTTTCATGTTTTTGAAATAAACATTTTGAACACGTTGGTACATGGTTTTGTAACTTGTTAAATGCTTCCACTATGGTTTTATGTTATGAGAACTATGTTTTTAGTTTACGTATTTCATATAGTGTTGTTTATTGTGACCGTTGACTTGGATCCTGGTTTGTCACGCGCCTCGTGGTAAAACTCTGCAAGTGGAAATTTGAGGGTGTGACATTATTTGTGTTGCATTTACACATTTAGAAAACTTACATCATTCATCACACTCATGTTCTTCAAGCTGACTATGGGTCTCAAAATGCCCTTTCTCCACGCAAGTTCTTATTAAGTACTCCACTTTTCGTTTCAGCAATACTCAAAGCGTTAAAGTGTCTTCCGAGCACTTAGCTGATATCTACAAGGGATCAAAGTTCCCCCCCCCCTTCCCAAAAAAACAAAAGAAAATAAACAAATTTATATTAAATATACCCTTGGTTTGAAAGTAGAACAAAAATGAAACCATTTAAACACGAAAACTTTTAATGAAAAATGAGTACAATCTTGCATTTAGGTTAGGAATGCTTCCAGGCAATTTCACAAACACCTTGTGCGCAACACTATCTCTAACTCATTGGGAAAAACAACCTAAAGCAAAGAAAAATCGACACAGAATTACATAAACAGAAATCAGTTTGGTTCATGCCTTTCATCATAAAACAAGATAACAACAATATTAACCCCCCAAACAAATGGAATACAATGACCAGAAATTTAAAAAAAGAAAAAGAAAAAGAAACACTAATCGTTTTCTTACAAACGGAGCAACACCACCGCGATTTCAGCCCAACAACCGAATGTTCGAATGGTTCAAGCAATAAGTCTTGGAGACGTGATTTAATCTCTGAATTCGAATCAACAGGGATGTTTAAGAGCTAGCAAGCAAGCAACACAGATAGACAGAGGTGGTAGATGATATGTTAGAGGAATAAAGATTGAAGGGTGTTTCAAATTTTGAATTCCCCCCATCTTCTTTGACATGGCTAAACGAGTAAATTCCTCTGATTTTTATTATCCTAACCTCTTCCTCCGTACAAAATCAGGGGTGTTTAAATTTTGAAATACCGCTCAAAATATTCTAGGGTGCTTTTAATATAGTTTTAACATTGTGTGTTTTGAATGTTTGTACAAGAAGCTTTAAAAGCTTGTACATGTTGAAAATGGTGTAAAATGACCATTATGCTCATTCCGCTCCATTTGTAAGCAAACGATAACATATTGTTATATAAACTTCCGAATATTACATTTCATTTCGCTTTACTTAATATTGGTTTCGTTTCGGTTGTTGATGCACTATTATGTGGACGTCACTGTCGAATAGACTAGGGTTGAGTCTTGTATTGTATTACATGACATTGTGATGATCCATAAGGGCATTTTATGGATCTGATGAATTTGTAAATATAGACCAAAACTAAAGTTGTGGTTCGACCATTTGCAAGGGGCGAACCTGCAGAATCTGCAGGTTCGACCCCCTTCAATGGACGAATGTGGCTTTTTGGTTTGGACTATTAATTGCAATCTCATGTGTTGGTTTTTATTTGTAGATTTGAGTTTGTGCTTTGAATGCTCTCAAAGGGGAGGTCATGCCCGATCTCCCCCGGCCCCGAGATAGATGTTTATCCTACTGATGACAGTGTCTGTAACCGTTTCTGATACAATACGAATCTGTGATGACTTTGTTATCGTATATTTCTGAATCGTCTCGAATCTCCCGTCTGAAACTGAGTTGTTTTCGCGTAATCGATCCATGGATTCGATTTTTAACCGGATTCTCAACTCTTTGTATGCGCGTAGGATCGTCTAAACAACAAAGATAATGATCAAACAAGTTCAATTCAGGTGCGGAATCCCTGAATTGATCACAAAATGATAATAAAACTAGCAAAACACAGAAATCATCATAAACATATTCAATTCATTCACTTTGATAATCAATTACACTTGAAAATGTAGCTTATAATTATTAAAACACTTTTACAGACTCAATAATAAACCTAGGGAGAACACACACAGGGAGGGAAAACAAAATGACCAAAAGTTACATTCAAAAAGTTGGTTCAACCTTATATAGACCTGTACATTCGCCCAATTGAGTTTGTCGAATGTGCAGGTTCGACCATTCGACATGGTCGAACCAAGACATTACAATAGATAAGTTCTTCCTTCGACTTCCCTGTGTACCTTCGACCCTTTAGATCCACCTTCGACCGTTCATTCTACCTTCGACCAAACTATAAACCACATTCGACCATTCGATATTGAACAAAACACTTTGTAATCCGCAATCCAATAGCATTAGTCGCAATATATGCATCTACAAACTCCCCCTCGACTATTGCTTGGATTGCTTGAGTTTACGTTCTTGGTCCATTGCCTTGTTCATAAGCTTGATACGCAATAACGTATTTTGTTCCTTAGTCATCACTGGTTCATAAGTTTGTTTCGGCTTCTTCTTTTTAACTTCCTGAACTTCCTGAACTTTCACAAACTTCCACAGTTTCTTGTCGAAATCACATCCAGCATTCACATCCCATGCAAAGCATAAGAATACCACACATTGGTATTTGCTTGCTTGTTCACTATCCTTAGCTTCGCAGTAAATCGGATTATAATAAAGCATTATGATGTCTTCATGCGAACAGTTGATTAACCACATTGGATCAAAGATGTGAATCTTCTTGAAATCCTTTGCACCATCCTTCAAGACGATAATAGCCTCTGCAGTCTTCCAATCATAATACCATCACATGAAGTCTTTAGAAAAGTGTTGTGGGTTCTGCATCAGTGGAATATGTTTCAACACTTTCGGTGGTTTATACTTTAACGTCACCTTAGGCATCCCAGTAATATCATCCTTCTCTTTCTTATGAACAATCCTTTTCGGATATTGTGGAGTAAACAAGTTCCACTTCGTTCTGCTCTCTCTGGACATATGATCTGCAAAGCCAGCAAGATGATCGTTTACAGAACCTGTCATCTCATGTCTACAAATATCACAAATAGCCCAGTACGGTAGTGTCTTCAAGTCATAGAATCTGTCAAAGTACAGAATTCCTTTTTCCCATTTCACAGCAACACACTTCAGCTGTTTCACGTACTTCCATCCAAGAGCTTTCCCTTTAAACAAGTCATTGTGAAACTTGTAAAAGCTACCTTGAACTTCTATCTTTGGACGGTTAGCTTCTTTCTCTTTAAGCTTCCTCAAGATTTCTTTCAAAGCGTCAGATTGTTCAGTGTTTGGCTTATTACAATCTGGAAACACTTCTTCAACAAACTTCTTACTCTTTTAATGAGCAAGTTTCTCAGCTTGGCTCAACATCTCATCAGTGAATTCAGGAAATCCAGAATCTTTGTTATTCTTGAAGTATTCTAGATATTCCTCGCTAGTGATATCCTCAATCTCTACCTCCTCAAATACTGGAACGTCTATGTCATCGGAGTGATTACCTGCTTCTTTCTCAGGTATATTAGGTATCTGATTATCAGCCATCAACTCCTCCAATGACTTACCAACCTGTTTCGCCAGTCCCTCCAAAATCTCCTTAGACATGGCTGCAGAAACTTCTCCATCTTCTAAGTCAGGATCATTGTCTTCCAACTCAAATCTCATATCATTCGACTCAAATATCTCAGGAAATCTGCCTGTCATCTCTATCGTCCAGACTCTGTCAGTCAACATCTGGCGATACATGTTCTTGTCATCATCAGATAAAGATCTAATCTTTTCATTCCAAAAGATATTATCATCGTCAACTGTACCACGAGGAGCTTTCGAACTGGATTCTCCTGTATCTTTTCCCGATCCTCTCTTCTCACACTTGTACTTAACAGTGTCATCATCATCATCACTGTCAGAACTAGCAGAGCTATTACCTTCTCCTGAATCATCTCCAGAACCATCATCATCATCTTTCTTCTTCTTAGGAGCACCACCGGCATCCTCATCTAACTCACCATCTTCTTCTTCCTCTTCATTAGATGGTTCAAAATCAACTTCTTCTTCATCGCGCTCTTTATCTTCTTCACCAGTTTGTAATTGAGGAGCTTTAGAGTATAAGTCTTTAATCAGATTATCCATACTCTTGTTATTTTCATTCAGTTTCTTGTTCTCCTCTTTTATAACAATATATCTCCTGGTGTTTCTTTGCTCATGTTTCAACAACTTCTTGTTTTCTTTCTGAAGTTGTTTAATCTTAGCTTCCAAAGCTTCATGATTCTCATGTGATGATTCAACAACATCTAACATCTTTTTGTCATTGCTTCTCAACTGTTCAATCTCTGCTTGTTGCTGATTTATAATCTTCATCATGTCAGCAAGTTTCTGGTTCACTGCAGTCATCACATCACTGTCTACAGTAACCTTAGGTGTCGAAGCTTCAGCAACAGGAATCTTTCCTTTCTTTAACTTCTTCAACACTCTGTCCAGTGCATCGTTGAATTCATCAGTCAGTAATTCAGTCTGTTTAGCAGCAGATGATGTCTTTTGTTTCTTTGCTGCTGGAGATGTGATAGGTGATTTTGAACTAGATGTTGCTGGCAATTTCTTTCCAGCAACCAGATGCTCAATATCTCTAGACCTTTTCTCCATCAGCTTCAATACTTTCTCTTTCTTCTTGTATTGTGGTTTCTTCTGTTTCTCACCTGTCTTTGGCGATCCTACAAAGTCTCGGATCCCAATCCTAAACCTTCGTCTGTTTCATCCAATGCAATAGGACTTTTTGTCCTTTGCTATTCCACAGACTTATTCAGACTCTCAGATTCACCAGCCACAGTGGCCTTGGGCGTGGTGCTCTTTACAGTCTCATTTTCCGAATCCCATCTCTCGTCTTCATGTGTCTCTTCAGAATCAACAGACACTTCATCAACCATATGCAAACCCTTCTTGGCAACACTCTTTTTCCTTCTAGACACCTTCTTCTGAGCGGGTTCAGTATCATCTTGTGTTTCTTTACCTTTTTCTGTCTTTGCACCAACGTTCATAACTTGACGCTTTCTCTTTGCATCAGGATCAACAAGACAAAGAGGATTATCTGGATCTGAATCACTGTTATCATGTCTTACTTTATCCTTTCCTGGATCTACATACCCTGGGTTGATCAAATGACCAAACAGGTTCTTGTGACGTGGTCTTTCATTCAACGGCACACCCTTATAACCCTTCATTCTAACAAGTGTGTTCAGGTTCATGTGATCCTGTACAATGATGTGGGTAGGATCTCTTCTCAACTTCTTATGCTTCTCATCAAGTATCATCTGTATGAATCTCAAATAAAGCAAAAACTTCTTGTTCTTCAAGCCTCTAAGTGGTTCCAGCATATGTTCAAGTATCATACCAGATACATTGAACGGCTTCTTCAGTATAAGAGAAACCATCAAAGAACTAATGCTCTTTCTCATAACATCATACCCTCCACTCACTGAACCAAATACATGCAACATGATGTGAGCGAGATACTTGAACTGAGGGCATGGCTTCCCTTTGTGTTACGAACCATCAGTTATCGGTCCGTTGTACTTCATTCGTAGGAAGCACTTTCTCTGTTCTATCCATGAAAGTTCTCTAGGATCTGTCTTCTTTTCATCATACAACCTTAGTGCCTCACGGATATCATCTTCAGATATGATCACAAGCTCCCCCTGAATCGTACTAACCATAGCAGATTCATTGTTCCAGTAGTCCATTCTTGCATTCTTCCAGAACTCCTGTTGATGATCCTTATAAATGATGGCGGGGGTAGCAAGTGCAACAATCACTCGGCTTCTCTTCAAGAAATCTACGATGCCCGTGAACTCTTGATGATTCTTTAAGTCTCCCATGAATGCACAGCAGTTGTGCGCCGGTTCAAACGGTAGTTCTTCCATCTGTTCCTTTCCAGTTGCCTGCTCTGAACATCCAGCGAGAATATCAGCACTTTCCTGTTCAGACATAATTAAACTGCAAAACAAATCAAGAAAACACGTTAAAAACGGACAAAATAAACAAAATTTGAAATTTTTGATTTTCAGATTCTTCATTCGACCGTTTTTTGGTTCGAATGTGAAATCAGAAAGGTTCGAATGTGGAATTAAAGGTTCGAATGTAAAAATCAGTATGTAAAAGTGTACATTCGACCGTTTATTTCCAGGTTCGACCGTTTGAACATCTACATTCGCCCAAAAAGTCACATTCGACCGTTTAAATTTGGGTGAAGGAGACTGTTCATCTTCTTCACTATCAAATTTTGATTTGGTTCGTTTTATCATGCCATTTTGATTTGAATACTCTCTAACATGACTGATTAATCATTTCCAAACAACAATTTCAATTATTATCCATTGATTATGTGTTTTCTAATAAAAACTAGGGTTCGAATGATTTGAAACATCAATTGGTCAATCTGATTTGATTTAAACCTTAGTTTTTGTTTTATCTCCCCCTAAAACACATAAGCAATAAATCCGTATAAAAAATTATGGCAATTAACAGTTTATAATTGAGTGTTAATGTCACTTAGGGCTCAGTCACAAAATCAATGATTATGATCTATATAATTGATGATAACCTGCAAATGATGTAGCAAAATGATCAACAATTCAAGACGAAAACAATGGTATGATTTTTAATGCACGGGCAACAAGATCACTTAAGCACAGATTTTTGAAAATTTTTGAAAGTGAGGGTCGAATGTGCAGATCTGATATATAAAGGCTCCACATTCGACCGTTTGACTAGGGCGAATGTGAAACTTTTTCCACCTTCGACCCTGTTGAAAGGTTCGAATGTAGAAAAAGGGTTCGAATGTGAAAATATCACATAAACACTCACATTCGACCGTTTCTAAGGTACGAATGAGCAGATAAAATTCCACCTTCGACCCAACGAAGGGGCGAATGAAAATTGAAATTTTTGAAAATTTTACCAAATCTCAAAATCGAGTCCCGTTCAAAATATTTTTCAACGTTTAAGCATCCGAGATTCATTATTTCTCATTTAAAGATGACAAAACTCAAATGGTCCATCAAGTTTTAGAAAATCATTATCAACCACCATCAGCTATCAAAAATAAAATAGAAATTTAAAATCTTTTTGGATTTTAACTTTCTGTTAAAACACACCTAAAATCTTTTTGAGTTTTGTATTTTTGACAAGAAATGAAAAATACATAAATGAAGCAGTAAATGTTTTGTGATTTCCGGTAAGGGGATCATATCAGTTATTGAGAAATCTGATCACACCGTTGATCTTTTGATTTATTAACATTAAAGACAATGTGTGATCTGTCAACTGCTGATATTGTGATCCACATAAACTCACATGCAGACTGTTGTGCAGTGCTTTAGACTGATACTATTATGTATAGTATAAACTCAATTGTCTGTGGTTCCCACGCACACGACATACTCCCGTATCAAGAAGTAAATGCACAAAGACTCATTGTAAAGCGTGATTATGCTTTCGTCGTCTGTAATTTACAAGGTATGAGGCACAGAGGTATACAGGTCAGCAAATCAATGCAACAAAGTAACTTGTGCACTCTACCAGGTTGAGGGCTAATATCAATCATGATTTGCATCAATGATTGGATACGATGTAATAGATAATCTTTGATTATCGTCATACATGGAAAGTTCCTCAATTCGGTAACTTTAGGATTTGGCTTGATAGCTCTTATATAAAGACACCATGTGTGATCTAGGTCCGTAATGACTTACAGCAGAAGATCAGAGAGGCTATCCCCAGACAACTAATAACATAACGACCCGAAACCTCCGAATTTCGTACAAATACCCTATCAAACGAAATTACGGTACTAAGACCATATGACCATGAGGAGTTCATCCACATAACAATTCGTTTGATATGTATGTATCAGGCACGCGGTAATAAGTCTACGAAGCCTATCAGCACATCACATAGACTCAGACACACGCCTTATATTGCATTACATTTCTTTAGAATGTGTCAGATCCCCACTGATGTACTATCATTTCCCCTTTTTCTCCAGGAAATCATTTCGGGTTTTTCTAATTTTTATGGGTTTTTGACTTTTTCAATGTTTTCGGTTTTTCTGAAAATAAATTCTACCTAAAACTGTAAAACATATTTTTGGATTTTTGTATTTTTCTGAAAAACAATAAAAACTAAACTAAAAAGCGATAAACTGAGGTGGTGATCAGTCTTGTTTTTCTTTAATACCGTTAGCTTTTAAAAGATATTCAAATCTTGATTTATCAAAAGCTTTGGTAAAAAGATCTGCACGTTGATAGTCAGTGTGGATTTTGACCATATCGATCAACTCTTTTGCATAACAATCACGGATAAAATGGTATTTGATCCGGATATGTTTAGCTTTCGAGTGATTTACTAAGTCTTTTGTTAATGCAATTGCGGCTTCATTTAATAAGTCCACCATCTGTTGTTGTATCCAAAGAACCTGTGAGCAGCAGCTTGATGCTGAGACGTATTCTGCTTCACATGTGGATAAGGCAACTGTGGTCTGTTTCTTGCATTGCCAGGTCACGAGCCTGCTCCCCATGGCATCCAGCCGTTGTGGATTTGCTGTCTTTTTACAGCCACCCCAATATGCATCACTAAAAGCGATTAGGTCAAAATTATCATCATTAGGGTACCATAGTCCTCTCGACGGACAACCCTTCAGATATCTAAGGATACGTTTGACAGCTGCAAGATGACTCTGTTTCGGGTTCGACTGATAACGTGCACAGAGACATGTGGCAAACATTATATCTGGTCTGGAGGCGGTGAGGTACATCAGAGATCCGACGATTGCTCTATATGTAAAAGGATCAGTTAGCTCCCCCTTAGCATCAACACCAATCCCTTGATTAGGTTGTATTGGGGTATCTATCGGCTTTGAATCATCTATTTGGAATCGGCTCAAGACTTCAAAAATATATTTCGTCTGGTGAATAAAGATCCCCGTTGGTCTTTGTTCCACCTGTAAGCCTAGGAAAAACTGCATCTCTCCCATCGCACTCATTTCGAACTTTTCCTGCATAACACGTTCAAATTCTCTGCACAAAAGTTCGTTAGTAGAGCCAAAAATAATGTCATCAACATAAATTTGCACTAGAAGCAAGTCATCCCCTAATTCTGAACACGTCAATGGTGGGAACCCGGGGTTACACCAGTGGCGCATTACTGGGAGTAGTATCCTAACAAACCTCATGGACGAGGAAACAACAATTGTACAGGGGAGAAAGCCCTTGCGAGCGTTGTGGCGCACAGGAAAGCTGCACGATGTGAATGACGTGATACCATTAAACCGAATCGAATTCAAATGCTGAGACTTATCCTTTGTTACTTAGCAAGGAGACAATTAGTTTCTGTTCCTTGTTACTTGATCCTTCTTACTCCCATTCGAAACTCAGACGGGACTGGGTTACGCATATAGAACTTATTTCTTACCTTAGTACCTTACGCCTAGTATGAGCGGGCGGACGTATGACTGCATATCCCTGTTACTCATAAGTATATGGTGGATTCATGGGAACACATTAGATTGGGGCTTGTTACACACACTCTTGGGGAGTTATGTAAAGCCTGTGACGTAGTGCAACGTCTCAAAGGAAGACGAAACTTACCAGTGACTGACAATCACGATTGGAGAAACGAATGGTGCTGTTGACCATTGAGCTAACTTACACAGGACCTGAGAAGGAGACTGTATGTGCTGAGAACCATATAACACTGACATCGCGAAAGAGGAAGGATAAGAGATGGAAGGGGAACCTGAGCAGGACGAGTATATGGAAAGTGAGGATGAAGGCTCTACTATCTAGACAGAGCATGGCGACGATTGGCTCTTACCTTTACTTACCCATCTTTTCTTTTCTTTTCCCTTTTCTAACTTAGATAAGACTGAGTTCTTATGATCAACGATAGGGTGGTTGAGGCCCTCGCATCTTTCCAAGCTAATAAAGATCCATTTTGTTAAATCGTTCGTTTCCCCTGACTTCCACATTTGAACTTTCTTATTCCTTGAACGCACATGCCACAATAACAACCTGCCATCATATTTTCAAGCCTTTTATTGATCGTAAACCTCGATAACTCCAACGGAACTGAAGGAGACCGTCTGATTGCTTCGATCGTATAAGTCTTTGCCATGTGTATTTTCCCCAGGCAGAATGGGGTAATGTATGCTACATGCACACTCGATGAGTTACAAATACTTGGATGGAGAACGTAACACCCTATGGTGAAATCTAGAGAAATGGTTATCTAAAGACGGTTGGGTCTGAGATCGACGCCTACACTACCAAGCAACAAGAGATAGCTACTATATGCTAAAAATCTATTTAACCTACCTTACCAACGGATCGAACTTCATACCAAAAGGGTTTGTCCCTCAGATTCGTGGCATGGCCCCCGCAGCTCACCTACCCGGAAATTGAACAAATCTTTCACCTGGTTTGCAAACTCACTGACGAGGCTGTTGAGCATGGTACTTTTCTGAAGCATGGTGCTTCATCTTCTACTTTTAGTGATAGCAAGAGAATGTGGGATAGTGTGAGGTGTAAGTTCTTCTTCAACAACAACAACAACAACAACAACGGCAACAACCACAACGGGGCTCGTGGAATAGCAATTGTGATTGGCTCTGGGGAAGCTACGACTGATAACAATGTCGTGACGGGTACGACACTCTTGCTTCTATTTTATATGATACTGGTGCGGACTATAGTTTTGTGTCATCAAAACTTAGCAAACAACTAGGGATGGTTCCTACTCTTCTTGATACCCCGTACACCGTAGAGTTAACTGATGGAAAGCCTGTTGAGGTAACCCATATTCATCGTGACTGTAAGCTCGAGTTGGATGGGCAATCGTTTGCCATCAACATTCTACCTATCACCCTTGGATGCTTTGATCTCGTGGTTGGCATGGACTGGTTGTCCAAGCAACACGCTGAAATTCTCTGTCAGGGAAAGATTGTTCGTATTCCCCCTCCCAAGTGGAGAGCTTTTATTTATCCAGGGTGATCATGGTGGTGCCATGGTGGGCATCATCTCCTTTTTGAAAGCCCAGAAATGTATTCGTAAGGGTTGTCCAGCCATTTTGGCTAACATATCTAACACTCGAGCTGAAACTGAAACCAAGATTGAGGACATCCTAGTAGTCCGAGATTTCCCAGATGTTTTCCCAGAGGAACTACCTGGACTTCCACCTGTTTTTCATGTGGAGTTTCAAATTGATCTTGTACCTGGAGCAGCTCTAGTTGCACGCACACCATATCGCCTAGCACCGGGCGAACTTCAAGAACTGTCTACCCAACTCCAAGACCTATTGGATAGGGGCTTTATTAGACCTAGTTCTTCGCCATGGGGAGCTCCAGTTCTGATTGTTAAGAATAAAGATGGGAGTTTCCGCATGTGTATTGATTATCGGAGATGAACAAAGTGACGGTTAAGAATCGTTACCTTCTGCCTCGTATTGATGATGACTTGTTTGACCAACTTCAAGGGTCGAGTTTCTACTCTAAGATTGACTTGAGGTCAGGATACCATCAGCTGAGAGTCCGAGAGGAAGATGTGGCAAAGACGGCGTTTCGAACACGTTATGGACATTATGAGTTTTTAGTGATGCCATTTGGGCTAACTAATGCACTGGCTGTGTTCATGGACCTAATGAACCGTGTGTGCAAGTCTTATTTGGACAAATTCGTCATATGTTCATAGATGACATATTGATTTATTCCAAGAACAGGGAAGAGCACGAGCAACACCTGCAGTTAATCTTGGAACTATTGAGAAATGAGCAGTTATATGCGAAATTCTCTAAATGTGACTTTTGGATTCGAGAAGTCCAAATTCTTGGTCATGTGGTTAATGAGGCAGGAATGCATGTTGACCCCGCCAAGATTGATGCTATCAAAAAGTGGGAGGCTCCTAAGACCCCTACCGAGCTGCGCCAATTCCTTGGTCTCGCGGGGTACTATCGCAGATTTATTGAGGGATTCTCTAAGATCGCTCACCCCCTCACCACCCTAACACAGAAAGGTATTACTTATAAGTGTGGAGACGCCCAAGAATCTGCTTTTCAGCTATTAAAGTCAAAACTTTGCAGTGCACCGATACTATCATTACCTGAGGGTACAGAGGACTTTGTAGTGTACTGTGATGCGTCTATCCAGGGCTTAGGGTGTGTGCTGATGCAACGTGATAAGGTAATCGCGTATGCATCGCGACAATTGAAAGTCCATGAGAAGAATCACCCCACTCACTATTTGGAACTGGGAGCGGTGGTTTTCACTCTCAAAATCCAGAGGCATTACCTCTATGGAACAAAGTGCACAATTTTCGCTGATCACAAGAGCCTCCAGCATATATTTGATCAGAAGGTGCTGAACATACGACAACGTCGCTGGGTTGAACTTCTGAATGATTATGACTGTGCCATCAAGTATCATCCAGGGAAGGCTAATGTAGTAGCTCATGCCTTCAGTCGAAAGGAAACGAAACCTAAACGGGTACCAGCTTTACAACTCACCATTCATTCCAATCTTCCTGATAAGATACGAGAAGCCCAGGGCGAAGCTTTGAAGGGAGAAAACATCGGGCTTGAAACCTTACATGGTGCTGAGAAGCACTTGGAACTAAAAACGGATGGCCTCCAGTATTTCATGGATCGAGTCTGGATACCACGTTTTGGGGATCTCAGGCAACTGGTGCTTGATGAAGCACACACCTCTCGGTATTCGGTACATCCTGGTTCGGACAAGATGTACCAAGATCTTAAGACTCTTTACTGGTGGCCAAACATGAAAGCCGAAATAGCCACTTATGTTAGTAAGTGCCTGACTTGTGCGGAGGTTAAGATTGAATATCAGAAACCTTCAGGCCTACTCCAACAACCAGAAATCCCTATGTGGAAATGGGATGGGATTTCCATGGATTTTATTACAAAGCTTCCTAGAACGCCAACGGGCCATAACATGATTTGGGTTATCGTGGATCGTTTAACCAAATCGGCCCACTTTCTGGCTATAAAGGAAACAGACTCATTGGAGAAGCTAGCAAACCTTTACATCAAGGAGATAGTCTCTAGGCATGGGGTGCCTACTTCTATTATATCTGATCGCGATGGGCGATTCACTGCTCGTTTCTGGACTACTCTCCATGATGCTTTGGGAACTCGCCTGGATATGAGCACAGCCTATCACCCGCAGACGGATGGACAAGGTGAACGTACCATCCAAACGTTGGAGGATCTGTTACGAGCGTGCGTGGTGGATATTGGCAATAGTTGGGATAAGCACTTGCCTTTGATCGAATTCTCTTATAACAACAACTATCACACTTCGATACAGTGTGCGCCTCTTGAGGCACTTTATGGGCGCAAGTGTAGGTCTCCCATCTGTTGGACTGAGGTTGGGTATAGCCAACTAACAGGTCCCGAACTCTTGCACGAAACTTCTGAGAAGATAGTGCAAATCAGAAACTGGATGGTTGCTGCTCGAGATCGGCAGAAAAGCTACGTTGATAAGCGTAGGAAACCTTTGGAGTTCCAGGTTGGGGACAAGGTTCTATTGAAGGTATCACCTTGGAAGGGGGTGATACGCTTTGGAAAACGGGGAAAGTCAAACCCGCGATACGTTGGACCATTCGAGATTGTCGAAAGGATTGGTCCAGTAACTTACAGGTTAAGCCTGCATAATGAACTTAATGGGGGTACACGATGTACACCTCGTATTGAACATAAAGAAATGTTTATCGGATACAACACTGGTGGTGCCACTAGAGGATATCTAGGTGGACGATCAGCTACGGTTCGTGGAAAAACCGGTGGAGATTCTTGAGCGGGGCGTCAAGAAACTCAGACAGAGCATCATACCGACTGTTAAGGTGTGATGGAATTCCCGTCTAGGACCGGAATACATGTGGGAACGCAGGGATCAAATGCGACTTAAATACCCACACATCTTTTCTGAACCTGAACCTGAACATATATCGAACGCTAAACATAAAGCAGCTCTTTTAAAGTGAATTTCGGGGCGAAATTCCTTTCAACTTGGGGATGATGTGACATCCGGGAACCAAGCACACACTTTATAACTGGCTTTATTGTTTACTTGCTGAATTTCGGGACGAAATTCTTTTCAACTTGGGGATGATGTGATACCCCGCATTTTCAGGTTAACACTTTTTACTGAACTCTAGTTAACTTGCATATTCACAGTGATCAAATACTTAACTAGGGTTAGTTAAGTAGGCTTAACATATGTTAGATGTTATTAACATATGTTATAAGTAGGAAAAACCTTGTTCTGTCACACACACGAGTCCTGCATCCCGAACGTTGGTGATTAATCTGGCAAGCATAATAATAAGCACAATAGAATTCTGATGGACATAGTGTTACATGTTTGTGTGGAGTACATGCTTATGTGAATTATCGCTTGACTAAGAATTAATATGTAAACCATGCAAGTTACGTGAACCTTATGATTGATATGTTATGAAATAATAAAAACAATAGTTTTTATGCAATTTAGGGTGATTAATATCATCGGGCCCCGGTATTGGACTAGAACATGACTAACGGGTCCAGTTAATGGACTAAAAGGGGCCCTAATACCCAATTGCTTGGGGAACAAGCCAAGCCCTCTTATAATTAGGAGACAAAAAAAAAAAAAAACCCTACCCCTTCCTCCCTTGTTGCACTGTGAACCCACCCCCATCCCCTTCCCTTTGATTTTCAACAAACATCAATCCTACTCATTCCTTCAAGCTAGTTGTGGTGCAATCTTTAGGCTTTGAGGACTCTTGCTTTGAAAGGTATAATCTTTACATATATTATGATGGTTATTAATAATTAAAAAGTTTAAAAATCATAAGGCATGCATACATATAAATCGCATACCACATGTTAGTAGGAGTTCTTGAATGTTCATTGTGTATTGATGATGATGATGGTTTTTAGTAATCATAATTAGGGTTTTTACATGATTATATATGTGTTTAATCAGAATAATATGAGTTATGCATGTATCAGAGATTTTTATGTATGATTAGGGTTTGCGAATAACTTGGGGAGCAAGTTTCAGTTTCTGGCAGATTCATTAGGGTGTTTTGTAGGGGCTGTATCTTGATGTTAAATTGGTTGTTTTGATTGATTCTTTGCATGAATGGATTGTACATGGTCTCAGCTTTTTAGAATGGGCAAAATCATCTGATTTGGATGTCGTTTGATATGTTTTTGGAATTTTATTTGATTAAAGGTCATATCAGAATTTCGGAGTTATAAATTGAGTCAACTTTAAATGGGTATAACTCAAGTTTTACAAACAATTAAGTTATGAAATTTTGATAGGAGTTCAATATTGGAAAATTTTGGCTTTTCCAAGTAGATTCACCTCGTTTGGGTGAATACACAATTTTTGAGAATTTTTCTACTAAACTGACCTGTTGTGGAAAGTTTCTGGACATAGCTGTGTTGTATGAATTTTAATAATTTTTTTGTTTGGTTTTAGGACAAAAAAAAAATATGGGTTATTGAATAAATCCCAAAGAATATTCAGTAAATATTTGGGAGTTTAATTCATTGATTTGGTATTTTAAATAAATTAGTTTTCATGGTGCACAATCTGTCCTAAAACGCAGATTGTGTATTATGTGTTTATGTGACTATTTGGAGTCGTATGTTATATGTATTTGACATGAACTTATATGAATACTTATAGGAGATGTGTATAAGGTATAAAACTGACAATAATCATTATGATCACCAACGGGATACGTAGGACTTACTTGTGCATGTAGAGTCACTAGGCGTCATTACATGATTTGAAACTTTAGAAGTTTCGGACAATCAAGTTACATGATGTGTTGGTATGCACATATACTCACCTAGTGACACTTGTAATAGGGAGTCGGTAGCTCGTTACTGTTTGAGGGATTTGGATCGTTCGCGTGCAAACTAAGGTGAGTTTCACTATTCTTTTCTCAAATGCATGCGTCTTGGGTTTGAGACAACTTACAAAACGTTTTCTAGTCCGGTTTGGGACTACTTTTACATCTCGGGTTATGAGATGCTTTGACTCCTTGCGTGGGTCGGGTTTTGACTCCTTGTGTGGGTCGGTTTTACGATTCCTTGTGTGGATCGGGATTTTGATCAGTTTAAAAATTATTGGTCCTTTGTAAACTAAACACTCTATCATTTTGGAAAGTCCTTACATATTATTGGGTTAATCGCTGGAGGCGAGCGGGGTATTAGTTGATAGCGCTATTAGGTTGTGCAACAACTTCATGTCTGAGGTGCTTGAGGCACGGGCATGAACTTCTGACCACATTTGAGAACTGGTGTTGATAGACACCAGTTATTGAGTCAAACTATTACATTACTGAAGGTGTCCCAATAATTCTGTTTAGTTACACTGAGTGGGTTAGCTACCCCTGACACGCTTAAACTGATAACTCTTGAACATTTTGGTCTGGAGGACCTACGCTTTTACTTGGTTACGTGGTTTTGGAAACCAGCGCGTTTACATACTCAATTACTTTACTTTATGAACTCACCATCTTTATGTTGACACACGATTTACATGCTTTTGCAGGTAGTTAGCTTCCGGTGCCAGGATTAGAAAGCACTATACACTTCACTGCATTTGGGGTCTTGGGCATACACATAAAGTGCACATTATGCTTTTACATTTTCTTTCATATGGTTTTAATTTGGGCGCGTTGTTTTGCGCATGGCTTTTAAAAAGGGTTTAAATTTGGTTTACGCTTCTGCAGCTTAACTAAACTTGGTTTTCGAAAACGATCTAAATGGTTTGGGCATTTAGCGTTCGTTCATGTGACTTATGGCTATGGGATCCTGGTTTGTCATGCGCCTCGCGGTATATACCCCGCAGTGGAAATTTGAGGGTGTGACACTTCCTTCGCCCTCCCTGTGTACCTTCGACCCTTTAGATCCACCTTCGACCGTTCATTCTACCTTCGACCAAACTATAAACCACATTCGACCATTCGATATTGAACAAAACACTTTGTAATCTGCAATCCAATAGCATTAGTCGCAATATATGCATCTACAAACTCCCCCTTGACTATTGCTTGGATTGCTTGAGTTTACATTCTTGGTCCATTGCCTTGTTCATAAGCTTGATATGCAATAACGTCTTTTGTTCCTTAGTCATCACTGGTTCATAAGTTTGTTTCGGCTTCTTCTTTTTAACTTCCTGAACTTCCTAAACTTTCACAAACTTCCTCAGTTTTCTTGTCGAAATCACATCCAGCATTCACATCCCATGCAAAGCGTAAGAATACCACACGTTGGTATTTGCTTGCTTGTTCACTATCCCTAGCTTCGCAGTAAAATCAGATTATAATAAAGCATTATGATGTCTTCATGCGAACAGTTGATTAACCACATTGGATCAAAGATGTGAATCTTCTTGAAATCCTTTGCACCATCCTTCAAGACGATAATGGCCTCTGCAGTCTTCCAATCGTAATATCACCACATGAAGACTTTAGAAAAGTGTTGTGCGATCTGCATCAGTGGAATATGTTTCAACACTTTCGGTGGTATATACTTTAACGTCACCTTAGGCATCCCAGTAATATCGGTTAACAATTATTGTTAATCACGTAACATATCAATTTTTTTTAATTATAAAACTATAGAAATACTATATTCTACTTAAAGAGAATAAATTGCTCCTTTTGTGGTGTATTTTTTTAAAGAAAATATTAACGTATCGAAAAAGTTATTATCATTTAAAACTCATGGGATAGTTAGTTTCTTGTAATTTTGATATTGAGACTTCGACCCATTTGTTTTTTGGATGTGGGTTCGCTTTTGGAGTTTGGGCAGCCGTCTCTCAATGGTGTGGTATTCGGAATTTTTTTACTTTTGACACTCGGGATTGTCTAGAGTTATACAAGCTGCAACAAGGGGATAAGCGAGGTAGAGATCTTATTAGAGGTATATCGATTGTCACTTTATGGGAGATTTGGTTGGCTAGGAATGATAAAATTTTCAAGAAAAAGGAAGCTAAGGTGCATCAGGTGATCGCTAATGTTAAGTCTTTTTCGTTTTTTTGGGTTAAACATAGAAGTAGATTCGAAGATATAGTTTGGAAGGATTGGGTTGTTTCTCCCTTGTACATGTTGTAATAGGTTGTGTGGTTTTCGGCAGTCCCCGGTTTGAGGACTTGTCCGTTTTCTTAATGAAAGTCGTCGTTCAAAAAAAAAAAAAGTTAGTTTCTTGTAAATGGGATAAAGTGTAACTACCAATTAATTATCTATAATTTGGTTAAACATGAGGGAAATAAAGTGTAATTAAGATAGGGTACTAAAGTGTAAAAAGTGTTTGAATGACTATTTTACCCTCATTTTAGGGTGGTTAATGAAAGTAAAGTTCTTAACTTTTGGGTATCTTAAACTACCCCTCCCTCATGCATTATAATATAGTATAGATATAGATATATACAGCGTTAGGATCATGTAAGAACTAAGGTGAGTTGTGAGAACTAGAGAACTCACTTGGACCATTGATCTTGATGATCCAATGGTTGAGATGAAAAGATAAGACCTTTTGTCTTGACATGTGTATTATTTTATTATTAACAATTTTATAATATAATAAAGTACATTTAGGGGTATTTAGGTAAAAAACCATGGGAGAGAAAAAATTGATATAATATTATGTTAATTTTCTATTTCATTATTAAAAATAATCATATTTTTAAACTTTATTTTATTTTTTTAATTAAAATAATTTACTAGAGTCTTTTGTGGTAATTATTAACACCAGTGTAAAAAACCAAACACACATTTGATGAGGATGATTTACACTTATGTAATTATTTACACCAGTGTAATCTACCATGATTTACACTGGTGTAAATAATTACCACAAAAGACTCGAGTGGAAAGCAAGAAGAAGGCATGTAAGATTAGAGAAACATAAACACAAACTCTTATCGACACCATTTTCATCAAAATATTCAGATTTCTAAGGTTGCATTTGTTGTAGTTTAATACTGCAGTTAATAATAATAATAATACCTCGTTCATCACCGTCCTCCTCTGCCGTCCTCCACCACCATTCACCATCTCCTCCACCCCCCCCCCCTCCGCCCCTATCCACCAAGAACCACCCCTCCGCCTCCAGATCTGTTCAGATCCCAAACTCCACCACCAAAAAACCGACCCCCACCAAAATCCACCATCACCATCACCTCCAAATGGGCCACCATCGGCCATCATCGACCACCGCCCAACCGGAAAAACCACCATCTCACCACGTCGTCTTCAGTACGAAAACCCCCACCACGAACCACCACCCGTCACCATCCAACCCACACCACGTCGTCTCAGATGAGAGAGAGGGGGAGTGTGTGTGTGTGTGTGTGTGAGAGAGAGAGAGAGAGAGAGAGAGAGAGAGAGAGTAGAGAGAGAGGATTGTCTGTGTGTGTTTTTTTTTTAAAAAAATCAGTATTATTTATAATATAGATATAAAGGTGTGGATTGGTTGGTAGGTGTGGGGTATTGGAGGTGATAAAAAGACTTTGTTACCCTTTAATATTAAAATGATAGAGTGTATATGTGTCAACTTAACATTGGTCTAGGGAGTTCTCTAGTTCTCACAACTCAATGGTGTTCTCACATGATCCGGATGATATATATATATATATATATATATATATATACTTGGTGAGATCCCGTGTGGAAACACACGGGAGGATCAAAACCTACTTTAAGGCCAACCAATAGATTGGATGCACATTAACCAATGACGCGTCGACAAACCAAACCTCTGTCTCGAAACGTCTGTTTATATTAACACATTAACAGACCAAAGCATTAGTTAATGATACTGAGGCAATAGATCGTTTGTAATTCAACTGTTTGTAATTGAATGTCTGATTCCCTCGCAACTCTGTTCATTATATAAATTAAGCACGTTTTTTAAAACACTTGTTTAGCAACGCTTTAGCAACGTGTGCTGCGAAGAAGCGCAGTTTAGCAAGCCTTATCCATTGTACGGTAACCACCGACGCGTCAACACACCTTTAAAAGCAAGCTGTTAGTATAGAATAATTTTTTAAACACTGTTTAATAGACTGTTGATTAAAACAGATGTAAACTCAACTGTTTGCTCAAACAGTTGTTGACTTAAACAGTTGGTAGTACCAACTATAACACATTTAAAAGAAAAATCGTATTTGGTAACGTCTTTAAAACAGTCTATTTAAAACACTGTTTATTACAACAGATGTAAATTCAAGTGTTTGGTTCAAACAGTTGTTGGCTTAAACAGTTGCTACTAACAACTATAACGCATTTAAATATATAATGTTTGTTTAATAATGAATCTGTGATTAACAATTGATGAAATCTTTTTTCTTCTCTTTAACAAAGTCTCTGTCACACAGCTGTTATACGATTCAACCATATTATTATAATTCAATAATTTGAGTTAAATATTTAATTTAAGAAAAATAAATACAAAATGCAAGACTTATAATAAAAGAAATACAAATGTATTTAAAACACTAATTTAATGACAATAGAATTACAATATATGACTTTATAAACTACATAGAGATCCAAGGAAAACATAAAAAAAATATTTCCAACAACAAAATCATAGAGAATGTTACTTCTTGCCAGCATCATCGGAATATATTGAAATGTCATCCAGTTCTAAAAGCCCTAACGACGAAAGGGATCATGTCTTTGTTAGTCACCACCAAAAGCAAATATGACTCTCACACTTAACCGAAGATCAAGAAGATTCATGCAAATATTCATCAAGATATTTCGCAGTTTAAAATACAAGATCCAGGATAATAAATCTTAAAGCCAAGATGATTGACGATAAGGAACCGGTGCAGCATATATATAATAAAATAATAATGGATTGATGTTTTCCTTTGATTGTACGAATCATCGAAAAACATCAATTCCCCTTTTCTTCTTAAAAAATGAAAATAGGAACTGGATGTATATATGTAATAATAAATTGATGTTTTCCTTTGATTTGAAGAATCATTGGAAAACATCAATTCGAAGATGTTTACCAACAAACTGTTGGTAATCTACTTTCCTTTGATTTGAAGAATCTTTCGAAAAATTTATGGAAACAAATTTAAAAGTAATATCATAATGCATATTGAATAGAGAGATGTAAAGTGAGAATACTGAAGATGAATATTGAGAACTTATCCCCTTTTATAGGCTGAAATATAACTACTATTTGTAAAGTTGGTTTTCAAATTGCGGCAATTACATATATCCCCCTCCAAATTTCATAAATTACATATATACCCAAGTTCAAATTTTATTTACATATTTCCCCTTCTCAAACTTCATAAATTACATATATACTCAAGTCAAAATTTTATTTTACATATTTCCCATTCCCAAAAACTAAAAATATCAAATATACCCATTCTATAATTAAGAACCTCATATCATTACATCTTATTATGAATTTAATGATATGAGGGCTTAGTAATGATCATGTAAGAGTGTTTGAACACTCGTTGGTGAAATCAAGTTGTAGGATGCATGGAAACATTTTTCTTGTTACATGTTCTTGGTGTTTATAACTTACTAAGTTGGAAAGATCGTATGGGATATAAGTTGTAGGAAGCGTGGAATGTGTTGTATGACTTGTCGTGAATTTAATTTAGTAAAAGATTTGGGTACAATAGTTATTTTCGAATGTATTTTTAATAGAATGGGTATATAAGTAATTTATGACGTTTTGTAGGGGGATATATGTAATTTAAATTTTGGGTTGGGTATATATGTAATTATAGTATATCTAATTATAGTTGAAAATAGGGGGATATATGTAATTAATCCTTTCGAATTTAATAGTTGGATATGAAGTAAATATAAACTTGGAAATTACTTTTTGAAATTTAACTTTTGCAAAAGTAGATTTATTCACCGTTGTACACTATAAAAAAAGTTAATGATGACGGACTCGACTTTTTAACTTGTAATCAATATTTAACAAAATAATTATAAATTTAAATTAAATCAGTCTTTTCAAATTCATAATTACAAAGCACTCGACCCACCCATAAAAGTCATTGATGAGCACTGTACAAAACGAACGATCTAGATGGAAAGATACCATAAATTTAAAAATTGTTATTTTACATTAATTAAAAAATTAAAACTATTGTTCTTAAACACTATAAAAAAAGAGAAATAAACTTACAAACTGAAAGGACGAATTACTCGCCTTTTATAGTGTAAAAAATATTAGTTTTTTCAGGCACAAAAAATAAAATAATAAAATATAATGTTATAAAGAATTTACTACTATACATTAAATTTAAACAATATATTAGTCTTTTCAAATTCAATTACAACGCGTCGAGAAATTATGACTTTAATAGCATAACTATATTCACATAAAGGAAGTAGATAGACACTAATTAATGATAGATGTAATTTACATTACTATTGTTAAAAACTTAAAAATATTACAACAAATTTACATTTTTTCATTATTTTTTATTATTTTTATTAAAAAAAATTATTTAATTTATAATCATTTGAATCTATAAATGATATGAACTCTTTTACTTAGGTTATAAATTAAAAAAAACGAAATTATATTATATAACAAGAAAACAATAATCATAAAATAAAAATGTTAATAAAGTAACTTCACAGCCCTAAAAGTCTTTGATAATCACTGTACAAAACAAAGAGTCTATATTGAAAGATACCATAAATTTAAATATTATTATTTTATATTATTTAAAAAATTAAAATAATTGTTCTAACATATGATTTGAACTCTTTTATTGTTCCTACAATTTAAAAAAAATAAACATATATTTTTTAACAATAAAAATTCTACAAAAATATCACCATCTATAAAACATGTAATTATAGTTGTTAATGACAACTTAGTATGTTTTAAATAAATAATATTTCCATGACAAACATTTTTAAGAAATAACATGAAATATACTCACTATAACTAATATTTTAATATATGTAAACTGAATATTTACATACAAGTTATACAATATTTGATGTCCAAACAGTTCAAGTTATACAATATTTGATGACATGTCAACGGATGTTGTCAAACAGCTTTCATCCACTACAATCTTCAACTAAAGGATGAACGAAAAACCGTATTTGATAACGTCTTTAAAGCAAGATACAATAATTTTTAAAGACTGTATTAAAAGACAGTTCATTGAACAGATGCAAATTCAAGTGTGTGGTTCAGAGAATTGTTGACTTAAACAGTTCCTACTAACAACTATAACATATTTACATTTTTAATATTTGTTTACTAAAGATCAATCATCTGTTGAGAATTCATAACGTCTGTTCAATTCACAAAAGTAGTGCGTCAATTTAGCAGATTTTCTTAAAAACGGTGTTTAAAATACTGTTGATAAAAAACAGATGTTACTTTAAAGGTTTATTCAACCAATTGTTTGTCTTAAACAGTTGAAACCAATAATGAAATATCATTAACATTTTTAATTTTAGTTTATTAAGAAGTAAATCATTTGTTGATTTTAACAGTAGACTATTGATATAACTAATCAGTTGTATTATATTCAAATTTCTATTTATCATAAAATAAATATATATCATCATATAATGAGAGGAAAAAATATAAAAAAAAATTCAATATATTTAGAGCAATAATATTATCAAATACATTTCACTACTTAATCTATAAATTTTCAACAGTTCATTCAATCTTTTCTTCTTCTCTTTCAAAAATTTACTAAAAGATCTACATATTTTTGTTGATATTCACCGAACTTATCATTGGACTTTAAATTTTTGAAAGGAATTGATGAGGCCATGCATCGTTAAGTTGATACTTTGGTAGCAATAACAGGATTATATATCATGCTCGTCTCCAATATATGATGCTCAAGCAGTTTTGTGTCACTTTGATTACTTCAAGATTCCACAGGTCTTCATCATTTTAAAACATTAAAACCATTTTCTAAAAAGCAGAAAACGATAACAGCTCGTATTTAAATATCATCTAGTTCTAAAAGATCTAAAAATTGAAAATAAGGAAGTGGAGGTGCAGGATACAATATAAATGAGGAATTGATGTTTTCCTTTGATTATATGAATCATTGAAAAACATCAATTCTATTTTCCTTTGATTGTAAGAATCTTTCGAAACTTTGTGCAAAGATATTTGAAAGTAAAATCATTATGCTTATGTGATGGAAAGATATATGTGAGAATAGTTAAACGGATGTTTAGAGATTGAAAATGAATATTGGGAATTCATCCTCTTTTATAGGGTGAGTAGACTAAGTATTCGTAAAGTTGGTTTTCATTATTTTTTATTACAAAACAAAAGGTATTTAATTTATACTCATTTGAATCCATAAATGATATGAACTTTTTTACCTATGTCATAAATTAAAAAAATGAAAATACATTTTATAACAAAAAAACAATAATAATAAAATAAAAATGTTAATAAAGTAACTTCATAATCATAATTAATATTTGGACGTCTTTTATAAGATCTGTTGTCACTAAAATCTGTAGAAGGAAAAAACATTATATCAAAAACTGTAGAAGGAAAAAACCGTAAAACAACTCAACGTAAGAACATCTTTTGTGACACAATTAAAGTTGTTATTAAAGTATATCAGTATAAAGTCAAAAGAAAAGAAACATTTTCACATTGATAAATAAAATCTTAATATTTGTAAAACAACTATTCATATTCTATTTTAAAATGAAACAACTATTCATATTCTATTTTTTTATTTAACAATCAAATTTCGCGCCAAACCACTAATACTATTTACCAACATTTGTTCAAACATAACATGTGATGTTTTAATCTCATTTTTTATTTTATAATTAGTGTTTAACTTCTGTTTTATGTAAATTTGACATGAAACGTATTTTTTATATATACGACTAAGAATAATAATAATAATAAATATAATTAAATTATTTACGTATATGCATTGTGAATTTAAGTTTTATTGAAAAAAGTTTAATTCTTACACTTCAATAAGTAAATTTAAAATCGTAATCATTATTTTGGGGCTTTTTATTTTTTAGTTAGTTTTTATTATATTTATTATAGAAAGTAAAATAAATGCAACAAAATATGGGATGGAAACATGTATGTGAGAATAGTTAAAATAATATTACAGATTCTTCTACCTTTAAAGATAGTAAATGAATATTTTGAACTCCTCTACATTTATAGGGTGAATATAGTAAATATTCGTAAAGTTGCTTTTCAACTTTATCACTTCGATTTTAATTAAATCTAACGTTCAAACTTACTTTCGGACTTTTTATTTATTTTGTATATAATGAAAGACAATTACAACATCAATAATAATAATAATAATAATAATATTAAAACAGAAAATTCAAAATCGTACTAATTACTTTTTTGCTAATTTTTATAACATCTGTTTCAAACGAATTTGTGTTTAGTAGAATGGTTTCAGCTGTAGAGCCTTTTTATAACATCTGTTTCAAACGAATATTGCTGCATTTGTCGAGTCTTACAAAAGAAGGCAAAAAAACTATTAGTCTTTTCAATCACAAAAAATAAAATAATAAAATAATGTTTAAAAATATTAGTCTTTTCAAATTCATAATTACAAAAGCTCGAGAATTTATAATTTTAGCAGAATATCTATATTCAAATAAAACAAATAGATAGAAACTTGCAAAATACGACACTAATTAATGATAGATGTACTTTATTTTACTATTGTTAAAGAATTAAAAAAGATTACCACAAATTTACATATTATCATTATTTTTTATTATTTTTATTAAACAACAAAAAGTATTTTATTTATACTCTTGTGATTATAAATAGTGTGAACTCTTTTACTTATGTTACAACTTAAAAAAACGAAACATGTGATGTGAACTCATTTACAACTTAAAAAAACCACTAATACTATTTACCAACATTTGTACAAACATAGCATGTGATGTTTTAATCTCATATTTTATATTATAATTACTGTTTAACTTTTATTTTATGTAAATTTCACATGAAACATTTTTTTCTTTATATATACGACTAAGAATAATAAATATAATTAAATTATTTACGTATATACATTCTGAATTTAACTTTTATTGAAAAAAGTTTAATTCTTACACTTCATTAAGTAAATTAAAAATCGTAATCATTATTTTGTGGTTTTTTATTTTTTAATTAGTTTTTATTATATTTATTATAGAAAGTAAAATAAATGCAATAGAATAATAATAATAAAATAATATTGTTAATAAACTAAATTCAAAATCGTAATCATTACATTTATTGATGTTTATAACATCTGTTGAAATTTCAACAGACGTTGTCAAACAAAACTCCAACACTATTTACAAACAGATTCTATAACCTGTTTGTAGAAGAAAACTAGAGTTAATAGCCATTTTCGTCCCTGAGGTTTGGGCCAGTTTGCCACTCCAGTACAAAAGTTTTATTTTTTGCAATTCCTTCCCTGAGGTTTGGATTTTTTTTGCCAAATTCATCCTTTTCACTAACCCAGTTAAAAAAGTTCGTTAGTGTTAAGGGTAGGTTTGTCTTTTTTCCACTTTAATGAAGGACAATATGGTAAAATCATCACTCATCTTCTTCCCCCTTTTAAACACAACCACCATGTCACAATCAACCCAACACCACCATATCACCACTGCATCAACCACCATGACACACCTGACCACCACAACCAAGTTGAAACCTGTCACAAAACTATGGTATTAACTAATATTTATAGATCTTCTTATTCCCAATCCAAAGTTCATACAAAATCCTAGCAAGAAAACAAAGCAAGAACTAAGAATACTCTCATCCAATCCTCACAAAACTCAGATCAACTGAACTATAACAATCTATAAAATGGATTAAAGAATCTAAGAAACAAACAGTCACAATATGTGGCTATTTGATCTTTACAAAATAACAAACCCTAGGTTGTTTGTGAGAGATAACAGAGAGAGATCTGGTAGGTGATAATTGTTTGTGAAAGAAGATGACCTCAACTGTGATGATCTCGAGACACTCCAAAAAACCAAACAACCATCATCTTGACACCTAACCCCTGCCGACACCTCAACTGGTCCTTGACCCGAGTTGAACCAACACCATTCGAGACCCAAAACCATCCCAAATCGGTCATCACCAACACCTAGCCATCCTCTGCAAACAACAACAATATAGCCACCAACGGGACCCCCACCTGGTCGTGAACCACCACTTCTACAGTGTCCCCTCTATATTGATTTACTAATAAACCCTCGGCCTTCTTCGAAATTAACAAGCCTTGCGCCTTTCAAATTGGTAATATATGTAGCTCATTTAATTACTAAAAAGCCCTCATTGCAATTGATAATATACGAAGCTAAAATCATACGTGTTCCCTCTGCTCATTTAGTTTGAGGCGTGGCTTCTTCCTTTGTTAATTATATATTATTACTAGTTATTATTATTATTATTATTATTAGAAGCAGAAGCATCAGCAGCAGAGATAGATGATAATAAGGTGATTGTGAACCCTTGATGTCCTTTTTCAATAAGCAATCTATTAACAATCCATTGGGACTCAGGGAAGATATAGGGGTGGGGATGGGCTGGGATGGGGTAGGGTAGGGTAGGGGTAAGGTGGGGTAAGATTTTTTATTAAAATTTTAAATTGAAAGTAAAAAGACAAAAATACCCCTGACATTAACGACCTTTTTTAACTGGGTTAGTGAAAAGGACGAATTTGGCAACAAAATCCAAACCTCAAGGAAGGAATTGCAAAAAAATAAACTTTTGTACTGGAGTAGCAAATTGGCCCAAACCTCAGGGACGAAAATGGCTATTAACTCAGAAAACTATCATAACTTTCAGTGTACTTTTATTACAGATGTAGAGGCTTTTAATAAGATCATTGAAGCTGATGCTTCATTTTCAACAGTTGTTGTCACACAAAAGTTTTGGAGCATTTACCAACGGTTGGGTTCAAACAGTTATTGACTTAAAAATATAAATTTACATTTCTAATGTTTGTTTAAATATAAATCATCTACTGATTTTAACACTATATGTTGATATAAGTATTTAGTTTTATTATACTCAAATTTGTATTTAGAGCAAATAATAATATAAAATATATTTCAATAATTAATTTGTGGTTTTCAACCGTTTGTTCAATATTTTTTTCTTCTCTTTAACAATGTTTATGTTAAACACCTGTTATACAATTCAACTATATTTAATACAATTCGATAATTTGAGTTAAATATTTGAGTTTACAAACTACATAAAAATACAAGAAAACATAAAAAAAAAAGTCTTCTAATAACCAAATGGAAAAAATGAATTTACTTGCCAGCATCATCGAAACAAAACTACAAACAAAACAATGAAAACCAGTCGATGAAGATAGCTCGTATTTAAATGTCATCCAACTCAAAAACCCTAAAGATTGAAAATAGGGACATGATGCTGATGAATAATATATAACAATAATGGATTGATGTTTCAGTTTGATAGGTAATCTATTTTCCTTTGATGGTAAGAATCTTTCGAAAATTTATGGAAAGATATATCTCAAGAATATGGGATGGAAACATGTATGTGAGAACAGTTAAACAAATATTGCGAATTCTTCACCTTTAAAGGTGGTAAATGAATATTGCGAACTCCTCTACATTTATAGGATGAATATAGTAAATATTCGTAAAGTTGCTTTTCAACTTTATCAGTTCGATTTCAATTAAATCTAACATTGAAACTTAGTTTGGGACTTTTTATTTACTTTTTATTTATATAATGAAAGACAATTACAACATTAATAATAATAATAATAATATAATATTAAAACAGAAAATTCAAAATCGTAATAATTACATTTTTGCTAATTTTTATAACATCTGTTTCAAGCGAATTTGTCTTTAGTAAAATGGGTTCAGATGTAGAGACTTTTTATAACATCTGTTTCAAACGAATATTGCTGCGTTTGTCGACTCTAACAAAAGAAGGCAAAAAACTATTAGTCTTTTCAATCACAAAAAATAAACTAATAAAATAATGTTTTAAACAATATTAGTCTTTTCAAATTCATAATTACAAAAGCTCGAGAATTTATAACTTTATCAGAACATCTATATTCAAATAAAGCAAATAGATAGAAACTTGCAAAATACGACACTCATTAATGATAGATGTACTTTATTTTACTATTGTTAAAGAACTAAAAAAATTACCACAAATTTACATATTATCATTATTTTTTATTATTTTTTTATTAAACAACAAAAAGTATTTTATTTATACTCATTTGATTATAAATAATGTGAACTCTTTTACATATGTTACAACTTAAAAAAACGAAACTATATTTTATCACAAAAAAATAATAATAAAATAGTTATGTCAATAAAGAAACTTCAAAATCGTAATCATTATTTTGCGTGTTTTATAAAATCAGTTGGCAGTAAAAACAATTGTTATTATAAAATCAATTGGTTTTCAACTTTATTAGTTGCATTTCAAGTAACTATAAAGTTGGAAGTTAGTTATCGAAATTTTAATTTATTTTTTATAGAATGAAAAACAACTGCAAACATAACAATAATAATAAAATAATGGTTTTAATAAAGTTACTTCAAAACCGTAATCATTATTTTTGGGCTGTTGATATGGGTGGTTATTGATGCTTATGCGTCTGCTATAAGTAATCTCTTATTATTAATGATACAACTGTTATAACAAACAGTTGTTGCTTAAAGATAAACTTAACGAATCATATATCTTTTTTTAATACAATTATTATAAACAAAATATAAAAAACATAAACAAACCTATGATCTGTTTACTGAACAGCAAATTAAAAAATCAAAAAGCTGTTATAGAATTCAACATTGGGTAGGTCTTGGAGTCGGGTGGGTTTCGGTGAGCCGAAACTCTGTAGCTATGATTGGCGTTTTATGGAGTGGGCTAGCCTACGTATGAACGATGAGGATGATTTGTAGGTGGTAAGGTACTATTGCCTATTGTTCGGAACAAAATAAAGATCGATTTTGACATGGTATAAATCAGTTCTTTTATTAATTCGAAGGTTGCTGATGTCGGAGAATTAAACAAGTTCGCTCTTTCTTTCCATTTTCTAGCTTGTGAAAATTCGAGCATGATGTAAAGGTGAGTTCTTGTGCCCACTCTTATTAATATTTTTTAAATATTTTGGGCTGACGTACATGCTAAACCAGTATGATTATTTTTATGAAGTCACAAAATATTTTTATGAGCTATAAATATTGTTGTGTACGATTAAAATCCTTATTAACTCATATATAATATTTTGGCATGAAACTTAAGTAGGGTATATGTTATATATACCTACGTGTTTGGAGGCAACTAAAATAAAATATATACGGATAGCTGTATACGTTTATATGAATATAAACGTGAGTTTAAGAAAGGAAGCTATATATGTATACGTATGAGATGTAAAGATACGTAGGTACACGTATGATGATTTAAATATATATATATATATATATATATATATATATATATAGGGGAAGGATAAATTGAAAACCCTCTTGAGTTGAGAAAACCTCGGAAACCATGAAAAAAATCATTTTTTTTTTGAAAAAAATAACCAATGTAAAATACATGTTTTTAAGCATTTTGGGCAAAAAAAATATAAAAAGCGCCGAAGGAATTTTTTTAAAAAAAATAAACAAGGTTGCTAAAAAAACATATGTTTTCAGCTATTTGCTGTTTTTTATCAGGTGTAAACATGTGTTTTCGCAGCTTTGTTTATTTTTTTAAAAAAAAATCCATTCGGCGCTTTTTTTATTTTTTTGGCCCAAAACACTTAAAAACATGTATTTTACATTGGTTATTTTTTCAAAAAAAAATAATGATTTTTTACATGGGTTTCCAAGGTTTTCTCAACTCAAGAGGGTTTTCATTTTATAATTGCCCTATATATATATATATATATATATATATATATATGGATAATACGGAAACGCTAAATAATGAGAAAACTCTAGAAAACCCTCAAAAAAACCTACTTCCCGAGCTTTTTTTTAAAAAAAATTAGGGCATGTAATATAAATGTTTTTTAGTGTTTTGAGCCAAAAAAATCAAAAAAGCGTCGAAGGGTTTTTTTTTAAAAAAAAAAATAAGTTTTGCATCATAACATATGTTACCAGTGCAAAAATAAGCTAACATATGTTATGATACAAAACTTATTTAAAAAAAAAAAAAAAAAAAACCCTTCGGCGCTTTTTTGATTTTTTGGCTCAAAACACTTAAAACATGTATATTACATGCCCTAATTTTTTTTTTAAAAAAAAGCTCGGGAAGTAGGTTTTTTTTGAGGGTTTTCTAGAGTTTTCTCATTTTGAAGGGTTTTCTCCCTATACTTCCACTATATATACGCAAGTATATGTTAATTCATGATGCCCTTCTTACTGTTTTTTTTTTAACTTTTGGGCTGATATGCATGCCGTATAAAATATTGGAAGCTTTACTTGTTGAAGAAACACGGATCCTAGATTACCGTATAGACGCTAATCCTGGTAGTGATTCTACTGTATTTTGTAAAGAGGAGTGTTTATAAAATACGTGATGGTCTAAGGACAAGACCAAGGAGTTTAGAAGACTACCGATTAGAAGAGCCAAGTCTCTAAAGGTTAGTGTAATAAACAAGGGGTTGAAAAACGTACGAAAGAGTTCGTAGTCTTTTCGAGTGAAAGTGTATGTGGATATCAGATGCCGACGAAAGAAGAAGGAGCTCCTCCTTTTGTAGTACCTTGACATCACACCTTCTCAGCCCATCCTCTACCCTTGATGGGGCCTGGCCCAGGTAGACGTGTCTCCAAGATTCTGGCCCAAGTCCTTAAGCCTAATTGGTGAAAGTGGGTTTTGGTAAAAAGGAGAAAGTAAAATGCAAAGGGGGGATATTACCGTCCTGACGATAGTACGCGTTGCGTCCACTAAATGGACGCTGGTGGGCGGCGGACATGTGGCGTCCGCCTTTTGGTAGATCGAGGACGGTGGTAATCATTCTTTTCCTTGAACCTTGAGACAGGTTGAGAAAGCCTGCTGTCAGGAAGATATCTAGGCTGGGAGGCTGCTACGTCATTGTCCTTTCTGCATGTCTGACTGGCAGCAGTCTCTGATTAGAGAGGAACTCTGACGGGCAGCCTCTTGCGTCAGGAACAGTTGTCTGGGGCAGGGGTGTGAGTCCCAAGGCTGCCCTGGAAGGCATCTTCTAGTCGTGTTGACGAAGCTTCATCTGGCTTGCTAGGGAAGCTTTGAAGCGTATCGGGTCCGCCGACGTAAAACGGGCGGAGGAGTTTGTGCCTGGCGTCAGTTGGACGCCAGGTGTATCGCCGACGTAAAATGGGCGGGTGAGGTTGCATCTGGCGTCGGTTGGACGCCAGGTTTATCGCCAATGTAAAACGGGCGGATTGGTTTTAGTTGGGCGATGATATGGTATTTATGATGTTTTGGTACCATATCCCTTCAAGTCCCCCCAATCCAGTGCTTTCTTGCACCTTTGGTAGGGGAGTGCTGGACTTGATTTCACAAGTGTACTTTGAGTTACATCCAGTCGTCACTGGGTTTTCATGTAACAAAGTATACGTGCGTGTTTGTATAACCTCGTCAACTTGTGCGCGCACAGTGATCAAGCTACGGGCGTATGACGGAATGAGCGTTTATTGCGGGACCTATGATTAGGTACAGGCGATAATAGAAGAATGAGGGAAACTTATTCATTATGTGTAGAGCTTGAAGCGGGATGAAGAGAGTTAATTCTTCATCCGTAAAGCTTGAAGCTCGATGAAGAGAATTACCTAAAAAGCTTGAAGATGATGAGGAGAGTTAACTCCTCATGTATAAAGCTTGAAGGTGATGAACTCATCATGTGTAAAGCTTGAAGTTGAGGAAGAGAGTTAACTCATCATGTGTAAAGCTTTAAAGATGATGAGGAGCTTTTGAAGTCTTCGCTATAAATTGTTGTCTTCCTTGTGATATTGATAGTTATGTTCATAGGATTGGTGAGACACTCATCAAGTGGTATCAGGCTGGCTTGATCACTATGTTGAAAGCTATTCGTCTTGTGGGAGAAGGAAGTTCTTCTTTGTTGCCTATTTACGCGCTGGCGTGGGGCCTGGATAGGCGTCGGGCCTGATTGCGCAGTCACAAGATGTGAAAATGAAAATTTTCAGATTTCTGGCGCACAGGCGTCGGCCTAGGAAGGCGTCGGGCCTGATTGCGCGTTCACAAGACGTGAAAATGAAAATTTTCAGATTTCTAGCGCGTAGGCGTGGGCCTAGGAGGGCGTCGGGCCTGATTGCGCGTTCACAAGATGTGAAAATGAAATTTTTGTTTTTGGCGCTAGCGGAGGCTTATAGAATCGTCGGGCCTTAAAGCGCATCCCAAAGATGAGAATGTTGAAATTCTTCTGCGTCTGACGAAGTGTTGTTATTACGCATTGAATTTGTCATTTTGAATTCTGTGTGAATTCAATGGCGGGAATGTTTGCATATGAAAGGGCGTGTCTGACAGTTCGTATACTGTGCAGAGAACGTGTCTGACACGTTCCGTGGGTAGGCTGCCACGTGTCGTATCCCTGTTGTAAGTGAGAATGAGTTTGAACGTAGGTGGACACGTGTCTTTTATCGACTTCCTTTTGACAGTTGTTAGCTGAGGAATTTGAACGTGGGCGTACTCGTGTCGTTCATCGAATTAGGGTGACAGTTGTGTGGCATATTAACTGTCAGGCGAGTGAGGTACACGCGGCGCGTGTGCCGAACGTCACGTGGGTGCGCTGACGTGGCAATTTTTTAGTGGATCCGGCTGCTGCTTTTTCGGCTGTGATGATTACTCTTCCTGCCATCGCATTAAATGCGATGGGTATAAATAGGAGTTTCCTCCTTGCCTCAGACTTTTACGTTTCCAAACCTTTGGATTTTTCCGGTGATCCTTCTTAGAATTCCGGTGAACCTCCTTTAAATCTTTCTTGAATTTGCAATTTCTTTCTTAAAAAATGTCTTCCGAAGATAAAAGGCCGGAGATAACGATGAGGGAGGCACAGGTTAGTTGGTCCAAAGACAAGTATAGGTCTCTTCTTCATAAGTTCAGTATTCTTCGAGAGTGGGAGCCGGAGTTGCCGGAAAAGGGCAAGACACCTCTTGATTGTCCTGCTGATAAGATGTGCCTTTATGAGGCCTTCTTCTTGAAGGGCCTGTTCAGGATTCCATGTTCGAAGTTTCTGATAATGGTGTTGCAGAAGTATGGAATGCATATCTCTCAAATGAGCCCCTTTGGAGTGATGAGGGTAATGCACTTTGAAGCAACTTGTAGGGCTCTAGGATGGAGCCGACGTTTTTGTATTTTAACGTCTTCTACAAGTTGGAGATGAAGGAGACCGGGTGGATCTCGTTTGTCGAGAGATCAAAGGCCGTTACTGTGGTGGTTCCGAAGAGCTCGCCGAAGAGTCTTCGAGATTGGAAGAGATGTTTCTTTTATTTGAAGAAGGAGGCCATTCCTGCGGAGATGAGTGTTCTAGGACTCCGTGCTAGGCAAAAGTTGCCATCCTTTGAAGTCTTGAAGGATTTTCAGGAACAACAGTGGTTCCAGACACTTATGGCGCATCCAACGCGTCTGGATGATTTGGAAAAATGTGACGAGGGTGTGTTGAGGTTGCTCGGAGTGAGTTGGTTGGGAATCCGAGGTGGCTATGATGTTCTTCCTGAGGAGATAGAGGTATGCAGTTGGTTGAGGGTACGTATCACATCTTCCCCTTCTTTTTCATCTTTTGTTTTTATATTATCCCTTTTTGATGCTCGTTTGCACTACAGGTGAGCGTTTGTTTGATTTTTTTGCTGCCCGAGTATCGCGCACACGTTTTGTAGCGGTCCCAGAGGGTAAGGTGTCGAGTGTGGAGAAGATGAAGGTTAATTTCCTGATTCCTGCGCAGATGAAAGGTGCGTCCGAGAACCTTCTACAAGTTGGTTTCCTCGTTGTAACACCCCAACCGATGGCGGAAACATCGGGATGTCACGTATTGATGATTGTTCAGTAGCTCATGGTAAATAATAATTCTCATTATATGATTTAGATAAATTACATACAATTGTTCTACAAGAATTCATACATCAAATTGAATAAAACTATGCACACATCTTCAAGCATTAATTCAAATCCTCAAGCAAGTAGAACCTGAAACATGTTGAGTTGAAAATATTTTGGGTCAACAAAAGTTGGTGAGAATTACATAAGTTTTGATAATCGAATAAAATTGTTGTGCAATTCATGTGTCATGGCAATCTAGTCCATATGTGAAAACATACTAGAAGTAAATCGAGTTCATAATCAACCATTGTGACTGTTGTATTGTGGTACATCCCATACGCTCATGGTTCACTCGTTTATATTGCAGTAACAAACACCCACGCAACCTTTGTAGGAGGCACGTATCCGGGTGGGATTGTCAGTCCAATAGATCTATCAATGTATACCGTTTGGCTGATGAATGTTTATGCTAGAATTGTGCTTTCCCTAGTCATGTTCAAGACATAATGCAACATAGAAAAACACATAGACACATTGATGATTGAATTGCATAAATGATGTTGTAACATGTTTCACCCAAAAAATGGTGATAAATAGAAAAGGGGCTATGTAAAACTCACCTTAGCAAAATGTCATGTCTCGTAAAAAAAATAGAATAATGTGTTGTGAATGTATGCGAGGCGAATCCCAAAGACTCAACAACGTAGCTAGTCCAAATTGAAGAAAACGAAAAAGAAAAAATATCAAGCTTCCAATTCGCCAATTACAAGAGCTTATAATCAAAGCTTCAATTGTAGAAGTAATAGACTATAGAAGAAAGGTATGAGGGAAAGTTTAATCGGATTGAAACAATCGATTTAGAGGTGCAAAGTATAATGGGTCATAGGTGGGTTTTTATACTAGTTTTGGGGTCAATTAGCCATTAAAATTGGTCAACACCATAAAGTAAGGTTTTATGATGAATTGACTATTTGACTAAGACTTTGACTATTTGACTCAAGGCTTTATTTTAAAAAAAATCTTGTATGTGAAAAAAAAAAAGAATTTAGAATCATATTATTATTATTTGTATTATTATTTATATACATTTATGTATGTATATAAGTTGTGAGTTAGGATAAATAAAGACTTAGGCACATTTGTATAATATTAATGATAAAGGTGTAATAAAAATATATATATATATAAGGGCTTTTTATGTATTAAAATTTTGGGGAAAATTTTGGGATGTTACAGTCTCCCCTACTTTTAGGAACTTCGTCCCGAAGTTAAAAGAAAAACACCAGGTATACAATTGGTCGACTACCGAAAACCTTGATAAAATTTCTCACTACCTTAACGTACCTGTAAATTCATGATTACGTTCCGGACCGTAATTATCAATTTACCTTACATTAGGGTTTTGCGTCCTTTTATGACTCTACCGATTGTTGAGCAAGTTCGATAGTCTCCACCAGTCGTTGAGCAGGTTGTAGGGCCTCTCCCGACTGTTGGAAAGACATGATGACCTCTACCAATCGTTGAGTAGGTTGTTTGGTAGTCAACTAATTGTTGTACAAGTAAGCAAGTATGATTATAGATATAACAATTAGTTCACATTCAAACAAGCATGCACTCAGATGTTATGATAATACTTGAATTTATTACTTGAATCAAAAAGTGTCAATACATAGAATTAAAAAGTAGACATCATTCAAATGGTGGGGTTTGCTGTTAAGTAGCTGGAGGGTCTTGATCTCGATTTAGTTTAGGGCATCGGTTACGGAAATGATTTGGGTTTCCACATTCATAGCATTGACCATAATTGTATTTACCAGGACGATTAAGATTAGCAACCTGAGCAGGGTTGGTTGGTTGGTTTGTCACACCCCGACTTTTCCCTTGTCGGATGCGACGTTTGGTGCCTTTGCCAGCGCAGCGGAAAGATGCATCTAAGACTCTGGTTCCCTGAACGCCAATTCTAAACCTCTAGGATTTCCCGATCCCAACTGTCACCTACTCCAACCGTGCCGTTACCAAAGTTTAAACCTGAAAGACATACTTAAAAAGTCAACATAAAGCTGGTGAGTTCATAAGTTTTGCATAAATAATTCCACAAGTTTTTATAAAAGAGTTTCCATAAGTCTGAAAAGATCATTCCCGTTAATACTATGTCATAAGAACGTTAGCTAGACGTTAAGTGTTTTTACTACTACGGTTGGGAACCCATTACTAAACCGGTATAAGTGTTGAAGCCAGCCCAGACGGACGGGATTACCGATGCCTCGGCAACCCCAAAGTGTTAGAGACAATATGCACCCGCCCGGCTCCCAGCCGTCGGGTGGGGTTTGTAAGGCCCAATAGATCTATCCACATTTCCCTCGTTGTGCATCCCCGCACATTCATGGTTTCCCCCTGGGACTTTCCATAAAAGCCGTATAGTAATATAAAGTGCCCATAGTATAACATGATCTTTAAAACGATGTAAGTAGTACTCATGTTTCTTTCCCGAATGTAAAACCAGTAACAGCAGGGCCGTGACACTCACGCACCCATTTCATTTTTCAAAAACTTGTTCGCTTGGAATTCCTCAGGTTTTCATAAAAGAAGCATGTCTTCCACCCCGTAAACATTTATAAAACAGTAAAAAGTGGGGTTATGAACTCACCTCAATTTCCATGCTAAGCTAGCAAATAAAGTCCAAGCCTCGACCGGCTTCCTCGTGCCCTATTACAACAAAGGACACCTTAAAGTCTAACACATATAAACCTAGCCTATAATCCGGCTAAAAGGTAGTTTATCCAACTATCTAGACTCGTGTGTATAACTCGAGTACTAATATGCTTTAACTCGACGAACCGATCGTGACTTATCTTACTTATGCGTTAACACACGACATAGTACCCAAGTTGCGCACTTGTCACTATTCGTGTGCACACCACGTTGGACTATATTATGAAACGTATAACTTATCCTGAGCCGTAGCTCGTCTTATAATTATATTTTAAGAAAATATTCTTTGATGAAAATATAAGTATAGTTATTTAAAATCGATTAATAACAATATCGCTTCTTTTCCAATCTTTAAAGGTTTCGAACATAATTTTATATAATTCTTTCCTCCAATACGCTGAGCGTTTTGTAATTCAAAACCGTTAAAATAGAAATGTTTTAGTTACTAAAATCTTTAAAGGTTGATGCAATTGACGCTCAGTAGATATTATGTATTTGTTTTGGAAACATTGTTCGACGTTTGTATTTAATGTTGCAAGAAATCATTTATCAAAAACCTTTTCGCGATATTGTAGAAAACTACATTTGTCAAAATACTTGAAGATTGTTTATAATGAAATATACAAGAAACATCGCCTTCGTTTACGCTTATAAATTTTATAAAATTTCGGCAGAGTTTCCTCTGTTTTTGTACAAACCAGGCAACACAAGTCGCCTACAATTTTCCCAAAAATCAATATCAAACACAAATCCACATTTTGTTTATCCGCAATTCCAAATCAGACGAGACTTATACGTTTCGACGCTTTTACATAAACTACACTTATTTATATAAAGACACGACAATATATATATATATTATAGTCCAACCAATTTAGTCCGATATCGATATTATAAGTCACGCATTTTAGTCACTATTACCGGTCGTCCGATATAATATGTAGTTAACATTTATTATTATTATTCGGTTCGTTCGCGAGTCAAAACTATTTTAAGAATATCGATGTATTTATATATATATATATATATATAATATCCACAACAAATATACAAATACAAATTAAAGTATACCGATTCGTACGCGTGTAACCCGGAGCCACCTCGGACCGAACCAGATCTGACCCGTTGACCAAGTTTGACCGAGCCCGAACACGAACCCAAAACCGAATCTGACCCGATTTGACAAGACCCGCAACAGACCCATCTTGACCCGAGCCGACCCATTGACCAACGAACAACCCGAGACCCGAAACCCGAAACGAACTCAAATGACCCGAGACCAAAACGAGGCTCAAAACCTACAACCCGTCAGATCCGCTCACCCGGAACCAACACACCGCCGCTGACCCGAGAAACCCGGTCAAACCACCACCTAAACCCGACTCCAAATCGGACCCGAGGAAACAAGCACCACCCGACCATCGTCCAACCCGACCCGTTGAACGAACCCAAGCCACCTGAACGAACCACCACCTCGTCTCCCATGTCTGGTCACCGAGTCACAACCATAACCAACCCATCGGACCCGAACCACAACCGAGCCAAACCCAAGTCCCATCCGGACCTGAAGTGAACTGACACCCAAACCCGAAGCCATAACCACCACGAACCCGACACCATCTAGCCAATCCAAACATCCTGATCCAAGCCCACTTGCCTTGAACCTTGTGTGCCGCCCCTTCTCCTCCCCGTCTTCTGCCCAACGTGGCTGTAGACCACCATGCCGCCGCCTTCAGTAACCAAACAACCACCATCGGCCTTCCTCCTCACCGCCTAAACAACCACTACTGAGCAACCATAACCCGACCACGAACCCGAGCCAATCCAGACCTGCACGACCCGGCTTGAACCCGACCTCCCATGAACCGGACCACAACCACCACCCTCTCCAGCACCTAACCCGTCACCACCACTAAACTTCCCTGTCGGACCACTTCACCACCACCGCTGGCCCCTTCAACAACCACCAACCCTCCTTCAGCGCCGCCACCACCAACAATGGTGGTGGCCGGCCGCTTATGTGTTCCAGAGAGAGGGAGGGAGACGAGAGAGTGAGAGAGATGGTAGAGAGAGAGAGCTCGTGAGAGAGTTTTAGAGAGAGAGTAGAGAGAGAGAGATGAGCGGCTGGTGAATGAAGAAGAGAGGGAAGAAAGAGAGTATTTATAGCTAGGGTTAGGGTAGGTGGGTTTTGTACCGCGTATCGAACCCGTTATCTCGCGAAACGTCTCGGTTTTATCTTAGGCCCGCTAATAAATTATAAAAAGTAGTCGGTTTTGTTCGAAATACAAAACCGAGCATAGATATAAATATTTTTGATGCCCGACGCGTGTTTTCAGAACACGCGTTTAAATCGCGTTAATTAAATCGGTCGCAGTTTCGATCGTAAAAACAGTCAGTAAACTTCCGAAACTTAATAATTAGAAATATTTAAAATAAATATTTAATTTTTAATAATAAAAATCACATCGGTATAGATCGGAAATTGCCGGTTGTCACATCCTCCCCATGTTACAGAAATTTTGTCCTCAAAATTTGAGGTAGGATATCATCCAAGAACCAACGGTAATACAACAAAACAGTCAACGAACTTGCCGGTACAAATGGCACGAAATAAAGTTTCAGAACCAACTGGATGCAAAGTGTAAACAATAACTCTGTCAACAAATACAATTGGCGCACCTCAAACGAAGCAACTAGTGCACCAACTTTTCATTACACACCACAAGGTGTGTCTGCATTTAAGGCAATAACAAACGAGTTGATGAAAGTGAGACATGTCAATAAAAATCATTCATTATTCCAAGTAGATCGAATGTTCACCGCAAGGTGCTGTATCAAATTCCAACAATTCGATTCAACTGAATTGTCGACTTTAAAGAAACTCATCGACGAAGTATCAAAGGATTCATTGCCCACAATGGCCTAACATAGCAAGACTATAAGACAAACATTACGAGCAACGTAATGAGAGAACAAATCATTAATGAAACAATTGTTTGATGCGAAGCCCTACAATGGACCTTCACAGGTTTAAAGAATTCAAACATACAATAGTTGACACATGTACAAAAATATGTGTCCAATTTGGTGAAAAGAATAAGGAATCAACAATAATTAAATTCCTTTATGATTGAATGTTGAAGGCCACGAATACAAAAGAAGAGAGATGTAAATCGTACTCAAAAGATATAACTAGGTTCTACAACATGAACCTTAGAAGTTCAAGAAACGAGATCATCAAGAACTTAAACTGGTTTAAGAAAAGCAAGGTCACAAATGACACGAACATGGGAGAATCGACAATCACGTCCGTAACAACAAAATAATGAAAAACCCTTATCCATTATTTATATATATAAATATATATACAACAACATAATAGTATAGATACCCTCACGATAGATGTCTTTAGAATTATCAAGTGCCTGTAAATTCGCAATAACGTGACGTCTACGTTATCAAAAATTTACCTCACCAGATCATCCTATTAACCTCCATCATAAGTTGTATCACGAGCACTCGTCACATTCATATAATAACACGTATATATACAACATAATATAATGTTCGTCGTGTGCGCCACTTTTCCGAGTGCTCCTCCCGTCCTCATTCCAGCTTCGCAGCATCATCGGCAAGACGAGGTGCCTCATCAAGGCGCCTTCGGCCCAAACCGACCTTGATGACACAGCATACTCCGAACCCGGGATGCGAAACCGCAGATGCTACAAAAATCCCTTAGCCAACTCGTCCAACTAGCGTGACACGTGTGAGTGTTGAAGATACGTCCAAGCTTGAGCCGACAACCATTGGCGATACGTATTATATATACTTTACATAAATACACATAATATATAAACAAGTAAGTTGTTCCTCGTACCAAGAAACAATGACTCAGCTGACTCTATGTGAATAACCACTCTGATATCTAAAGCGATGACTCGCCAGTCACTAGTGAATTATGCCTAGCCACCACGTGTTATTATCCTTTCTATATACCACTATAGAAAATACCGACTTCCTATTCACATAAGAAAATAATCGTTCCTTGCGCCGAAGGAATGTACGCTGAGCTAGTGTGATACACTAATAGTCACGCAACTGATTTGGCAACGGTTGGAATTCCAGTTCCTAGGCGTTCGTACTAAATATCATGTCTTAGAAATTTTTGGCCCCAACTTCAAAACAACTCAGGTTAAAGCCTAGATATCTACCCAGACACCTAGTTCGCTAAAACCTATGGCTCTGATACCAAACTGTCACACCCCGACTTTTCCCTTGTCGGATGCGACGTTTGGTGCCTTTGCCAGCGCAGCGGAAAGATGCATCTAAGACTCTGGTTCCCTGAACGCCAATTCTAAACCTCTAGGATTTCCCGATCCCAACTGTCACCTACTCCAACCGTGCCGTTACCAAAGTTTAAACCTGAAAGACATACTTAAAAAGTCAACATAAAGCTGGTGAGTTCATAAGTTTTGCATAAATAATTCCACAAGTTTTTATAAAAGAGTTTCCATAAGTCTGAAAAGATCATTCCCGTTAATACTATGTCATAAGAACGTTAGCTAGACGTTAAGTGTTTTTACTACTACGGTTGGGAACCCATTACTAAACCGGTATAAGTGTTGAAGCCAGCCCAGACGGACGGGATTACCAATGCCTCGGCAACCCCAAAGTGTTAGAGACAATATGCACCCGCCCGGCTCCCAGCCGTCGGGTGGGGTTTGTAAGGCCCAATAGATCTATCCACATTTCCCTCGTTGTGCATCCCCGCACATTCATGGTTTCCCCCTAGGACTTTCCATAAAAGCCGTATAGTAATATAAAGTGCCCATAGTATAACATGATCTTTAAAACGATGTAAGTAGTACTCATGTTTCTTTCCCGAATGTAAAACCAGTAACAGCAGGGCCGTGACACTCACGCACCCATTTCATTTTTCAAAAACTTGTTCGCTTGGAATTCCTCAGGTTTTCATAAAAGAAGCATGTCTTCCACCCCGTAAACATTTATAAAACAGTAAAAAGTGGGGTTATGAACTCACCTCAATTTCCATGCTAAGCTAGCAAATAAAGTCCAAGCCTCGACCGGCTTCCTCGTGCCCTATTACAACAAAGGACACCTTAAAGTCTAACACATATAAACCTAGCCTATAATCCGGCTAAAAGGTAGTTTATCCAACTATCTAGACTCGTGTGTATAACTCGAGTACTAATATGCTTTAACTCGACGAACCGATCGTGACTTATCTTACTTATGCGTTAACACACGACATAGTACCCAAGTTGCGCACTTGTCACTATTCGTGTGCACACCACGTTGGACTATATTATGAAACGTATAACTTATCCTGAGCCGTAGCTCGTCTTATAATTATATTTTAAGAAAATATTCTTTGATGAAAATATAAGTATAGTTATTTAAAATCGATTAATAACAATATCGCTTCTTTTCCAATCTTTAAAGGTTTCGAACATAGTTTTATATAATTCTTTCCTCCAATACGCTGAGCGTTTTGTAATTCAAAACCGTTAAAATAGAAATGTTTTAGTTACTAAAATCTTTAAAGGTTGATGCAATTGACGCTCAGTAGATATTATGTATTTGTTTTGGAAACATTGTTCGACGTTTGTATTTAATGTTGCAAGAAATCATTTATCAAAAACCTTTTCGCGATATTGTAGAAAACTACATTTGTCAAAATACTTGAAGATTGTTTATAATGAAATATACAAGAAACATCGCCTTCGTTTACGCTTATAAATTTTATAAAATTTCGGCAGAGTTTCCTCTGTTTTTGTACAAACCAGGCAACACAAGTCGCCTACAATTTTCCCAAAAATCAATATCAAACACAAATCCACATTTTGTTTATCCGCAATTCCAAATCAGACGAGACTTATACGTTTCGACGCTTTTACATAAACTACACTTATTTATATAAAGACACGACAATATATATATATTATAGTCCAACCAATTTAGTCCGATATCGATATTATAAGTCACGCATTTTAGTCACTATTACCGGTCGTCCGATATAATATGTAGTTAACATTTATTATTATTATTCGGTTCGTTCGCGAGTCAAAACTATTTTAAGAATATCGATGTATTTATATATATATATATAATATCCACAACAAATATACAAATACAAATTAAAGTATACCGATTCGTACGCGCGTAACCCGGAGCCACCTCGGACCGAACCAGATCTGACCCGTTGACCAAGTTTGACCGAGCCCGAACACGAACCCAAAACCGAATCTGACCCGATTTGACAAGACCCGCAACAGACCCATCTTGACCCGAGCCGACCCATTGACCAACGAACAACCCGAGACCCGAAACCCGAAACGAACTCAAATGACCCGAGACCAAAACGAGGCTCAAAATCTACAACCCGTCAGATCCGCTCACCCGGAACCAACACACCGCCGCTGACCCGAGAAACCCGGTCAAACCACCACCTAAACCCGACTCCAAATCGGACCCGAGGAAACAAGCACCACCCGACCATCGTCCAACCCGACCCGTTGAACGAACCCAAGCCACCTGAACGAACCACCACCTCGTCTCCCATGTCTGGTCACCGAGTCACAACCATAACCAACCCATCGGACCCGAACCACAACCGAGCCAAACCCAAGTCCCATCCGGACCTGAAGTGAACTGACACCCAAACCCGAAGCCATAACCACCACGAACCCGACACCATCTAGCCAATCCAAACATCCTGATCCAAGCCCACTTGCCTTGAACCTTGTGTGCCGCCCCTTCTCCTCCCCGTCTTCTGCCCAACGTGGCTGTAGACCACCATGCCGCCGCCTTCAGTAACCAAACAACCACCATCGGCCTTCCTCCTCACCGCCTAAACAACCACTGCTGAGCAACCATAACCCGACCACGAACCCGAGCCAATCCAGACCTGCACGACCCGGCTTGAACCCGACCTCCCATGAACCGGACCACAACCACCACCCTCTCCAGCACCTAACCCGTCACCACCACTAAACTTCCCTGTCGGACCACTTCACCACCACCGCCGGCCCCTTCAACAACCACCAACCCTCCTTCAGCGCCGCCACCACCAACAATGGTGGTGGCCGGCCGCTTATGTGTTCCAGAGAGAGGGAGGGAGACGAGAGAGTGAGAGAGATGGTAGAGAGAGAGAGCTCGTGAGAGAGTTTTAGAGAGAGAGTAGAGAGAGAGAGATGAGCGGCTGGTGAATGAAGAAGAGAGGGAAGAAAGAGAGTATTTATAGCTAGGGTTAGGGTAGGTGGGTTTTGTACCGCGTATCGAACCCGTTATCTCGCGAAACGTCTCGGTTTTATCTTAGGCCCGCTAATAAATTATAAAAAGTAGTCGGTTTTGTTCGAAATACAAAACCGAGCATAGATATAAATATTTTTGATGCCCGACGCGTGTTTTCAGAACACGCGTTTAAATCGCGTTAATTAAATCGGTCGCAGTTTCGATCGTAAAAACAGTCAGTAAACTTCCGAAACTTAATAATTAGAAATATTTAAAATAAATATTTAATTTTTAATAATAAAAATCACATCGGTATAGATCGGAAATTGCCGGTTGTCACATGGTTGGTGTTAGGGTTTGGGGACTCACGACATGTGTTGACCAGATGGCCATACCTACCACAATTGGTGCACAGGCGACACACTGAAACAGTGGGGTGATGTCGTTTGCATATGTTACACAATGGAAAGTTTCTTGTATAGGGTTTCTTGTTAGAAGCTTGTGTAGTGAGGTTTAAATTAGGATCCCTGGTCTTGCGCTTCTGGTTCTCGGTAGTTACCGCGGCCACAACACTTGTTTTCTCGCCTTTCCGAACTAAGGTCCCGTTCTTTATGTGATTTCCATCGCCATTTCCATTTCCATTGCCGTTCCCATTCATTGGGATGACTTGAGCCAACAAGTTAGAAACCAGAGTTGTGATTTGTTGCGCCATTTGTTGGGAAATAATCGCAGCCAGTTGGGCATCAACACCTTTGTTGTTTTTGTTGTTGTTGTGGTTGGTGTTGTGGTTGTTGTTACTTTCCTCTTGGTTTTCACCACTGTTATTGCGAGTGCTGCGACGTGGAGACATGATCTGTAAGGGACACAATGAAGGTTCAATGTGGCATGAAATGAATGAGGTGATATAAGGAATGTAATCATTTATTCATTAATTAAAACGAATAAACGAAAACGTTGACGTATCAAAGATTTCAGATTCCAATAACATAGTGAAGACATGCTTTAGCCTATAAGTGAACACTCATCCCGAGAATTCCCAGGTAGGCATCCGGGTCCCTCGTCTGATTGGGATATATGCGCAATGCCAGCCTAGACAGAAGACTCAGAATACAGGCGTTCACCCTTCCAGATTGCACGTGTTCATTATTAAAATCTAGAACTTCGACGAGATCTCAAGGTGGTTCAGGTTAAACCTGAGGATTTTGTCCTATTAGTCTGAGAGTAGATCCAGTGATGGAGAGCAACCTTCTTGTAAGGATGAAAGTAGGGATAAGAAGTAGGAGGGAGATAGAGAATAGCAAGTAAAAGAAGCAAGTACTGGTTAAATCCTATGGTTATAGACTAGATTATTTTTCTAATAACCTAATTCCCTATAACCATGGCTCTGATACCAATCTGTAACACCCCAACCGATGGCGGAAACATCGGGATGTCACGTATTGATGATTGTTCAGTAGCTCATGGTAAATAATAATTCTCATTATATGATTTAGATAAATTACATACAATTGTTCTACAAGAATTCATACATCAAATTGAATAAAACTATGCACACATCTTCAAGCATTAATTCAAATCCTCAAGCAAGTAGAACCTGAAACATGTTGAGTTGAAAATATTTTGGGTCAACAAAAGTTGGTGAGAATTACATAAGTTTTGATAATCGAATAAAATTGTTGTGCAATTCATGTGTCATGGCAATCTAGTCCATATGTGAAAACATACTAGAAGTAAATCGAGTGCATAATCAACCATTGTGACTGTTGTATTGTGGTACATCCCATACGCTCATGGTTCACTCGTTTATATTGCAGTAACAAACACCCACGCAACCTTTGTAGGAGGCACGTATCCGGGTGGGATTGTCAGTCCAATAGATCTATCAATGTATACCGTTTGGCTGATGAATGTTTATGCTAGAATTGTGCTTACCCTAGTCATGTTCAAGACATAATGCAACATAGAAAAACACATAGACACATTGATGATTGAATTGCATAAATGATGTCGTAACATGTTTCACCCCAAAAATGGTGATAAATAGAAAAGGGGCTATGTAAAACTCACCTTAGCAAAATGTCATGTCTCGTAAAAAAAATAGAATAATGTGTTGTGAATGTATGCGAGGCGAATCCCAAAGACTCAACAACGTAGCTAGTCCAAATTGAAGAAAACGAAAAAGAAAAAATATCAAGCTTCCAATTCGCCAATTACAAGAGCTTATAATCAAAGCTTCAATTGTAGAAGTAATAGACTATAGAAGAAAGGTATGAGGGAAAGTTTAATCGGATTGAAACAATCGATTTAGAGGTGCAAAGTATAATGGGTCATAGGTGGGTTTTTATACTAGTTTTGGGGTCAATTAGCCATTAAAATTGGTCAACACCATAAAGTAAGGTTTTATGATGAATTGACTATTTGACTAAGACTTTGACTATTTGACTCAAGGCTTTATTTTAAAAAAAAATCTTGTATGTGAAAAAAAAAAGAATTTAGAATCATATTATTATTATTTGTATTATTATTTATATACATTTATGTATGTATATAAGTTGCGAGTTAGGATAAATAAAGACTTAGGCACATTTGTATAATATTAATGATAAAGGTGTAATAAAAATATATATATATATATATATATATATATATATATATAAGGGCTTTTTATGTATTAAAATTTTGGGGAAAATTTTGCGATGTTACACTCGTCAACCCGAAGCCGTTGTCTGTTTGCACGGCGGCCGGCATTGATTATGTTTTTTTATCAGATGATGAATCTGGTGGATCATCATCGGGTCTAATCCATCGTACGCGTCGTACTGTAGGTGGTGGATCTAGCGCATCAGTTACTGTGCCTCAAGCTGGTGGTTCTAGCAGCGCTTGTGGCGCTGGTGGTGGTACAGCGGGTCAAGGTGAGTATTCGGATTCTATGAAGTTGTTTTTTGTTTGTGTACCTTGTTTCTGAATGGGAACTTTCTTTGGTAGGGCGCAAGCGAAAGCACCTGGAGGCTGTTCAGCAGGAGACGCCAGAGGGTGTTAATGTAGAAGAGCCCAATTTGACGGGCATAGACCTTGCTCCGCCGCCCGTGCGTGAGCCGTTTGGAAAGAAAGCCCTTAGGAAGCTTAGTGGTAAGTGTAAGCTATGTACTTCGTATTTTTTTTTTATTTGTTGGGCTTGGCTGATAGCTTTTTGCCCTTTTGCAGGTTCCGTTCCTGCGTCTCTTAAGCAGTTGCAGGAAGAGAGAAAGAAGAAGCTGCTGGAGGTTGGGCGCTTGAAGGCTCAGTCTGGCAATGTTGAAGGTGATGGTGTGCCAGATCCTGAGGTTGTAAGGAAGCTCGAGGAGGAGAGGCGCGCCGCGGCGGCCGCCATTAAGAAGAAGGAAGAAGAGGATGCTCGTATAAGGAGGCTGCGATGAAAAGGCAGCGGGAGGATGAGGAGGCGGCCCGTCTGGCGGCCGAGAAGAAGTTGAAGGAGGAAGAGGACCAGCGCCAGGCTGAGTTGCTTAAGCAGCATTTGGCCCTGGTGGCCGTAAAGACTGAAAAAGGCAAGATGGCATGTGGGTGAGGTGATGGGGGGTCGCAGACGGTCCCGCTGGTTGTTGACTTGGAGGGGGCGAGGCCCCGAGTGATGCTTTGGTGAGTGGTGAAGGGGGTGGCTTTAGTGGGCCACAAGTAAAGAAGGTTAAAGGGGTTAAGGCGTCTACGGCTGACCCTGGTTTTAAGTTGGACGCTCCTGTATATACGCTCGGGTGGTGTATAATAGATAGTTGTCGTTTCCTCAGCCCTTTCGTGGCTGAGGAGTTTGTTAAGAATGCGCTTCCCCCGGCAGAGCGCATATTTCAGCGGTCGTAGGATCGTAGTACCTTGTTCTCAGATTTGTGTATGAATTTAACATAATCTCTAGGTAACTTGTACAGTTGTACGCCCTTCATCGCGGGGAGGATGAATTTCTAGATAAGCAGGCGACAGTCGCAACTGAGGCCGATCGCCTGGCCAAGGAGAAAGGGGTGCTTGAGACTACGAAGCAAAGGTTAGTTGAGCAGGTTTGGAAGCAGGAGTCTGACTTGCGTCAAAAGGATGTTGAGGCGGTGGAGAAGCAAAAGGCCTGGGAGCAGTCTTCTCAAAAAATAAATAAGGAGCTTGAGCGTCGTCGTCTGGCGGTGCAGAAAGCTAAGCTAGAGCTGTCTGCGCAGGACAAGGTTGTTGCGGCCAAGGATAAAGATTTGGAGGTTTTAACCTCTAAGTATGCTGATGCCACCGGTCAATTGACTAAAAAAGATGAAGACGTGGTGAGGGCCACCACCCGCGTGTCTGAGTTAGAGGGACAAGTTGATGCTCTATTGAAAGAGAAAGAGGCGTGGCAGCTGGAGAAGGCTTTGATACTTGACGCTCAGAAGTCTTACTGCGAGAGGGCATTGTGGATAATGTCCGATGGGATAGCCGCCGTGAGTTGACGTCTTTATTTTTGTACTTGCTTTATTTCTATTTTGTGTTGACTTATGTAGCTGATGTCTTTGATGTAGGTCTTTGATCGTTGCTGGAACAAGCCAAAGATGGGTGAGCAAGTTGTGGAAGTGGTGGACGCGGCGCGTACAACGGGTGTTCATAGCGGGTGGTTGGAAGGGTACTTGGCTGCCAAGGATGGCGCTCCGGTTGATGCGCAGCCTTTCCAGGATGTGAATACGGAACAACTACTGATGGAGGAGCTTGAGAAACTCGAGAAGATGGAATTTCCAGTGCTTCAGGTTGTGAGGCAGTGATTGTCAGATCCTGACCCTATTTCTCGGTTTAAGCATTGGGTGCAGGAGTCAGAGAGTGCCGGGCGCGAGCCCGCAGAAAAGGAGAAGGAGAAAACTGGTGGGTTAGGTAGCTCGGGGATGGCCCATGAGCCTCCTCAGTAGGTTGTTATGTTGTTGCGTCAGCTGTCTTTTTCATCTGTACATGTAACTCTTTTTTTTTTTTTTTTTTTTTTTTTGAATGAAATGAAGTATGACGCTTTGGCATTTGTTCATGTTTGTTCTGAATGTTTTGTGGGGTAAGTTTCTAAGTATATGAAGAGTACATTAGCTTCATAGGTTAGAAGTAGACTTGGCGTCCATTGTGGAGAGTAAATTAGCTTCACAAGTTAGGACTAACAAATTGTCGTTTCTAAGTTATGAAGAGTAGATTAGCTTCATAAGTTAGAAGTATGGCAATGTTTGGCATCTAGGTTATGAAGAGTGAATTAACTTCATAAGTTAGAGCTAAAGTAATAATTGCGCAGTTGTGGACAAAATGTAAAGTGATGGAGTATATTTTCCAAAACTGAGATATTCATAAGTAACATGGGCGCAATTGCACTACATTCCATGATCTAGGTATGGGCGTTCCGTCGAGTCTTTCTAGCGCGTATGCTCCTTTTCCCAATACCTGTTGGATCTTGTAAGGGCCTTCCCAGTTGGGCGCTAGCTTTCCAGGGCGTTCGGAATGAGACGCGTAATTGTCTCTTAGAACGTAATCCCCGATGTCGAATGCGTAGGATTTGACTTTGGAGTTGTAGTAGCGTTCCAATTGTTTCTTATAGTTTGCCTCGCGTATAGCGACGATTTCGCATCTTTCGTCTAAGAGGTCCAAGTTGAGGCGCAGTTCTCTGTCATTGTCGGTTTGCGCGGTGTTGAGGACCCTTGGCGATGGAAATGATATTTCAGGGGGGATTACGGCTTCAGAGCCATATGTTAAGCTAAAAGGAGTTTCGCCTGTGCTGGTTTTTGTGAGGGTGCGATGCGCCCATAAGACATGCGGGAGTTCATCGACCCAACCTGTCCATTTCAATCCTAGGCGTGTCTTTATGCCTTCAACCAGCGATCTGTTGATACGTTCCACCTGACCGTTTCCTTGAGGGTGGGCGACAGATGTGAAGATCTGTTCGACGCCCATTTGTGTTAACCATAGTTGAATCTTTTTGTCCGCGAACTGAGTTCCGTTGTCCGTGACGATTTCCATGGGTAGGCCGAAACGTCAGATGATGAATTCCCAGATGAATTTTTTGATGTGTTCAGTGCTGATTGATGCTGGCGGCTTGGCTTCGACCCATTTTGTGAGGTAGTCGACAACGACTATAAGATACTGTATCTTTCCAGGGGCCATTGGGAAAGGGCCGACCAGATCGATGGCCCATTTCTGGAATGGCCAAGCGGCGCTGACTGGAACCAAGTCGTTTTTTGGGCGCAGGGTATTTGGTGCATGTTGCTGGCAGTTGAAGTAGGTGCGTAAGACTTTGACATCGTCCTGGTGCATCCTGGCCAGTAGTATCCGGCGTTCATGATCATTGCGACGACCATTCTTGGGCCTGCGTGAATGCCGCATATGCCTTCGTGAATTTCTTTTATAATGGAGGCGGCGTTCGCGGTGTCCACGCATCTTAGGAGGGGGCCAAGGTAGGAATGTCAATATAGAACACCATTCATGAGTTGATAGTGCTCAGATTTGTATTGGACTTTTCGGGCCTCCACTTTTTGGGGCGGTAGGGTGCCCGTTGCCAGGTATGCTTGGATCGGGGTCATCCACGACCCGGCGCCTGTTTGCGTTACATTGACCTGTCGAAGTGGTACTGAAGGTTGAGCTAGAGTTTCGATGCGTACCTCTTTGGCCATATACGGCCAAGCAGTGGATGCCATTTTGCTAAGGGCGTCAGCTTCTTTGTTGCCACTGCGGTTGATGCGGACGATTGTGCAAATTGTGAATCTTTTGGTGAGGAGCTTGGCTTGGTCGGCGTATTGAGTCATAACCGGGTCTTTGGCGTCGTAGACGCCATTCATGTGACCCGCTATGAGCATTGAGTCGACGTGGGCGTTCAAATGTTTTTCTCCCATTTTGTCTGCCAAGCGTAGTCCTGCAAGGAATGCCTCGTACTCTGCTTCGTTGTTTGTGCTTGGGAACTCAAGGCGGACGGCGTTTGTAAATTCGATTTTGTTAGGACTGACGAGTCGTAGACCTGCACCTGCGCCCTGATCGTTGGAGGCTCCGTATGTGTATAGTGACCAAGTTACGTGGGAATCTGGGACGGGTTTCGGATCTTATTCGTCTTTGCAGTCTTGTATTTTATCTGTTGGGATTTCTGCGATAAAGTCCGCGAGAACCTGTCCTTTGATCGCGGGCCTTGGTTTGTAGATGATGGTGTGCACGCCAAGTTCGATTGCCCATTTTGCTAGGCAGCCTGAAAGTTCCGGTTTTGAGAGCACGGTGTTGATTCTGTTATCCGTTAGGATATTGATTGGGTGTCCTTGAAAGTATCGTCGTAGGCGTCGTGAGGCATGTACAAGTGCGAGAACTAGCTTTTCCATTGTGGAGTATCTAGTTTCTGCGTCTGCCAAGGTACAACTGATGTAGTAGATCAGTGTTTGGACTTTATTGTGTTTTACCAAAAGTACTACTCCTATCACCGTGTCAGATGCAGATAGGTACAGTGTTAATGGTTCTTCTGGGAGAGGTGCCGTTAAAGTTGGTAATTGTGTCTTTTTCAGTGCATTTCTTAAGGAAAGAACAAAAGGAAAAGACTTGGACCTGTAGTTTGATAGGAATCGGTTGAGGGCGACGAGGCGCCCCATAAGTGTCTGCACGTCTTTTATTGAGTTTGGTGATGGCATGCGTTGGATATCCTGAACTTTCTCCGGGTTTGGTTTGAAGCCGCCATTGGTAACAATGACGCCTAGAAATTTCCTTTCTTCGGCTCCGAAGGAGCACTTGCCCGGGTTAAGCTTCATCTTGATTTCGCGCAACTGTTCGAAGGTGCGTTGGATGTCCGGTAGCATGGTGTCTTCTTGAGTGCTTTTGATGACCAAGTCATCGACGTAAACCTCAAGATTGACGCCGATTGGGTTGATGAAGGCGTGGTCCATTAGGCTTTGGTAAGTTGCGCGTGCGATTTTAGTCTGAAGGGCATTTTGGTGTAGCAATATACCCCTCCAATCGGTTCTGAAGGCGGTTCTATCTTCGTCTTCGTAGGCCATTTGGATTTGATGATATCCTCGATAGGCATCGAGGAAACATTTGTATTTGAATGGCGCTAGAGAGTCTACCTTTAGATCGATTTCTTCTAGGGGTAGTGATCCTTTGACATACTTTGTTGAGGTCTTTGTAGTCGACGCACATGCGCCAAGACCCGTTCTTCATGAGGACCATGACGGGGTTGGCTACCCAACTTTGATGGTTGCATCTTCTTATGATGCCTGCTTCGAGTAGGTCATCGACCTGCTCGTTCATGGCTCTGACTCTGTCGGGGCCCAGCGGACGTTTTTTTCTAAGCTACTGGGCGAGCGTCTTTGTATGTGTTGAGACGGTGCTCGGCTATGTGTCTTGGGACACCAACCACGTCAGAGGATTGCAAGGCAAAGATTTCTTTGTTTGCCACCAAAAGTTGTTTTAGGTGTATTCGTACTTGGGGGGACAGAGTTGGCCCCAAAGTAATGGTTTGTTCAGGGAAGGCCAGGTTGAGGACCCGATTTTCTTCTTTTGCGGCGGCTGGTGTTGCTGGTTGGGTATCTCCGCCGGTTCAGTTGTCATGAGGCATTCTTGATTGCCTCTTATGTACGCGATCCCCGTGGATGGTGGGAAACCCATGGTTTGATGGGGAGATGACGCGGTGGTGTTGAAGTTTGCTAAGCCTTGTCTGCCGAGCAAGATGTCATATGAGGAGTTGGCTGGGATGACATGAAAGGTGCAAACTTCTGAGCGAGTGTGGGTCCCATCGTCAAGTGTGACTGTAAAGTCGAACTCGCCGATGGGGTGGATGACTTCGTTGAAGAAACATGCGATAGGTGCGTCTGGTTGCAGGCGTGCTTTGTCTTCGTCATCGAGCTGGTCAAAGCACTGTTGGTACATGATGTCGAAGCTCCTTCCCCATCGCACATCATTTTGTAAGTTCGGTAGTGTCCGAACAGTGGTGTGATGGTAAGTGGGGTGGTTGATCTTGCTCCCCCTGGTATTATTGGGAGGATGACCTGGGCCTCCCTCCAGCTTTCAAACGTCGCGGCCTCTGCTTGTTGCAATGTGGTCGCATGTCGGCGAGATTTGTCTTCCGCTTAGTGTTGCGCGTCATGTTGCACTGTCGGTTGTACGCGCCGCGGATGTGGTGTGTCTTGATGTCTTTGATGGCCTTGCCGGGTTCGTCCTGCCGACGTGCACCGTCGCGGACGTTTTTGACAAGGTTGGCCAACTTTTCAGAGCGTAGGGCCGCCTCGATTTCCATCTTGAGGCTGCAGCAGTTGTCGGTATCTTGACCCATATCTTTATGGAAGTCATAGAATCTGGTGGTGTCTACGTTCTTTCGTTTTGTACCCATAGGTTTCGGGAGTTTGAAAGTTACCTCTCCAGTTGAGAGGACTTGAGACAGCACCTGGGATGGTGTTTTTGTGAGGGGAGTCTAGTCTTGGTTTCGGCACCCGCTATTGCGCAGATCGCGCGTTTGTTTGTTACTGAATATATTTCTTGCAGCGCCAGAGGTTGAGTATCGTCCTTCGTCGGTGGAACCTGAAATACGGTTCCAGACGGAGGCTCGATTGTTTTTGCGGCTGCGGTTGTTGCTGGAACTTCCGCGTTGGTTTTGGCGCATTGTTTTTTGGTTGCCCGCGTATAATTTTGAGATGCGGACAACCTCTTCCCAGGAGTCTGGGACACCATCTTCCCTTTGAAGGGTATGTTGAAGGCCATCGTCGTTGACGTTGGCCAGGAAGGGGGTTCGAGTTGCCTCGTTCCCTGTCCCTAGTTGGAGTGCTTCTTTATTGAACCGCAGTCACAGAATCTGGTGGTGTCTACGTTCTTTCGTTTTGTACCCATAGGTTTCGGGAGTTTGAAAGTTACCTCTCCAGTTGAGAGGACTTGAGACAGCACCTGGGATGGTGTTTTTGTGAGGGGAGTCTAGTCTTGGTTTCGGCACCCGCTATTGCGCTGATCGCGCGTTTGTTTGTTACCGAATATATTTCTTGCATCGCCAAAGGTTGAGTATCGTCCTTCGTCGGTGGAACCTGAAATACGGTTCCAGACGGAGGCTCGATTGTTTTTGCGGCTGCGGTTGTTGCTGGAACTTCCGCGTTGGTTTTGGCGCATTGTTTTTTGGTTGCCCGCGTATAATTTTGAGATGCGGACAACCTCTTCCCAGGAGTCTGGGACACCATCTTCCCTTTGAAGGGTATGTTGAAGGCCATTGTCGTTGACGTTGGCCAGGAAGGGGGTTCGAGTTGCCTCGTCCCCCGTCGCTAGTTGGAGTGCTTCTTTATTGAACCGCACGATAAAGTCTTTGAGCGGTTCAGTGTCTCTCCGTTTGCACAGAGAGATCTGGCTTTTGTCGCGTTTGTGGCGACGTTGCTGGCTGAAGTGGAGCGAAAATTTGTCGATCAGCTGTTCATAGTTGTCGATGCTTCCGGTAGGGAGGTTGTCAAGCCAGACCCTGGCGGCTCTGGTAAGTGTCTGGGCAAACATGTGGCACCAGACGGGTAAAGTCCATCCAATTACGGACCCGGCTTGGTTAAAAATGCCGAGGTAGTCAACGGGGTTGGTAAGGCCGTCATATATCCTAACGTTGGCTGGGAGGCGTTTCCTTGGTGGTATTGGTGCTTTGGAGATACGCCTTGTGAACTTGGATTGGTTGGCGAAGGCCACTGGTCGATAGGGGAGTGACAGGTTGTTTGCTGTGTCGTTGTTATACCTGTTCAGTCATTCGTGCCGGTAATATCGGGTACGACGATAGTGTCTGGAGGCATTGTCCTCCCATGAGCTTTCATCGTAGTCGTCGTCATCGAACTGGTTGTGCTCTGCACGGGCCTGGTCCATAGGGGGTTGCCCTGGACCTTCCCCGTGACGGGCAGCAACTGTTATTCGACTGGGTTGTTTGGAGGAGGACCCCATAATGGCTTTACGGTGAGTCGGCGGCGTTCCAGCTGGGCGTCCAGAATTTGTTTCTGGCGTTCGTACCAGTCGTTATTCAGGGCGTCTATTTCCTCCTCAGTATGAGGTTCTGGTTCAGTTATTTGGAAGTCTAGATTTCTGGGGGTGATGACGGGGTGTTGTTGATTGTTGTCGTGATCTTCAGATGTTGGGTGAGATCCTGAGGTAGCGTCGGTGATGTCCTCGACGACCCCAGAAGGAGTTTGCACTCTTGGAGGTGAAGTAGTCATTTTTCCGATGTGGATTAATGAGTAAGTTTGGTAGAAGCTGTTTAATTAGAGTATTGTGGTAAGGCCACAGATGGCGCCAATGAAGAAACAAGGATCCTGGATTACCGTATAGACGCTGATCCTTGTAGTGATTCTACTGTATTTTGTAAAGAGGGGTGTTTATAAAATAGGTGAGGGTCTAAGGACAAGACCAATGAGTTTAGAAGACTACCGATTAGAAGAGCCGAGCCTCTAAATGTTAGTGTAATAAACAAGGGGTTGAAAAAGGTACAAAAGAGTTCGTAGTCTTTTTGAGTGAAAGTGTATGTGGATATCAGATGCCGAAGAAAGGAGAAGGAGCTTCTACTTTTGTAGTACCTTGACATCACACCTTCTCAGCCCATCCTCTACCCTTGATGGGGCCCGGCCCAGGTAGAGGTGTCTCCAAGATTTCGGCCCAAGTCCTTAAGCACAATTGGTGCAAGTGGGTTTTAGTAAAAAGGAGAAAGTAAAATGCAAAGGGGGGATGTTACCGTCCTAACGATAGTACGCGTGGCGTCCACTGAATGGACGTTGGTGGGCAGCAGACACGTAGCATCCGCCTATTGGTAGATCAAGGACGGTGGGTAATCATTCTTTTCCTTAAACCTTGAGACAGGTTGAGAAAGCCTGCTGTCAGAAAGATATCTTGGCTAGGAGGCTGCCACGTCATCGTCCTTTCTGCATGTCAGACTGGGAGTAGTCTCTGATTGGAGAGTAACTCTGACGGGCAGCCAGTTGCATCAGGAACAGTTGCCTGGGGCAGGGGTGTGACTCGCAAGGCTGCCCCGGAAGGCATCTTCTAGTCGTGTTGAAGAAACTTCATTTGGCCTGCTGGGGAAGCTTTGAAGCGTATCGGGTCCGCCGACGTAAAACGAGCAGAGGAGTTTGTTCCTGGCGTCGGTTAGGCGCCAGGTGTATCACTGACGTAAAACGGGCGGGTGAGGTTGCGTCTGGCGTCGGTTGGACGCCAGGTGTATCGCCGACGTAAAACGGGCGGATGGACGCTGGACGTTCCACTGACGTAAAACGGGCGGATGGACGCCAGACGATGCCGGTTTTAGTTGGGCTATGATATGGTATTTATGATGTTTCGGTACCATACCCCTTCACTTATTAATCAGGTTTTGTCTTGGTTAAAGTGTGGCTTAAGTTTTTATTTGATAAGCGGAATGCGCTTAATATCTTGAACATGTATTTGAAACCTTACTTGGTAGATCAAGTTTTGTTTTCATTGTTAATTGTTTAGGTTATATGGGTTATTATATATATATATATATATATATATATATATATATATATATATATATATTGTGTATGTCAATTATCGGGAATATAAACTGAGCTATAATAGTATGTGATATGCCAGCTATGAATTATAGTTAGGGTTCGAGTCGAGTAGGCGGAATGCGCTTGTGCAGACTTGGTATTATTGTGTTAAATAGGCGGGATGCGCTTATTATGGATTGTAACTGAAGTCTTAGGTTGAATAGGCCGATTGCGCTTATCCTAGACTTTAATTGAAAACTTACAAAACTTGAACTCACTCAGCGTAGCTGACTTTTGCATACACGTTAGATTGATTTCAGGTTGCTGATGAATAAAGGACGCCGTGGCATGCAGTGGAGCTACTCAGTTGCGGTTGACATTTCAATTAAGAAGACGTCTACGAGATTGCTCGAACGTTATTTACATTATTTTCCAAAAATTTTAGTTGTAAATTAAATGTTCTTTTGACCCGTCTTTGAAAACTATGTTTGGAAATTTAATAACTTCTTTTAACATTCCGCTGCGTATTTTCTGAAATAAAATAAGATTTCTTTTGTATGCTTTTAGTCTTTGAATACCAACTGTTTGACCTGTCGGTTTTGAGGGTCTTACAAGTTGGTATCAGAGCAATGGTTCGAGGGATTTAGGCAGTTTGTGCTCGAAGTCGAATCTGGTATGGGACCAAACTGTTACTAAGAAATGTCAACTGATGGGTAGCTGCACGCCAAGAGGTAATCCTTAGTCTTGGCGTATGTCTATATATATATTTATATACTTCAAATGGCCGGTTAGTGCCCTTACATTTTGATGTAGTATGGGAAATTTATTATGTAGTGTATAATGCACGATACGTAGGTTGGAATGCTTCTCGTTGAACACTTAGATACATAAAGTGTCAGAAGGAAACCCAATACCTATATTTGTTTAAGTATGTTATGATGGCTCTTATTGAGTGCTTAAGTGCAATAATTCATAAGGGTGTTATGCTCTTGTGTTTTGAGGTAGGGTAAAAATCCCTTCTTCGTTTGTTAATTGCAAACCTTTTAGGTTTAATAGCTAAATCCCATGTGTATTTGTGTTATTGCGTAGGCAGAATTGTTAATGTGGTCGTCACTTGTTGTGTTTAGGGTGACTAAAGTAGAGTAAACAGCTAATCACACTTGATCAACGTTATTAGAAGTTTACCCTTACTTTACACATCCTGAATATGTCTTGTGACGGATCATGTGACGGTTTTGTTGTGAATGTTTTGTATGGGTTGTGCCTATCACCTTTTGTATTGGGTTAGATAAGATCTCAAGGATACTAGACACTTAATCGAGGACAAGGTTGTAGTAGGAAATTCACTCCTTGTGACCAAGGCTGTAGATAATTGTCGGATCGAGTTATCAGGCCATAGTCTTCTTATTCTCTTGTACTTAATGTCATTGGGTTGCTCCGATGTTATTCTTAGGATGGATTGGCTTACTACCGTGGATGCTCACTTTGTGTGTGGGCGGAGACTCATGCGACTTACAGCCCCTGATGGGAATCGTATTACTGTTCATGGGCACGATGGTTGCTCATTACCTCAGGTTATTTCTATGCTAAAGGAGGGGAAGATGTTTCAGCGTTAGTGTAAGGCGTTCCTGGCACAGGTCTTGAATGTGGGGGCTGATATCCCTATGCTAGGCGATGTCCCCGTAGTGCGGGATTACTCAGATGTATTTCCTGAGGATTTGACGGAATTGCCATCGGACCGCGAGGTTAAGTTCCAAATAGACCTCGTGCCGGAAGCTAAACCTGTAGCCAGAGACCTTACCTCCTAGCCCCTGCGTAAATGAAATAACTTTCATCTCTATTGGAGGATTTGCTCGAGAAAGGATTCATTAGACCGAGTATCCCACCATGGGGTGCGCCGGTTTTAATTTAAAAAAAAATATGGTAGCATACGGATGTGTATCACTTGTTGGTGTAGAATATATACCCATTACCGAGAATCGACGGTTTATTTTGATCGGCTCCAAGGAGCTAGTTGGCTCTCGAGAATTGATCTTAGATCGCGTTATCATCAGCTAAAAATACAAGAGTAGGACACTTTCCGTACTCGCTATGGACATGATGAGTTTTGGTAATGACTTTTGGCCTGAGTAACGTGCTACGGCATTCATGGATTTGATGAACTGGGTGCGTAGGCCGTAGGCCAATGCTCAACTGTTTTGTTATTGTTTCCATTGATGACATGCCCATATACGCTGAAAGAGAAGAAGACCATATTCTACATCGCAAGAAGGTTCCTCAAACTCTAAGGAATGAGAAGCTTTGCGCTAAAATTCTCAAAGGTGCTTTCTGATTTCATGAGGGACAGTATTCTAGCCCATGTCATCAATTCCATCAGTACCATGGTAGATTCCACGAAGGTGCAGGCAGTGATTGTAACATCGCCAAATTTTCAAATTATAATACATATATTTTTTTCATAATGTGCCTAAGTTTTATTTCCAGACCACACAACTTATATATATATTTACATATATATATATATATATATATAATAATAATAATCACTATCATAATAGATATACCATTTTCTTTTTTTTTACAAACTCAAACCCAATATCCCTTTGTGTTGTTAAACCCAAGTGAAAAGCCCAAAGCCCACCCCTCATTTCCTTTTAATCTTTTCGGAGCCCAGAGATGATATGGCCCAACACAGGCCCAAAAGCTGAAGCCCACATCCCTTATACCTGTTTTAAAAAAAAAACTATAAATGTGCTCGCGCCGGGTTTCGAACCCGAGCCGAGCAGGAAGCAGCACAACACTCCACCACTAGGCCACCATGTATTATTGTTTTTATACCAGACTTCAATATATTTAAGGCCTTTTTACGAGCAGCTCTGCTCCTTCATCTGCTGCTGTCGACGCGAGCTCAGCAAAAGGGAAACAAGCCCTTTGATTTATCAATCAAGCACACTGATATGGTAAGTATACATGATTATCGGCCTATCCTTCATCAAATACGCGTATAATTCAAACCAATTTGACCAAAATCATTGATTATTCACGCGTGTGTATTCAAACGGGTCAAAACTTACCAAAACGAACACCAAGCTACTACACTATAAATTGAACAGCCCCTAACCTCCTACACTCGCCAAACATCTCTTCTCTACCTCCAATTACACTTAAAAATCTTCTGTTCTTGTTAATATGATCGCATTTTGACTTTTTGAGTTGACCGTTCAATCGAGCTCGTAACGTGTTTGTAAGTCTGATTTCAATCTTGATTATCATTAATCGGCCAACACTCAGTGTTTACCCCATGATTAATCGGGTTAACATTGTGTGGATTGCCCGATTGCAAAATCTAGGGCACGAAAGTTAAATTGGGGAAGAACACTAGGTTTTGCTTATGTTATTTATATTTGATAAACAAGAAACAAACACAACCATCGATCCAGACCAGATGGTTGTGTCTGTTGCATTTCACCCGAGCCACCCGGGTTCGAGTCCTGGCTGTGGCGAGTTCTTTCATTTTTTTTTTCAGTTTTTAACACATTTAAACATATATATATATTACATTTAAACTTATAAATTCGTTTTTAAATATCAAAACCCTTTTATAAATTCTAAAAAAATTATTTTTTAACAAATCTGATGTCAAAGCTTTATCTACAATTTTTATTTTTCTGAAATTCATTTATTTAATATTTATAATAATTAAATCAATTTTATACTATTATATTCATAAAAATCCATTAAAATATCAAAACGATCTTATTAATTTCCACAAAAATTATCCTGAGTTTATACAATGATAAACTTTTCTGAAATGATCTTTATTTCAGAAAAATCATTTATTTAATATTTTTAAGCAATTTTTGTTAGTTTTAATCATAATTAAATCATAATAAATCCAATTTTTAATATTTTTGCACCAAAATTTTATAGAAATTATTTCTGAATATTTAGAATAGAAATATAATTTTTAAACTGATAAATCTTTAATTTTAATATTTTTAAGGTATTAAAGTTAAAGTTTGACAATTTGTAATAAATAGATTTAATAATCTATTTTAAAGAAAATAATTTTATAAAAATTATTTTTATACTTTAAATACATTATTGTGACCACCTTAAATTTATACCCTTATAAAAAGACTTTTGTCTATTTAATTACTAAATTTCTCTCAATTGTCGAATATTTTTTAATATTAATCAAACGAGCAATTATCCCCAATTCGAAGCCCTAGAAACCTATACATTTGTAGACTTGATAGACTTAGACATATTTATTACCTCATTATAGGGTGATACTTGATACATTTGGTCAACACAATTATCCAAATTTCTCAACAGATATAACATTTTACCAAGGTGAGTTTTACATAGCCCTTTTTTTATTTATCACCATTTTTGGGGTGAAACATGTTACAACATCATTTTATGCAATTCGATCATCAATGTGTCTATGTGTTTTCTATGTTGCATTATGTCTTGAGCATGATTAGAGTAAGCACCATTCTAGCATAATCATTAACTCCGTACAAGCCGGCGGTATACATTGATAGATCTATTGGACTGACAATCCCACCCGGATACGTGCCTCCTACAAAGGTAGCGTGGGTGTTTGTTATCGTATAACATATTCAAGTGAACCATGAGCGTATGGGATGTATCATATTATAACAGTCACCAGGGTTGGTTATGCACTCGATTTATTTCTAGTATGTTCTCACATATGGACTAGATTGACATGACACATGAATTGCACAACATTTTTATTCAATTATCAAAAACCTATGTAATTCTCACCAACTTTTGTTGACCCAAAATATTTTCAACTTAACATGTTTCAGGTTCTACTTGCTTGAAGGTTTGAGTTAATACTTGAAGATGCGTAGCTAGCATTTGTTGATTTGATGTACAAATTCTTAGAACAATTGTATGTAATTCATTTAAATTATTTAATGAAATTTATTATTCACCATGAGCTACTGAACAATCATCAATACGTGGCACCCCGATGTTTCCGCCATCGGTTGGGGTGTTACAGTGATGAACTAGGCGACACCAAAATCATCGTCTGATATTAGTAGCTTCTTGGGTTGGCAGGTTGTTATCGGAGGTGCGTACATGATTTCTCTAGGATAGCTCACTGACTAAACTGACCAAGAATGAGGTGAGGTTTGCTTGGGACTTGGACTAAGAGAATGTGTTTCTTGAAACTAAAGAAAAGTTTGTAACTGAAGTGGCGGGTCTTACAAGTTTGACACAAGCACCGATCCTCGCATTACCGGGTTGGACGGAGGATGTAGTGCTTTTTCGGACGCGTCACTTGGGTGTATCGGGTGTGTTCTTATGAAGCGCCGTAAGCTGATAGCTTGTGCCCCATGCCAATCGAAACCCCACGAGTTTATTTACCCGAGTCATGATTGGGAGTTGGCAGCTGTTGTTTTTGCGCTTAAACTGTGGGAACATCACTTATATGGAGATCCTTGCACCATCTATGCCGACCATAAGAGTTGGAATATTTCTTTTTGTAGAAGGACCTTAGCAGGAGGCAGCGCAGGTGGATGGAATTAATCAAGAACTATGATGTGGAGATTGCATGTCACCCAGGAAAGGCTAACCTGGTGGCAGACACGTTGAGCCAAAAGGAGAGGCCTAAACCCATTCGGGTGAAGTCTCGTCAGCTTATTTTGAAACCGGATATAGTGAAGAGATCTCTAGTGCCCATATTGAAGCCTTACAGATGGAACGAATTATGACAGAACATATGTGGGGGGCAGCAATGACTTATGGGAAGTGATGGAAACAGGGGTTATGTTCATAAAAGACCAGATGTGGGTACCTCGATATGGAGGGTTTACGGTTAAAATCATGGATGAGGTGCTCGAAACCGCCATTCTAATCATCCTGGGGCAACAATATTTATCAAGATCTTAAGAAGAACTATTGGTGGCAAACAATGAAGTATGAGGTAGCAACTTATGTGAGCAGGTGCTTGACTTGTTTGCAGGTTAAAGTAGAACATCAGAAACCGTTTGAAAAAAAAAATCAACCTTTAGAGATACCGGAATGGAAGTGGGAGTTTCTTACTATGTATTTCGTCACTAAGCTACCCCGTACGCCCGAGGTGTTTGCACCATTTGGTGGTGGTGGATTGGTTGACAAAGAGCACTCACTTCTTGCCGATACGAGAGGCCTTTAACTCCAAAAGGTTGGCAGAATTGTTCCTTCGGGAGATTGTATCTAAGCACGGTATGTCAGTGTTATTGTTTCCGGTAGAGACACGCGTTCTACATGAATGGGTATTGGGTTACACATCAGCACTGCGTATCATAAGCAGACGGATGGTAAGTTGTAAAGAATTATCCAAACTCTCGAAGATATGCTTCGGGTATGCATTATTGATTTCGGCGGTAACTGGGAGTATCAACTACCCTTGGTGGACTTTTGTTAGGGCAAGTTTGTGACAGATACTCAATCGGATAAACAAACGCTCTGTATTATTGACAGAAGACTTTATATTATTCGTGTCGTTAGAAGAACTTGTCTAAGTTAGTTCTAGAATATGTAATTAAGCTAGTATCCGTAAAAGCCCAACTCAAGCCCAGTTAAAAGCCCATGAGGATGCATGTATATAAGCAAATGATACATGGGGTTTTAGGGGTTGGTTGGTTGGTGTCATAGAGAGTTTGAGAGAGAGCTAGCTTGGATTACAAGTTCTGTGTGGTTCTTATTATTAATAAGAAAAACATTAAAAAGTAATCTTGTGTTCTTTGTGTGATATCCACGGATCAAAGATATTCCACGTCTAGGATTCGTGTTTGGTTTGATTGCAAAGAAGATCTCAAGGGAAAGGGACCTATAAATGGTATCAGAGCCTTTAGGCTAGATATCACACAGGGAACTAGTTCGTGGTGCTTGAAATCAATCGGGTTTGCATTGTATTAATATTTTGATTCTTGTTTTTTTTTTTTTTTTTTTTTTTCTAAAAGTTTATTAATTAAAAAACATCGATTCTGAGTATTTGTTTGTTTTAAATATATCTCACGAATTTTTCTTTGGTTTATAATATTTGGTTCGATTTTAATAAAAATAATAAAATCGGTGATAGTGCCATATCGATAATCGATTCTAAGTGTTTTAGATTTAAATATCATTTCCGATTGTTAGTTATGTTTCATTGCTTCACATGTTTTAATTATTGTTTTTAAATAATATTGTTTTGCTTCTTGTTTCGTAATTAATTTGTGTTTGGATTAATATTTGTTTCAAGTTATTACAGGTTCAAAGCTTTGGATTTAATTATCGGTCAAGAACATCAAGAACCCTATTTTTTTTAATATTTTTATTGTTTGATCTTTTTTTTTATCTTGTTTTGTTTTAGTGATTTGTGTTTTTGCAGATTAGGAAAGGAAGGAAAAGATAAAGAAAGGATTAAATTGATTTTGAAATTCAAATCAAATCTTAATCAATTCCTAAATTAGTGGGATCACAACTTGTTGACCAAGTTAAAAGGGTTCTCGGACATAGACTCTGGTTCTCGATCTAAGGAGTTCTTGGACACACTCATCTTGGGAAGCAAGTCTTGTTCTCGGATTTACTAGAATTCGGAAAAAGATCAGTTCTCGGACAACTCTAGTTCTCGAACAAAAGTTTTTGTTCTCAAACTCAAAGAAAGGGTTCTTGGAAATAAATAGTTGTTCTCAGACTCAAACAAGTTCTCAGAGATACAAAAGTCTAGTTCTCGGAGAAACATCAACATTTATAGTTCTTGGAAACTTAGTTCTCGGACACAAGGAGTTGTTCTCAAACTCATCTTTGGTTCTCGGATATATTGTGGTTCTTGGAAATTGTTCTCGGGCTATAAGTTCTCGGTTATTGGACTTGGACTTTGGACCTACACTTGAATCTTGGACATTTAAAATAATTTTAATTCATATTAAAAAAATGTCGACTCTAAACAAGATGTTAGAAATGGACCATGAAGTAGGCAAGTCAAACTCACCACCTAAAATGATTTCGGTTAATGATCATTATTGGTGGAAGGACAGGTTTGAAGAATGGGCTAGGTTCTATATGATGAGAGGATGGATTTGCATAACAGATGGGTACATACCACCATTTAGAGATGTTGATGGTCGAATTGTTAAGGTTGACTTCAAAAATATGGATGAAGAAGAGAAGCTTATGTTCGAAGCTGAGAACAAGGCACATGCTGCTATCACAATGAGCATGCCACAAGAGATATTGCACACGTTTAGAAAATTTCAAAATGCACAAGATTTTTGGGTAGCTCTTGAGAAACGTTTTCAGGGAAATGACAATGTTAAGAAAAATAGAATTGACTTACTCAAGAAACAATTTGCTGTCTTTAGGGCATTCACAGGTGAAACCCTAGAAGAGATCATCACGAGATACTACCATGTTGTTACTGAACTAGAGAACTACAAGATTGAGCACACCACTGTAGAGATGACCACCAAGATTCTGGATGCCTTGCCTTCAAAATGGGAAGTCTATACTCTTCTCATTAAAGAGAATCCAGAATTCGCCACCTACACGCTTGATGATGTTATAGGAAAGCTAAAAGGATATGATTTGGCTATGAAGAGGAAGGATGAAGGTTCTGATCAGGTTCAAGATCCGGGAGTGTATTATGGGAAATCATCATCCAAATCCTCATTTGGTGGCACTTCAAGAAGCAGTGGGAATGCAACTGCATTCTTCTCAGTAGATCATTCTTGTAACATTGTGTTAGATTCTGATGGTGAAGTTTGTTTTGTGTCTGTTTCAGGTGAGTCAACAAAAGTGAAGGACATTCCCTCAGGAAAAGCCAAGGGAAAGAGCACTACTGAGTCCAACAAATCTGACTCCACATGCGACCACAAGTCATGCAAGTCAATGCCCATGAGTGTAAAATCAGCAGAAGAGCAGCTTGTTGTTTTGTCTTCCTTTGTAGCATCTTATGAGAACTACTTACAAGGGAAGATAAACGATCCGGCAATGTTCAATGATGACTACGATCAGATAGATCCGGATGACTTGGAGGAAATGGATCTTCAGTGGAATCTTGCTATGATTGCGAGAAGAGCAAGAAAGTTCATGGAGAGGACAGGAAAGAAGCTAGTTGGAGGCAGACCTCGTTTTGATAAGTCAAAGGTCAAGTATTACAACTGCTACGGGTACGGGCACTTTTCTAGAGAATGTGTGAGACCAAAGAGCCAAAATCAGGGAAACACCACAAGGCAAAGCTCATCAGTGGCGCCTTCTCAGAGTAACTTTAGCTCTAAGGCACTAATGGTGGCTAAGCCTGACGGTACATATGACTGGAGTAGTGTCTTAGATGGAGCTGCTGGATCAGGAAATCAAGCTCTCATGGCAGAAATTATTGAAGAGGGATCTGAGAATGCTGAGAAACCTGTTGAGCAAGTGACTGGGGAACAGGTTAATGAGACAGAAACAGAAGTGAATGAGTGTAAGGAGAATGAAGCTGAAGCAGCTGCAACTGAGAGTGAAGCAAACAAGGAGGTATATACCCATGTGTTGGATCTGACAGCATCAACTAAAGGGATGTCTGCTAAAGAATTCATGGCATACATGGCAGACTTATCATCCAATGAGAAAGAGGTACTCCTTCCTTTACCTTTAGTTGTAGAAGCTTGTAATAAGTGTGTCGATTATGCTGAGCGTATTTTGTTACTTGTGAAAGAAAAGGATAAAGTAGCTGAGCATAACACTGGCTTAGTTGTGCTTCTGGATAAAGAGAAAGAGTTTAACATAGGTAATAAGATTAGAGAAGGGAACCTGAAAACCGCCCTTAATGCTGCTAAGAAAGATCTAAAAGAACTTAACTATGCCCTCAGGGAAAAGATAGATTACCTTAATCTAACACAGTTGGCCTTAGTTGATAAACAAGAAGAGATTGCTAAGAAAAATGCTGAAATAGACCAACTTAAGGTTAAGGTAGCCGATCTGAATAGGCAAATAGATCAAGTTCGCAGCTCTAAGTATCTTATTAATGCCTTAATAGACTCTAGAAAGGACACTAAGAAGCATAAAGATGATAACAGTGGATTAGGTTACCAAGATGTGCCTCCTCCTGCGACTGGTAACTATTCGTTTTTACCAATTGTGAAGGAAGTAACTGAGGAAATTTGTAAGCCTAAGTTAGATGAAATGGAAGTTGATGTTAGTGAGAGTGAAGATAGTGTTGAGAATGGTAGTTCATCCAATGTGTCAATGGATGAAGAAACAGGTGAAGTGTTCAAGAACACTAAAGGGTCGGGGGTTAATAAGGGTAATATAGTTAAAACTAACCCAACCGAATCAAAGAAAGAAAACCCAATGATTTCAAAAACTCAAATCAAAAAGGCTGAACCAAAAACTATTTTGAAAAAACCTTAATTTGTTAAACAAGGTGAAGCCAAAACTGAAGAAATCAAATAGGGTAATGCTCAATGTTCTGGTAACACTTCACCCAAATCTGCTAGCAATGAGGGATCGACCACAAGGGGACAGTACAAAAAGCCCCTTGAGAAGCGATCTTGTTTTAAATGTCATCAAAAAGGTCATGTAGCTAGCATGTGTACTGTCAAAAAGAAGGACAACACTACATCAACTTACACAAACAAAGGTGAAACTCCTGCTAAGTCTGAAAGCAGGAAAGAGGTAAGTAACACTGCAAAGAAATCTTTGCAAAGGCAATTAGAAAAAGAATCTAATGGTTGGTCTAGGGATCCAGGCAAACGACCAGTAACAAAAATTTTGAAAAGCCTGCGTTTGTCCGAAGACAGGTGAGTGTTGGCCAGGCAAGCACTTCTGGTGTTGTTCCTCCAAAGCAGGCACCTCCTGCTAATGCCAACAAATACCAACCACCACATAGGCAACAACGTCACCAACGTCCACAAGGTGAAAAATTTAATTTTGTTAATAATCAAAATGGTTACAGGGATAGACACTATTCAAATAACCAAAATTTTTCTAGAAATGACTACAATCAGGGATACTCCAATAGAGGGAGTTATCCTCAAAGTAACAGTAATGGGCCAGTGAATCACGGACGATATTACAATCCTCATAATCAAAGGCCCTACAGATATTATAACCAAATGAACAGAAATAGTCCACCTAGATCCAGGACTCCAGTAGGGAGTGATGGATACTGGAGGGAGTTTACTGTTGTCGATGAAATGGGACGACCTAAGACTTTCACAGCTTGGGTCCCCTACTCTAACTAATCTTCTTTGTGAATGCAGAAGCTGCTAAGGAGGGTTATCAACTGGTGGTATGTTGATAGCAGCTGCTCCAGGCATATGACAGGGGAGTTGAGATTGCTGATTGAATTTATGAAATGTGATGGAGGTTATGTGAACTTTGCTGGCGCCAAAGGCGGGCGCATCTCAGGAAAGGGGAAGGTCACTAATGGCAAGATCACCCTAGAAGGAGTGAACTATGTTGAGGAGCTCAAACACAATCTCATGAGTGTCTCACAAATTTGTGACAAGGGGCATTCGGTTCACTTCACCAAGACTGAAGCTTTAGTGTTGAAACCAGGGGTGGTAATTCCTAAAGAGTGGATAATCAAAAAAAAATTCGTACCGCATAAAATGGTATTTGTCTTAACCCTGGTTGGGTACATGTTTGGTCACTTTTTTGCATCCAGATATATGCAGACCTGTACACCATCGTGTCTCGTACCTTGTAAACAACATGGATAATGGCAATTTACTCACCTGTTACGATGAACCTTTGTGCATTACTTGATCGCGGGGGTATGTCATGTCGTGGGTAACATAGATGATTTGGTTTAATACACTTAAATGCTAATTTGGATTTGGAATCGTTAAGTGTTATATTGTTTATGTGGATACATAATACTGGTAATCGTCTTGGAATGCAGTCTTACACATTAAGAAGTTATTAAGAACATTAACTTAGTGTGACATGTGACACCCGGCATGTTTGGGTCAACATTCTATAAACACATAAGTCTACCTTAGCGAAAAAAGTTTATTAAACATACTTAACGGGGTCAGTAGAGTCGGAACACAGTCCGTATTGTCCAGGGTTCAATGATTCGGGAGATCATTGGGTTAGTCACACACAAACACGATACGAGTCCCGTTGTTGGTGAATTACATAAACTAATTAAGTGTATGTGTAGACTAATTGTCGTATGGTGGATTATATGCTTAGATGTGTTTAAATGATGTGTAGATAATCATCCATGCTTAAATATGTTAAACATAGACTAAGGTTGCATGCTCGTATGTTAGGGTGCGTTAAAATGCGTTAAACACGACAAATTGGAAAACTAGAAAAAACGTGAGTCCTGGTTCGACCAATCGAATGGGCGAACCTGGACAATACTCCTGGTTCGACCCTTGTAAAAGGGGCGAACCTGGGATATGGAATTGAAAGAATTTCATTCGACCAAGTCAGGGTACGTTCGACCCTGTGAAAGGGTCGAAGGAGAGTACATTCGCCCAGGTAAAAGGGGTGAATGTGGACATAGTATAAATACCACACTTTGTCATTTTTCACCATTTCACAAACCCTAACCATCTCAAAACACTCTCTAGCAACTTTAAACATTGGGGAAAGGAGTTTTTGCCCTTGTTTTCTATAATCTAACCTACAAACATCTTCTACACAAAGATCTAAGGTGTGTTCTTCATTCTAAATCATTTTTATAGCATTTCAATTCGTTTTCATTAAACCCCAAGAGTCCAGATCTGATTCAAACATGTTTTCATGTATAAAAACCTTCCTAATGTCTTTCTAAACAAAACCTATTCATAAACAATGAGTTTTCATACAAAATAACATGTGTTAATGGTGTTTTATGTGATGTTATGCATTGTTTGATGATTGATTGCTGTATAGATGTTATGACAATGATCTAGGACTGTTATTGATGATGTTTTATGATTGAGATAGGTTACAATTGATTATTGATGATGTTTTGTTTATTTTGGGGATTTTGGGTTAGATCTAGGGCTTGTTCATGATGATAGTGATAAGGATATGATTGGGGGTTTATTGTTCATAATAATCTGAGTACATTAAGTTGATTATTGATTGATTTCAAAAAGTTTCCTAATTGGGTAAAGATTGCATGCGTTTTATGTGACATCTCCATAATTTGCTATTTCGGGTAACTTGTAAAACGGACGGATTTCGGGATAAAACTGGTAGGGTTATGTAGGAATATGTTAATGATAGTTGACTGCTGTGATTGGTAATGTTTCTTGATGTTTTCGGACCGTTTAGATGCGTTTTGGTGCGTTTTATAAAATGCTGATGAAAACGGGCGAACGTGGAATAAAATTGGTTCGAATGGGCGAACGTGGAACAAAACATGGGAAAAAACGGGCGAACATGGAAAAACGGGCGAACGTGGAAACACAGGCGAACGTGGGAAAAAGGGCGAACGTGGCTCAAACGGGCGAACGTGGAACAAAACGTGGGAAAAACGGGCGAACGTGGCTCAAACGGGCGAACGTGGAAATGGGAAAAACCACATTCGACCATCTGATGTCCGGAATGAGATTTTTGATGCAAACTAAGTGTTTTATGCTTGAAACTTATGTGTTAAACTTATGTGCATGACTAATTGATGTAATGGGTCACCAACGGGATGTCGGGTCGGTCTGGGATGTCCGGTTAACGTTTAAACACACTTTTTAACACACGTAGTCAAGATCTGGACAATCGGGGACTAGTTAGCCTTCGGGTTAATAGTCATCACACTTATGTAAACTCATTGATAGGTTGTCATTAGTTAGGATTATCATACACGTGTTGGAATTCTAGTTATCAGAAGACGCACTCTAAGGTGAGTTTCACGGCCCCTCTTTTATACACTTTTCTCTCGGGGGAGAAGCATGCCACACGTTTTAACAAATACAACGTTTATGTTTTGAATCGCAAAGCTTTTGAAACATAACGCTTTTAAAACACAACACTTATGAAACGCAACGCTTTTAGAAACATGACGCCTTTTGGGAATGTGACTTTTAAGAAACGTGACACGTTTGGCACTTGGCATATTTAACATTGGCATTTGACACTTTTAAACATTGGCATTTGGCATATTTAAACATTAGCACTTGACACTTTTAAACATTGACACTTGGCATTTGGCACTTGGCGCTTGGCACTTATTTACTATACGACGAAACCTAAGTCCCTATTGAAACCATGAATGTGCGGGGCACAACGGGGGAAATGTGGATAGATCTATTGGGCTTGACGAACCCCACCCGACGGCTGGGAGCCGGGCGGGTGCATATTGTCTCTACTTGACACTTGGCACATGGGCAGCAACTCGAGCAACGTTTGTCAGTAATGGTTTTAGCAACACAGTCGTAGTAGTAAGGAAACGTTTGTTATTTACTTAAGGTTTTGCACATTTGGTACTTTGATGAAACTCTTTACGCATGAAAACGTTTTTTGAACTTAAAACCTGTGAACTCACCAGCATTATATGTTGACGTCTTTTTGGCATGTTTTCTCAGGTCGCTAAGGTAGCAGCATTGAGTATAGGCGCACGGAGTCTCACGGCGTCTAGGGATCATATGCATATTTTGTTAAACATTTCAGACTTTGAGTTTTATTTTTAAGTTGTAATAATACATTTTGCTTCCGCTGTGTTAGAACGGTTTTGAAACTCAACGGTAGTTTACGTTGTTTTCTTATCATATAGATGTCGTTTATTGTGACCGTTGACTTGGATCCTGGTGTGTCACGCGCCTCGCGGTAAAACCCCGCATGTGGAAATTTGAGGGTGTGACATGACATCTCAATCTAGCTGATATGATCCTTTTAACCAGTGTCTGCTATAACAAAAAATAGAGTGTTTTTATGTTTGTACATAGTTTACTTGAATTGTCTTTACATTCATTTATTTTACTTGTAAAAAAAAATCCAAAAATCCAAAAAGATTTTATTTTGCTTCAGGATTTGACGCACGAGAAACGGTTGTTCTGTGGTGGATCTGACTGTTTAGAAAATTTTGAGAGTTGCTTTTCTAAAACACTTAGAAAATTTTGCAAAACAGCATATCTTTTGGCAGCTTATGAATTTTAACCGCAAAACAATTTTTGTCACAGGTGGTTTATAGACTTTGTAAGTTTATATGTGTGATGATGTTTTACTTACAAGTTGGTTGAGTGTGACAGGTATTTTGATGATAATGATGGACGTGATGAGGTCTGAACCTCCTTTTGACAAATTCATGTGATTCAAGAAATTTTTTTGAAGAAACAGAGACAAGAAGACGACAAAACACTGAAGTTCTAAACAACAGTTGCTGATTTTAGAAGACTTAGCAGCTCAGGGTGAGAAATATACATATAGGAAGAAATATTCTATGTTTCAGGGAGAGTAAATAGACTTCAGATCGAGTAAAGCATTCGTGTAGAGCTCAAGTGGAAGTTTTTTACAATCCAAGCTTATTCTCATGGGGAGTTACTTAATTCTCAAGAGATGCTCAACATAAGAGAGCTGTTAAAGACTCAAGATCACAAGTTGAAGAAAAGAAGAGAAGTAATCTGCCAAGTTCTTCTAAATTACTTTGGTAGACAATCTCAAGATCAAGCTGTTGAAGATTAAAGACTTCAAGTGGAAGACAATTGAAGATACTTTGAGATTTGAAAAATAATCTTAAAGAGCATCTGTCAAGGGGGAGTTTGTTAGTGCAAGTTTATGACAGAGACTCAATCGGATAAACAAACGCTCGGTATTATTGATAGAAGACTTTATATTGTTCGTGTCGTTAGAAGAACTTGTCTAAGTTAGTTCTAGAATATGTAATTAAGCTAGTATTGTAAAAGCCCAACTCAAGCCCAGTTAAAAGCCCATGAGGATGCATGTATATAAGCAAATGATACATGGGGTTTTAGGGGTTGGTTGGTTGGTGTCATAGAGAGTTTGAGAGAGAGCTAGCTAGGATTACAAGTTCTGTGTGGTTCTTATTATTAATAAGAAAAACATTAAAAAGTAATCTTGTGTTCTTTGTGTGATATCCACGGATCAAAGATATTCCGCATCTAGGATTCGTGTTTGGTTTGATTGCAGAGAAGATCTCAAGGGAAAGGGACCTACAACTTTTCCCATAACAATAGCCATCACGTCACTATTTGGATGCCACCGTATGAGAAGTTGCTAGGTTTCACGACTACCTGACCATATAAACTAGGCTATGATAGAAGTGGGATATGCATGCTCTGATCTGTAGTATTGGTTTTGTGTCATGATTTTTATTTTTCTATTCTGAGTTGTAACCTGAAATGATCATATAAATGTTCCGTCTTGTGTATAAGTAAGTGGATTGGAATAGCAGTAGAAGATTATTCATTTGTACATGTAGTTAATATATTCTTAGCTGGTTATCCTTAAAACATCACGTTCGGTGGTTCCCTATCCAAGAGGATTCGAGGACGAATCCTCTATTAAGGGGGGTAGACTTGTAACACCCCGAAATTTCGTCGAATATTTATTTAGAGAGAATCGACTAACCAGCTTTCATCTATTAAGGGGGCTAGACTTGTAACACCCCGAAATTTCGTCGAATATTTATTTAGAGAGAATCGACTAACCAGCTTTCATAATGTTGGTTCGTTATTGGGTTCGGTACTTAAAGCATTATCTAAGATATTTGGAGGGACCAAATTGTCATTATAGAAAGAGAGTTTTAATTACTTTAGTTACAAGTTTATTGTTACTGAAAGTGGAAGGATTTACGTGTAAGTATGGTTAAAAAAAAAACCTAGGGTCATGCACAACCCTAGGTATGCGACGGCAGGAAGTATCAACGAGAGAGGGAGAGGAAGATGCAAAGGAGGCGATCTGTCGGAAGGTTATTATGGTTGGTGAGTGTAGCAGTTCCTGATCCAGTGGCCGATGACGTCGTGGTGGTGGTCGTCGGTGTAACCTGTGATGACAGTGGTGGCTAACTGTGATGGTGTTGGCTATTGGGTGATCAACTTAGGCAATGATAGCGGCTCGGTGGCGATGATGATGATCGTCATGATGTTCACCTTGGCTACCCGCGGATGCAACCTTGAACTCCAAAGTAAGATTTGCCCGTGTAAGGATGGTTCGAGTTGTGCGAGTTGACCATAACACATGGCTAACGTCTTTTAGAGTTTGCGGAACACTCCAAAGATCAAACATAGAACACGGTTGAAGCATTACTCGACATCCAATCCTGGTAAGCAGTCTTGCATATACTAGAACACTAGTTTTTATCCCGGGAGCGTCCCGGGTTGAAATATACAATATAACATAATAAAATATATTATTATTATTATTATTATTATTTTAAACAAATCTCTGCCATAAGTTATCATATTCAAATATAAAAAAAAAAACGAATCTCTGCGCCGGGGTATAAATCTAGTGCCATTACAAATGAATTCGAAAGTTTGTAATCGATCATTCTAAAAAGAACTAACATGAAATAAGAAAAAAAAAGTTAATTATTGAAATATCGAACGCATTAGTGTAAGGGTTATGTGATGCGTTAAAAAATTCATGGGTATATGATCGGGTATGTAATTCGGGTATTTGGGTATGTTGTTTTGGGTAATCAGGTCAGTTATCACCTAATCACAGACCCGACCCAAACCCATAATTTTTTTAAACTACCCAAACCCACAATTTTTTTTAACTAATCCCAAACCCAACACAATACCTGTCGGGTTACAAAAAATAGTCTTTTTTTCTCCGATTTTTATATACCACTATGGTACTCGTTGGAAAGATAATAAAACGCTCGTTAATTTGGTGTAATTTTTTTCTTTAAAAAATCTCGTATAAAAAAGATATTAACGTTTAAAAGTTATGGGAGGAAACACGAGAGATAAAATAATAAAGGTTTAATATTTAGATTTAGTAGATTAGGTATTTAATAGATTAGATTAAAGATTATAATAGATTAGGTTAAATCATATTTATTTCTTTTTTTTAATTGGTTTAAAGTTGCCACATTACATCCTATGTGGCATCTCTCAAAGGAGAGATTGCATAAGAGTATGACATGTAGGATTAATCCCTTTGCAATATATATATATATATAGATATAGATATAGATATAGATTGGGTAAGTCTTGGAGTCGGGTGGGTTTCGGTGAGCCGAAACTCTGTAGCTATGATTGGCTTTTTATTGAGTGGGTTAGCCTACGTATGAACGATGGGGATGATTTGTAGGTGGTAAGGTACTACAACCCGTTGGTCGGAACAAAATAAAGATCGATTTCGACATGGTATAAATCAGTTATTTTATTATTTTTAGTGATGTATGCTCAAGGGATGGTTTGGATATGATGGCATTAATTCCGATAGCTCTATCTATATAGTATCCCTTTGTAGTGATGAAGATGTTACATGAATCTTATCTCAGTTTGTACAAGTATTTGAGCAGGATTCTATATTTCAAGCATGGGTGTGGTAACCATGCATGGTCGGTTTATAGGCTAAATCCATAGTTTGGATATCTATGTATTAAGCCATGAGTAGGCTGGTAAAATGAAATTAATTTTAGTAACTAGGATGAAACCATGACGATGATAATGGGTTATGATATACTCATGGAACATAATTTGCATGGTGCGTCTATTCTTTAATTCGAAGGTTGCTGATGTCGGAGAATCAAACAAGTTTGCTCTTTCTTTCCGTTTTCTAGCTTGTGAAAATTCGAGCATGATGTAAAGGTGAGTTTTTGTGCTTACTCTTATTAATATTTTTTTTTAATATTATGGGCTGACGTGCATGCTAAACCAACATTTTTATGAGTTATAAATATTTTTGTGTACGATTAAAATCCATATTAACTCATATATAATATTTTGGCATGAAACTTAAGTAGGGTATATGTTATATATACTTACGTGTTTGGAGGCAACTAAAATAAAATATATACGGATAGCTGTATACGTTTATATGAATATAAATGTGAGTTTAAGAAAGGAAGCTATATATATACGTATGAGATGTAAAGATACGTAGGTACACATATGATGATTTAAATATATATTTATACGTAAGTATATGTTAATTCATGATGCCCTTCTTACTGTTTTTTAAAAACTTTTGAGCTGATATGCATGCCGTATAAAATATTGGAAACTTTACTTGTTAATCAGGTTTTGTCTTGATTAAAGTGTGGCTTAAGTTTTTATTTGATAAGAGGAATGCGCTTAATATCTTGAACATGTATTCGAAACCTTACTTGGTAGATCAAGTTTTGTCTTGATTGTTACTTGTTTAGGTTATATGGGTTATTATATTTATATATATATATATATATATATAAAAAAATTGTGTATGTCAGTTATCGGGAATATAAACTGAGCTATAATAGTACGTGATATGCTAGCTATGAATTATAGTTAGGGTTTGAGTCGAGTAGCAGGAATGCGCTTATGCGAACTTGGTATTGTTGTGTTAAATAGGCGGGATGCGCTTATTATGGATTGTAACTAAAGTCTTGGGTTGAATAGGCCGATTGCGCTTATCCTAGACTTTAAATATTGCTTAGGGAACAATTATGCGGATTGCGCGTATTGTTGACTCTAAGGTTATAGTATTTTGTTATTGTTTATTTTAACAACTTACTTATTATTGAAAACTTACAAAACTTGAACTCACTCAGCGTAGCTGACTTTTGCATACACGTTAAATTGATTTCAGGTTGTTGATGAATAAAGGACGACGTGGCATGCAGTGGAGCTACTCAGTTGCGGTTGACATTTCAATTAAGAAGACGTCTACGAGATTGCTCGAACGTTGTTTACATTATTTTCCAAAAATTTTAGTTGTTAATTAAATGTTCTTTTGACCCGTCTTGGGAAAACTATGTTTGGAAATTTAATAACTTCTTTTAACATTCCGTTGCATATTTTCTGAAATAAAATAAGATTTCTTTTGTATTGTTAACATGATTTTAGTCTTTGAATGCCAACTGTTTGACCTGTCTGTTTTGAGGGTCTTACATCAACAATGTAGATGGAAACTTGAAAAATACGGCGGTAATTAATGGTAGATGTAAATATTTTTACTATTATAAAACAACTACAAAAGATTATCATAAATTTACATTTTATTCTTAAATTAAAAAAACAAACTTATTGTTCGTAAACTTTAAAATATAATATATATATATATATATATATATATATATATATATATATATATATATATATATATATATATAGGGGATGGATCCACATAAAACCCTAAATAATGAGAAAACTCTAGAAAACCCTCAAAAAAACCTACTTCCCGAGCTTTTTTTTTTAAAAAAAAATTAGGGCATGTAATATAAATGTTTTTAAGTGTTTTGAGCCAAAAAAATCAAAAAAGCGCCAAAGGGTTTTTTTTTAAAAAAAAAAAAAGTTTTGCATCATAACACATGTTAGCTTATTTTTGCACTGGTAACATATGTTATGATGCAAAACTTATTTTTTTAAAAAAAAAAACCCTTCGGCGCTTTTTGATTTTTTTGGCTCAAAACACTCAAAAACATGTATATTACATGCCCTAATTTTTTTTTAAAAAAAAAAAAGCTCGGGAAGTAGGTTTTTTTAAGGGTTTTCTAGAGTTTTTTCATTTTGGAGGGTTTTCTCCCTATCCTTCCACTATATATATATTCCATAACAATATCTAAGATCAACAAATCTAATTTCTTTACAGATCAATTCTTTATAATTACTTTTTATACTTCATTCAATGATTAAATTTGAAATTCGAACTTGTTTTTAGATAAAGGTATACCCATTTTATTGTATATAATCTGTTTTAAAACATCTGTTGAATAATATCCAACTTTATCAAACAATTGTCAATCAATACAATTTTACAATTAAAAATTACAATAAATATACAATTCAGATTGAAAAAGATTTGAAATTATATTTTAGAATAATTCTTAATTGTTCAAACGTATCTTGATTATATTCTATACAAAAACACTGAAAAAAGCTATAGCAATAAAGCTCGTAATTCAAATTGCTTAATTTTACTTACAATATGAGGATAAACAAACATACAAAATACAGCCAAAACACCACAAAACGAAAAATGCTTACAAAAATACAAAATAGAAATGCTCTAACAAAATACTCATCTATGACAGCAAAAGAGAACTAATACAAACTAACACATCTCATCTATAAGAAAAAAAAAACAAAATATAAAATACAGCTGAAACACCACAATACAAAACCAAACGAAGCCGACTCCAAAGAAAAAGAACAAATATACAATTATGCTTCTAAGTAATGGAAAAATTAGAAACATATTATTTATGTAGGTCTCCATCTCATTTTGGACAGGCTTTCTTATTATAACAAAATAGATAACATTTTCCTTTGATTGTAAGAATCTTCCAACAACACCAATTCTGACTTCATTAGCAACGGGTTATTGGTAATACATTTTTCTTTCAAGCCACAACTTTTGAGAAAACTAGGGGTACAAAATTTAAATGAAATAACATTATATACTGAAGATATACAGGGTTGTTTTGCTTTTCAAGAGTTCATGTATTACAAGCTTGCAAACTGAAATGAAGAGTTCCTGGCCTTTTATAGACTGAAAAAATAGCTATATACCTACTACAATTAATAACACAAACGAAAAATAATAAAATAAATTTCAATATCATAATAATTAACCTTGTTTTTCGAGACATTGTGAAATTGAAATAGTTATATACCTACTACAATCAATTACAATTTTGTAAACATAGAATTGCCACAGATGTAGCAACTCAAGATGTTGAAACGATTTAACAGTAATATAACCAGATGTCTATACAGACTTTGTAATACTTATGAACAAACGTTAATAAACAACTGTAATCAATTTCAACTTATCAACTGAAGGATAATATAACCAGATTTTTAAAACAGACTTTGTAATGAATATCTAAAAAACTATCTATAAATTTAAATTACACAAGTCTTTACAAATTCATAATTAGTAACAGTCGCTACAGCCCTAAAAGTCTTTGGTGAACAATGTACAGCTAAACGATCTAGATGCAACATGACAGAAAATACACCTGCAATTAATGCTAAATGTACTAATTTTTACTATTATTAAACAACAAAAAAAGTTACCATATAAATTCTTAAAATATTAACAAATAATTTATAGAAATAAAATAAGTTGTAATCTGTGACGACCGGGAAAAAAATTTCTTTTTATCGCTTCATTCTCTCTTACTTCGGGAAATTTTCGGGACGAAAATTCTTTCAACAGGGGGATGATGTGACACCCGGCACGTTTAGGTTAACATTTTATAAAACACATAAGTCTACCTTAAAGAAAAACGTTTTCAAACATACTTAACTAGGTTAGTTGAGTCGTTATGATGGTTCCGGGAATCATCGGGAGTCGTTACAATGATCCACGGGATCATTGGGAGTCGGTCCATAACCATGTGAACACGGATTGGCGATTTGTAGAATCGTCGGGTTTAACGCACATACGTAAATCTCGAGTCCCGGGAATTGGTGAACAGATGGGAACGTGTTAGTTATCATGCATTATGTGCTTACAATCATTATAAGACTTATCGGTATGTGAATACGTGTTTATATGTGTTAAAATAGGTGATTACGCGTAATTGCATGACATTATAGGTGATTACGCGTAATTGCATGACATTATAGGTGATTACGCGTAATTGCATGTAAATAAGGGATGATTAGCCTAATCGCCAGTAAGATGGGCGATTGGAGGAGTATTTATAGGCGATTGGTCTAATCGCCAGTAGTTACACGCGATTAGACATCCTAATCGCCTATAGCTGCTGCCAATCGCCTGACGCGTACCAAACAACTAGAAACGCCTATAAATACCACCCTTATGTTGTAAAACATCATTTGTGAAACCCTGATACACCCCAAAGCCACCGCACACCTTATTCAACCTCTGCAACACGTTTTTGATCAAGTAATCACATTTCCAAGCTTTACACCTCATAATCTTACAATTTCAAGGTGTGTTATTCATCCCAAACCTTTGTAATGATATTGTTTTGATCCCTAAAGGTCCAGACCTGGTTTCTAAACATTTGTGTCTTTGAAAACTCATTAAAATCAGTTTCAAACAAACCCAAACCTCTATGCTTGTTATATGTGATGTATTCATGCAAGATAGGATTTTTATCGTTTAAACATGGTTGTTCTTGTATTATTGATATGTTTTTGATCTAAATGAGTTGATATGATGTTAAATTAGGAGTTTGAAGGTTCATTGATGTGTATTATTGATATTAGGCGTTTTGACCCGTTTGAATGATCATGGAGGATTGATGATGATATGTTGTGTTTTATTGATTGTTTGAGGTTAGGGTTTACTCTAGGATGATGCTAGAACAGTAGGATAGAGTCGAACAACGTCATTATGTGACGAAATCTGGATATTTGCCATTTAGGGTAAGTTTTGCATGTTGATGTGATGTTTACATGTTAATTATGCTATTTTGGGAAAACGCTTGCATTCGGGACGGCTAGAATGATAATAAATTAGGCGTTTTTGCTTGAAATAGTTGGATTAATGTTTTGGGTTTGATATTGGGTGTTTCCACATGTTTCGGATCTGATTTGGAAGGTTAAACGCGCAAAAAGACGATACAGAGCAGCAGGGGCGATTAGGGAACCCTAATCGCCTATAGTAAGGGCGATTGGCCCCAATCGCGTGTAACAGGAGGCGATTGGGAGCCCAATCGCTAGTATATCAGGCGATTACACTTCTAATCACCAGTTGACTTTTCCTAATTGCATGTTCGATTCCTAATCGCGTGTACTACTGTCATATGTGCATTTTAACATCCCGAAACACGGTTTGATACCTAGAAACATGTTAGGAACCCCGTGACATGTCCAATAACTTAGTTATACGTGTTCGGACTTGTTTATGCGTTAATTGGGCGTTATGCTAGATAAGGTGAATGTTTGCGCATGCTAAGTGTTTAATTGCATTTGTTGCATGATATCTTGTATGGGGCTAACACGTGGGATGTCGGGTCACCAATGGGATGTCGGGTTTTGTCTGGTTTGGTCGGTTTAACGTTTAAACATGTTTTCAACATACACGGTCATGGTCTGGACAGTTGGGGACTGATTAGCCTTCGGGTTAGTAGTCAACACACTTATGTAAACTCATTGTTATGTCGCCACTAGTTGGGGCTATCACACGCGTGTCGGATCTTTCTTAACACATCAGACGCAACCTAAGGTGAGTTTCATGGTCCCACTTTTATTAGTTCTATTTTCGGGGGAGAAACATGCTTACACACTTTTAACACATGATTTCAAGTTATACTATGGCTATCTTTATATTACTATACGGCTCATCTAATTCCCAAGGAAACCACTAATACGGGTATGCAGCGGGGAAATGTGGATAGCGCTATTGGGCCTAACAAACCCCACTCGACGGCTGGAGGCCAGGCGGGTGCATATTGTCTCAAACACACAGGGCCTACCGGGGATGACGGTAGTCCGAGGGTATCACCAGTAGCAAACACAGTCAGCAATGGTTTCAACCGTCTTAACGCCTAGCTAGCGTTCACACCGCATAGTAGTAACGGTAACGGTTTTCAAAGGATTTACGAAACGCTTATTATAAAACCTGTGAACTCACCAGCATTTTATGTTGACATCTTTTTGGCATGTTTCTCAGGTCGTTGAGGTAGCAGCATCGAGTCTAGGCGCACGGAGTCTCACGACGTCTAGGATTCACTTGCATGTCATTTAGTACTTTCAGACTTTTATGTTTTAAATCTGGTTTGTAATAAAGTTTTATGCTTCCGCAGCGATGGATAGATTTTGAAAACTTAATGGCAGTTTATGTTGTTTTATGTATCATATAGTTGTCGTTTGTTGTGACCGTTGTCTTGGATCCTAGTTTGTCACGCGCCTCGCGGTAAAACCCCGCACGTGGAATTTGAGGGTGTGACAGATTGGTATCAGAGCCAATGGTTATAGCGAACTAGGATTGCATGTAGAGTCTAGTCTATAGCCGAGTCTCACACACATTATACGGTCACACATATCTATGAGTCGTGTCATTTGGTAAACATACTAACCTTGTCGGGGTGTCTGTGTCTTCATCACACAGTATCATATTATCTATCTTTCATTATCTCTACCATTACTCTATCTTCTTCTTTGGGTTTAAGGATGAAGAGGCTTATCACTTACGCATGGCAGTAGTGTACATTGGGGTGGTTTCGGCACACTTTTGAGATATGTCCAGGATTTGGATATCCCCCTCTATGCCCTAATGGACACACTTACCTACACACACTATCATTCACTAGTACTTGTTATAGTACACCTTGAGTGATTGTTCACTTTGGGATCATTGTGCGATAAGAGTTTCTTTTAAGGACGAGGGTATCGAGTGACTTGAAGTTCTAGCTAGGAGCACGCCCAGAGGACCATGTAGAGCTATTTATCATTTCGGGTGCACACGAAATCATAAATCAAAGTGCATGAAAATCTTGGTGGACTTCGAGTTCGAACCGATGGCTATGCTTGAACCTAGTTCTAAATTCCTTCGGTCACTAGTGGTTTGATCTATACTGACACAGAGAATCTTGTTCCATGTTTTGACAGAACATGTCTGGCCGTAACGGTGGACGTACAGGGGGACGCCGTGGTGGCAGCGGTGGTCGCGCAGGCGGTGGTCGAGGTGGTGGTAACATCACCTGACACAGGACGAGTTGAATCAGATGATGCAGCAGCGGTTGGGAGTTGCACTAGCTGCTTTCCAGGCTGCTCAGCAGGCCTTTGCCACTACTCCGGTGTAGGCGGGGACCGCCTACAAGAGGTTTAAGGATTGCCAGCCCCACAGCTTCCGAGGTACTAAGGGAGCAGTGGAACTATTTAGGTGGTTAGAAAATATTGAGTCAGTGTTTGCTTTATGTGAGTGCCCAGCTGCTGATTGGGTGAAGTTTGCTACAGGAACCTTTGAGGGACCCGCTCTGACGTGGTGGAACTCCACCACACAGACACTTGGCTTAGGGGAAGCCAACGCTATGCCATGGACTGAGTTTGTGTTTAAATTGAAGGCTGAGTACTGTCCGCGTGAGGAGATCAAGAGGTTGGAACATGAGTGGTGGGATCACAAGATGGTTGGATCTGAGGTTGAGGAGTACACTATCAGGCCCAACGAACTGGCAGTGTTGTGCCCGGGGGTGGCTACACCCGAGTATAGGCGTGTTGAGCAGTACATTACTGGCTTGGTGCCAAAGATTGCGGGATTGGTAGCTGCTAGGGAGCCTACTACGATTGCTGAAGCTACTCGGTCAGCTTACAAGATGACCAACATGAAGGTGACTAAATGTGTGTTGCCTCCTCGAGGCGTTGTTGTGAAGGTTTCTGAGGGTGGTAAGAGGAAGTGGGAGAGTGTGGAGAAGAGTTCAGCCGTTGTTCAGCGACAGTCACAGACGAAGAAGGTTGAAGCTTCAGGGTCAGCTTCGGATCAGAAGCAAGGTGGGTATATCGGGAAGAAGCCTAAGTGTGGTCACCGTGGGTTTCATCATTTTGGAAGTTGTGACAGGTTTCGTTGTGAGCATTGTGATAAGACGGGGCATTTTGCAAAAGATTGTAGAGCCAGTTTTCCAGCTAAGTCGGCTCAAGGGACAGGTGTTACTCCCACTCCTCGGGGGAATCAGGGTTGCTACAACTATGGGGAGTCGGGGCACTTCAAGCGAGATTGCCCAAAGTTGAATCAAGCTGGAACAGGGACTACAGGTGGTGGTGGAAACAAAGAGGGTGACGGTCGGGCTACTCGTTCTTACGCTTACGTCATCGGTGCGAGGGAGAACCAGGAGGATCCTGATACTGTTACCGGTAAGTTTTCTTTCCTATCCTTCATTATACTTTGGTTTCATTCTTACTCGTACCGTTAAGCGTTTCGTATCCATTGAGTGTTTCGGTTTTTGACCTGGTCATCATTTTACGTTCATTAGTTGATGTGGGCCCGTTGGAGATGCTACTTGGACGGTACCGGTGCTTATACCGATCATAGTAGTCTCCATTAGGCCTTCGATCAGATGAGTTTTCAGTCTTGTGTTCACCTTGGGGGGGAGGTTCCCCGGCGGTTGTTATCACCTTTCGTTCATGATCCTCGTTTCATTTGCATTTTGGGGAAGCGTTACTTGGGTATATGCTTAGGTCGGCACTCATTACTGCTGAAGCTGAGTGAATCTCGGGACGAGATTCCTTTCAAGAGGGGGATGATTTGACGACCGGGAAAAAAATTTCTTTTTATAGGTTCATTCTCTCTTACTTCGGGAAATTTTCGGGACGAAAATTCTTTCAACGGGGGGATGATGTGACACCCGACACGTTTAGGTTAACATTTTATAAAACACATAAGTCTACCTTAGCGAAAAACGTTTTCAAACATACTTAACTAGGTCAGTTGAGTCATTATGATGGTTCCGGGAATCATCGGGAGTCGTTACAATGATCCACGAGATCATTGGGAGTCGGTCCATAACCATGTGAACACGGATTGGCGATTTGTAGAATCGTCGGGTTTAACGCACACACGTAAATCTCAAGTCCCGGGAACTGATGAACGGATGGGAACGTGTTAGTTATCATGCATTATGTGCTTACAATCATTATATGACTTGTCGGTATGTGAATACGTGTTTATATGTGTTAAAATAGTGATTACGTGTAATTGCATGACATTATAGGTGATTACGCGTAATTGCATGACATTATAGTTGATTACGCGTAATTGCATGACATTATAGGTGATTACGCATAATTGCATGTAAATAAGGGATGATTTGCCTAATCGCCAGTAAGATGGGCGATTGGAGGAGTATTTATAGGCGATTGGTCTAATCGCCAGTAATTACACGCGATTAGACATCCTAATCGCCTGTAGCTGCTCCCCAATCACCTAACGCGTACCAAACGACTAGAAACGCCTATAAATACCACCCTTATGTTGTAAAACATCATTTGTGAAACCCTACTACACCCCAAAGCCACCCCACACCTTATTCAACCTCTGCAACACGTTTTTGATCAAGTAATCACATTTCCAAGCTTTACACCTCATAATCTTACAATTTCAAGGTGTGTTCTTTATCCTAAACCTTTGTAATGATATTGTTTTGATCCCTAAAGGTCCAGACCTGGTTTCTAAACATTTGTGTCTTTGAAAACTCATTAAAATCAGTTTCTAAACAAACCCAAACCTCTATGCTTGTTATATGTGATGTATTTATGCAAGATAGGATTTTTATCGTTTAAACATGGTTGTTCTTGTATTATTGATATGTTTCTGATCTAAATGAGTTGATATGATGTTAACCTAAGAGTTTGAAGGTTCATTGATGTGTATTATTGATATTAGGCGTTTTGACCCGTTTGAATGATCATGGAGGATTGATGATGATATGTTGGGTTTTATTGATTGTTTGAGGTTAGGGTTTACTCTAGGATGATGCTAGAATAGTAGGATAGTGTCGAACAACGTCATTATGTGATGAAATCTGGATATTTGCCATTTAGGGTAAGTTTTGCATGTTGATGTGATGTTTACATGCTAAGTTATGCTATTTTGGGAAAACGCTTGCATTCGGGACGGCTAGAATGATAATAAATTAGGGGTTTTTTCTTGAAATGGTTGGATTAATGTTTTGGGTTTGATATTGGGTGTTTCCACATGTTTCGGGTCGGATTTGGAAGGTTAAACGCGCAAAAAGACGATACAGAGCAGCAGGGGCGATTAGGGAACCCTAATCGCCTATAGTAAGGGCGATTGGCCCCAATCGCGTGTAACAGGAGGCGATTGGGAGCCCAATCGCTAGTATATCAGGCGATTACACTTCTAATCGCCAGTTGACTTTTCCTAATTGCATGTTTGATTCCTAATCGCGTGTACTACTGTCATATGTGCATTTTAACATCCCGAAACACGGTTTGACACCTAGGAACATTTTAGGAACCCCGTGACATGTCCAATAACTTAGTTATACGTGTTCGGACTTGTTTATGCGTTAATTGGACGTTATGCTAGATAAGGTGAATGTTTGCGCATGCTAAGTGTTTAATTGCATTTGTTGCATGATATCTTGTATGGGGCTAACACGTGGGATGTCGGGTCACCAATGGGATGTCGGGTTTTGTCTGGTTTGGTCGGTTTAACGTTTAAACAGGTTTTCAACATACACGGTCACGGTCTGGACAGTTGGGGACTGATTAGCCTTCGGGTTAGTAGTCAACACACTTATGTAAACTCATTGTTAGGTCGCCACTAGTTGGGGCTATCACACGCATGTCGGATCTTTCTTAACACATCAGACGCAACCTAAGGTGAGTTTCACGGCCCCACTTTTATTAGTTCTGTTTTCGGGGGAGAAACATGCTTACACACTTTGAACACATGATTTCAAGTTAAACTATGGCTATCTTTATATTACTATACGGCTCATCTAAATCCCAAGGAAACCACTAATATGGGTATGCAGCGGGGAAATGTGGATAGCGCTATTGGGCCTAACAAACCCCACTCGACGGCTGGAGGCTGGGCGGGTGCATATTGTCTCAAACACACAGGGCCTACCGGGGATGACGGTAGTCCGAGGGGTATCACACAGTAGCAAACACAGTCAGCAATGGTTTCAACCGTCTTAACGCCTAGCTAGCGTTCACACAGCATAGTAGTAACGGTGACGGTTTTCAAAGGATTTACGAAACGCTTATTATAAAACCTGTGAACTCACCAGCATTTTATGTTGACATCTTTTTGGTATGTTTCTCAGGTCGTTGAGGTAGCAGCATCGAGTCTAGGCGCACGGAGTCTCACGGCGTCTAGGATTCACTTGCATGTCATTTAGTACTTTCAGACTTTTTTGTTTTACATCTGGTTTGTAATAAAGTTTTACGCTTCCGCAGCGATGGATGGATTTTGAAAACTTAATGGACAGTTTATGTTGTTTTAAGTATCATATAGTTGTCGTTTGTTGTGACCGTTGTCTTGGATCCTGGTTTGTCACGCGCCTCGCGGTAAAACCCCGCACGTGGAATTTGAGGGTGTGACATAATCAATATCTATCGAAATAATCATAAATTTAAGTTACATCACTCTTTTCAAAATCATAATAATAACAAACAGTCATCATCAGTTGAAAATTAATAAAAATAACATTTTTATCATAATAAATTGATAAAAATAAGTATAAATTTAAATTACATCACTCTTTTCAAATTCATAATAATTTAATAATAATTTTTTTATAATATTATTTTCATTTTATTTTATAATATAAGATGAATAACAAACAAACTAACAAAGTAACTATACGGAAAGTTAATTTTAAATTTGATAAGTTGCATTTCAAGTAAATATGAAGTTGAAAACTACTTTGGATCCTTTCAATAGACTGGAAGAAAATTGCAACACAATAATAATAAAATAATATTGTTAATAAAGTAACTTAAAAATAGTAATCATTACTTTTGGACCTTTGTATAACATCTGTTAACATCCCAACAGTTGTAATAAAATAAAACTTTGTAAATGTTAAACGTCAAAAAACTGAGTATAATATCGTTTGTTACGTAATTAAAATCTTGATATATGTAAATTTAAAATTAATCAATCTTTTCAAATTCATAATTACAAAACAGCCCACACCCCTAAAGGTCTATAATGACCACTACACAAATGAAAGATATAGATCAATACTTAGAAAAGATACGGCCATAATTAATGCAAAATGTACTTCTTTTTAATATTATTAAACGACTAAAAAATAAAACATAACTTTACACATTATCAATTTAATATTAACTACAGACTTAAAACTATTTTTCATAAAAATGTTTTATAATATTTTATTGTTCCATATAACTTTAGAATATGAACATGTATTTAAAACCAAAAAAAAAATCTAAAAGAATATCACTATAACTAAAACATATAATTATACTTTTTATTGACAACTTATTATGTTTTAAATTAATTAATAGTATTTCAATGACAAATTTGTTTAACAAATTACGAGAAATTCACTGATTGTAACTAAAGTGCAACATAAATATTAAAATTGAAGAAAAGTTAATAATGCCACTGTACATATACAAAATTGAATAACTTCACAACAAATGTTTTTAAACAACTGTGATAGATTAAAATTTAATGACTTCAAAACAAACGTATACAATAACTTTGGTAATGAAACCAATTCTAAATTCAAGTTATATATTATTTCATGAGTAGTCAAATAGATGTTAACAAACAACTGTGATCAATTACAAATTTCAACTAAAGAATGATGTCACCAGAGTTTTAAAACAGACTTTGCAATAGTAAAATTGTAATGAATATATAACAAAACAACTATAAATTTAAATTAGATGAGGCTTTTCAAATTCATAATTACAAACAGTCTTCACAGCCATAAATGTCTTTGATGACCAATGTACAAACGAAGGATCTAGATAGAAAGATACCATATAGTTATAATATTATTATTTTATATTAATAAAACAATTAAAAGTATTGTTCTTACAAATAATTTGAACTCTTTTATTGTTCCTATATCTTTAAAAAATGAACATATATTTTATATCAATAAAAATTCTACAAAAATATCATCATCTATAAAAGGTGTAATTATAGTTTTTATTGACCACTTATTATGTTTTAAATAAATAATATTTCCATAACAAACTTTTTTAAGAAATGACATGAAATATACTAATTGTAGCTAATATTTTAATATCTGTAAACTGAATATTTATATATAACTCAGTAATGTTATTATAACCATCTGTTTAAATTATTAATATAAACATTATTATTATGTTCAATATCCTAATAATAACTTTGGTATAGAAATCTAATCTAAGTTCAAGTTATACAGTATTTCATGAGTTGTCAACGGATGTTGCAAACAACTATGATACATTACAATTTTCAACTAAAGGATGATTTAAACAAAGTTTAAAAACAGACTTTCCAGACATAACTTGTAATCAATATCTAACAAAATACTTAAAATTTAAATTAGATCAGTCTTTTCAAATTCATAATTACAAACAGTCCAGAGAGCCCTAAAAGTCTTTGATGAGCACTGTACAAACGAAGGATCTAGATGGAAATATAACTTAAATATAAAGATTATTATTTTATATTAATTAAAAAATTAAAAGTATTGTTCTCACATATGAATTGAAGTCTTTTATTGTTCCTATGTATTTAAAAAATGAACATATACTTTATATCAATAAAAAATCTACTAAAATATCACCATCTATAAAACGGGAAATTATAGCTTCTATAGAAATCCATGACAAACTTTTTTAAGAAATGATAGAAATATAGTCACTGTAAATAAGATTTTAATATATGTAAACTGAATCTTTACATATAACTCACTTAAGTTATTATAACCATCAGTTTAAATTATTAATATAAATATTATCATTATGTTCAATGTCCTAATAAAAAATTTGATATGGAAACCTATTCTAAGTTCAAGTTGTATAATATTTCATGACTAGTCAAACGGATGTTAACAAACAACTATTATAAAATTACAATTTTCAACTAAAGAATGATGTCACCAGAATTTTAAAACAGACTTTGCAATAGTTAACTTGTAATCAATATCTAACAAAAAACTATAAATTTAAATTAGATCAGTGTTTTCAAATTCATAATTACAAACAGTCTTCACAGCCCTAAATGTCTTTAATGACCAATGTACAAATGAAGGATCTAGATGGAAACATAACATATCATTATAATATTATTATTTTATATTAATAAAACAATTAAAAATATTGTTCTTAAAAATAATTTGAACTCTTTTATTGTTCCTATATCTTTAAAAAATGAACATATATTTTATATCAATAAAAATTTTACAAAAATATCATCATCTATAAAAGGTGTAATTATAGTTTTTATTGACCACTTATTATGTTTTAAATAAATAATATTTCCATAACAAACTTTTTTAAGAAATGAAATGAAATATACTGACTGTAGCTAATATTTTAATATATGTAAACTGAATATTTATATATAACTCAGTAATGTTATTATAACCATCTGTTTAAATTATTAATATAAATATTATTATGTTCAATGTCCTAATAATAACTTTGGTATAGAAATCTAATCTAAGTTCAAGTTATACAGTATTTTGATGAGTTGTCAACGGATGTTGCAAACTATGATACATTACAATTTTCAACTAAAGGATGACTTAAACAGAGTTTAAAAACAGACTTTCCAGACTTAACTTGTAATCAATATCTAACAAAATACCTATAAATTTAAATTAGATCAGTCTTTTCAAATTCATAATTACAAACAGTCCGGAGAGCCCTAAAAGTCTTTGATGGGCACTGTACAAACGAAGGATCTAGATGGAAATATAACGTAAATTTAAAGATTATTATTTTATATTAATTAAGCAATTAAAAGTATTGTTCTCACATATGAATTGAAGTCTTTTATTGGTCCTATATATTTAAAAATGAACATATACTTTATATCAATAAAAAATGTACTAAAATATCACCATATATAAAACGGGAAATTATAGTTTCTATAGAAATCCATGACAAACTTCTTTAAGAAATGACAGAAATATAGTCACTGTAAGTAATATTTTAATAAATGTAAACCGAATATTTACATATAACTCACTTAATTTGTTATAACCATCAGTTTAAATTATTAATATGAATATTATCATCATGGTCAATGTCCTAATAATAAATTTGATATGGAAACCTATTCTAAGGTCAAGTTATATAATATTTCATGAGTAATCAAACGGATGTTAACAAACAACTGTCATAAAACTTACAATTTTCAACTAAAGAATGATGTCACCAGAATTTTAAAACAGACTTTGCAATAGTTAACTTGTAATCAATATCTAACAAAACAACCACAAATTTAAATTAGATCAGTGTTTTAAAATTCATAATTACAAACAGTCTTCACAGCCTTAAATGTCTTTAATGACCACTGTACAAACGAAGGATCTAGATGGAAACATAACATATCATTATAATATTATTATTTTATATTAATAAAAGAATTAAAACTATTGTTCTTACAAATAATTTGAACTCTTTTATTGTTCCTATATCTTTAAAAAAATAAACATATATTTTATATCAATAAAAATTCTACAAAAATATCATCATCTATAAAAGGTGTAATTATAGTTTTTATTGATGACTTATTATGTTTTAAATAAATAATATTTCCATATCAAATTATTTTAAGAAATGACATGAAATATACTGACTGTAGCTAATATTTTAATATATGTAAACTGAATATTTATATATAACTCAGTAATGTTATTATAACCATCTATTTAAATTATTAATATAAATATTATTATTATGTTCAATGTCCTAATAATAACTTTGGTATAGAAATCTAATCTAAGTTCAAGTTATACAGTAGTTCATGAGTTGTCAACAGATGTTGCAAACAATTATGATACATTACAATTTTCAACTAAAGGATGATTTAAACAGAGTTTAAAAACGGACTTTGCAGACTTAACTTGTAATCAATATCTAACAAAATACCTATAAATTTAAATTAGATCAGTTTTTTCAAATTCATAATTACAAACAGTCCGGAGAGCCCTAAAACTCTTGATGAGCACTGTACAAACGAAGGATCTAGATGGAAATATAACTTAAATTTAAAAATTATTATTTTATATTAATTAAACAATTAAAAGTATTGTTCTCACATATGATTTTAAGTCTTTTATTGTTCCTATATATTTAAAAAATGAACATACACTTTATGTCTATAAAATTTCCACTAAAATGCCACCATCTATAAAACGTGAAATTATAGTTTTTATTGAAGACTTATTATGACTTAAATAAATAATATTTTCATGACAAACTATTTTAAAATACGTAAATTGAATATTTACATATAACTCAATTAAATTATTATAACCACCTGTTTAAATTATTAAGATGAATATTATCATTATGTTCAATTTCCTAATAATAACTTTGATATGAAAACCTATTCTAACTTCAAGTCATACAATATTTCATGAGTTGTCAACGGATATTATCAAACAACTGTGATCAATTACAATTTTCAACTAAACAATGATATCACCAAAGTTTTAAAACAAACTTTGCAAAGTTATTGTTAGAACGGATATTGGATAACAGAAGTTAAAACAGATGAGGATGACAAAGTAACATAACATCCACGCCAACAGATGTTAAACAACGGTTGTAAACTAAAATGTATTCATACCAAGTTGTTGAAGCATTGTGTACAAAATTAACATACATATCTTTGAACTTCAAAGTTGTTATCAAAAGCTTACAACTCGAAAAACTTAACAAACATCTAAATACGTTAATAATAAGTTCTTAACTTTCAAATCTAGATGCCTTCTTCTTCAATATTTTGCCCCTAGAAGTTTGATCACTAAAATTTACATTACAACAATCTTCAAGACTTCTTTTTTCATTGGGACTTGTGGCAGTATCAACAAACGCATCAACACATACAAGATCCTTCAAACAAACCACGAAACAGCTAATAAAATGTTATATAAGAATACAAGATGTAGAAACAACCTAAACATACTTGCACAAAGGTATAAATACCTTAGAAGTAACTTGAAACCCAAGTTGCGAATATTCTGAAGGCTCAACAGACACTTTTCGACAAATGTCCTGAATGATCTAAAAAGTGCTCAAATATAAAGAAGCATAATAGATTTAAACGTCTATTAAAAATAAATGCTTATTAAAAAAATTAGAATAAATACCTCGGCAGATGTACCCTGTACATTCTCATATCCATCAACCAACTCTTGATTTATAATACGTTGGAAATTAATCTTAACGACAGTGTACACATGGTACTCATTTACAAAACTGTAATCACAAACCTCAAGATTAAAAGTCACTTTGTTTTCAACAACTGGAGACAACGCAAGCGGAAAACTATTTGTGTTGCTTTGCTTCAACACCCTTTCCCTAATATACCATGCAGCAGCTCCAATGATCATCATCACATCTTTATCAAACATCACAAATGATGCATCTCCTGATTCATCTTGTACCCTTATCTGCAACTTGAACCTAAAAGAAATAAAACATAAAAAACATTGTATACATGAATGAAATGAAATGAAAATTCTGGAAAAAAAGCAATGTATACATTTACTGATTTAATCTTATTTGCAACTTGAACATAAACCAAAATAAAACATACTTTATCTAAAAAAACCTGAATGGAATGAAATGAAAAACCTGGAAAAATAAACAGCGTATACATCTACTGATTTACATACTTTGTGGTACTGGAAGTGCATTCCCAATCGCATTTTCCACAACCCAAAGCAGTGGCAGGCAATTTGAGAACTGTTTCACACACTTCTTCAGCATTTTGCAAAAACTCAGATTTACTTAAAACTTTCTTGTTACAATTGCGGCAGGCAGCATAAAACCAACCATAGCTTTCTTCAACACTTTTTATGGTGGAAACAACAACAAAAGATGTCACACCCTCAAATTTCACATGCGGGGTTTTACCGCGAGCCGCGTGACACACCAGGATCTCAGTCAACGATCACAATAAACAAACAACAACATGCATTCATATACATTTTTAAAACCAAAATATCATGCTTTGAGCCGTAAACCAGTAGCGGGAGCATTTCTTGTTTACAACCAAAAGACATATTATAGTTCACAAAACATTGTTTAATATGCTTCAAAATTTTAGACGCTGTGCAAGACTCCGTGCGCCTAGTCCATTAACTGCTACCTTAGCGACTTGAGAAAACATGCCAAAAATGTCAACATATAATGCTGGTGAGTTCACAGGTTTTCTTTTATAAAAGAGTTGTTACAAGTTTGTAAAGATCATATCTGTTACTACTAGGTTAAAAGAACGTTAGCTAGACGTTAAGTGTTTGTTTACTACTACGATTGGGAACCCATTACTATACGTGTGTAAGTTGTTGAAGCATGCCCAGACGTTTTGGCTATAACTGATGCCTCGGCGAGCCAGTAATAAGAGACAATATGCACCCGCCTGGCCCAGCCGTCGAGTGGGGTTTGTGAGGCCCAATAGATCTATCCACATTTCCCCCGTTGTGCATCCCCGCACATTCATGGTTTCCCCCTGGGACTTTCCATAAAAGCCGTATAGTATTTGTAAAGTAACCATAGTATAACATGACCTTTAGTAAGTAAGTATGTAGCATGTTTCTCCCCCGAAAGTAAAACAGTAAAAGTGGGGCTGTGACACTCACCTTAGATTGCGTTACTTGAAAATAGTTAAGTAATTATGCTATGATAGCCCCAAATAGCGGCAACCTATCATAAGATGTGTATAAGTATCCGGACTAATAACCCACAGGTTAACTAGTCCCCGAATGTCCAGACCATAACCATAAACGTTTGAAAACACCTTTGACTGTTAAACCGACCGTACCAGACAAGACCCGACATCCCATTGGTGACCCGACATCCCACGTGTTAGACAAATACAAGACATCATGCAACATATGCAATTAAACACTTAGCACGCGCAAGAGTTCACCTAGTCTAGCATAATGTTCAATTAACGCATAAATAAGTCCGAACACGTGTTACTAAGTCATTGGGTATATCCCGGGGTTCCTATCATGTTCCTAGGTGTCAAATCATGTTCCGGGATGTCAAAATAGTTTACGACAGCAGTACACGCGATTAGGAAACTTACATGCAATTAGGAAAAGTCAACTGGTGGGTAGGAGATGGTCAACTGACGAGTAGGGGCTAATCGCCTGATGTATCAGGCGATTAGGCTGTAATCGCCTGATACATCAGGCGATTAGAGCCCTATTCGCCCCTGTTCATGCTGTCTCGCAAATTTCGCGCGTTAAACACTCCAAATCAGATCCGAAACATGTAAGAACACCCAACATCAAACCCCCAATTTATCTCTGCTCTAACGGCCTCGGTGCGATTATTTCCAAAAATGGCAAAGTACTAGGTTTCATTAACTATGAAGTCTTTCCTTAAATGGTAAAGATCAGATTACACCTCCTACAACTTGCAAATCATCATCTCCATGTTATAATATCATTCTAGCATGATTCCTAACAATAAACAAGCAATGAATCATATCATAGCATCCTAATTCTTCAAGAATCACCCAAATGGGTCAAAATGCATACTTCTATCGAAACACTATAACAATAGCTTAAACTCATAGATAATCATCCTAACAACTCCTACATATCAAAAGTACATCAAATTCATGGAAACATTCATGTTATAATCACTAAAAATCATCATATGCATCAATACTTCACATATATAGCAAGTATTATGGTGTAGACTTGTTTTAGAACTCATTTCCAAGGTTTTTAAAGACACATTCTTATAAAACAAGGTCTGGACTTTTAGGGAACCAAAACAATAACATTATAAAGGTTTGGGATGAAGAACACACCTTGGATTTTATCAAAGAAAGGTGTATTAGCTTGGAAATGGTGAGTTATGAAGCAAAACAAGTTCCAGAAGTGTTTTGAGGTGTGTGGGAGGCTTAGGATCAGTTAGGGTTGCACTAAGAGTGTTTGGGGAGTCAAGGGTTGTATTTATAGGTTTTTTGACTCGTGGATTGCAGATCAGGCGAGTAGGAGATCAGTTCAGGCGATTAGAGCTTCTAATCGCCTATATACTGGCGATTAGAAGCTCTAATCGCCAGTAACCTTCCCTATTCGCCAATAGAAGTGGCGATTAGGAGCCCTCCTGGTTCCTAATCGCCTGTAGGGTTCTAGGTTGGGTTTTTGGCGCGTTAAACACTATTTTAACATATATAAACACGTATTCACATACCGACAAGTCACATAATGATTACAAACACATAATGCATGATAACTAACACGTTTACATCCGTTCACCAATTCCCGGGACTCGAGACTTGCGTGTGTGCTTTAAACCCAGTGATTCCACGAATCACCAATCCTTGTACCCATGGTTATGGAACGACTCCCGATGATCCCGCGGATCATCGTAACGACTCCCGATGATTCCCAGAATCATCGTAACGACTCGACTGACCCAGTTAAGTACGTAATATGCATGACTCGCTAAGATAGACTTACTAGTTTAGTCAATGTTACTAACCTGAGTTTGCCGGGTGTCACATCATCCCCCTGTTGAAAGAATTTTCGTCCCGAAAATTGCACAAGGCCAAAAAGGAAAAGACGAAAGAGAAGAAAAATTTTTCGGTTGCCACATCATCCCCCTGTTGAAAGGAATCTCGACCCGAGATTCATTCAGCTTCAGCAGAGACATGTCTTGATTCGAACGCGCGCTTAGGAAATAAATTAGGATACTTAGCTTTCATCTGATCCTCCCGTTCCCACGTGAACTCCGGTCCACGATTTGAGTTCCAACGGACTTTAACAATGCGGATTTTACTCCGACGAAGGCTACGGATCTTATAATCGAGAATCTCAACCGGTTCTTCCACAATACGCAGACGATCATCCACCTTGATCTCTTCGAGGGGAACAACCAAAGATTCATCCACCAGAAACTTCTTGAGATTAGAGACATGGAAGACATTATGAACATTACTGAGTTCAGCTGGCAGATCAAGCCTGTATGCTACCGGTCCAATCCGTTCTAGAATTGCGAACGGTCCCACATACCAAGGATTCAATTCCCCGCTTCCCAAAATGTATAACGCCCTTCTACGGAGATACCTTCAATAAAACCCTGTCGCCAACCTCAAACTCTAAAGGCTTGCGACGACGATCGGCATAGCTCTTTTGACGATCCTGAGCTGCTGCCATGCGGTTACGGATTTGTACGATCTTCTCGGAAGTCTCGTACACAAGTTCTGGGCCGGTGAGTTGACTCTCACCTACCTCAGCCCAACAAAGAGGAGACCGGCATTTCCGCCCGTAAAGGGCCTCAAACGGAGCCGCCTTGATGCTAGAATGGTAGCTATTGTTGTAGGAGAATTCCACCAACGGTAGATGACTCTCCCACCCCTTGCCAAAGTCGATCACACATGCCCGAAGCATGTCTTCTAGCGTTTGGATTGTCCGCTCACTCTGACCGTCAGTTTGCGGATGATAAGCTGTGCTCATGTCTAACTTAGTACCCAGAGCCTTATGCAAGGATTTCCAGAAGTTAGAGGCGAACTGAGGATCACAATCAGAAATAATAGAGACAGGCACCCCGTGCCGAGAAACCACTTCCTTAAGATATAAACGTGCCAAACGCTTAAGGCCATCGGTTTCCTTGATAGCGAGGAAATGTGCAGACTTTGTCAACCTATCAACAATCACCCAGATCATGTCACAACCACTGGGCGATTTCGGGAGTTTGGTCACAAAGTCCATCGTAATCCGCTGTGACAACTCGGGTAAATCTCTCTTTTTGGTTTCTATTTTTGGTTTCTATCTTTTGTTGTTTCCTTCGTTATTCCTTTTGGTACTTGTGCAATTTTCGGGACGAAAATTCTTTTAACGTAGGGATGATGTGACACCAGGCAAATTCTGGTTAACAACGTTGTCTAGATAAAAGTCTACCTTAGCGAGTCACGCGTATAGTATACTTAACTGGGTTAGTTAAGTCGTGTTATGGTTCGGGAACTATCGGTTTGGTCTAGAAGATCATTGGATGTTGGTCTAGAGGTTCATTAGATGTCAGTCCTTAACCAAGTGTACAAACGGTGACGATTTGTAGGATCGTCAGGGCATACGGAACATACAAGTCTCGAGTCCCGGGAATTGGTGAACGAGTGTGAATATGTGTATTTACAAGTGTTATGTGTTTACAATCATTATGTGACTTGTCGGTATGTGAATATGTGTTAACATATGTTAAAACGGGGTTTAACGCGCAAAATACCAGGAACCAGCCCCTATAGGCGATTAGGGGTGGCTAATCGCCTATAGGAGGGGCGATTGGGCAGGGTTATAGGCGATTGGGGGCTAAATGCATGATGTTTCATGCGATTAGGCCCCAAATGCATGTAGTTACATGCGATTAGGACCCCTAATCGCGTGTAAATGCTGCACAATCGCTAGTTATGGGCTGGACGACTAAAAACGACTATAAATACCATACTTGACCTCCTAAACTTTATAATACAAACCCTAGTCGTCCCATAATCCGCCTCAACACACATACAACCTCTGGAACGCGATTTTTGATCAAAACACAAGGTTTCAAGCTTAATCCATCATTCTTTCACAAATCTAAGGTTTGGTTTCCATCCATGCAATCTTTATAAACGTTTTTACTCAATCCCTAATGGTCCAGACCTATTCTAAAACGAAAAAGCTTTCTGAAAATCGTTAATAAGTGTTGTTAATCGGATTCTAACAATCATACATGTGTTATGTGTGTTTATGATTAATATCTAGGGTTTTTATGATTCAAGATGGGTGATTAACATGTTATTAGGTTAGTTTCAGAATAATATTGATGTCATGATAATAAAATCTGAGTAATTGATTATTAGGGTTATAGTTATGCATGTTAATGTGATGTTGCATGCTATGTGAATTGTGTTTGGATTACGTGGTTGCAATGCAGGGCTGATAATACGAGGCAAAACGAAGGATTTTAGTTTAAACATGTTTAGAATAGTTGTTGGGATGATATTGGATGGTTACACACGTTCTGGATCTGATTTGGAGCGTTAAACGCGCGAAAAACCGGAACAGCAAGGTTACAGGCGATTAGCAACCCTAATCGCCTATGTTAGAGGCGATTAGGAGGCCAATCGCCCATGTTTCATGCGATTAGCCCTAATTGCTAGTAGATACATGCGATTAGCCCTAATTGCTAGTAGATACATGTGGTATAGCCCTAAATGCTAGTAGTTACATGTGGTATAGCCCTAATCGCCTATAAAGTCAAGGTTTACATGTCTTATGACCCTAAATGCCTATATTACATGCGATTAGCCTTCCTAAATGCCAGTTGACCAACCTAAATGCTAGTTGACTTTTCCTAATCGCGTGTACTGCTGCTGTAAGTATAAATTAGCATTCCGAGACCCGATTTGACATGTAGGAACATGCTAGGAACCCCGTAACATATCTAATAACTTGGTAACATATGTTTGGATGTAATTATGTGATACGTGAGCTATGTGCTATAACTCGTTGTGCGTTAACGTATGTTAAGTGTGATTGCATGATTGTATGTTTGAGAGCGTAAACATAACACGGGGAGTCTCGGGTCACCAATGGGATGTCGAGTCTTGTACTTTGGGTCAGTCAAACAGTCACAGTGTTTTCAAACGAACTTGGTTATGGTCTGGACATCTAGGGACTAACTAACCTGCGGGTTATTAGTCTAAGTACTTGTAACTGTCATATGTTAGGTCGCCGCTTTACGGGACTAGCATAGCTGCTGAGTTATTCGTATTACGAAGTAACGCAACTTAAGGTGAGTTTACGGCCCCTCTTTTAAACTGGTTTCACATTTTCGGGGGAGAAAACATGTGTTAAAACGATTATTTGGTAACTACTGTCATACTATGGGTTTCTATTGTGTACTACACGATCTTTGGAAGTCCCGGGGGGAACCATGAATGTGCGGGTTTGCACAACGGGGAAATGTGAATAGCGCTATTGGGAGTGACCAACCCCGCTCGTCGACTTGGAGGGTCGGCGGGTGCATATTGTCTCAAACAGGAACAACAGGAACAACAGGGTTACTACATCGGGCACACATTTGGTTTACGAGTTAGTAATGGTTTTCCTATCGTGGTAGTAACAAAACATACGCCTAGCTAGCGTACACTGGTTTTCGATTTGTTATAGTATGGACAGGTTGACTTGGTACTTGGATTACAAAACCTGTAAACTCACCAGCATTTTTGTGCTGACGTAAACTTTTACATGTTTTCTCAGGTCGCTAAGGTAGCATGACTGGACTAGGGCGCACGCGTCTGCACGGCATCTAGTTAGGGTTGCATGGTTTTACAAACGTTGAACATTTGGTTTACTATTGAATATTGTTTTGAATAAGCTTCCGCTGTAAACGGGGATTTTAAACATTGTTTTGAAATTGCATTATGTTCATTTTAGACTTGTTTATTGTGATCGTTGGTTTGGATCCTGGTTTGTCATGCGCCTCGCGGTAAAACTCCGCAAGTGGATTTTGAGGGTGTGACAGATTGGTATCAGAGCCAATGGTTATAGTGAACTAGGACTGCATGTAGAGTCTAGTCTATAGCCGAGTCGCACACACTAGACGATCACATGGTACTAAACATTATGGTGGTTTACGTATGGTCTTGTCGGGGTGTCTCTAAATCATTCGGTCTTTCTACGTTACATCATCCGTTCTATCTTAGGTCGGGTTACTTACTTTCTAGGTAGTGTAGTATATTGGAGTGAATCGTGTACTCTTGAGATTTGTCCAAGGCTCGGACTTCTCCCTTTCATACTCCAATAGAAACACTTGCCATAAACTACCGTAGTATTACGGTGTATAGCTAAGAGTCTATGTTCGGTGATTTGAACTTTGAACTAGGAGAACACTTGGAGGACCATGTAGAGCGGTTTATCATTTTGGGTGCACACAAAATCATAAACCGAAATGCATGGAAGCCTTAGTGAGCTCTGGGTTTGAAGGGATAGTCCTGGATTGGATCTAGCTTTGATCTTGTAAACATTAGTGGTTATCTTTAGTTGCGAAACTAAATTTTCTCGTTCTTTCTGCCAGAATCATGTCTGGAGTACGAGGAGGACGTGGAGGTGGTCGCAATGGTGGACGTGGTGGTGGTCGCGGTGGTGCTGGTGGTCGTGGAGGTATTAACCTATCGCAGGCTGATCTGAACAACTTGCTCCAAGCTGCCTTCCAGTTAGGGCACAATGGTGGTGGTAAGTTGATTTATCCATTTTCTTTGCCTCATTAGTGAACCTTGTTTACATTCGTCGTGATTCCTCACGCATTTCATTTCAGGTGGTCCTGTTAACCCACCCCCACCCATGTGTACCTACAAGATGTTTCGGGACTGTAAGCCCCAGGAATTCTCTGGCACTGAGGGTGCGGTGAGCTTGCTTAGGTGGCTGGAGAAAGTGGAGTCAGTGTTTCTGATGTGTAACTGTCTCCCAGAAGATCGGGTTAAGTATGCTGCTGCGTTATTCCAGGATGTTGCTTTGACTTGGTGGAATAACATCACCCAGAATATGGGTATTGGGGAGGCGTATGCTATGCCTTGGGAAAACTTTGTTCAACTATTGAAGCGTGAGTACTGTCCGAGGGAAGAGGTGCAGAAGTTAGAGCACGAGGTGTGGAACCTCAAGATGTCTGGGTCTGAAATTGAGAAGTATACTGTGAGGCGTAATGAGTTGGCAGTGCTGTGTCCCGATCTGCATGTGCCAGAATACAGGAGGATTGAGCATTATATCTCGGGGTTAGTACCAGAGATCGCAGGGTTAGTAGCTGCAGGAAATCATCCTACATACTCAGAGGTGGTTCGATCGGCTCATAGGATGACCAACTTAAAGGTGAATGAGGGTATTTTGCCTGCTAAGGGTTCGACTGTCAAGGCCCCAGAGAACAACAAGCGCAAGTGTCAAAATGAAGGGAAAGGATCTGGACCAGCACAGCAGGGTAAGAGGTTTGATAATGGGGGTTCTTCTTCTTCGGGTAACAAACAGGGTGGTTATGCGGGGAAACTGCCTAAATGCAACAAGTGTGGACGTCATCATCAAGGGAACTGCGACAGTAACCGTTGTCACCGCTGCCAGCGAACTGGGCATTTTGCTAAAGATTGTCGGGCTACACTTCCATCGACCCAGGCCCCGACTACTAACTCAGCTCCTACTACTCAAGGGACTACAGGAAGACAAGGATGTTACAACTGTGGTGAGACTGGGCATTACAAGAAGGATTGCCCAAAACTGAAGCAGGGTGGAAACAACGGTAATGGGAACAACGGGGGCGGTGGCAGGAATGCACGCGCCTTCTTCATTGGAGCCGCTGAGGCTAGACAGGATCCTGACACAGTTACCGGTACGTTCCTTCTCAATAATCGTTCTGTTAGTGTGTTATTTGATTCTGGTGCCGACAAGAGTTTTGTATCCATGGAAGTTAGTCGACTGCTAGATGTAGTACCCGTACCATTAGAGACTAAGTATATTATTGAGTTGGCTGACGGTAAAAAGATTGAAGCTACTAGTATCCTTCGGGAGTGTCAATTAGAGTTGTCGGGTTTGTCGTTCCCCATCGACCTTATGCCGGTACCTTTGGGTAGTTTTGACGTGGTGGTAGGCATGGATTGGTTGTCCTTGTATCGCGCGGAGATTGTCTGTTACGACAAGATTATCCGGATTCCTCTCCCTGATGGAGAATTCCTTTCTGTGTACGGTATCAAGGGTGGTGTTCCGCTGAATATCATCTCTAACATGAAAGCCCTTAAGTGTCTTCGAAAGGGTTATCCGGCCGTTTTGGCACTTTTATCTGTTTCCTCTGGTGATGAGAAGAAGATCGACGATATTCCAGTTGTACGCAAGTTTCCTGATGTTTTTCCCGATGATTTATCTGGTCTTCCTCCCCATCGTCAAGTCGAGTTCGGTATTGATCTTGTACCAGGGGCTGCTCCTATTGCTCGGGCCCCCTACCGTCTTGCACCTCCCGAGATGCAGGAATTGTCTAGTCAGTTACAGGAACTCTTGGACAAGGGTTTCATCAGACCAAGTTCTTCCCCTTGGGGAGCCCCGATTCTATTCGTCAAGAAGAAGGATGGAAGTTTCCGATTGTGTGTGGACTACAGAGAACTGAACAAATTGACCATCAAGAACCGTTATCCTCTTCCACGTATTGATGATCTATTCGACCAGCTCCAGGGTTCTAGTTATTATTCCAAGATTGACTTGAGGTCCGGTTATCACCAGTTGCGCGTACGGGAAGCTGACGTTGCAAAGACTGCCTTTCGTACACGTTATGGCCATTTCGAATTCTTAGTCATGCCTTTCGGTCTCACGAACGCACCGGCGGTTTTCATGGACTTGATGAACCGCGTTTGCAAACCATATCTGGACAAGTTCGTCATTGTGTTTATTGATGACATTCTGATCTACTCCAAGAACAAGACCGAACACGAGGAACACCTGCGTTTGGTTTTGGAACTCTTGCGACGGGAACAACTTTACGCTAAGTTCTCAAAGTGTGACTTTTGGTTACGCGAAGTTCAGTTCCTAGGACATGTGGTTAATGAACTAGGGATTCATATCGATCCAGGAGTTCAATCCAACGACGCTGCCGTATGTTCAAATGTTGTTGGTCGAAAATATGTTAGAGACTCGAAGCGATCAAGGACTGGGGAGCACCTAAGACGCCAACTGAGGTGCGGCAATTCCTAGGCCTTGCGGGCTACTATCGTCGTTTCATTCAGGGGTTCTCGAAGATCGCTCAACCCCTGACCACTCTCACGCAGAAGGATAGGAAATTCGACTGGGGTGAACCACAAGAGTCAGCGTTTGAAGAACTGAAGTCCAAACTGTGTTCTGCTCCTATTTTGTCTTTACCTGAAGGCCCTGATGATTTCGTTGTTTACTGTGATGCTTCTATTCATGGTCTCGGTTGCGTGTTGATGCAACGCGAGAAAGTGATTGCGTATGCTTCTCGTCAACTCAAGGTGCACGAGAAGAACTACACCACCCATGACTTGGAGTTGGGTGCCGTGGTATTCGCGTTGAAAATTTGGAGACATTACTTGTACGGTACCAAATGCACCATCTACACCGATCACAAGAGTCTCTAACATATTTTCGACCAACAACATTTGAACATACGGCAGCGTCGTTGGATTGAACTCCTGAACGACTATGATTGTGCCATTAAGTACCATCCTGGCAAGGCGAATGTTGTAGCAGACGCCTTGAGCAGGAAGGAATCAACTAAACCTCGTCGCGTTCGGGCGTTGCAACTCACCATTCATTCATCTCTACCTGATCAACTCCGTTCTGCCCAGTTAGAAGCTTTGAAGGAGGAAAACCTTAAAGCTGAGACTATGCACGGTGCTGACAAGCACCTCGAGCGAAGGCCTGATGGCCTGCACTATTTCGCAGAACGCATATGGGTTCCTTTATTCGGGGGACTACGGGAGCTTGTCCTAGATGAGGCTCATAAGTCCCGGTATTCTATTCATCCTGGTTCGGATAAGATGTACCAAGATCTGAAGGTGCTGTACTGGTGGCCAAACATGAGGTCGGATATAGCTTCATACGTGAGTAAGTGTTTGACTTGTGCTAAGGTCAAGGTGGAATACCAGAAACCGTCGGGTCTCTTGCAACAACCTGAAATTCCGGAATGGAAATGGGAACGGATTACATTGGATTTTGTCACGCAACTTCCTAAATCACCAAGCGGGAATGACAAGATATGGGTGATTGTTGATCGGTTGACGAAATCAGCCCATTTTCTTGCTATTAAGGAGACCGACACCATGGATCGTTTGGTTCGCCTTTATTTGAAGGAGGTTGTTTCTAAGCACGGGGTGCCAGTTTCTATTATCTCGGATCGTGACTCCCATTTTACTTCTCACTTCTGGAAGTCATTGCACAAGGCTTTGGGTACCCAACTAGACATGAGTACAGCTTATCATCCACAGACTGACGGTCAGAGTGAGCGCACGATTCAAACTTTAGAAGACATGCTGCGGGCATGTGTGATCGATTTTGGCAAAGGTTGGGAAGCTCATTTACCGTTAGTAGAATTCTCGTACAACAACAGTTATCACACGAGCATCAAGGCGGCTCCGTTCGAGGCACTGTACGGACGGAAATGCCGTTCTCCTCTTTGTTGGGCTGAAGTGGGTGAGAGTCAACTCACTGGACCTGAGCTAGTGTACGAAACTTCGGAAAAGATCGTACAGATTCGTAACCGGTTGGCAGCGGCACGGGACCGGCAAAAGAGTTATGCCGATCAGCGTCGCAAACCATTGGAATTCCAAGTTAATGACAAAGTACTTCTAAAAGTCTCACCGTGGAAGGGCGTCATACGCTTTGGGAAGCGTGGCAAACTCAACCCTCGATATGTCGGTCCATTTACGATCCTGGAACGGATTGGACCGGTGGCGTATCGTCTTGATTTACCGACGGAGCTCGGTAACGTACATAACGTCTTCCATGTGTCCAACTTAAAGAAGTGTCTGGCTGACGAGTCTCTCATCGTTCCACTGAAAGAGATCAAGGTTGATGATCGTCTTCGGATTGTGGAAGAACCTGTGGAGATCCTTGATTACAAGATTCGTAACCTACGTCACAGCAAGATTCGCATCGTGAAGGTTCGGTGGAACTCGAACCGAGGACCAGAGTACACGTGGGAACGGGAGGATCAGATGAAGTCTAAGTATCCTCATCTCTTTCCTAAGGAAGCGTTCGAGTCGAGATATGTCTCTTCTGCAGCTGAATGAATCTCGGGGCGAGATTCCTTTTAACGTGGGGATGATGTGACAACTCGGGTAAATCTCTCTTTTTGGTTTCTATTTTTGGTTTCTATCTTTTGTTGTTACCTTCGTTATTCCTTTTGGTACTTGTGCAATTTTCGGGACGAAAATTCTTTTAACGTGGGGATGATGTGACACCCGGCAAATTCTGGTTAACAACGTTGTCTAGATAAAAGTCTACCTTAGCGAGTCACACGTATAGTATACTTAACTGGGTTAGTTAAGTCGTGTTTTGGTTCGGGAACTATCGGTTTAGTCTAGAAGATCATTGGATGTTGGTCTAGAGGTTCATTAGATGTCAGTCCTTAACCAAGTGTACAAACGGTGACGATTTGTAGGATCGTCAGGGCATACGGAACATACAAGTCTCGAGTCCCGGGAATTGGTGAACGAGTGTGAATATGTGTATTTACAAGTGTTATGTGTTTACAATCATTATGTGACTTGTCGGTATGTGAATATGTGTTAACATATGTTAAAACGGGGTTTAACGCGCAAAATACCAGGAACTAGCCCCTATAGGCGATTAGGGGTGGCTAATCGCCTATAGGAGGGGCGATTGGGCAGGGTTATAGGCGATTGGGGGCTAAATGCATGATGTTTCATGCGATTAGGCCCCAAATGCATGTAGTTACATGCGATTAGGACCCCTAATCGCGTGTAAATGCTGCACAATCGCTAGTTACGGGCTGGACGACTAAAAACGACTATAAATACCATACTTGACCTCCTAAACTTTATAATACAAACCCTAGTCGTCCCATAACCCGCCTCAACACACATACAACCTCTGGAACGCGATTTTTGATCAAAACACAAGGTTTCAAGCTTAATCCATCATTCTTTCACAAATCTAAGGTTTGGTTTCCATCCATGCAATCTTTATAAATGTTTTTACTCAATCCCTAATGGTCCAGGCCTATTCTAAAACGAAAAAGCTTTCTGAAAATCGTTAATAAGTGTTGTTAATCGGATTCTAACAATCATACATGTGTTATGTGTGTTTATGATTAATATCTAGGGTTTTTATGATTCAAGATGGGTGATTAACATGTTATTAGGTTAGTTTCAGAATAATATTGATGTCATGATAATAAAATCTGAGTAATTGATTATTAGGGTTATAGTTATGCATGTTAATGTGATGTTGCATGCTATGTGAATTGTGTTTGGATTACGTGGTTGCAATGCAGGGCTGATAATACGAGGCAAAACGAAGGATTTTAGTTTAAACATGTTTAGAATAGTTGTTGGGATGATATTGGATGGTTACACACGTTCTGGATCTGATTTGGAGCGTTAAACGCGCGAAAAACCGGAACAGCAAGGTTACAGGCGATTAGCAACCCTAATCGCCTATGTTAGAGGCGATTAGGAGGCCAATCGCCCATGTTTCATGCGATTAGCCCTAATTGCTAGTAGATACATGCGATTAGCCCTAATTGCTAGTAGATACATGTGGTATAGCCCTAAATGCTAGTAGTTACATGTGGTATAGCCCTAATCGCCTATAAAGTCAAGGTTTACATGTCTTATGACCCTAAATGCCTATATTACATGCGATTAGCCTTCCTAAATGCCAGTTGACCAACCTAAATGCTAGTTGACTTTTCCTAATCGCGTGTACTGCTGCTGTAAGTATAAATTAGCATTCCGAGACCCGATTTGACATGTAGGAACATGCTAGGAACCCCGTAACATATCTAATAAATTGGTAACATATGTTTGGATGTAATTATGTGATACGTGAGCTATGTGCTATAACTCGTTGTGCGTTAACGTATGTTAAGTGTGATTGCATGATTGTATGTTTGAGAGCGTAAACATAACACGGGGAGTCTCGGGTCACCAATGGGATGTCGAGTCTTGTACTTTGGGTCAGTCAAACAGTCACAGTGTTTTCAAACGAACTTGGTTATGGTCTGGACATCTAGGGACTAACTAACCTGCGGGTTATTAGTCTAAGTACTTGTAACTGTCATATGTTAGGTCGCCGCTTTACGGGACTAGCATAGCTGCTGAGTTATTCGTATTACGAAGTAACGCAACTTAAGGTGAGTTTACGGCCCCTCTTTTAAACTGGTTTCACATTTTCGGGGGAGAAAACATGTGTTAAAACGATTATTTGGTAACTACTGTCATACTATGGGTTTCTATTGTGTACTACACGATCTTTGGAAGTCCCGGGGGGAACCATGAATGTGCGGGTTTGCACAACGGGGAAATGTGAATAGCGCTATTGGGAGTGACCAACCCCGCTCGTCGACTTGGAGGGTCGGCGGGTGCATATTGTCTCAAACAGGAACAACAGGAACAACAGGGTTACTACATCGGGCACACATTTGGTTTACGAGTTAGTAATGGTTTTCCAATCGTGGTAGTAACAAAACATACGCCTAGCTAGCGTACACTGGTTTTCGATTTGTTATAGTATGGACAGGTTGACTTGGTACTTGGATTACAAAACCTGTAAACTCACCAGCATTTTTGTGCTGACGTAAACTTTTACATGTTTTCTCAGGTCGCTAAGGTAGCATGACTGGACTAGGGCGCACGCGTCTGCACGGCATCTAGTTAGGGTTGCATGGTTTTACAAACGTTGAACATTTGGTTTACTATTGAATATTGTTTTGAATAAGCTTCCGCTGTAAACGGGGATTTTAAACATTGTTTTGAAATTGCATTATGTTCATTTTAGACTTGTTTATTGTGATCGTTGGTTTGGATCCTGGTTTGTCATGCGCCTCGCGGTAAAACTCCGCAAGTGGATTTTGAGGGTGTGACATCCGCTCCCACTTCCACTCGGGAATTTCAGGCTGTTGTAGATGACCGGACGGCTTTTGATATTCAACCTTGACCTTGGCACAGGTCAAGCACTTGCTCACATACGAGGCTACATCCGCCTTCATGTTCGGCCACCAATAAAGTATCTTTAAGTGTAACACCCGAAAGTCTAAAATCTAGTTCATCACAATATTAACTTAAAAGGGGAAACGGGTTAAGTAGGGGTATTGAGAATCACTACTAAATAAAACCCAAGTAGTAGGTTGGTACCTTGACTAGTTAAACAAAAACTCCAAGGGCCATTTCTGCCAATAAACCAAAGATTATAAGTAAAAATAATAAAAACAAGAAAACTTGGTGGGTTGGTGATCAGGGGATCGACCAAAACACCACCAAACACACACTAAGCTCCTACACCCCTTTGAAGCTTGAATCTTGCTTATTAAGAGGTTAATCCAACTGCATGAAGGCTTAATCAACTCAATAAACTCCAGTAAACATCTAGGTATCACTTGTTTTATCTAGATTTTTGTTTTATAGCTTCTTTGATGATGAGTAAAATTCTAGGGTTCTTGATTGGAAACAAATTGATAGACTCTAAGGAACCTTATAAGAATGGGTACCTTAAAGTCTTGTTAATTCTGCTCTATGTAAATTATCTAACCCTAGAACATGAGATTTTGGGGAAATTAGGGTGATATGGGTTGGTTCCCTCAAGGGTGAAACAACCCCTAATAACCTTGTATAATTACTTGAGGAATTTGAAATTGAGAATTGTTAGTCATTAGCAAGACTAGAATAACACCTTGTAATGAAAATATGAGGTGGGTAGTAAGTGATTCACTACAACAAAAATGGGTTTTTAGTACACACAAAAGCGTCCTGAAATGTTATTTTATAGGACCTTTTATTTAATAGGACCAACGGTAAAAGCGTTTCATGTAAAGGGGTCGTAATAAGTCCAAAACATAAAAAGCGTCCTAATATCTCAAATAAGATTATGCAACCAATTTTGTGGTCGCATAATATGTCTATGAACAACCCAAAAAACTCCTAATAAAAACATATTAGGACACTTTTACAATGTTCTAACATGTGCTTACCTATTTTTAATCTTTTAATACACATACAAGAGTCCTTAAAAATTAATTTATAGGACCCTTATGATGTAATATTTTGGGTACTTTAGTACCAAGACAAGGGTCCTAATATCCAAAATAGGATTATGAAATTAATTTTATGGTCGCATAATATGTCTATGAACAACCAATAAAGCGTCCTAAGAAAAGCATATTCGGACACTTTTACAATGTTCTAACAAGTTTAATAGGACAAAATTTTAAAGTCCTAACATGTCATATGATGCAACGCTTTTTTGAACATCCACACCCATAATTTTACAATATGGTTATGGACATCCAAACAATGGTTTTTATTATACAATAAAAAGGCTATCAACATATAAAATGCTAATAGTTATTGTGTACATAACATCAACTAATGAAAGAAATAAAAATTTATTATATTTCAAATAAGCATATTCACAACAAAAACAGTAAACATAAATAAAATTATAGCATTATCCAACATAAACTCTTGTTACATTTAACAAAGAAAGTAAAAGCAAAGAAAGAAACAAGCAGCTTAGAATCCTGGGTCATCATGCATCCTCAATCCTCACGGAGTACCTACAAATAAACCATCCATGTATAAGCATTAAGTTCCAGATTATTAAAGTTATTCGTATCACAAATTTCACAACTACATACCGAGATGAAAGGACAAGGTCATGCAATGGATGCACCAATACAATCTTGAATTGTGAAAAATAACCCATATGGTCTCACCAACTATTCATCTATTTTTATTGGTACTTGAACATTTATTTCATACAATTCTAGTCCAATCTATGTACCACCAACTAGCTCATTTGGGTAGCTCTTCACCAATCCTCTTGCTACAGTCTTGGTAGAGTTTAGAATGGTTTTGAGAAAAACTTCATCTCCGACCTAGATTTTAGTTTTCAACAAACATTTATCAAACTCTAGTCACGATAGTGCAAGTAACATTTCACAAAAAAATAATAATAAAGTTTTCCGCTAGTATGCTAAGATTTTTATAGAAAATACTAATATGAAACAAAAAACATCAATAGAAATTGTTGATTTATAGTGTAGCCCAATGTAACCACTATTTAATCACCAACTTACTATCATTTTTGGTATGAGGCTACAAGTTAAAATCTACCACTTTTTGCGCTATTCCTAACTGCACGAACTAGTATGAAAACCTAACTTATCAAACCAGAATAATTCCTAGATCTACTAGATATTCCTATATGCTTAGACCATCAAAACCAACAAACAAATAATCAAACCAAGAAACACCAGTACACAAATATTCAAAATCAATCAATAAAAATAAACCATGTAATTCAATACATCCAAATCAAAAAATAAAGTCATTCAATACGCAAAACGTGTCTAGTTCATAATCCTAAGCAACCAAAAAAAGTTTAGTTCATAATAAAATTCGGAAACTATCATTCCAGAATTCATAAAAATAATGTTCTATCATGTCACTAAAAAAATATAAATGAATAAATATAACCGCATGTCTCTTAGTATTAATCTTTAACGTACCTGAGAATGGGACCTTCTCCCTCTCCAAAATAACTCTAAAAGTCCTTGAAGTCGTTCCCCTTGAAGCACAACAGCCATCAGTCGATTGATTCTGGTCGACCTTCGTATTATTATGTTTGTCGTCCTATCTTTTTGTCCCCCCTCGAGATAGGGTTATAACAAATAATAAAATCCCATTCTAAACGTGCATTGGGCTACATTCCAGAATTGGGCTTCGGTGGGGGACAAGCCCGCGTACCAGGCGTTATCCAACTTCCAACCAGTTGCTATTGGACTTTGCTTCATGTTGACCTTTGCTGTTTTATTCATTTTTTTTCTACTCACGAGACATTGTCTCTTTATTACCAGAAATCTTTATTTTTCTTTTATTATTATTATTGTTATTATTATTATTATTATTATTATTATTATTATTATTATTATTATTATTATTATTATATCTATAGCTCGATTTTAAGTGTTCGTCACTTGACCAAAGTTTCTCGTTTCTGCTCTTTCTCCAACGCGCACCTATAAAATATAAAATACATAAATTAATTTTAAAAACGATACAAAAATAATAAAACAATATAAATAATGAAATAAATAGATACCTACCTAAACCTAATAAAAATACTATCTAAAGATTCAATTATGACACAAAATACAAAGGAAAATATAAGTGTTTTAGGACACATCAGTCGACCATCACCCACCGTCTACCATCACCATCGTCCAACAGCACCACCACCACCAACGTCCACCACCACCCACCGTCCACCATCACCATCCACCACCACCCACCGTCCACCATCACCACTACCCACCGTTTACCACCACCACCGTCCACCACCACTACTGTCCACCACCACCAACAACAACAACACCCACCCACCACCCACCGCCTACCACCACCCTCCACCACCACCACCCATCGTCTGCTACCAACATCATCCACCACCACGATCCACAACCACCGTCCACTGACCACCACCACAATAAAGGTTAAAGTTATAAAACCCAAGTGTCAAGTGTCCTATTAAATTATGGTATAATAAAACCCTAGTGAATAAGTGTCTTATAAAACTGATGTTTTATGACTCAAATATCAAGTGTCATATTACGGTGTATTATAATAACACCACTACGATAAGCGTCCTATAAAGGGTAAAGTTATAAGATCAAGATGTTAAGTGTCATATTAAGTTATGTTATAATATAACTCTAGCGAATAAGCGTCCTATAAAACTGGTGTTTTATGACTCAAATATCATGTGTCCTATTACGGTGTATTATAATAACATCACAATAATTAAGTGTCCTATAAAAGTTATAGGTATAAGACCCATGTGTCAAGTGTCCTATTAAGTTATGTTCTTATATGACTTTGACTAGAATGAGTCCTATAACATCAAACATTTATGACTTAACAACAAAGTGTCGTATTAAGTTATGTTGTAATAGAACCCCCGGTGATCAAGTGTCCTATTACGTTATCACATAATGGGACACCAACAACTAAATGTATTATAAATTACATTATTAGGATCTACATTTTAAGTGTCTTATTAAGTTATATGATAATAGGACCCCAAAGTTACATCCATCCTATTAAATAGCTTTTTAGGACACCGGTTTGTTAGCGCATATTATAAAAGAACCCCAAAAGTACATTCGTCCTATTAAAATAGTTTTTAGGACCCTATTTACAAGCGTCCCACAAAAAAGGTCCTTAAAAGCCATTTTTGTTGTAGTGATTGATTGACCCATTTGGCTAGATTAATTGGTTAAAGATTCATGTATGTTAAGTGTTTGATTAAATGCTCAAATGAAGTTACTTGTGTGGAAGTCCATGAAAGTAATGGAATCAAACCACTAATCGTATTGATAAACACTTGGATACTTATCTAGGTGAATCAAGTGGGAGTCTAGAAGTCAAGGGCGAACCGGATACTCGCCAAAAAGGAAAGCTTTGAGGTACGTTTGGCTGCATTCATTTGTGATATAGATTGTATAGAATACTTACAAAATGTCATGATGAAACGAATCCGAAAACCGTTTGATGGAATAGTATATTTTACAAATTGCCTTGATAAAATGATATGGAGAATAGCATGTTGATATGAAAACGGATAACATGGATGTATAAATGTTAGGTAGTCCAGAAGGACCCGAAACTTGAAACTTAGTTAGATGAAAGCAATCGTGGGCGCAACTCGTACCGATGTGTATGAAGCCAGGCGACCATGATGAAAACGGTATCCATTGATGACCCAAACGAGTCAAATGGATAAGAAAACAAGCTTGGAAAGCGATAAAGGGAATAAGAACGAGGCATAAGCAATCCCGTGCGGATTGTAGAGCCCAAGGCATCCCTAAACATTCATAAATCAAGGCGAATACAATCCGAAGGGGTTGTAGGGGCCGAGGTAGCGAAATTTCGGCCTTAACCAAGAGTTAGGCTGTGAAAAGGCAAGAAAACAGCATCAGGGACAATCGCGCGGCCGCGCACTCCCTTTGCGCGGCCGAGCAAACCTTCTGTGAGATTTTGGGTGTGTATAAGTATCCGGACTAATAACCCGCAGGTTAACTAGTCCCCGAATGTCCAGACCATAACCATAAACGTTTGAAAACACCTTTGACTGTTAAACCGACCGTACCAGACAACACCAGATATCCCACGTGTTAGACAAATACAAGACATCATGCAACATATGCAATTAAACACTTAGCAAGAGCAAGAGTTCACCTAGTCTAGCATAATGTTCAATTAATGCATAAATAAGTCCGAACACGTGTTACTAAGTCATTGGGTATATCCCGGGGTTCCTATCATGTTCCTAGGTGTCAAATCATGTTCCGGGATGTCAAAATACGTTTACGACAGCAGTACACGCGATTAGGAAACTTACATGCAATTAGGAAAAGTCAACTGGTGAGTAGGAGATGGTCAACTGGCGAGTAGGGGCTAATCACCTGATGTATCAGGCGATTAGGCTGTAATCGCCTGATACATCAGGCGATTAGAGCCCTATTCGCCCCTGTTCATGCTGTCGCGCAAATTTCGCGCGTTAAACCTTCCAAATCAGATATGAAACATGTAAGAACACCCAACATCAAACCTAAACCATTAACCAACCCATTCCAAGCAAAAACCCCCCAATTTATCTCTGCTCTAACGGCCTCGGTGCGATTATTTCCAAAAAATGGCAAAGTACTAGGTTTCATTAACTATGAAATCTTTCCTTAAATGGTAAAGATCAGACTACACCTCCTACAACTTGCAAATCATCATCTCCATGTTATAATATCATTCTAGCATGATTCCTAACAATAAACAAGCAATGAATCATATCATAACATTCTAATTCTTCAAGAATCACCCAAATGGGTCAAAATGCATACTTTCATCTAAACACTATAACAATAGCTTAAACTCATAGATAATCATCCTAACAACTCCTACATATCAGAAGTACATCAAATTCATGGAAACATTATGTTATAATCACTAAAAATCATCATATGCATCAATACTTCACATATAGCAAGTATTATGGTGTAGACTTGTTTTAGAACTCATTTCCAAGGTTTTTAAAGACACATTCTTATAAAACAAGGTCTGGACTTTTAGGGAACCAAAACAATAACATTATAAAGGTTTGGGATGAACAACACACCTTGGATTTTATCAAAGAAAGGTGTATTAGCTTGGAAATGATGAGTTTTGAAGCAAAACAAGTTCCAGAAGTGTTTTAAGGTGTGAGGGAGGCTTAGGATTAGTTAGGGTTGCACTAAGAGTGTTTGGGGAGTCAAGGGTTGTATTTATAGGTGTTTTTACTCGTGCATTGCAGATCAGGCGAGTAGGAGATCAGTTCAGGCGATTAGAGCTTCTAATCGCCTATATACTAGCGATTAGAAGCTCTAATCGCCAGTAACCTTCCCTATTCGCCAATAGAAGTGGCGATTAGGAGCCCTCCTGGTTCCTAATCGCCTGTAGGGTTCTAGGTTGGGTTTTTGGCGCGTTAAACACTATTTTAACATATATAAACACGTATTCACATACCGACAAGTCACATAATGATTACAAACACATAATGCACGATAACTAACACGTTTACATCCGTTCACCGATTCCCGGGACTCGAGACTTGCGTGTGTGCGTTAAACCCTATGATTCCACGAATCACCAATCCTTGTACCCATGGTTATGGACCGACTCCCGATGATCCCGCGGATCATCGTAACGACTCCCGATGATTCCCAGAATCATCGCAACGACTCGACTGACCCAGTTAAGTACGTAATATGCATGACTCGCTAAGGTAGACTTACTAGTTTAGTCAATGTTACTAACCTGAGTTTGCCAGGTGTCACAAAAGACATCAGCTGCACACACAATGTATATTAAACATACACTTTTAAACAATACAAAAATATAGTAAAGTGAAGACATATAAAAGTTACGAATAAAATATTGAAACCTCTTGAATTCCTGGTACAATGACTTCATCAACAGGCTTCTTCTGTGTCCCAACGGTTTGAGAAGTACAACCACACTCTTCTTCTTGTTTCAACATCAAACTACGCAATGGATAAGCCCTTTTCCACTTTCTTATAACTCGAGCCTTCGTATACCACATGTCTTTGGCTGGATACTAATCACAGCGGCTTTCTTCATCGTATATTGAGGTGGACATTGTTTTAAGTTTTAAGAGAGAAATTTGAAAATCTTTTTTAGAAAATTCAAAGCTAATAGAGGAAATGGGTGCATTGGTTATGTGCTTATATATAGGGAGCTGATGAGGCACGTTTCCCTACGTGGATTTAAATTTTCCCCTTTAAAATTCAAAAACTTACACTGTGTTCCAGAGTTTAATAATAAAAGGAAAGGAAAGGAAGCGGAAAGAAAGGGGAACAATTTTGTGTTCCAGAGTTTCATTAAAGGAAGGAAGTGAAGAGAAGAGGAAGGAAAATTCTCCTAAATAATCTTCCTTCCAAATTGGAAGGAAGCGGAAGGAATGGAAAGGAAAAAAAAATATAAAGTATATCATTTTACCATCTTATTTAACTTAATCTTCCTTCCATTTTACCATCTTATTTAACTTATAATAAAATCTTACAAGGGTATAATTGTAAAATATACGTTTCTTTCTCTTCCTTTCAACTCGGGAACGTATAAAGTCTTTAATTTCTTTTCTTTTTCTTTCAACTCGGGAACACGAAATAAAATTGTATTCTCTCCTTTCTTTTCTCTCCCGGTATCCCTTTCTTTTCTTTTCTTTTCTTTTATTTAGTAAACTCGGGAACACAGTGTTAGGGCCTAAAACAGCTATGAGGATATTATTAAACGTCTGCTGTTGGTTGGCAGACGCGGAGATTGAGAACCGCTGTTGAGGGAAACAGCGGTGGTTTCACGTGGCCCACCCCTTTTTTGAATTTTTTAATGTGATTAAAGACGGCAGTTTTTGCATCATACAAACATTAGTGGTCAGTCTCTCCGGCTGACACATCAGCTTTATGACGTCATTCACTTTTCTCCTAGAATGAAAAGTATAGATAGATTATAGATAACATATTGCAAGATTACAATTGTAACTAACAATAATTTATAAAACTATAAACAAATAATATAAAGACAAAAGGAATTCATCATGACCATAACCGAAAGCCAAAAGAAAACAATATAACATCTCATAGGACACCTTCTTCATCGTCTCCATCCTGCCGTCTTCCCTCTCTCAAATCCCTCACGTTCTCTGTCCTGCCACCACCGTTATCGCCACCGGCCGCCGCAATATAAATATTAAGTAAATTAGCTGAAAAACAAAGGTTGGTAATCGACAAGATCAAAAAAAAAAAAAAAAAAAAAATCACGGGTTTGGTTTCTTTTGATCTTATGGTTCACGAGAAGTTGTCTAAATTACATTTAGATTTATTAATAACTATGCTATAATGATCAAGGTTGACTTTCTGTGTTGTCAAAATTAATGGTTCTAATATCTTTACAGATCAAACAAAGAAGTGAAGTTTGACTTTGATGGAGTCAACGGATTGTGGGTATTTATGCTCTTATGAAAAGGTGAACCAGGATATTTCAGTTTGTAGTGAAATATTGAAGATGAAATCTGATAGCTTTCAAGTGGATATGGAACCTTTCTTACATCTTACCAATAAAGATTACAAGTTTAATTCAAGATGTAATGTAAGTTTCTGTTTGCTCATGTTTGTTTTCTTTGAATGTTTGTATAGTTTGTTAGTTGAAGGCTATGTTTTGTACATGAATAAATATTCATGTACCCGTTTTTAAAATATAAGAGGGTTTGTGGGTTGTAATATAAGTTATGAACTCGTTTTAAAAGTATTAATGGATTGTAATAAAATTGTAAACTCGTATTTTTGTAATTCTGTTTTTTTAAAGGAGTTAACCCGTTTTGTATTATAAAATCGTTTATTAAAACACAAGATGTTTAGTAAACCGATTAAATTGATCGATGTAAACCTAGCTGCTTTTATATAATATTTGTGTCGTGCAAGAAACTACATGAAAAAGTTTACCAGAATATTGGTTTTCCCTCCTTTTTTATTATTTCATTTGAAAAGGATGCTTAAATAAAAGTAGATAATATATTATATTCTCTCATTTATTACATGAAAAGGAGTATTCGATAGCTACTAGAAGATTATCGGATGTGTTTTCGAATTTATTTTAGTTTTTTTAATTAAATGTATTATATTTAGAATAATATTGATTAAAATATTTTCGATATTTTATTTGGGTGATTATCATTTATTAGTTGCCAAGGAGTTTATCCAAAAAAGGGGAAGAAAAGAAGAAAACGATGAGTGATCCAAGCATTGACAATGAAAGAGATACTATCTTTTCGCTTAAAGGTGACACCACTTTTTTTAATAGTTTATGTTAAAAACTTAAAAAAAGGTTTTGTTATATATTTAGGTTTTCTAATGACCTCCACGAGGTTAAAAAAAAAAAAAGGAAACATAGTTGTGGTTCGATATAAATAAGAGTTGGCTTAGATTGTTAATATCTGAGATGACGTAATATATAATATAAATTTGTGCAAATTGCACATTGAATAATCAAGTAATCGAGCTAGGATTGTTCAATGCGCTGTATATCAGGCGAAATTAACAGAGTTTATAACCGGTGGAGTTATATTTTAAAATATATAGTAGATAATATGTGTGTGCATATAAACAATAGAATATATAAAAACATTTAAGAAAAAAAAAATATTGGTTTGAGGCCTTTAGATTTCTCTCTCAAAACATTACTTATCTATCTATCTATACTATATTATAAGGGAGTCATGGTTAAAAATGTCTAAAATGTCAAAATTAAGATGACATACCAAAAGCTTCAAAGTGTAATCTCCAATTTTTTACCCTCTTTGTTCCATTTATACCCTTATGTACCACTTTTAATAGCAATTGTACAAAATAATAATGCAACTCATAAACTCTATCATTAACCATTGAGACATCTATTACGGATCGATCATGGACAATGCAAATAATAATGCAACTCATAAACTCTATCATTAACCATCGATACATCTATCACGGATCGATCATGGACAATGCAAAATAATAATGCAACTCATAAACTCTATCATTAACCATCGATACATCGTGTTTAGTCAATTTCGTGCAATCACTAAAGCATAGATGAATAAAGTGATTAATTTTTTTATTTTCTTTTTTACATGTCATTTTGACTATCGTAAGTACGCCTATTCGCCTTGACGACATAGTTTACAACATAAATATTTCACATTCATAACTATCATATCACTAAGCCGGAATTTGCTCCCCTATTCTTAGTAAACAAAAATATTTAGAAAAATATTTAGAGAACATTAACGACTTCTTAAATGCTTTAGAGTGCGACTAGTATCTTATAACATGTCTTTTAGATTGTGTATAGTAGCGTTATATTAGAGGTTGTGTGCCCGCCGCATCACGCGGGCCAACCCACTAGTTTTTTATAAAGCTTGAGTTGGACCAGAACATATGTTAGACAATTTTTCAAATCATGGTTATGTTTTTACTCTTGGTATCAGTAAAAAAAATTGTTACTTTTATTATGTTGAACAAAGAGGAATTTTTATATTTTGATACATTTTATAAAAGTTATTTGAAACTCATAATAGCACATTATTAAAGAAGGTGGTAGGACTTTCTACTTAGTTTATCCTATGAATAATTGCGTTTTGTCATCAAATTCAAATGCACTCTAAATAATTTTGAAGAAGACATTGATTTGGAAATGGCTTTCGTATGACATGTCGTATGAATATCATAGACGAAAGGAACAACTAATAATTAACCACTTGAATATATCGTTTAGTATTAAAGAGTTCTAAATAAGTGAAATTGTATGTGTGTGTTATTCAAAGAATTTATGACAAGTGGAATGCATATCATTAAATTTATTTACTTCACCACTAATTTATGCCACATAACATAATGCACAACACCATAAACCACTCTTTGATTGATTTTTTTATCGGTTTAGTATTAAAGAGTTCTAAATAAGTGAAATTGTATGTGTGTGTTATTCAAAGAATTTATGACAAGTGGAATGCATATCATTAAATTTATTTACTTCACCACTAATTTATGCCACATTACAACACCATAAACCACTCTTTGATTGAATTTTTTTATCGGTTAAGGATATCACCTTAGTACTTCGTTTCGAATCCTCAATTCCGCATCGTCCCTGAGGGCATAAGCCCCTTCAACGTCAAGGGGTGTATTTTTAGTGGCCCTAAGATTCAAACCGTATACCTTTTCCGGATGAAAACCTCTCTAAAAAGTAAATCATCCCACCTCTCCCCATTGGCTACTATTTGATTGATTTTAATGATGCATAAATCATATCTCATTAGTCATTAAATATAACAGAATATAAAATGTGTTTTCTAACTTGATTTTTAACGAAATTCAATCGTTGATGGATGTCCTTAGCTTCTTTTTTTTTTTTTTTTTTTTTTGTCGTCATAAAATTTAAAAAATATATATTAAATTACCAAATTTATCTTGGAAAATACAATTTTCAAAACGAATGAAATGTCATGTCCACATATTTTTTTTTTTTTTTTTTTTTTAAGTAATAAATATTTTTTTACATTAAAATTATTCTTTTATCATTAAGCTCTATAAACATGACCCTATATGTACATGACATATTTTTTAGTGGTTTAATAAAATTCCTAATGATGTATTAGTTTAAACATATATTATTAATTTAGGTACATAAGGTAGAATAATATTATTCCTTTTGTTCCTATCCAGTTCGCACATGCAACTTAGAATTATTTGATGCGTTTGGTTTCGCTGGAAAAGTTGATTTCTTTTTGTATTTTCTTTTGTTTAATGTTAAAAGAATTTGAACTTGTAGCTACAGGCAACATGTTGGAAACATCGACACCAGTTTCCACAGGGACCATGGAGCCACAAACCCACCACCAAATTAGCATCATAACCGCCACCACCACCACTGGAACACCGTCAACGAAAAGCAAACTCGTCGGCAAAAGATCAAGTAGTTTTAAACAAACATCCATCATTAATCCGACAAGAATTGTTTTCTTGTTTGCCACATTGTAAGAACATGTTCAACCGTCTCTTGTATTTTTAATGCTCGTTACCCATGTTCTTACCCGTTACTCGACCCAATTTGAACAGGTCAAGCATGGGAACCATCCTACTCATATACTTCACTCTCTCCATGGCAAAGTACAATGGGGACAAAAAGTTGCTCGCTTGATGGCAAAGAAACACACGCACAGCGGATCTACGAAGAAGATACAGAGTGTCACGTGACACCTGTAACTTCTTTTATGTGTTATACATACAGTATCTGATACGTTTTTGTTTTACATACATATCCAACACGAGTGACACCAATTTACTGATTATTTTCAAAGGGTGGCACCAGTAAAAAAAATAAAAGAGATGTTATGCTTTTACCTTTTATTGATATTTTGTATATAAAGGACATCATTAATTATGTCAAAAGTTCTAGTTTCTTGAAATACAAGTCTTTATTATCATGAACTTGTGACATTTCTAGTAGAGCTTTGAGATTATTGGCACTGATGACCCGTGCTTCCGATCTTGGTAGATTCTCAAGATGATTGCAGCGATTTCTTCGATTGCTTTCCCAGTTACTTCTGTAATGATCAAAAAACATTATGTTAGTAATCGCTTCAAAATCAGGATTTAACAACTATCCTTTAACCAATTAGGCATGATCTTTAAAATGTTAAGAGTTTATCAAGTTTTCAGAGAAAACAAGTGGATCCCGCATATGATCTCGATCTTGACCATGGGCACCAAAGATCTTGATCCAATCCGATCCAGTCCAGTATTGTAAACGGGTTTGGTTTGTCAACCTGTACTAAAACTTTGATGAACAGATAACCTAAATGAACCGTAAGCGAAAATTTCATAAGGTTTTCGACTTCCTAACACCCTAAATATAAATATATAAAACCGAATTTAGTAGATTATGTTATATAAGTGTCTTTCATATGAATGACAACACATGAAAGGTAGTAGGACCATAAATCAGCATCTTCCTCTCTCAATTCGATCTTTTACTGTCCGAATCTTGTATAGACGGCAACAACCTTTATTAAATAAGTTTTAAAGGTGGAAATTTCAACGCATTTCAAAATGAACAAGTCAATCAGGCAAAAGGGAACATCTGAACCTAGTCGAATAAAAGTCGCGAAAAGTGTATTTCTATTGCTAGCAACCTTCTAAAGGGTTTATTATATTATAAAAGCAGGCCGTTGATGAATTAAAAGATGAACAAAAAAATTTTGTGGGTTAACCCAACCTTTCCCTTACCCCTTCAGCCCATCTTAGAAACAACACAGTTCAACCCGACTCAAATTGACCTGACACGGCCTACCTGACCCGCCATACCAACACCTCTAGTTATGTAATAAAGCCTTTCTAATCACGGGCCGGTTAGGTTGATGGTTCATTGATTTTTTTCATTTGATTTCAACAAAGCTAGCCCATTTATAATTTTCTATTTCACTAATTCAAGCCAAACAAGCTCTGTTCGGTACCTATGGTCAAGGTCGATATGACACTATGGGAATCCACACATTTTCATTAAAAAAAACAAAAGACAAAAAATAATACTCACCGATAACGGGCCAAGTAGGATTTTGTGCAAAAATCTTGTTAGCATAATCCAGCTCCTCTCTCACATGAACCATCTCAGCATAATCGCTTCCGTCATCTTCATGGTACCCGAAACTCTTTGCTCTTTCTAGTCTTATAGTTTGCAGAATAACAGGATTCAAAGTCAAAGCAAAGACTTTTTTCTGGTCAACCTCAAACAGAGTCTTGGGCAGGTCAACACATTTAACAATAGGCACATTTGCCACTTTGAACCCTTTCTGAGCCAAATAAATCGACAATGGACTCTTACCAGATCGCGATACACCAGCAACAACAATATCAGCCTTGTGCAAATTCTGCGGAAAAGCTCCATCGTCTTGTTTGATGGTAAATTCAATAGCATCAATTCTTCTAAAGTAGTCGTCGGTTAGTGGAAATCGCCTCCCGGGGGCCCCACGAGGAAGCCCGGAAGGTGAGATTCCTAAATAGGATGCGATGGCATCGGTGATTGGCCTGAGAACATCTGTTGATTGTACACCCCATGATTTGCAGGCCCGTCGAGCTGAATCAGCTAGATTTTCGTCGGCTAATGTGTAAATGAGTATTGCATCTTCTTTGGCTGCTTGGATAACAATCTCCAAAAGCCTATCCAAATCATTAATCTGCTTGAAAAGGCATGTAAAGTTTAAATTCACAATTAAGATTTCAAAATTAAGATGATCCAGCTATGAACTTTCAGATTAGGAGTTCATGGTGCCAATAATTTATAACAGTCAACGGTTAATACTTATATCATAAAAAAAACAACATACTATCTCATCTTTTAAACGAATAAAATTCAATCACATACCCTACACCAATTTTACAACACTATTCACAAGATCACATCAAACTTCATAAAAAATATCATTTCAGAAATTAAAAAAACAATAAATAAATCAAACTTTTTTAACAATAATAATCATAACATGCAATTACCCCAGAAAACAATCTGGTATAAACCGGACAACCACCATCAATCAAATAATGCTCAAACTGCCCTAACGCAGCCGTAACAGAATGCTCCGCCGTCCGTCCAGACCCATCAGAAACCATGTATATCTCCTTCCCTTTAACCAACGTATCATCTTCCGATGATGACGTGGAGAAACACGGACTAGTTACAGCTGGGTCAGGTTGTTCTAACGGAGGAGATTCTTGACCGCCGGTTTTTGTTTTTGGATCCGGTTTGGGTTGGTCCGGGCGGTCTAGTTTGCGGCCGGATTTAATTGCTCTGGCTCTCGACCAGCGGTTTAGTTGAGAGCTACTGGTTCGAGGTTTGGTGTAGGTTGCTGTTGGAGAATGGTTGGAAGATGGGTTGTTGAGGGTTGGTGGTGGTTCGATTGATATTGTTGGTGTCATGTTTTTCTTCACCTTCTGGTATTTTAAGTTAGATGGTTTGATGGTCTAGTGTCTCTAGTGTGTGTGCTCGTTGCAATAAAATAAGGTTACCCACCCTTCAAATTATTTTCGCACCCTGCCTATACCTCACATATACTATTGCACGTGTCGTATAGAACTTGTACAAACTTTCACAAGTTATTAATGCTTATTACTTAAAAACATGTGTATAGACTTACGAAATGTGTATAGTCTCACAAATTTCACCGTCGCTAGACCCCTCTAATGTGGCGGATCTAAATCTAAGATTTCAGGGGTAACGTTACATAATTTTCAAGACTAACGTAGTACAAAACACATAAAAAAATAAAAAATACACTACGCCAAAAAAATTAAGGGGTAACGGACGTTACCCCTGCTCCTTCTCTAAATCCGCCCCAATCTATACGCTACATGTAACCCTAATAGGCAAGGATGTGGATATGCCAATATGTAAAAGCCTAAGGGGGAACGGAGTACTACCCATGAGTTTTTTCAACTTCACTGATTTCAACCAATCATATATTGCCACATCATTTTACTGATTTCCTTCATTGAAACATTTTTTTGATGGCAACACTTCACTTATTATTTACCCACAATCAATGAGAGAGAGATAGAGACAAAGAGAGAGAAATCACGGGTAACAGCCTGTAAACTAGAACCAGAATTTGGTTCACGGGACTACTACCAGCATGGGTGGCAGCAGTGTTACCGTGCTGGTAATGAGGTACCTGTGACCAATTCTGATAGTGCACCGTCCCCCTAACATAACGAATGTTAAAATAATAAAATATAATAACAATAAACTTCCTGTAGTACAATTTTGAATTTTGTGTCATAACATTGGATAGATCATGATCCACGTGTGCAAAGGAGAGGTGTAAGGTGACGAAGAAGTATGGGTTACATGTCTATCGCATCAAGCACTCCAAAGGGTCGCCATTTCATTCATCTCTGAAACCTTTTTCTTTTTTGTTGAGAAACGAGACGCATGGATAGACTCAAAAATCATATAATGTATTGAAAAAAATTCATATAACTCGTATTATCTGATCATGCTATTTCGTATAACGTATTGAAAAAATACTTATTCTTAATTATATAAAAGTGCATTTAAAAGTTACATATAAATCAGTTTAAAAAATTGTTAAGAAAATAATATTTGTAAGAAATCTGACAGTTACTTATGAAAGGATACATACTAAAAATAACGTTTTAATATATTAAAAGAAAACGTTTATATTAAATTAAAAAAATAAAAACCTTTAAATAAAATTTTGTGGTCGGACAGCATGTATTTTATTTTTAGATTTTTTTAAAGTTTTGTTAGGGGGACGGGGGCACCACCAGAAATGGTCATGGGTACCCCACTACCAGCACAGTAACACCGTCGCCACCCATGCTGGTAGTGGTCCCGTGAACCAAAATCTCGTTGTAGTTAACGGACTGGTACCCGTGAGTTTCTCTCTCCTCATAAATAAATAAAATATGTTTACTGTTATTATTCCACTGAGTACAACTACTGAGGTTGTGGATATTGTTATTATTGTCAGAAGAAAAAGAAGAAGATTTGAGACGGTGAAGATGAAGAAGAAGAAGAAAATTGAATTGGGAAAGGGATGGTGAAGATGAAGAAGAAGAAAATTGAATTGGGAAAGGGATGGTGAAGATGAAGCAGCCTCTCTATTTTCAGGGGTAGAAGTAATGTCTGTCTACATCCCGCCCTTCTCAGACCCTACAAATAGTTCACTATTGGTGGGATTTTACTGGGTATGGTTGTTGTTGTTGTTATGGTGAAGATGAAGAAGAAGAAACTATCAATTTTATTTTTTATTTAATTATTATATAGAAATTTTTTTTTATTTTGTTACCGGAAATGTTATAGTGGTGGCTTGTAGGGATGGCAATGGGTCGGGTTTGGGACGGGTTTAGGTAATCCCAACCCCATACCCGATTAGGTATGCTTGTCCCAAACCCGTCCCAAAACCCGTCGGGTTTGTATCGGGTAATTACCCATCGGGTATCGAGTATACCCGTGGGTTTCGGGTAAACCCATTAATTTTAAAAACTTATCCATTGGGTATATCTGACTAAAAACATGTCAGGTATCTATTGCATGACTACTAACCAATACATTTAGCATTATCAAATATGTATGTAAATGATTACAATGTATAAATATTAAATAGTTAAATCATATAAAAACACAAAAAGACATAGATAACACATATTATACACAAATAATTGGTTTTTTTTTAAGAAGATGACAATCTAGATGGACAATTAGATATATATTATGAATACATATTTTAAAAGATATATAGGAAATTACATCGGGTATCTAATCAGGTAAACGGGTATACTTTATCGGGTAATCGGGTCGGGTAAATGGGTATATCATCAAATCCGAAACCCATCCCAAACCCGCGGAAAAAATAAAAACTAATCCCATACCCAGACCCATACCCGATTATCTAACCCCAAACCCGTCCCAAATGTGTCGGGTTTCGGGTTTACCCATCGGGTTCGGGTTTGATTGCCATCCCTAGTGGCTTGTGAGGATGCATTCCATCCATGTTTAATAATAATAATAATAATATGTGTGAAAATATTTAATAGTTGGGTAAAGAATCAGTGGAGTGTTGTCTAAAAAAAAATGTTTCATGTAACACCCCAACCGATGGCGGAATCATCGAGGTGCCACGTAGTGACGATTGTTCAAAAGCTCATGGTACTAAAATGTAAATATTATTGAATAATCAAAATTGTCTTACATGGAAATGGAAAATACATTGTCTAAATGAAATGTAAATATTGAAATAACCGAATTAAAATAAGGCACTAAATGTTCCTTGCTAAAGCACTAGATCAAACTGCACCTGAAACATGTACAAAATAGATTTGGTCAACATATGAAATGTTGGTGAGCATTCCTAGTTTTGATATATATAGTAGGTTAAAAAGTTATACAATTCAAGTGCAAGCTACAGTGCAAATATGTAAACTATGTATCATACAAATGAGCGAAATCAACCCTGTGACTGTATAATGTACTGTATGAACTGTAGTGTACTTATCCAATAAATGGATAAAAGCTTAACAATGGCCACGGATTCTCCGATGAAAAAGGGGGAGAATCAATCTAGGCGGGTTGTCAATCCAAATAGCGCTATCCAATGTTAAGGTCGGCTTGTACCATGTTAATGATTTCACTAAGTACAAATGTAATCCACATGTAATGTCTAAGCATAAAGCACGTTGTAAGCAATGCACATAGTACTAGAATTGTATTGTAAAAATGTAAACTTGTATTTGAAATTGTAATAGTGTACATGTAACACCCCAAAAATGTATAAATGCAAAAAGGGGTAGGAATACTCACTGTTCACGTAGTAGTTTGAGATTTAACTGGATAACGAGATATGAATTGAGATTACTCCCAGATGATTAACCTAAAGTATTTGATAATGTGTAAGGAAAATAACTCTAGGATACATGTATTTCTAGGGCTTCGAATTGGGGATAAACGTCTATTTGATTATTAAACAAATTGTTTATTAATTATGAGAAATAAATAATTAAATAAAAGTCTCTTTGTAAACTTTTAAGTTGAATATAGTCACAACTTAAGGTTTTAAGTATGAAAATAATTTTTATAAAATTATTTTCTTGAAAATAGAATATTTAATCTTATTATTTCAAATCGTCAAAATATGACTTTAATATCTAAAAATATCAAAGAATTTCTGAATTAAAAATTGTATTTCAGTTCTAAATAGTTAGAAATAATTTATATAAAATTTTGGTACAAAAATATTGAAAAATGAATTTATTATGATTTAATTATGATTAAAGCTAACAAAAATTAATTAAAAATATAAAATAAGCGGTTTTTCTGAAATAAAAATATTTTCTGGAATGTTTAAGAATATACAAGTTTAGGATAATTTTTGTGAGATTTAATAAAATCGTTTAGATATTTTTATAGAATTTAATAAATATAAATGAATAAACTTGTATTATTAATAATATATATTAAATAAATTATTTTTGAAAAACTAAAAATTTAGGTGATAAACTTTATCATTTGAAGATCATATGATAATTTTTGTAGAATTTATAAGGCACTTTTAGTATTTGAAACTGATTTTAAAAGATTAAATATGTTAAGTATATATATAAAATGGCAAAAAAATATATATGTTGGTTATGGGAATCGAACCCGGGCCTCTGGCCGGTTCGGGTTTTATCACAAGCGTGGCCACCAACTGAGCCACACCCTGAGAACGAAATATATTGGATTAAAATTGATTAAATAGATTTATTAGGTTAAAGGTTAAATGAAAGAAAAAGATTTGTTGTGTGTGGGATTTGAACCTTGGCCACTGGCCGGTTCGTTCCTATCACACGCGTGTAAACCAACTGAGCTACCTCAGTTGGTTGTGTTTTCCTTTATTCAAATAAATTATATACACCATCTGATTCAAGTGTTCTTCCCCAAATATAATCAAATCGTGCCCTAATTATTAAATCAACATAATTGGTGATCATTAGCCCCTGAATCTTTGGGGCTAATGATCACAAGGTGCCGAAAGATGGAACCCACAAAAAAAAAAAACTTACAATTAACACGTTGGTCGGGTCTGCGAGTTCGAACAAGAAAGCGCCCCAAACACGATTAAAACAACTTCAATAATGGTTTTAAAACAGAAATTGAGTGTAGGGAAGTGATTATCGGCGAGTAGGGATGGTGTGGGCACGTTCAATTTATAGGGTAGAGGTCCGGTTGTGGATTAGGCAAGTTTTGACCAACGTTTAATATAAACGCGTGAATAGTCTCAATTAAGGCATGATTGTTGTGATTGTTGACTGGAATGATATGTTTGAATGATATTTACCAAGATTAATACATAATTAAGCTTAATTAGTTGGTCAAACAAATAAATAAAAAAAAGAAACATTCTGTTGCTGCTGCTCGCGTGAATCGGGGAGGGAGAAGGAAAGGGACGCGAAAACAGGGATAAATATTATTTGGGTTGGGTTTAAATAAAAAATCAGCTTGTAGATCAGTGGTTGTGCGCGTGTGTTGTGTTGGAAATGGTCAGCGGTTCGAAACCCGACAAAGGCAAAAATATTTTTTTTTGTTTTTGATTCAAACAGACAAGGGGAGGGATTTGGGCCGAGATCTGGTGGGCTTCCAGAATGAAAGAAAGGGAGTGGGCTAGGCTGGTGTTGGGTTTGTTCTTTGGGTTCAAGACTTAGACTAACATTATTATTATTATTACTATTATTATTATTATTATTATTATTATTATTATTATTATTATTATTATTATTATTATAAGGATAAAATGTGACGTATAAGATAGGAGATGCGGAAAAAAAATGTATATATGTATATATGTATAATAGGATAAAAGTGACGGATGTCACATTTCAGTAAAGGAAATCAGTGAAGTGATGTAGTAGTGCAGAATTGGTAGAAATCAGTTAAGTGAAAACTACTTTAGTGGAGCGCCCCTTCCCCCCTTAAAGAATACACTTTTAAATAGAAATCAATCTTACAAAATAAGATTAGGAGTGAGAAAAAAATGGGTGTGTGGAATCTGATGCTGACGTAAGCATGACGTCACGTGGTGTATTAATTCTAGATCCCTATAAAAAAGACAAATGTGCGGTTTTAACTTTTAAGTATGTGTTTCGTTCGTTTATTGGCTGATTTTTGTTTCAACGTATGTGTAGGGCTTGAATGTTGGGCCTGAGAAAAGTTTAGTCGATAATATTAACAAGATTTTGACCCGTCGTTTGTTGCGGCACCATCGAAACATCAGTGACTCGAACTTGTACGTCAAATAGGGGCATTGTGGTCATTTTACCTATTTGGTGGTCAGTGTCGATGACGGTGGGTGGTGATATGTGGCGGTAGCGGTAGTGGTGGCGACAGTGGAAGGTGGATGGTCGTGATGGGCGACGATGGTGAATTGTGGCAGTGGTGGTTGGTGGTGGTGATGGTAGGTGGTGGGTGGTGGTGGCATGGTGGTAGGTGGTGACGACGGTGGTGGGTGGTAGCGACGGCGGTAGTGGGTGGCGACAACAGTGGCGATGGGTGAAGGTGGAAGTGGATGGCGGTGATGGTGGGTGTAACGCCCCAAAATTTTGCTCTAATAATATATGTTGATTGATGAAAATATAATCCCTAAAAGTTTATCATCAAACTAGCTAAAGGCCATAATAATAGCTTGAGCACATTATAGGGATTGGAACTTTAAAATATGTCAAACTAGAATGTTTTAATAAACTAAACATGAGGGGCCATTCATGAACACAAGCCAAAGTCATTTGTTAATAAACAAATTAGCATAAGGGGTGATCTCCATTTCCAGGAGATCGACCACCATAGCAAACACACACACACAAACCTTAAACACACACACTAGCTTGAATCTACTCCAATACTTAAAGATTAACCACATGCAATTGAAAAAAATGATCATCTAGGGCTGCCATATCATCAAGGTAACCTTTAATTTGTGATTCATGGTGTTGTGATGAATAGGTGAATGTTTGAAAATCTAGTAAAATTGTCTATAAACGAAAATAATGTCTCTGATGTGTTATGCTTGATGGAAGAAACACGTACTAAGTGAAAACCCACCATAAATCTAAATGGTGGGAAGGTTTGTAATATAATCAAGCTATGAGAACATGATAAACTAGGTGTATGTTGCTAGTTCATACTAAATAGTAAATGCTATATGTAAATGAGAAATTTGCTGCAATATAACATGTTAATTGTTTATAATCAGGCTCAAATAGATGTTGTGAATCATAATAAGGCCTAATAAGGCAAGGGTAAGGGAGTAGTGAGCTTGAAATTGTATGAGCTCCATTCTAGTAAAATTGTGCACTCAAGGTGTTTGATGAAATGCTCCAGTGAAAGAAATTGTGTAAAAATAGGTGATAATCATACAATTGATATATGTGTGTTAACTTGACTTATGTGGAACCATGGAATGGACGCATAATAAACTAATGACTAAACGCTTATGTGTATGAAACATGGAATAGGTGTGAAGTCGGAATGCTCGGGAGGCAAGGGTGGCTCAAACTTGAAGTTGAAGGGCCCGGAATAATGTAAGACACACTATGACTTTTATTTCTTATGATGCTTAGTCTTGTATTGGTTATATATATATATATATATATATATATATATATATATATATATATATATATATATATTAAACAGAAAAAAGGGAGTATCACCTTAGGTGTGACATCCGTCACCCTCGTCTTTCATCTAATTGACAATATTAGTCCTTCAAATATTTCCTGTAACTTTTGTCGTTTTCAAATTTAATAACAGTGCGAGCTCAATATATATTATTTGCATTTATTATGAACCGTGTCTACGATTTAATCAAACGCGTATGTTGAAACGTCATTCGGGAAAAGATATTATAAAAATTTCAAGTTTATAAAAGTTTTAAGTTTAATTAGTTAACTTAGTTAGTTATTATAAAGGGAAAACTAACTAGAAAACCTTGAAAACTAACCTAAGTTAAATAAGAGGGGCCAGTTTTGCCAATTCCTAAAAGTTTCAAATGTTTTCCCTCTTTTCCTGCTGCTGTTTCGTTTCCGGCCACTTAGTCGCCGCCGGCGACTTTTCCGGCGAGGTCAATAAATGGGTTTTAACGCGTTTCAACAAGATTAAATCATTGGGTTACGTTTCTCCACAATTAACCAACGCATTACAATCATTTAATTGGGTTAATGACGAGCTTTAATCAAGTTTTAATCGTGGGTTGGAGGTAACCGATCAGATTCTTTTAATTCTTGAAAAACGCCTTATTCACAAGTCCATTATAAATATTGGGTGTGGGAAACTCCTTCTGCACTCATTCCCTTCAAAACCCACAAAGAAATCCACGAAAAATCTGTTCATAGCACGTCTAATTTGCAAGAACAAGGTCGGCTCTTAGAGCTCCATTTGCGTCGTTATTTTACATTGTGAGTTCAATATTTTTATGCCATTTTGTTTAGTTTTGGTTCCTGAATGAGATGCCCTTAATCGCTGATCATATACCAGTGTATTGGGGCCGATTGATTTTGAAGCTAGGGTTAGGGTTCTTGCTAGTTAATTTGGAGAAGATGATGATAGTTGGTTTATTGTTAAAAATATTTTGTTTCACTAAAATTAACAAACATAGGTCTTGGTGTAGTGGTTGATGTTGTTGGGTTGCAGAGGATAGACCCGTGTTCGAGCCCAGGGATCCCCCACATTGTTTCAGTTTTTTTTTTTTTACTATTTAAATTCAATTATTTTAATCATATAATAATCATTTTTAATACATAAGAACTTAGAATATTCATAATAAATTTATTTTTACTCCAAATATTATGAAAATTTAGGGGAAGCATCTTGACACCCTAAAGAAAATTGTCATGTTTTTATTTTCTGGAAAAAACATTATTTTTGTATTTTTCTTGAATTAAATTGTTTTAATCATAAATAAATGATTAAAAATTCATTTTAAGTGATTTTAACCTTAAATTTTCTGGGGATTTATTTTTATGAATGATAAACTGAAATAAAATATAATTTCTCAGAAAACGATTATTTTTGTTATTTTTACTATTTTTAATCATTAAAACACTATTTAAATTTATTAAAAATGTTTTAAATGCAAATAAATTAAAAGAAACTATGGAAATATTATTTTTAGTATTTCACATCATAAAATAATTATTTTTCAAAATAATATCATTTTGGGATCATATCTCGTATTATTTATGCTATTTATATTTAAATTAGATATAAGAAATTGTTTAATTAAATATAAATCATAAAATCTATTTCGTGGTTATTTTTTTCTGTAAAATAGAAAATATTTCTATATGTGAAATACATAAGTGATTTAGTCACTTATTAAATTCATCGTGATATATTTATTTCAAAACTGTCGTTCAAATTATTACTAACAATTTCATCTTCCCTATACGAGTCTAGCAAGCCCTAATGCCTTAGATGTTGGTTGTCTTAGACTTTTAAGTCATTTTTCCTCATTTAGCATTTTATATATAGGTTGAGTTCTTCGGAATTCTTAAGCCTTTACGATGAACATTCTCGGAATTTATACTTAGCGAAACTGTGAGTATATCTTTCCCCGTTTTCATGTTTTACCATTTTGGGGCTAATCATGTACACTATTATCAAATGATATTCTTATACTTAATGCAATTCTCATGTGTGTTTGCTTTATGTGAATTTGTGTGTATGCATAGTCAAAATCATTAACCGTTCTGCGGCCTAGCACTTCAATGAATAGTACTATGGTATACCCCCTTGAGACTCTGTTAAGAGAATCTTGGTCATTGTCTTGTTAATTCATTACTCAGTTGGTTATTCATGTGTTAGTCATTATTCATCAAGGCTTGGTTTTGACCGATACCATTTATTACATATTTGCAAACGGTATACAACACAAGAATTGCGAAAAGTTTTCATACTATATATACCAAATGGATGTACTCACCAATACAATATATGTGTTAACCAAATTATTTTTTGTACATGTTTCAGGTGCAGTTTGATCAAGTTTTGCTTTACACGCTTAGGTTTTGGACCTAGTGCTTTAATAAAATTGAACTATATTCACTATGTTTTGTGTTTCTTTGAGACAAGTTGTATTTTGGTTTGAATAATGGATTATGTTTACTATTTAAAATTTACATTTTAGTCCATGTGCTATTGAACAATCGACACCACGTGACACCTCGATGATTCCGTCATCGGTTGGGGTGTTACAGATTGGTATCAGAGCCATGGTTATAGGGAATTAGGTTATTAGTAGATACTTTTGACCTAGACTATAACTAAGATATCCTTTTATTCTCTATGGTTCTCTCTTAATCTTATGGATTCTTTAAGCTATCTATTATATTCTATCATACACGAAGGAGATCTTAATTTTATTTTGAACGAAATGAAATTATCAAGATGGGATTCATCACCTCACCTTGGTAAATAGTTTCGTTTATTTCCATGTTTTATTTATTATTCTTGGAATATTTTCCTTTCGATATAGGAGACGTCTAGATCTCAAGGAATTTATCCCTCCAACAGAAACCTAATCATTAAGCGGGGAGTGATATCCTTAACTTAGTGACTGGTTTCATTCTACCATGTTCTGTTTTTGAAATATAACCTTGAGCTAGGAGTGAAATCCACATCTCAAGAACTTGTTTCTTTATCTCATCTTAAAGTCTTGCTAAAAGATTTGAAATATTATGGTGATGGGGCACGTGCAATCTAGAAGGGTGAGCGCCTGTATTCTGAGTTTTCTGTTTAGGACTGGTAATTCGCATAAATCCCAATCAGACGAGGGACCCGTTTACCTACCTGGGAATTCTCGGGATGAGCATTCACTTATAGGCTAAAGTACGCCCCCACGAGTCACTAATGATATTTCAATTTCTTTGGCTAGTCACCAGTTTCCTGAGAAACAATCCCAATATCTCATTTTATTCTTGATATTTCATTTGCTTTTATCATGATTTGATATTCATCATTATTTTATTGAAATTTGCTCATGTTGATTTCTAGTTACTCTTTAATTATGCAAAATTCATTGTATGCTATGTGTCATTCAAAATCTTGAAATTAGATCTCATAAGTGTTGCTTTATTTTTGTAGATGTCTGACCGTGAATCTCGCAAGAGAGCCTCTAAGCGTTAAGCTAAGTTGAAATCTGATCAGCGTATCGCGACCATGCTCAATGACAAGTTGGAAACACTTGTTCCTAACATCATTAATGCTATTATTCCAAACCTTAACCCGAACGGTAGCTCGAATGGGAACTCTAACGGAAATGCGGGTGGAAATGGTGGAGCTAGTGAGAATAAGTGCACTTTCAAACACTTCAACTCTTGCCATCCCAACAAGTTTAATGGCACTGAGGGAGCCACTGGGTTACTTGCATGGTTCGAAAGTATGGAGAATACGTTCATTAATAGCGACTGTCCAGACAACGTACGTGTTCGTCATGCCACGGGTGTTCTTCAAAAAAGAGCGCTCACTTGGTGGAATGGTGAAAAACATGCTCGAGGGACGGAAGCTGCTTTAGCTATGTCTTGGGATGATTTCAAAATTGCCATGACTACTGAGTTCTGTCCTCGTAGTGAGATGAAGAAATTGGAGGATGAGTTCTATCACCTCAAGCAGGATAGTGGAAACAATGTTCCTTACAACAATCGTTATCACGAGTTGAGCTTACTGATTCCTCGTATGGTGACCCCAGTTTCTATTGCTATAGAGAAGTATATTGAGGGACTACCACCTGAAATTCATGATTCTGTTATGGGGAGCAGACCTGCTTCTGTGGAAGAAGCTATTCGCCTCGCAACAGCTCTCACTGATAAGCACGTCAAGGATGGTACCCTGACTCGTAAGGGTACTAAGCGACCAACTGAAACCTCTTCAACCCCTGCTACCACTGAGCCTCCCAAAGCTACCTCTGCCTCTAGCTCTGGATCCAATAAGAAACGTAAAGGTAGGAGTCAAAATTATGCTGTTGTTGCACCTGTTAATCAAGTTCCTGTTGCTAACCCACCTGCCGCACCCCAAGCCCAATCAACCCCAAAACCTTATACTGGCACGTATCCTAAATGTAATAAATGCAATTGGCACCACCCTACTGACCGATCTTGCTGGAAATGTAACTCTTGTGGTCGAGTGAGTCATACTGCCTCTCGCTGCCGTATTACCCAGAAAACCGGTCAACTCAGAGCTTGCTATGCTTGTGGTGATCCTAACCACATGCAAGATAAATGTCCTCACCTAACTGCTTTTATCCAGTCTCGCCAACAAACTCCAGCAACCCCAGCAGTTCCAGCAATCCAAGCAGCTCCAGCTCGTGGCCATGCTTTCAACATCAATGCTAATCAAGCTCAAGCTGCCAACGACATGGTCAATGGTACATTTCTTATTAACAATTTATATGCTTCGATTTTGTTTGATACCGGTGCGGATAAGAGTTTTGTCTCATTAGAGTTTGAACCCTTACTTGCTCGTGATCGTTCTCGCCTTACACATCCTTTTACCGTTGAGGTTGCTAATGGTAATCCTATTGTCATAAAATCTGTGATCCGCAATTGCACGTTGAATCTAAATGACTATGATTTCTCCATTGACCTGGTACCCATGAAATTGGGTAGTTTCGATGTCATAGTAGGCATGGATTGGCTTTCTAAACACCATGCCGAGGTTGTTTGCTTTGAAAAGTATATTCGAATTCCACTGTCATCTGGTGAATTTTTACGTGTTTATGGGGAAACGACATCGAAGGGTTTGAAACTTATGTCTTGCACTCAAGATCAAAAATATCTTCGTAAGAAGTATATATCTTTCTTGGCTCATGTTGTGGAAAAGAAGGATAAGGGTAAGAGTATTCAAGATGTTCCAGTTGTGTGTGATTTCCCAGAGGTTTTTCCTGAGGATTTATCTGGTTTACCTCCTGTTCGCTCTGTTGATTTTCGTATTGATCTTGTTCCTGGTGCTACTCCAGTCGCTAAGGCCCCATATCGTCTTGCACCTTCGGAAATGCAAGAACTTGCCAGCCAACTTCAAGAATTGACTGACAAAGCTTTCATTCGTCCGAGTTCCTCGCCTTGGGGAGCTCCAGTGTTGTTCATTAAGAAGAAAGATGAGACTTTTCGTATGTGCATCGACTATCGTGAACTTAATAAGCTTACGATAAAGAATCGATACCCTCTACCTCGCATCGATGATCTTTTTGATCAACTTCAGGGTGCAGTTTGTTTTTCGAAGATCGACCTTCGTTCGGGATATCATCAACTTCGAGTTCATGAGGATGACATTCCCAAAACAGCCTTTCAAACTAGTTACGGACACTATGAGTTCATGGTTATGCCTTTCGGTCTAACCAATGCACCTGCGGTTTTCATGGATCTTATGAATCGAGTTTGCAAACCTTTCTTGGACAAATTTGTAATTGTATTCATCGACGATATCCTCATTTACTCCAAATCCAGGACTACCCATGAACAGCATCTTCGCCAAGTTTTAAGCCTTCTTCGTGATGAACAACTGTATGCCAAGTTCTCCAAATGTGAATTTTGGCTTAAGGAAGTTCAATTCCTTGGTCACGTAATAAATGACAAAGGAATACACGTAGACCCTGCTAAGATTGAAGCCATAAAAAGCTGGATTGTACCCAAAACTCCCACTGAGGTTCGTTCGTTTCTTGGTCTTGCTGGTTACTACCGTCGTTTCATTGCCAATTTTTCAAAGATCGCGATCCCACTTACCTCTTTGACTCACAAAGATAAACCTTTCATATGGGGATTCAGTCAGGAAGAAGCTTTTCAAACTTTGAAACAAAAGCTTTGCGACGCTCCTATTCTCTCTCTTCCTGATGGCGTTGAAGATTTTGTGGTGTACTGTGATGCATCTAACCTAGGTCTTGGTTGTGTTCTCATGCAACGAGGCAAGGTCATCGCTTATGCATCGCGACAATTGAAAACATCTGAGAAAAACTACACCACCCATGATCTTGAACTTGGAGCCGTTGTGTTCGCATTGAAAATTTGGAGACACTACCTTTATGGTACTAAATGTGTGGTTTTCACTGATCACAAAAGTCTTCAACATATTTTCAATCAAAAAGATCTAAATATGCGTCAACGTCGATGGGTTGAATTTCTAAACGATTATGATTGTGAGATTCGCTATCATCCTGGAAAAGCGAATACTGTGGCTGACGCTCTTAGTCGCAAGGCGTATACTCAACTTAACTGCATTCAAACCCATGACCTCAAACTTCAAATCTATGAAGCCCAACATGTTTCGGTCACTGAAGGCAACATGTACAATGAAATGTCATGTGGAGCTGAAAATCTTTTGGAGACGAAACATGGGTTGCTCTATCTTTCTAATCGTCTATGGATTCCTGATCGTGATAATCTTAGAACCTTTATCATGGACGAGGCTCATAAGACTCGTTACTCCATTCACCCTGGTGCTGATAAGATGTACCAGGATCTGCGTCCCATGTATTGGTGGCCTGGTATGAAAAAGGATATATAGCTCACTACGTGGCTAAATGCCTTACTTGTGCCAAGGTCAAAGCTGAACATCAATGCCCATCTGGTTTGCTTGTACAACCAGAGATTCCTGTGTGGAAATGGGAGAACATTGCTATGGACTTCATTACTAAATTACCCCGCACTGCACGAGGTCATGACAGTATTTGGGTCATTGTGGATCGTTTAACCAAATCTGTACACTTTTTACCTATTCGTGAGACTTATTCGGCTGAGAAACTGGCTAATCTTTATATCGCCGAGATCATTAGTCGTCATGGAACCCCTTTGAGCATCATTTCTGATCGTGACAGCAAGTTCACCTCTCGTTTTTGGCAAACTCTTCATGACGCGTTGGGAACTAAACTAAATCTTAGCACGGCATACCATCCTCAGACAGATGGTCAAACGGAGCGTACTATTCAAACATTAGAAGATATGCTTCGGGCATGTGTCATAGATTTTGGTGGTAATTGGGATTTGTAACACCCCAACCGATGGCGGAAACATCGGGATGTCACGTAGTGATGATCGTTCAGTAGCTCATGGTAATAATAAATTTCATTAATTGATTTAAATAAATTACATACAATTGTTCTACAAGAATTCGTACATCAAATTGAATAAACAATGCACATATCTTCAAGCAATTCTTCAAGCAAGTAGAACCTGAAACATGTTAAGTTCGAAAATATTTTGGGTCAACAAAAGTTGGTGAGAATACATAGGTTTTTGAAAGTAATTTATAACAATAGTTTGTACAACATTCAAAGTTGTATGATGATAAAGTATGATACCGACATGTAACAATGCGTCTTTGTACAACCAAACCTTGTGTCGACTGATGACTAACTCGCAAGTTAGTTAAATGTTATTACTGTTATCGATCATCCCTGAGTCTATGCGGGGGATGGGTTTGTCAGACCTATAGCGCTATAACCTAAACAGGCGGCTTGATCATTGTTAATGATTGTACTGTGTCTTTTTGTTACAGTCAAATGATAGAATGATGTCGTAATTGAATCACAAGTAAATATGAGTAAATGATAGTATAAAATGTTTAAACATGTTTCACCCCAAAAATAGTGAAAATAGGGAAAAGGGGCTATGTAAACTCACCTTAGCAAAACGTTATCTCTTGAAAAATAGTGTGTTGCCCAATGTATCAAGTATCACCCTATAATGAGGTAATATATATGTCTAAGTCTACCAAGTCTATAAATGTATAAGTTTCTAGGGCTTCGAATTTGGCGATATCCAATTGTTGAATTTAAAATAAAATGTTAATTAAATAAAGGGAAATTTGATAATTAAATAAATGAAAGTCTTTTTATAAAATTTGAATTTAGAATGCTCACAATAATGTGTTTGAAGTATAAAAATAATTTTTATAAAATTATTTCTTTTAAAATAGATTTTTAAATCTATTTATTACAAATTGCCAAAATTTAACTTTAATTTTCAAAAATACAAAAATTAAAGAATTATTATATTAAAAATCATATTTCTGTTCTAAATATTTAAAAATAAATTGTATAAAATTTTGGTGCAAAAATAATAAAAATTGAATTTATTATGATTTAATTATGATTAAATCTAACAAAAATTGATTAAAAATATAAAACAAATGATTTTTCTGATTTAAAAATCATTTCAGTGAAGTTCAACATTGTACAAACATAGGATAATTTTTGTAGAAATTAATAAAATTGTTTTGATATTTTAATGGATTTTTATAAATATAATAGTATAAAATTGATTTAATTATTATAAATATTAAATAAATGAATTTCAGAAAAATAAAAATTGTAGATGAAACTTGACATCAGATTTGTTAAAAAATAATTTTTTTAGAAATTAATAAAAGGTTTTAATAATTAAAAATGAATTTACAAGATTAATTGTAATATATATATATATATATATAATTGATTTGTTTTAAAAGTGAAAAATAAGTGAAAAATGGGCGCCCAAGCTGGGACTCGAACCCGGGTGCCCTTGGTTACAAGCAAGGATCACAACCACTTGGCCTAGGCCTGTGGTTGTGATTTAGACCTGTTTTAATAAAATAAATACACTTATCCCAAACTAGTTTATCCCCAAATCAGATTTACAAGCCCTAGCTTTTCCAATCAAGTGATTCACACATCAATAACCTGATTATTCATAGGGTTATTGATGTGTGAATGCCGATGAACAAACCCCACAACAAAATTTATGCTTACAGTGTTGATTCGATGCTCGATTGGCCGGTCAAGAAAAAGTCAAACGTGTAATCGTGAGGCACAATCAGAGTGAATTGAAGAAGATTGGGGGTTGAGAAAGGATAAATGGCGAGTTGTGAAGGATCTCAGATCATCAATTTATAGTGTAATAGCTTCAGTCTTCGAATTGGCAAGTGTTGACCCACATTGAAGTCCATACGCGTATAGTGATAAATTGGTGGTAAATTGATGGATGTTAATTGTATAATCTAGTCACTGATGGCCGATAATTTAGATTCCATGTTAATTTGTCCAAAACACGCGTGAATTAAGATGATTAGGTTAGTCAAAAAGAAAAAAAAATAAAAAATAAAAAAATTTTAATCTGTTGCTGTTGCTGTTCGTTGCTTAGGAAAGGAAGGAGGAGAGGAGTTATTTGGTTATTTATTTAAAAAGGTCTGGATTGATAACAATAATCATGTGTGGCTCGTGTGGTTGGCGTGTGTGTCTGATGTGTGGTTGATCCCGGTTCGAGACCCGGCTGAGACATCATTTTTTTCTTTTTTTTTTTATATAACAGACAAGGGATTGGGCCAGTGTGGGCTGGGCACTGATGTTGGGCCAGGCTGGGATGGGCTCAAGAGGTAGATGGTTGGTGGGTTTGGGTAGACTTAGAGGTGTTGGGTTAAATTAACTAACTAGTTTATTGTTTCTACATTATAGTTATTTTTATTATTATTATTATTACTATTATTATTATTATTATTATAAATCTATATATGTATATATATATATGTGAATAATTATCATTGTATTGGGGTCCAAAATATCACCAAAAATAATAATAATAAGACTTGTCGTTATTCCAACTTATACGTAACGTACAACTATTTAATGCGAAATGTTACAGTCTCCCCTACTTTTAGGAACTTCGTCCCGAAGTTAAAAGAGAACACCAAGTTTATAATTGGTCGACTACTGAAAACCTTGATAAAATTTCACACTACCTTAACGTACCTGTAAATTCATGATTACGTTCCGGACCGTAATTACCAATTTACCTTACATTAGGGTCTTGCGTCCTTTTATGACTCTACTGATTGTTGAGCAGATCTGATAGTCCCCACCAGTCGTTGAGCAGGTGGTAGGGCCTCTCCCGACTGTTGGAAAGACATGATGACCTCTACCAATCGTTGAGTAGGTTGTTTGGTAGTCAACTAATTGTTGTACAAGTAAGTAAGTATGATTATAGATATAACAATTAGTTCACATTCAAACAAGCATGCACACAGATGTTATGATAATACTTGAATTTATTATTTGAATCAAAAGTGCAATACATGGAATTAAAGAGAAAGTAGACATTATTCAAATGGTAGGGCTTTCTGTTAAGTAGCTGGAGGGTCTTGATCTCTGTTCAATTTAGGGCATCGGTTACGGAAGTGATTTGGGTCTCCACATTCATAGCATTGACCATAGTTGTATTGATTAAAGTTAGCAGCTTGAGCAGGGTTGGTGGGTTGGTTGGCATTTGGATTTGGGGTCTCACGACACGTGTTGACCAGATGGCCATACCTTCCACAATTGGTGCACAAGCGACATGCTGAAGCAGTGGGATGATGTCGGTTGCATGTATTACATAAAGGATGGTTTCCTGTATAAGGTTTCTTGTTAGAAGCTTGTGTAGTGGGGTTGACATCAGGACCCTTGGCCTTACGTTTCTGATTCTCAGTAGTTACCGCGGCTACAATACTTGTTTTATTGTCTTTCCGAACTAAGGTCCCGTTCTTTACGTGATTATCAGTTAAGGTAGCTGCTAAACGTTTGGCTTCCTCCAAAGTGGCAGGATTCCTTCCCCACACCGTGTCCTGGATTTGCATGGGCAGACCACCAATGTACTTCTCGATGGCTATCGGCAGGGGAGTGACTTTGTGGGGTAGCAATAAGCTAAGTTCGTGAAAGCGGGTATTGTAGGCAAGGTTTTCCCCACTATCCTGAGCAAGGGTGTGGAACTCGTCTTCTAATTTCTTGATCTCGTTACGTGGGCAAAATTCATCCTTCATTATCTCCTTGACTTGATCCCACGTCATAGTAAGTGAAACTTCAGCTCCTCGGGTACGCTTTTCCTCATTCCACCAAGTGAGTGCTCGTTTGTGAAGAACACTCATGGCATAACGGACTTTAAAGTTGTCGGGGCACTCACTGTTGATGAAGGTATTCTCAATACCCTCAAACCATTGTAGGAGTCCTGTAGCTCCTTCTTCTCCACTGAACTTTGGGGGATTACAGGAATTAAAGTGTTTAAGGGTACAGGCTGGAAGTCCATTCCCGTTGTGGTGTCCATTTCCATTCCCGTTGCCGTTGCCGTTCCCGTTGCCGTTCAACTGGATGACTTGAGCTAGTAAGTTGGGGACCAGAGTTGCGATTTGCTGCGCCATTTGTTGAGAAATGATTGCAGCCAGTTGGGCATCGACACCATTATTGTTGTTGTTGTTGTGGTTAGTATCGTGGTTGTGGTTGTGATTGCTACTTCCTTCATCATGATTTTCACCACTGTTAAGACGAGCACTGCGACGTGGAGGCATGATCTGTAAGAGACATAGTGAAATGAATGAGATTATATAAGGAATGTAATCATTTATTCATTAATTAAAACGAATAAACGAAAACGTTGACTTATCAAAGACTCTAGATTTTTATAACATATGAAGACATGCTTTAGCCTATAAGTGAACACTCATCCCGAGAATTCCCAGGTAGGCATCCGGGTCCCTCGTCTGATTGGGATATATGCGCAATGCCAGCCTAGACAGAAGACTCAGAATACAGGCGTTCACCCTTCCAGATTGCACGTGTTCGTTATTAAAATCTAGAACTTCGACGAGATCTCAAGGTGGTTCAGGTTAAACCTGAGGATTTTGTCCTATTAGTCTAAGTGTAGATCCACTGATGGAGAGCATTCTTCTTGTAAGGATGAAAGTAGAGATAAGAAGTAGGAGGGAGATAGAGAATAGCAAGCAAAAGAAGCAAGTACTGGTTAAATCCTATGGTTATAGACTAGATTATTTTTCTAATAACCTAATTCCCTATAACCATGGCTCTGATACCAATCTGTAACACCCCAACCGATGGCGGAAACATCGGGATGTCACGTAGTGATGATCGTTCAGTAGCTCATGGTAATAATAAATTTCATTAATTGATTTAAATAAATTACATACAATTGTTCTACAAGAATTCGTACATCAAATTGAATAAACAATGCACATATCTTCAAGCAATTCTTCAAGCAAGTAGAACCTGAAACATGTTAAGTTCGAAAATATTTTGGGTCAACAAAAGTTGGTGAGAATACATAGGTTTTTGAAAGTAATTTATAACAATAGTTTGTACAACATTCAAAGTTGTATGATGATAAAGTATGATACCGACATGTAACAATGCGTCTTTGTACAACCAAACCTTGTGTCGACTGATGACTAACTCGCAAGTTAGTTAAATGTTATTACTGTTATCGATCATCCCTGAGTCTATGCGGGGGATGGGTTTGTCAGACCTATAGCGCTATAACCTAAACAGGCGGCTTGATCATTGTTAATGATTGTACTGTGTCTTTTTGTTACAGTCAAATGATAGAATGATGTCGTAATTGAATCACAAGTAAATATGAGTAAATGATAGTATAAAATGTTTAAACATGTTTCACCCCAAAAATAGTGAAAATAGGGAAAAGGGGCTATGTAAACTCACCTTAGCAAAACGTTATCTTTTGAAAAATAGTGTGTTGCCCAATGTATCAAGTATCACCCTATAATGAGGTAATATATATGTCTAAGTCTACCAAGTCTATAAATGTATAAGTTTCTAGGGCTTCGAATTTGGGGATATCCAATTGTTGAATTTAAAATAAAATGTTAATTAAATAAAGGGAAATTTGATAATTAAATAAATGAAAGTCTTTTTATAAAATTTGAATTTAGAATGCTCACAATAATGTGTTTGAAGTATAAAAATAATTTTTATAAAATTATTTCTTTTAAAATAGATTTTTAAATCTATTTATTACAAATTGCCAAAATTTAACTTTAATTTTCAAAAATACAAAAATTAAAGAATTATTATATTAAAAATCATATTTCTGTTCTAAATATTTAAAAATAAATTGTATAAAATTTTGGTGCAAAAATAATAAAAATTGAATTTATTATGATTTAATTATGATTAAATCTAACAAAAATTGATTAAAAATATAAAACAAATGATTTTTCTGATTTAAAAATCATTTCAGTGAAGTTCAACATTGTACAAACATAGGATAATTTTTGTAGAAATTAATAAAATTGTTTTGATATTTTAATGGATTTTTATAAATATAATAGTATAAAATTGATTTAATTATTATAAATATTAAATAAATGAATTTCAGAAAAATAAAAATTGTAGATGAAACTTGACATCAGATTTGTTAAAAAATAATTTTTTTAGAAATTAATAAAAGGTTTTAATAATTAAAAATGAATTTACAAGATTAATTGTAATATATATATATATATATCTATACTATATTAATATGCATATAGCAAGGGCAAGATTGGTCATTTGACAAAAACTCTTAAATTTAACTCTTGATGCACAATGTACAAGTTGCTAATGCATATTACCTCAAACCCAAAATACCCCAAAATCCTGCGTTACCAATGTGTTTCAAAATTCAAATCACTTTCAAAATAAAACAAACAACCCCCTACCAAACAAAAACCCTAGAACCTACCGCCTCTCTCTCTTCATTCATAATTTTCTTCTCTGGAGAACCCCTCAACATCGTGAAAGCCACAACCACTGCCTCTCTCAACCTCCCTGTGTCGAAGTAAGCAACCACACAATGATTAGGCAATCGATTTACAGGTTTGTTCCTGATTGTCTCAAAGAATGATTTGCACGTTTGTTCCTTTGTGATTTTCTGCCCTTCTATTTCAGGTTAAGACGGTTCGTTTTGGGTGGTTAATGTTTTTTTTTCAGCAATCTGCGTGGACGAAGCATTGCTGGATCAGTACCTTCTTTTTTTTTTTTGGTAAATTTCTTACAAAAATAATGATGTGATGATTTGCACCTGATTATAATATTATATGTGATATTTGATTGTTTTGTTTGAAAAATAATAGATCTATTTAAGTAATGCTTTTTGAAAGTTAAACACATAATCTTTGTGATGTTTAATTATAACTAAGGGGATAAAAGAGTAAGAAATTAAATAAGTATGTGCAGGGATTGTGATGAAATGATCTGTAATTGACTTTTTTGGATGTAAGTAATGCACCTGTTATCATTATGCAACACAATAGTTTTTTTTTTTTTTTATTGATGTAATGAAGTATATTTTCCCTCATCAAAAGGTACTTTTATCTATAAAATCAAGTGCTGGTTTGAACCTTTGTTTTTCAAATTTGATGTGATGTTTTATATCTATTTTCCAAACAATAAAATGCTAAATTTGTATACAATTTATGGTTTAGTTTAGTTTGAGACCAAACTGGCTGAAGGGGAAGCAGGCATTTGGATCATGGTTTAAAAAACGTTTGAGGCGTGCGCCACAAGGCACGCCTCAGGGCGAGGCGCTAAAAAAACGAGTCTGAGGCGCGCCTCATGGGGTTTAGTATGTTCATACGCCTCAGCCCTCGCCTCTAAGGGCTGATGCGTTGAGAAAACTTGAGCCTGAGGGGGATTAGGTGTTTTTATGTTTGTTTTTTATGTTTTTAAACTTTTTGGATCATTTATTTTATTTTTGATGTATGTTTTTGATGTTTTAAACTTACATGGGTCAATTATTTCATGTTTTATAACATATATATAATTTTTATATTTATTTTTTGATTCCGCCTCAAGCTTATGTCTCGGTTCGCTTCTAAGCTTAAGCCTCGAGGCTCGTTTCCGTTCTTTTAAACTTTGATTTGGATAGGTCTGGTGCTGGTTTGTTATTTTGGATTAGCTTGTTTCTCAAAAGATTGCAAGTTATATGCATTGAGCTTACAAAATGTTTATCGTCATTTGTAGTGCAGTGAATGTCCAGCCTCTTTAAGGGTCACCGGCTAATTTTCATTGTCTATTTCTTTATTTCAATCTATACTATATTACTTTCTACATGCTTAAATGATTTTAAAAAAAAAACTTCTATAAAGCGGTAATGATTTATTGGCAGGTGCAAATTCTCTCGAGAGTGTTTTGGCCTAATCGTTTTTCTACAAATGTATTAGTGGCAGGCTATAACATCCTACCAGGTTGCATTTTCTCTATAATAACTTAAGATTTCCCCTTTTCAATAACTGTTGTTTGGTTAATTTTTATTTAGCAATTCTTTAAGATAAATCCTAATCAAGACTTTAATACAAGACATTTTTGGATATGGGTCCCACTGTTTCAATTGAACTTGATGTTATTGCTGCTGTTGTAAAGAGTGTAGCCCATTTAACTACAAGAGCTGGTGAAAGAGACCCATCTAAAATTCCTTCCATATGCGGTGTTTCTATAGACTACATCCCTTTAGTATCCTCCAGGTGTGTTTGATCTGCTCCATTGTTTTAATTAATCGTTAGATCATTGCGTGGTTGTTTGTCCAAAAATTTGTATACTTAGAAGGTTTGTAGATTTAGGCAAAAAGAACCGACAATATAGAGGTATGCTATGCTTTGTGGAGCTGGAAGTATCATGTGTGTCTTCTTCCGGAAGGGGATGAGAGGGTCTTTTCAGTGTTAATCTTAATTTATTCAGACTGCAGGTAAGCTGGCTAAGCAAGCAGTTCTGAAGGCCATTTGCTTATGATTTGAAGAGACCACCGAGCCAGCCGTATGTTTGATTGATGGTCAGTATCATTATCTTCTCTATACATTTCATTTAATATAATCTTGGTTTTTGAATACCCAATTTTGTAGGGTGTAAAGTTTGTTGATGATGGTTATAAGTCTGTGACAGATGTTATAGATGGGCTGGAGTTGGGAGCTAGGCACCAACTTAACGTTTATCATTATAAAAACTATACTCTTCGTATAACTATTTGACCCGTTTCCTTTTTAGTATATTTCCATTTTTTAGTATATTTCCATTGACCCGTAGAGCTAGGCTTGACCGGTTTCATATTTTAGTATATTTCCGGCTTATGACTAAGAGTCTTGGAAATTTTTTAATATGGTGTAGTCAAAAGACTAAACAATGTCTTTTTTTTTATTGACATGGATTATCATGTCTTCTAAATACTCGTGATAATTACATTGTAGTTGGTCTCTTGAAGAAATTAACGTACTTTTAGGATTAGTATTATGTTTCTGAACATCTACTTTTGCAGGGAACTTTACAGCAATAATTTAAGCGGGCCGACTCTCAATGACCTTGAAAATTTGACGAATTTAGTGAGTTCATCATGCGCACAAAGCATTATGATTTGCCTACAACAAATGAACAAAAGGGTCGGTTTAGAAGGCTAAGCGTTATGATTGGTGACAAGGTTAATAGCCACGGGAAAACACCACCAAAAGACCCAAAACGTTGAAGAAAATTGGTAATTACCCCAATCCTTAACATCAATGTTTTCAAAGAAACAATCAAAAGCTAAGAAAGCATCCTAGCTGAGAAACATGTTAGTTTAATTCAAAATGAATGGATAGATGTATTATCATTTTTATACATCTGTATTTTAATTATAAATTTATCCTAAATAATGAGTTAAATATTATTATGTATATTATTATGTTTTCCATAGTCAAAAGAAGTGAAATGTAAATTTAGTGTTAAAACACCGTTTGAAAACTTGGAGTTGAAGCAGTTAGGGCTTTGATCGTTAGTGTTTTAATCTTTGTTTGCATTCTCAGCTTGAAGATCCTTCATGACAAGTCATGGGAAATTGAACTTGGTGATCCGATAAGAAAGATGAACATGACACTGTCAATCAACTAGAACATGAATCAAACGGCTATCTTAAACTGATTATGAAACGATATGACGCTTAATGCAATTTGACACCTTAATTTGAATTTTAAATCATTACGTTTATGACTGACATTTTCTTATTTGTGTGTTCGCTTATTGCATACAACAATGGTATCTAGAAGTAATTGATAATTTGATTGTTAAATTATTATATAGTTGAGATGTGTAAGGCTTATGACATAACCTACATCAATGTTAAACAAGAGAACTAACAAAATACTGTACGATATATCATGGGAAAATTGATAAACTAAGAGAAAACGAGTAACACGTTGCAATTGTCGCCGCCGCAGCATCGCGCGGGTTTTTTACTAGTATATATATATATATAATTGATTTGTTTTAAAAGTGAAAAATAAGTGAAAAATGGGCGCCCAAGCTGGGACTCGAACCCGGGTGCCCTTGGTTACAAGCAAGGATCACAACCACTTGGCCTATGTCACACCCCAACCGATGGCGGAAACATCGAGGTGAGACTTGTGATAGATTGTTCAAAGACTTCATGACACTAGAATTTGTGACAATATGATTTAAAGATAAAATTTCATTCATAGCATAATTATCGTCTAAAAAGATAATAGAATACAAATTGTTTTCATGAAAAGAGAAATACGACATCAAAGTATAGAACTTAAACTAGCGTGAGTTTCTAGTCCAATCCTAAGTAGATTTCTTGAATATCTTGCATCAAACATTTCCTGCAACATGTATAAAATATCCGTCAACACATAAAGCATTGGTGAGCATACTAGTTTTAGTTTACATACATAGTATTTTAGAATGGTTTACTCAAATCTCATACTATAGCATTGCACATACCTATCATACAAAAGACATAACTCAAACCCGCGAGTACCACAGCGTATACCTAACATATTCATGTTAGGCCGTTTAAATCTTAACAATGACCCATAAAGGGGGCGGTGTGCTAGTCCTATAGCGCTATACATGTTAAGTGGGCTAATAATAGTTAATGATTTATGTCTAAGTATCTAAGAATCATAAGCATGGCAAGTAGCATATAAGTATGTTTAATAGATTGAGCATGAGTGTTTATGAAAGTATTAGTGTGTTTTGCATAAGATACATGTTTACACCCCAAAAGTGATAAAGAGTAAAAAGGGGACAAGTATGAACTCACCTTTGGGTGCGTTTTAGCAAGGTTCCAAAAGAATGAGTCTTGGGGGATTAGTTCCTTAGCCTTGGTTAACTAGAATTAGAAAAATAAGAGTCTTAGGTTTGAGTTTAGATTATAGATTCACGAGAGTCATGCAAGCCTTTTAGGCGAACCAAAACACAAACCACCATGAAGGTGATTCGGATGGTCATAAGAGTCAAGCAAGCCTTTTAGGCGAACCAAAACACAAACCACCATAGAGGTGATTCGGATGGTTATGAGAGTCAAGCATTGGTAAGGTAGGGATGTATCCACAAACCTTTCCGAATTATTAAATTAGTAGAGTTTATATAATTTAGTATTTATATAATATAACTTAGAAAGTAGGGTATGGTGACTTAGTTTGGATGAGCCTTGGCCTTCCTTTTGTCAACCATGAACCATAACACAAGTCCCTCCATCATTGAGTTGTTGGTGAACTTGGTTGGTATTATTAACAACCTAGTGCATAAAAGATAATAGAAGATGACCACATTTGAGGCCTCAAATTGGTGCCCTACTCATGTTTATTTGCCATGGCAAATAGGAGAGAGGTCCTAGAGGTTTCCTCAAAGGGTTTGAAGAAGAGGAGAGTGAAGAAATTAGAAGAGAGGTTGAAAGTGAAGTGAGAAACTCACTTATTCTTGAGAGAATTCTTGAGAGATTAGAGAGGATTTAGAAATGAGCAAGTGATTAAGGTGTAGAGAGGGGTGTATTTATAGTTGGGGTGAAGGGGTTGGGTATTTAATGAATTAATTAGGGTGGTTAGAAGTTAATTAGTGGTAATTATATTTTAAAAGAAAAAAAATAAAAAAATAAAATCACAATTAAAAAAAAAAGTACGGTCATTTTGAAATTGTATTTTCCTAAAGTGAAATGGCTTTATTTTTGTCATGTTATGTTTTTTTTTTTTTTTTTTAAGTATTAATTATATATATATATATATATATGTATTATTAATAATAAATATATATTAAGATCTTTACTAAATAAGTTTCTTGTTATAACGCCTAAATTGAATAGGGTAAAAATATAATGGCGATTCGTCATGAATTGGTATGAGTAACATAAAAGAAGCGAGTAACGGCAAGCTTGGAATTTGTTTAAATATAGCATTCATAATACAAGAAAATTAAGAATCACGCGACGCTACATAAAGTTTGCGTCGCGTAGAATTTATAGATTAAGATTAAATGCAATTGATAAAATAATTTTCCATTGATCATAAACTCGGGATTACAAGGGTACAAAATGGAAAGATACAAGAATACAAGAACTAGAATAGAAAATACGAAAAGTACAAATGTTACAGTCTCCCCTACTTTAGGAAATTTCGTCTCGAAATTTATTCAAGTGGCTTAACTGAAAAGATGTGGGTACTTTTTCTTCATTTGCTCTTCATGTTCCCAAGTGAATTCGGGTCCATTCTTCGATTCCCAACGAACTTTAACTAGCGGAATACGTTTTCGTTTGAGTTGTTTGACTTCACGATCCATTATTTCCACTGGTTTTTCGACGAAATGCATGGACTCGTCGATTCGTACGTCGTCAAGAGGAATGTGTATGTTCCCTTCGGCTAAGCATTTCTTCAAATTTGAAACATGAAAGGTGGGATGGACATTGTTGAGTTCTTGGGGTAACTCGAGCTTGTAAGCCACTTTCCCGATTCGCTCAATGATCTTGAACGGTCCAACGTACCGTGGAGCTAACTTTCCTTTCTTTTCAAATCTGACTACTCCTTTCCAAGGAGAGACCTTGAGGAGTACTTGATCACCAACATTGAATTCAAGGGGTTTTCGCCGCTTGTCAGCATAGCTTTTCTGACGGCTTCGAGCAGCTAAAAGATTATCACGGATCTGGATGATTTTGTTAGTCGTTTCCTGGATGATTTCGGGACCAGTGATTTGTGCTTCACCAATCTCGTGCCAACATATAGGAGAACGACACTTTCGGCCATAGAGAGCTTCGAATGGAGCCATTTGAAGGCTGGTATGGTAACTGTTATTGTACGAGAACTCGACCAATGGTAGATGAGCATCCCAGTTTCCACCAAAGTCGATTACACAAGATCGGAGCATGTCCTCAAGAGTCTGGATCGTACGTTCAGTTTGTCCATCAGATTGAGGATGAAAAGCTGTACTAAGATTAAGTTGAGTTCCCATGGCAGCCTGAAATGTTTCCCAAAGACGGGAGGTGAATCGACCATCACGGTCTGAGATGATGTCAAGAGGAATACCATGACGACAAATGATTTCCTTGGTGTAGATATGGGCTAGCTTCTCAACTTTGTAATCTTCACGAATGGGAAGAAAGTGAGCTGACTTGGTTAAACGATCAATGATTACCCAAATGCTATCATGACCGGATGATGTTCGAGGGAGCTTGGTAATAAAATCCATAGCAATACTTTCCCATTTCCACATGGGGACTTCGAGTTGTTCAAGCAAACCCGACGGTCGTTGGTGCTCGGCTTTTACTTTGGAGCAAGTGAGACATTTGGACACAAAGAGAGCAATGTCCTTTTTCATACCGGGCCACCAATAATTGCGACGGAGATCTTGATACATTTTATCCGCACCGGGATGAATGGAGTATCGGGATTTATGCGCTTCATTCATTATAAGAGTACGAAGGTCATTACGACTGGGAACCCAAATACGATCAAGATAATAAAGAATCCCATTTGCCTTGGACTCCAAGTGTAACTCGGCACCACAAGACATTTCTTCATATAGAGTATTTTCATTGACCGATGTATGCTGTGCGTCTCGAATACGGTTGAAGAGATCATTTTGAAATTGAGAGCTACGAAGACGGTCGATTTCTCGTATGTTGCATAGAACTGCATGACTTTTTCGACTAAGAGCATCGGCTACTACATTCGCTTTACCAGGATGATAGCGAATTTCGCAGTCGTAGTCGTTTAACAATTCGACCCATCGTCGTTGTCGTATGTTAAGATCCTTTTGATTAAAAATGTGTTGCAGGCTTTTGTGGTCGGTAAAAACAACACATTTCGTACCATAGAGGTAATGTCTCCAGATTTTTAAGGCAAAAACAACGGCACCAAGTTCAAGATCGTGAGTGGTGTAGTTCTTCTCGTGGATTTTGAGTTGCCTTGATGCATAGGCGATGACTTTGCCTCGTTGCATAAGAACGCAACCAAGACCTTGATTCGATGCATCACAATAAACCACGAAATCATCATTCCCCTCGGGAAGAGCTAGAATAGGAGCATCACAAAGCATAGACTTGAGGGTTTCAAAGGCTTCTTCTTGCTTAGGACCCCAAATGAAAGGTTGGGATTTTTGAGTCAAAGCGGTGAGTGGTGTAGCAATTTTGGAAAAGTTGGAGATGAACCGACGGTAGTAACCCGCCAATCCTAGAAAGGAACGAACTTCGGTAGGAGATTTTGGTGCAATCCAATTTTTAACGGCTTCAATTTTGGCAGGATCAACATGAATACCCCTATCGTTCACAATATGCCCAAGGAATTGAACTTCTTTTAACCAAAATTCACATTTAGAGAACTTGGCATAAAGTCGTTCGGCACGTAGGAGTTCTAGAATCAAACGGAGATGTCGTTTATGGTCGTCTTCGGATTTGGAATAGATCAAGATGTCATCAATGAAGACAATCACAAAACGATCCAAATAAGGTTTACACACTCGATTCATTAGATCCATGAATACTGCGGGTGCATTGGTTAAACCGAAAGGCATCACCATGAACTCGTAGTGACCATATCTTGTGCGAAAGGCGGTTTTTGGGATATCTTCTTCGTGGATTTGAAGTTGATGATATCCAGAACGAAGATCGATTTTTGAGAAACAAGTAGCTCCTTGAAGCTGGTCAAAGAGATCATCAATGCGTGGGAGAGGGTATCGGTTTTTGATAGTAAGCTTGTTAAGCTCACGATAATCGATGCACATACGGAAGGATCCGTCTTTCTTTTTAACAAACAAAACAGGAGCACCCCATGGAGAAGTACTCGGGCGTATGAAGCCTTTTTCGAGCAGTTCTTGGAGTTGACTAGCAAGTTCTTGCATTTCGGAAGGTGCGAGACGATATGGAGCTTTTGCAACGGGTGTAGCACCAGGTATGAGATCAATGCGAAGTTCAACAGAACGAGCAGGAGGAAGACCGGGTAGATCTTTGGGAAAGACCTCGGGAAAGTCACAAACGACAGGTATGTCCTTTATGCCTTTTTCCTTGTCTTTGGTTGTTACCACATGAGCTAAGAATGCAACATATTCCTTACGGAGATACTTTCTAGCTTTGGTACAAGACATGAGTTTGAGTCCTTTGGAGGCTTTCTCACCATAGATTTGTAAAGTGTCACCGCTAGGAAGCGGTATACGGATAAATTTTTCGAAGCAAACAACTTCGGCATGATGTTTTGCAAGCCAATCCATGCCTACTATGATGTCAAAACTTCCCAATTGCATAGGATTTAGATCTATGGAGAAATCATGGTCATTAAGATTCAAGGTGCAGTTTTTGATAATGAAATCAATAGAGATGGGTTCACCATTTGCGACTTCAACGGTGAAAGGTTCCGATAATTTAGATCGTGCACAAGCAAGTAAGGGTTCAAATTCTAGAGACACAAAACTCTTATCCGCACCAGTATCAAAGAGTATAGAAGCGTAAGATCCATTAACAAGGAACGTACCGTTCACAACATCATTTTCAGTTTGAGCTTGGGCCGCATTGAGGTTGAAAGCGCGACCCCTTGGTGGTTGATTTTGAGCCGGAGCTTGAACTTGGTTGTTACGGGTACATTGAGGAGCAAAATGATTAGGATCACCACACTTGAAACATGCACGCCCATTGCCGATGGCTAGAGGAGGTTGGTTAGCAACTCGGGGTTGGTTGACAACTTGAGGTTGGTTGTTTTGGGTTCTAGGGCCGGTTTTGCAAGTTTGGACAAGGTGCCCATAGCGGTTACAATTGGTACAGAAACGGCAAGTAGAGGTTGGTGGGTGATGAAAATGGCACGTGTTACATTTTGGGAAAGAGCCGGTGTAGGGTTTCTTGGCAGGCACTTGGTTAAGAGGAGTTGGAGCTTGAGCTTCGGTGGATGGAATGGTAACGGCATAGTTTTGGTTTCGGGATTTGCGTTTGCGGTTATTGCTATGGGTTGATGGGGTTTTGGCTTCCTTTGGTTTGTCGGTGGGAATGGTGGTGGTTTGATTGACGGTTTTGGTGGTGTTTGGGATAGTTAAGGTTCCATCTTTCACTTGGTTATCCGAGATTTTGGAAGCTAAACGAATGGCTTTTTCTAGGGTGGTGGGTTCGGCTCCTTCAACGATATCACGAACACTCGTTGGGAGGCCTTTGAGATACTTAGCTATGATTCTCTTAGTGGTGTTGAATTGGTGAGGTACAAGGACAAGGAGTTGCTTGAAACGATTGGTATAGGTTAGGTTATCACCACTGTTTTGCTTGAGTTTCCAAAACTCATCTTCGAGTCGCTCAATCTCTTGTGCGGGGCAGAACTCCTCAATCATGAGTTGTTTGAGTTCCTCCCATGGCAGAGCTAAAGCGGTTTCGTTTCCACGGGTGGCTCTCTCGCTTTTCCACCACTCGAGTGCTCTTGATTTGAAGACACTAGTGGCGTGACGAGTGCGGAGATTCTCAGGGCATTCGCTATTGATGAAGATTAGCTCGATGTGGTCGAACCATTCGAGCATAGCGGTAGCACCATCGTTTCCCGTGAAAGAGTCGGGTCGATGTAGGTTAAATTGCTTAAAGGTGAAGGAGGTAGTTTTGGAGGATTCGGCTCTTGAGTCAACTGAACCATGTGGGCTTGCGGAGGCTTGGATTTTGCTAACTACCTCGGGTATGACCTTAGCCATTTGCTTGGCCATGAAAGATAGCATTTTCTTGTTGGTGCTTTGCTTAGAGTTCTTGCTTGACATACGGTTTGACATGGAAGACATCTATAGAATAAACAAAAGGATTATGAGCTTTGATCAATGGTTTGTTTGTATAAAGATTGCATTTTGTTTCGTTTTTAGCAATGTATTTAGCATATAAAACGCATAATGTCAAGTAGTTCAAGTAGCATGAAGTTTCACATTGTTCATAAAGCATAACACATAAGTATAAGCAAGTATAGTGCACTTAGTTAACATGAAGGAGTTTTGATTTATGTTGATTCACGATTATTAGTATTGTTTGGAGGTTGCTAGAGTACTAGAGGTGCGAGTCTTGAGAGCCTTTGCGAGTAGTAAAAAAAAAAATCGAATATATGTAGTGAAAACATAGCATGAAAACATCATTGAAAATAATATTAACATGAAATGAGGGGCTTGTTTTAAGCAAGCCATTGGAGTGTTCCGGAACGGAACTAAGACTAACCAAAGTGGTTCGAATTTACCTTTGAGTTTGAAAACATGCTTTGGCCTAATAGGTGGAAATACTCTCGCCGACTTGCGGTTAACGGTATTCACCCTTCCAGTTACTACATGTTTCTTGTCATTAGTAAATTTGAGACTTTGGCGAGATTTTAAAAAAAAAATATCAAGGATTGAAACTAGTCGCTAAGTTGTGGATTTCACTCCTATCTTAGCGAGGTCGTTTCTTTGAGTGTGGTTTGTACACTTTGTCCAATGTGGTAAGAAAATTAATTCTAACTTTCAATTGGTAAGTGTCCACTAGAACGAGAATTGTGAAATTTCCACCAAGGTGAGGATATCACTCCTATCTTGGTGTAGTTTCAAAAACATAAAGAATTTACGCGAATTGAAAGTTATCACCAAAGTGAGGGTTTCACGCCTATTTTGGTGATTTCCTTTCGTTTGTGTTATACGAGCGTCTTCGAGTGTAGAGTAATCCACAAATAGGAAGGGAAATTTTTTTTTAAGTCCAAATGAATGGAGTAGAAGCAAGATAAGGAGAACAAGTATTTTAAGCATGATAAAACGAATGGTCAAAAGGGTTCTTAACTATAGTCTAGGTCAAACATGGCAATTTTTCCTAATTCCCTATAGTCATGGCTCTGATACCAATCTGTCACACCCCAACCGATGGCGGAAACATCGAGGTGAGACTTGTGATAGATTGTTCAAAGACTTCATGACACTAGAATTTGTGACAATATGATTTAAAGATAAAATTTCATTCATAGCATAATTATCGTCTAAAAAGATAATAGAATACAAATTGTTTTCATGAAAAGAGAAATACGACATCAAAGTATAGAACTTAAACTAGCGTGAGTTTCTAGTCCAATCCTAAGTAGATTTCTTGAATATCTTGCATCAAACATTTCCTGCAACATGTATAAAATATCCGTCAACACATAAAGCATTGGTGAGCATACTAGTTTTAGTTTACATACATAGTATTTTAGAATGGTTTACTCAAATCTCATACTATAGCATTGCACATACCTATCATACAAAAGACATAACTCAAACCCGCGAGTACCACAGCGTATACCTAACATATTCATGTTAGGCCGTTTAAATCTTAACAATGACCCATAAAGGGGGCGGTGTGCTAGTCCTATAGCGCTATACATGTTAAGTGGGCTAATAATAGTTAATGATTTATGTCTAAGTATCTAAGAATCATAAGCATGGCAAGTAGCATATAAGTATGTTTAATAGATTGAGCATGAGTGTTTATGAAAGTATTAGTGTGTTTTGCATAAGATACATGTTTACACCCCAAAAGTGATAAAGAGTAAAAAGGGGACAAGTATGAACTCACCTTTGGGTGCGTTTTAGCAAGGTTCCAAAAGAATGAGTCTTGGGGGATTAGTTCCTTAGCCTTGGTTAACTAGAATTAGAAAAATAAGAGTCTTAGGTTTGAGTTTAGATTATAGATTCACGAGAGTCATGCAAGCCTTTTAGGCGAACCAAAACACAAACCACCATGAAGGTGATTCGGATGGTCATAAGAGTCAAGCAAGCCTTTTAGGCGAACCAAAACACAAACCACCATAGAGGTGATTCGGATGGTTATGAGAGTCAAGCATTGGTAAGGTAGGGATGTATCCACAAACCTTTCCGAATTATTAAATTAGTAGAGTTTATATAATTTAGTATTTATATAATATAACTTAGAAAGTAGGGTATGGTGACTTAGTTTGGATGAGCCTTGGCCTTCCTTTTGTCAACCATGAACCATAACACAAGTCCCTCCATCATTGAGTTGTTGGTGAACTTGGTTGGTATTATTAACAACCTAGTGCATAAAAGATAATAGAAGATGACCACATATGAGGCCTCAAATTGGTGCCCTACTCATGTTTATTTGCCATGGCAAATAGGAGAGAGGTCCTAGAGGTTTCCTCAAAGGGTTTGAAGAAGAGGAGAGTGAAGAAATTAGAAGAGAGGTTGAAAGTGAAGTGAGAAACTCACTTATTCTTGAGAGAATTCTTGAGAGATTAGAGAGGATTTAGAAATGAGCAAGTGATTAAGGTGTAGAGAGGGGTGTATTTATAGTTGGGGTGAAGGGGTTGGGTATTTAATGAATTAATTAGGGTGGTTAGAAGTTAATTAGTGGTAATTATATTTTAAAAGAAAAAAAAAATAAATAAAATCACAATTAAAAAAAAAGTACGGTCATTTTGAAATTGTATTTTCCTAAAGTGAAATGGCTTTATTTTTGTCATGTTATGTTTTTTTTTTTTTTTTTTAAGTATTAATTATATATATATATATATGTATTATTAATAATAAATATATATTAAGATCTTAACTAAATAAGTTTCTTGTTATAACGCCTAAATTGAATAGGGTAAAAATATAATGGCGATTCGTCATGAATTGGTATGAGTAACATAAAAGAAGCGAGTAACGGCAAGCTTGGAATTTGTTTAAATATAGCATTCATAATACAAGAAAATTAAGAATCACGCGACGCTACATAAAGTTTGCGTCGCGTAGAATTTATAGATTAAGATTAAATGCAATTGATAAAATAATTTTCCATTGATCATAAACTCGGGATTACAAGGGTACAAAATGGAAAGATACAAGAATACAAGAACTAGAATAGAAAATACGAAAAGTACAAATGTTACAGCCTAGGCCTGTGGTTGTGATTTGGCCTAGGCAAGTGTTGACCCACATTGAAGTCCATACGCGTATAGTGATAAATTGGTGGTAAATTGATGGATGTTAATTGTATAATCTAGTCACTGATGGCCGATAATTTAGATTCCATGTTAATTTGTTCAAAACACGCGTGAATTAAGATGATTAGGTTAGTCAAAAAGAAAAAAAAAAATTTAATCTGTTGCTGCTGCTGTTCGTTGCTTAGGAAAGGAAGGAGGAGAGGAGTTATTTGGTTATTTATTTAAAAAGGTCTGGATTGATAACAATAATCATGTGTGGCTCGTGTGGTTGGCGTGTGTGTCTGATGTGTGGTTGATCCCGGTTCGAGACCCGGCTGAGACATCATTTTTTTTCTTTTTTTTTTATATAACAGACAAGGGATTGGGCCAGTGTGGGCTGGGCACTGATGTTGGGCCAGGCTGGGATGGGCTCAAGAGGTAGATGGTTGGTGGGTTTGGGTAGACTTAGAGGTGTTGGGTTAAATTAACTAACTAGTTTATTGTTTCTACATTATAGTTATTTTTATTATTATTATTATTACTATTATTATTATTATTATTATTATTATTATTATAAATCTATATATGTATATATATATGTGAATAATTATCATTGTATTGGGGTCCAAAATATCACCAAAAATAATAATAATAAGACTTGTCGTTATTCCAACTTATACGTAACGTACAACTATTTAATGCGAAATGTTACAGGATTCACACTTGCCTTTGGTTGAGTTTTCATATAACAATAGCTATCATGCCAGTATCCGTATGGCACCTTTCGAGGCCCTTTATGGTCGCAAATGTCGTTCTCCTGTGTGCTGGAGTGAGGTCGGTGATACTCTCATTACCGGTCCTGAACTTGTCCAGGAAACAACAGACAAAATTGCGGTTATTCGTGGATCCTTACTGGTAGCTCAGAGTAGACAGAAGAGTTACGCTGATCAAAGGCGTAAACCCTTGGAGTTTCAAGTTGGCGACATGGTCCTTCTTAAGGTTTCCCCTTGGAAAGGCGTGTTTCGGTTTGGGAAAAAGGGAAAGCTTGCTCCAAGATATGTAGGCCCATTTAAGATTTTGGAAAGAGTTGGAAAAGTGGCTTACAAGTTAGACCTTCCCGATGAACTCAACAACGTTCACCCTACCTTCCATGTATCGAACTTGAAAAAGTGTTTGGCGGATGAGAATTTACATGTTCGACTGGAGGATATTCAAGTTGACGAATCGATGCGTTTCACGGAGAAACCCGTGGAAATTATGGATCGTGAAATCAAGACTCTTAAACGTAGTCGTATTCCCATTGTCAAGGTTCGTTGGGAGTCTAAACGTGGCCCAGAATTTACTTGGGAACGTGAAGACCAAATGAAGACGAAGTACCCTCATTTCTTTACAGAAACCTCCACTTGAAATAAATTTCGAGACGAAATTTTCGAAAGTAGGGGAGACTGTGACATCCGCCACCCTCGTCTTTCATCTAATTGACAATATTACTCCTTCAAATATTTCTTGTAACTTTTGTCGTTTTCAAATTTAATAAAAGTGCGAGCTCAATATATATTATTTGCATTTATTATGAACTGTGTCTACGATTTAATCAAACGCGTATGTTGAAACGTCATTCGAGAAAAGATATTATAAAAATTTCAAGTTTATAAAAGTTTTAAGTTTAATTAGTTAACTTAGTTAGTTATTATAAAGGGAAAACTAACTAGAAAACCTTGAAAACTAACCTAAGTTAAATAAGAGGGGCCAGTTTTGCCAATTCCTAAAAGTTTCAAATGTTTTCCCTCTTTTCCTGCTGCTGTTTCGTTTCCGGCCACTTAGTCGCCGCCGGCGACTTTTCCAGCGAGGTCAATAAATGGGTTTTAACGCGTTTCAACAAGATTAAATCATTGGGTTACGTTTCTCCACAATTAACCAACGCATTACAATCATTTAATTGGGTTAATGACGAGCTTTAATCAAGTTTTAATCGTGGGTTGGAGGTAACCGATCGGATTCTTTTAATTCTTGCAAAAACGCCTTATTCACAAGTCCATTATAAATATTGGGTGTGGGAAACTCCTTCTGCACTCATTCCCTTCAAAACCCACAAAGAAATCCACGAAAAATCTATTCATAGCACGTCTAATTTGCAAGAACAAGGCCGGCTCTTAGAGCTCCATTTGCGTCGTTATTTTACATTGTGAGTTCAATATTTTTATGCCATTTTGTTTAGTTTTGGTTCCTGAATGAAATGCCCTTAATTGCTGATCATATACCAGTGTATTGGGGCCGATTGATTTTGAAGCTAGGGTTAGGGTTTTTGCTAGTTAATTGGGGATAATAATGATAGTTGGTTTATTGTTAAAAATATTTTGTTTCACTAAAATTAACAAACATAGGTCTTGGTGTAGTGGTTGATGTTGGTGGGTTGCAGAGGATAGACCCGTGTTCGAGCCCAGGGATCCCCCACATTGTTTCAGTTTTTTTTAACTATTTAAATTCAATTATTTTAATCATATAATAATCATTTTTAATACATAAAAACTTAGAATATTCATAATAAATTTATTTTTACTCCAAATATTATGAAAATTTAGGGGAAGCATCTTGACACCCTAAAGAAAATTGTCATATTTTTATTTTCTGGAAAAAAACATTTTTTTTGTATTTTTCTTGAATTAAATTGTTTTAATCATAAATAAATGATTAAAAATTCATTTTAAGTGATTTTAACCTTAAATTTTCTGGGGATTTATTTTTATGAATGATAAACTGAAATAAAATATAATTTCTCAGAAAACGATTATTTTTGTTATTTTTACTATTTTTAATCATTAAAACACTATTTAAATTTATTAAAAATGTTTTAAATGCAAATAAATTAAAAGAAACTATGGAAATATTATTTTTAGTATTTCACATCATAAAATAATTATTTTTCATAATAATATCATTTTTGGATCATATCTCGTATTATTTATGCTATTTATATTTAAATTAGATATAAGAAATTGTTTAATTAAATATAAATCATAAAATCTATTTCGTGGTTATTTTTTTCTGTAAAATAGAAAATATATCTATATGTGAAATACATAAGTGATTTAGTCACTTATTAAATTCATCGTGATATATTTATTTCAAAACTGTCGTTCAAATTATTACTAACAATTTCATCTTCCCTATACGAGTCTAGCAAGCCCTAATGCCTTAAATGTTGGTTGTCTTAGACTTTTAAGTCATTTTTCCTCATTTAGTATTTTATATATAGGTTGAGTTCTTCGGAATTCTTAAGCCTTTACGACGAACATTCTCGGAATTTATACTTAGCGAAACTGTGAGTATATCTTTCCCCTTTTTCATGTTTTACCATTTTGGGGCTAATCATGTACACTATTATCAAATGATATTCTTATACTTAATGCAATTCTCATGTGTGTTTGATTTATGTGAATTTGTGTGTATGCATAGTCAAAATAATTAACCGTTCTGCGGCCTAGCACTTCAATGAATAGTACTATGGTATACCCCCTTGAGACTCTGTTAAGAGAATCTTGGTCATTGTCTTGTTAATTCATTACTCAGTTGGTTATTCATGTGTTAGTCATTATTCATCAAGGCTTGGTTTTGACCGATACCATTTATTACATATTTGCAAACGGTATACAACACAGGAATTGCGAAAAGTTTTCATACTATATATACCAAATGGATGTACTCACCAATACAATATATGTGTTGACCAAATTATTTTTTGTACATGTTTCAGGTGCAGTTTGATCAAGTTTTGCTTTACACGCTTAGGTTTTGGACCTAGTGCTTTAATAAAATTTAACTATATTCACTATGTTTTGTGTTTCTTTGAGACAAGTTGTATTTTGGTTTGAATAATGGATTATGTTTACTATTTAAAATTTACATTTTAGTCCATGTGCTATTGAACAATCGACACCACGTGACACCTTGATGATTCCGCCATCGGTTGGGGTGTTACATTAGGCTCACCTTGTCGAGTAAAGGATGAGACGACCCGTTTGAGCATAGTGTTTGTCTTGATAAGCTTGCTATATGGTTGGGATTCATAAGTTGTTACTGTCACACCACGCCAATGGCGGAAACACGTGGCGCGACGCTCGAAAGCATATCAAAGTCAAGATTAACACAAACTATATTTAATTAGAAAAGATCATTATATTAAGATGTCGAGAAGGAGTACCTGGTTTCAAACATTACATAAAACCACAAACATTAAGTTTCAAAGTGGGGTGTTTCCGTTTATGTCCCAACCCGATGGTAACAATAGGTGAAACCCCCAACCAGTGTCCGACATCCCAAATTCCACCGTACTAGCCGCATACCTGTTCAGCACTTAGTTACCTGAAAGATATGTTTAAAAGGACGTCAATATATAAAATATTGGTGAGTTCACAGGTTTTAGTTTCATAATAACAACATTTTTACATCCTGTGCAGATCCAGCACAATTTGTGGCCTTTGTAAGGAGTAGCTAGCTCCTACAAACTATGATGATGAGCAATCCCCTGAGTCCCATAACCAAACCAAGACTAATAAATATGCCCCGCTCCAAGTCGTTTCTCGGAACCCAACGACTTATGTTCAGAATACGTGCACCCCTGGCATACGCCGATGCATAATCGACGCTATCGATTAGGGGTGGGCCTTGTCAGGCACCAATAGTACTATCCAAATATTCCTTCAGTTTCATTTACCTGAATTAATGGTTACAGTAGCGAGGACTCAACCCCGAGTGGCGAACAAAAACTCAAGTACTCATCATGCCACCCATCACATTTTAACATTTGAAAACATTTCAACATGTGATAACTTTTGACAAACATATCTTTCCCCCAGTTAAAAACAGTAAAATGGGGCCGTGAAACTCACCTTAATTTCCAAGCTTAGCTAGCAAATAAATCCCAAAGCTTTGACCGACTTCCTCGTGCCCTAATTACCAATAAAGGACACCTTAAAGTCTATCATATATAAGCCTAGCTTATTTTCCGGTTAAAAGATAGTTTATTCAACTATCTTGACTCGTGTGTACTAACCCGAGTCTTTTAAGTGTTTTAACTCGACGAACCGATCGTGACTTATCATCATTCATGTGTTCACATACGACATAGTACCCAACTTGCGCACCTGTTACTATTCGTGTGAAAACCATGTTGGACTACTACTACGAAACGCATAAGTCATCCCGAGTAATAGCTTATCTCGTAAATCGGATAAATGTAGTTGCCTTGTATAATTATTTTTGGACAATATACTTTGAAGAAACATAAGTATAATTATTAAAATTGACTAATAACATTTGTTATTTCGCTTCCCAAAATCCGAGTGTTTAAGTGTTTCGAAGCATTACTTTCAAATAATCCGAGTCTACGTATTTCAAATCCGTATTTTTTTAACAATGTTTTGGTTACCAAAAATCATTGAAGTTGACACAATTGACGCTCGACAAAACTACATATTTGTCTTGCAAATATTGTTCGATGTTTATCTTTATTGTTGTAAATAACCATTTGTCGAAAACGTCACAACTTTGGACAAAACCATTTGTTTAAAACACTTGGAAAATTCATTTATGAAAACATACACAACAATATTAACCTCGTTGTGCTTCGGATTTTATAAATTTCGGCAGAGTTTCCTCTGTTTTTGCAAGAACCAGACAACACAAGTTGTCTACAAATTTCCCAAAAATCCATTCTAAACACAAGACAATTAATCCATTAATACAATTTCCGATTTCAACTAGACGTTTATACGTTTCGACAACCATATAATTTATACTATTTATATAAATATACACAATTTAAGTCCGATAATTAACCATGTCACGCTAATATACGAAACCAAACATCCGACTTATACTTTTTGTTTATTATTTTCGGTCCGTTCGCGAGTTAAACTCTGATTTTATTTGTGTTTATAATTTATAATATGCAATGCAAAGTAAACACAAACAATTATACCAAAACGTGCGCGCGCGACTTGATGCGTCTAGAACGACGTGTTTGACCGAGTCGACATGTTTGACCGAGTTGACTCGGTCTGACCCGTTGACCAGCTGACCGAGCTTGCCCGCGTGTTGACCAGACTCATGTTTTGACCAGATCTGACCCGTAACTGAGATCCCGAGCCGAACCCGAGTCCAATCCCGAGAACGACACCTGACCTGAACCAGATCTGGCCAAACCCGACTAAAAACCCACTGATCTTTGACCCAAGAATAAAACCCGTCAACACCATCCGGTACCACCATCGCGTCACCCGGTGCCTCCTCCTCCGGATCTGTCACCACCGTCATCTTGTACCACCAAAACAACCACCACTGGCTGTCACCCGCCATGAGACCACCACGAGCAACAACGTCACCACTAGACCCGTACTCAATCCCGACCACCCTGTGTACTGAACCCAATCACGAACCACAACCCAAAAACCACCCTCTGCTGCCATGATTGAAGCTGTTTGTTAGTGTGTTTCGGGGTCACAAGCATGCGCCGCCTCTGTTCTCAAACCCACCATCCTCAGGCTACCAAACCACAACCTGCAACAACCACAAACGAACCCACCAACCACCCGATCAGCTCCTTTCTGTCTTAAAACTTTACGCCGCCACCACCAAGCTGTGGTGGTGGCCGGCCGTTTCCTGAACAGAGGAGGAGAGAGAGAGACGCGATGAGAGAGAGAGAGAGAGTTCAGTTTTTAGAGAGAGAGTAGAGAGAGAGAGAGGGAGGGGTGCGGCTGCCAGATTTGAGGGGAAGAGAGTGAAAGTAGGTTTTTATAGTTAGGGTTTCTTGGTAGGTGAACACCGCGTGCACGAACTCGTTATAACGTATTGTGCTTCGGTTTGTTTTTAAGCTCGAAACTTAACTACAAAATATAGTCGGTTTTGATCGCTTTTTAAAATAACACTAAACCGAGCAAAAACATAATTATATTCGTCACCCGACGCGTGAAATCAGAACATGCGTTAAAATCGCGTGAATCGATTCGGTCGCGGTTTCCTTCATTGTAACGATCCGTTTACTTTCGAAATTTAATAAGAAACATTATTTATAATAAATAATTATTCCGAAAGTTTGATAACGGTTAAAAGCACGCATTTTGACGTCTGATTTCCACGTCAGTTCCTCTCCGCGTTATCCAAAACGCTGCGTTTTAGACCGTTTTTCGCGCCGATTTCACATCCGATCGCATCGATAGTAAATACGTGTTGTATTTACATAGAATAAGCTTATGTTATTCCAGTTTGATGGATATTTACTGATGTCAGTTCGTTAACGTTAATCACGCGAAGTCTTTCTTTAAAGGCATCAAGGCTTCTACGAACTTCAAGAAGGACATCGTAGGACTCATAACGGCTCAAATAACCATAATTAACCTTAAACCATGTTAATTACTTTGAAAACATGATTAGAATCACGTTAATCGTTGTACGGAATTTGCTGGTTGTCACATTCTCCCCCCGTTAAGAGAATTCCGTCCCGGAATTCAGTTCAAGTCATCTGATACATTAGTATCCTTGAACAAGGTGGGATGTTTGCGACTCACACGACCTCTTTTTCTACCAGAACCCAAGTTCACGCTTAGCGTTCTGACGAATACAATATCATGAGCTGGCTACGATCCACTAAGCTTGATGTAGCGTAAAATACATCTATTTCCAGTGTAAAGTATGTATAGTTTTCGAGTCGTTTAGATAGTGTTTTTATTAGTTTTAGTCTTGTACCGGTCTATTTTATTTATTATAGGTTTTTATAGATTTTTATTAGTTTTGAGTCAGTTTTAGTATTTATGTATTTATGTTTTATTTTGTAGATGTTCATGGACGTTGGAGCATAAACGAGCACATTTGGTCAAGCCAAGAATACCCAAGTCACGTACACCTGAAGCGAGCTTGGAGCATACTACTACTATTCCTATTACTACTACTAATACTAATAATAATAATAATAATAATAATAATAATAATAATAATAATAATAATAATAATAATAATAATAATAATAAATAAAAGAATCTAGGTGAACCAAGTCACGTTTCAAAGGCCAAGCCCAAAACAAAAGTGAAAAGAAAACAAGGTAGTAAGGCAATAAAAAATGAATGGAGAGGAGGCGGCGATAGATTTTTGAGGAACGAAAGGAAACATTAATTATATAAAGGGAGAGCCATATTTATTCTTTGAGGGGCAGCGATTATTATTGGGAAGGAACAACGAAAGAAGCAGGGAATTCGTAGGACATCAGCAGGAATAAGCGAAGTTTGACAGCAGCAACTTTGAGAGGGGATCAAGGGTTGAGGCCGAGGTGCCAGCACGGGTCGGTTCTAATTTAATATTTATTATTTATTTATTCTAACCCGTTGTGAACACCATGAATATGTTTAGTTTTTATTGTTTTGATTTTATCATGACTTTTATTAGCTAAACCTTTTCGCTACCTAGGTTAAAGATGATTGCATATGTTTGATTTATTTTCTTTTGGTTTTGGAGCTATTGGTTGTGGGTTGAATTTTGAAGTAACGAACTCTTTATTTTCTGGTTTGGTGTGTATGCGTATTTAGTTTTGTTTAATTAATTTTTTATGAACTCCACTTGCGTTTTTGTGAATGTCTTTCATGTATGAATGCGGGTTAGGTTGCGGACTGAGTGTTAGCAACTAGTTTATGGTTAATTTCTGCAGGTTATCCATAGGAGTTGTAATTGTTAGTTAGATGATTCTAAGTGTTCTACCAATTCTCAATAGCTGTGAGGTGCGAGATTGTTGGTCTGTCTAGGGTGTTAAATTGCTAGTTCTAGAGGCTTTGTGAGAAGATCTTCCTAGTTTCCCTAGCATTCCTTGTAGGCCAAGTCTTATCAGAAATATTGTAGTTACCCCTTGCACTTTAGGGTGTATTGTGACTTTCGCGCTGTGAGGTAGACTGTCTAGCGGGTACTTTAAGATTCGAGTAGGTAAGCCTGTGAGGGTAACCTCTCAACCGGTGGTTTAACAGCACAACAATATTCTAGGGTTTCCCCTTGAGAAGGGTCGAGGGTGTCTAGTTTATTCTTGATGTTTAGTATTTTAAGATCCCGGTTCCACACCAGTTCCATAGCCATTAGAAATTTATCATGTATGTGTAGGATTCTAGTCTAGGTAGTGCCTCCCCATCACCTGATTTTAGTTCTAGTTCCCAGTTTGTGTCTATAGTTTATTTAAGTTATATTTTATTTATTTACATTAGTTTATTAGAAACCCCCCTTTAAGCAACAAAACATTATTTAGTCAGGTTGTAGATAAGTAATCGAGTCTAGTTTACGTTTTCAAGTAGAGTCTCGTGGGTTCGATACTCGGACTTACTTTAGCTGTACTGCACTGACCGGTACACTTGTCGGTTGTGAGGTTTAGGTTTAGAGAGTCTTAGTTTATAAATTTAAAACTTAGAGTGTCTAGTTTAGGTTAATTTAGTTAGTTTATACTAAACCACTTTGAGCACATCAAGTTTTTGGCGCCGTTGCCGGGGACTCTTGGCGATTGCGTTTACTAGCTTTGATTACACTTATCTGCTATATCTGTGCTACTTGTGTTTTGTGTTGAGTCTGTTTTTTTTTTTTTTTTTTTTTGTATAGTGAGTCGTAGGAGGGTAATTGTTGGTGTATTTTAATTTCTGTCGAGTCTGTAAATATGTTTGAAATTTGTGGAGGACCCTATTTTACCGTTAGATTTCCACAAAATGCGGGGTCCTCTACACATTATTGTGCTAATTCCTTTGTGCAGCCGCAGCCATATTATTTACAGGATTGTCCTACATATCATTATGATGACTCGTATCAGCAGCCACATTTCAATCAGTATCCTCATCAATTTTCTAGAAGTAATTCTTGTGAGAATAGTGGTAATGATTGGAGTAAAATAGAGAGTCTGTTGACATTATTAGTTGCGAAAGATGCCAATACCCAGAAAATGTTAGCAGAGCACGACACCATCCTGAAAAACCGACAGGCTGCTATTTTAGATCTTCAACGAACACTAGAAGACATAGCTAGGAGATTAGATGAAGAAGAAGAGAAAGAAAAGGTTCAACAGGAACAGCCGCCGAAAGTCGGTTATACATATGATGAGGAGGGCAACTACCTTGGGTACATGAACGCTCGAGGGGAGTTGTTCCCAACGTTTCCAGAAGAAGGGAAAGAGCCGATCATGGAATACGCAGATGAGTCAGATGAAGAGATCATCCCAATCACGGAGACGAAAATGGACGTTGAAGTCCCACCTCCGGTGCCACAGGTTAGTATATATGATTTTGGGAGTGACTCTGATGAAGAGGACGACGAAGAAGAATGGGCGGCGTATCAAAGGTCGTTAGTGAAGAGAGAAGTGATAGAAGAAGAAGTGGAATTGGGGGACTCCATAGGTATGATGTTTAGTGCAGATGAAGACAATGAGGATAGTGAAGAGTCGTTATCTTAGGATGATGAATTTTTAGATTTGGATATAGATGGTTTACCTGCTTATGAAGAAGTTGGGGAGTCTGATCCCGACGGGGATATAGCATACCTAGATGCCCTACTTGAAGGTGAACCGATCGACATGATTGAACCTGCTCCAGATGAGAGAACTATGTGTGGGGATCATCCCACGGAAATGGTGGTAGAAGAAGCACACCATAGCTGGCCCGTGGTATTAGTGATAGATGGAATTTCAAAATCAACAGCACCACGGGATAGGGCAAGGAAGAGAAAAAGAAAGGATCGGAATTGGAAGAGGATCAAAGACTGGTATGAGTTGGAGAAGAAGAAGCCAGTGAAAGTCAAGCACGATCAGTCTTTTTGCTACATGCCACGCATCAGGTTCAATCCAGGTAAGTTTAAATTTTGGTGGTCTGACCCGTTAAGAATGCTTAGATTATTTTTCAAGTCCACTAATAAATATTCAATTGTTAACGAGGACCGGGTGGAATTAAACGGGTTGGATCGGGTCCAGATAAAAGAGAAGCCCTCTGATTAAGTTTAAGTGTGGGGAGGCTCTGTAGAGTTTGTAAATTTATATTTATACTTATTTATTTATTTATTTTTTTTAGCTTTTCATTTTTTTTATTTTGTGGTCCGTCGTTTGGTAGTGGGTCATAGGTTTTTATCTTTCTATTTTATCTTTGTTTTTGTGTCTTTGAGTCTGTTTGCGTGTTTGCTTAGGTAGAGGAAATTTCACATGAGCGGATCCCATGTATTGTCTTTTATATATTTTATGAGTGGGAGTTTTGGTAAAGGTTTGGGTAATACAAGGAGAACTTTTCATTAAAAAAAATAAAATTAATTAACTTTCTGTGAAAAAAGACTTTTCACGTAATGAGAGGAGTCTGGGCTGACCTGTTCGCCTCATGCGACCAGCAATTACCCCGGAAAGTTATATTTTTTTTCTCGCTTGCGACGCGTGTTGTGATCACCAGTGTCCTTCACGTTGAGCGAGAACCAGATTTTTTTTTTCTTATACCCATTTGGTTCTACTACCATTCACCGCCATTTTGCCAAGCAGGTACGTCTTCTTGTTTGTTGTTATATTATGAGTCTAAGTTAGTGGTTTGAGTCTTTTTATTTTTTGTGTGGTTCAGTATTATGCTCGGGTTTTGTTTGTTTCGTTTTGCGCAGGTTTGGTTGCACCGCCCGTACTCAATTTCCATTCGGGTGATTCCAGAGCCGTTTAACATTTGTCAAGGCAAGCCCAGAGTTTACCAGTGTGTCAGAGCCGATCGCGACCAAAATGCTATACGATCGAGCTGGATTGGACTAGAGTTTTTGGAGCTTACGCGTTATTTAACCAGCTAAGTCCTTTCCAATTTGCCCTTATTTTTATAATTTTTGTATTCGGAATTTATTCTTTTGTTTTGAGTCGTTTTCTATTCCTACATTGAGGGCAATGTAGAGTTTAAGTGTGGGGATGGGAAACTGTCGTTTGGTTAGTATATAGAGTCGTTTTGAGTCTAAAAAAAATAAAAAAATAAATAAATTAAAAAAAAAATGTCCCTGATTTTGAAGTTTGTTTTATATAAAATATGGAAGATGATAGGTAAAGTTAGGTGTCCGGTTTTCAAATAGTATGTATAATAAGAGATTAAAATTGATTGAAAACGTGTCTGATTTGGGATATGTGGGTAGGCTTGGCCGGTAGAAAAGTTTCCTTTGAAAAGTAATAAATTAATTATGTTAGGCTATTTTGTGGGTTCTCATCTAAGAGAAACGGGGAGACCGAAACCGCCAAAAATAGTATAAGAAGCACCGTTATAAGTTTAAAACCGTTAGAATTTCTAATCACTTAAAAAATATATTAGAAATCAAAGCAAAAAAATGCTGAAGCTTAAGGTGCCTGGTCACTGGGATAGCGACTTGGATTGGCCACACCCTCTGAGATAAGTATGCTGAGATGAAAGAAAAAAAATGCTGAAGCTTAAGGTGCCTGGCCACTGGGATAGCGACTTGGATTGGTCACACCCTCTGAGTTAAGTATGCAAAAAAAAAAAGTGATTTTAAATTCTCTTGGTTTTCTACATAAGACGGTTGGGAAATGGTCAATTGGTCGTTCCTTTAGCTTCATAAGCTTGAGGCGGGATTAGGAGGAACTGTGGCTTCCTTCGAGTGAGACCCTAGATAGACTAATCAACATGAACTTAACGTAAATAAAAAGGGGCTTGGAAACCGGTTTGGGTTTAAGAGGATCAGTATACCTGCAATCGCAATCAACACGTTAGTAGATTATTAATTAAGTAACCTATGTTTTGAAACCGGATGTAAACCAAACTGTGATTCCATAGCATAATTCTTTTTCAGGGACGAAAAAACATAAGTGTGGGGATATTTGATGTAGCGTAAAATACATCTATTTCCAGTGTAAAGTATGTATAGTTTTCGAGTCGTTTAGATAGTGTTTTTATTAGTTTTAGGCTTGTACCGGTCTATTTTATTTATTATAGGTTTTTATAGATTTTTATTAGTTTTGAGTCAGTTTTAGTATTTATGTATTTATTTTTTATTTTGTAGGTGTTCATGGACGTTGGAGCATAAACGAGCACATTTGGTCAAGCCAAGAATACCCAAGTCACGTACACCTGAAGCGAGCTTGGAGCATACTACTACTATTCCTATTACTACTACTACTACTAATAATAATAATAATAATAATAATAATAATAATAATAATAATAATAATAATAATAATAATAATAATAATAATAAATAAAAGAATCTAGGTGAACCAAGTCACGTTTCAAAGGCCAAGCCCAAAACAAAAGTGAAAAGAAAACAAGGTAGTAGGGCAATAAAAAATGAATGGAGAGGAGGCGGCGATAGATTTTTGAGGAACGAAAGGAAACATTAATTATATAAAGGGAGAGCCATATTTATTCTTTGAGGGGCAGCGATTATTATTGGGAAGGAACATCGAAAGAAGCAGGGAATTCGTAGGACATCAGCAGGAATAAGCGAAGTTTGACAGCAGCAACTTTGAGAGGGGATCAAGGGTTGAGGCCGAGGTGCCAGCACGGGTCGGTTCTAATTTAATATTTATTATTTATTTATTCTAACCCGTTGTGAACACCATGAATATGTTTAGTTTTTATTGTTTTGATTTTATCATGACTTTTATTGGCTAGACCTTTTCGCTACTTAGGTTAAAGATGATTACATATGTTTGATTTATTTTCTTTTGGTTTTGGAGCTATTGGTTGTGGGTTGAATTTTGAAGTAACGAACTCTTTATTTTCTGGTTTGGTGTGTATGCGTATTTAGTTTTGTTTAATTAATTTTTTATAAACTCCACTTGCGTTTTTGTGAATGTCTTTCATGTATGAATGCGGGTTAGGTTGCGGACTGGGTGTTAACAACTAGTTTATGGTTAATTTCTGCAGGTTATCCATAGAAGTTGTAATTGTTAGTTAGATGATTCTAAGTGTTCTACCAATTCTCAATAGCTGTGAGGTGCGAGATTGTTGGTCTGTCTAGGGTGTTAAATTGCTAGTTCTAGAGGCTTTGTGAGAAGATCTTCCTAGTTTCCCTAGCATTCCTTGTAGGCCAAGTCTTATCAGAAATATTGTAGTTACCCCTTGCACTTTAGGGTGTATTGTGACTTTCGCGCTGTGAGGTAGACTGTCTAGCGGGTACTTTAAGATTCGAGTAGGTAAGCCTGTGAGGGTAACCTCTCAACCGGTGGTTTAACAGCACAACAATATTCTTGGGTTTCCCCTTGAGAAGGGTCAAGGTTGTCTAGTTTATTCTTGATGTTTAGTATTTTAAGATCCCGGTTCCACACCAGTTCCATAGCCATTAGAAATTTATCATGCATGTGTAGGATTCTAGCCTAGGTAGTGCCTCCCCATCACCTGATTTTAGTTCTAGTTCCCAGTTTGTGTCTATAGTTTATTTAAGTTATATTTTATTTATTTGCATTAGTTTATTAGAAACCCCCCTTTAAGCAACAAAACATTATTTAGTCAGGTTGTAGATAAGTAATCGAGTCTAGTTTACGTTTTCAAGTAGAGTCTCGTGGGTTCGATACTCGTGTCACACCCTAAAAATCCACTTGCGGAGTTTTACCGCGAGGCGCATGACAAACCAGGATCCAACCCAACGATCACAATAAACAAGTCTAAATGAATATAAATGCAATTTCAAAACATAGTTTAAAATCCCGTTTACAGCGGAAGCTTATTCAAAACAGTATCTCAACAATGAAACAATAGTTCAACGTTTATAAGACCATGCAACCCTAGTTAGACGCCGTGCAGACGCGTGCGCCCTAGTCCAGTCGTGCTACCTTAGCGACCTGAGAAAACATGTAAAAGTTTACGTCAGCACAAAAATGCTGGTGAGTTTACAGGTTTTGTATCCAAGTACCAAGTCAACCTGTCCATACTATATCAAATCGAAAACCAGTGTACGCTAGCTAGGCGTATGTTTTGTTACTACCACGATTGGAAAACCATTACTAACTCGAATACCAGATGTTGTGCCCGAAAAGTACCAGTTGTTCCTGTTGTTCCTGTTTGAGACAATATGCACTCGCCCGGCCCTCCAAGCCGACGAGCGGGGTTGGTCACTCCCAATAGCGCTATTCACATTTCCCCGTTGTGCAAACCCGCACATTCATGGTTCCCCCCGGGACTTCCAAAGATCGTGTAGTACACAATAGAAACCCATAGTATGACAGTAGTTACCAAATAATCGTTTTAACACATGTTTTCTCCCCCGAAATATGAAACCAGTTTAAAAGAGGGGCCGTAAACTCACCTTAAGTTGCGTTACTCCTTAACCCGAGTAAACTCAGCTGCTATGCTAGTCCCGTAAAGCGGCGACCTAACATATGACAGTTACAAGTACTTAGACTAATAACCCGCAGGTTAATTAGTCCCTAGATGTCCAGACCATAACCAAGTTCGTTTGAAAACACCGTGACTGTTTAACTGACCCAAAGTACAAGACTCGACATCCCATTGGTGACCCGAGACTCCCCGTGTTATGTTTACGCTCCAAAACATACAATAACGCAATTACACTTAACATACGTTAACGCACAACAAGTCATAGCACATAGTTCACGTATCACCGAATTACATCCAAACATATGTCATTAAGTTATTAGATATGTTACGAGGTTCCTAGCATGTTACTACATGTCAAATCGGGTCTCGGAATGCTAATTTACACTTACAGCAGCAGTACACGCGATTAGGAAACGTAAACTAGCATTTAGGACTGATTGCATATAAAAACTAGCAATTAGGGCTAATTGCATGTAAGAACTAGCAATTAGGGCTAATTGCATGTAAGAACTAGCAATTAGGGCTAATCGCCCCTAAGGTCACACGAGTAGGCTTCTACTCGCATGGGTTATAGGCGATTAGCACCCTACTCGCCTATAACATAGGCGATTAGGAATGCTACTCGCCTGTAACCTTGCTGTTCCGGTTTTTCGCGCGTTTAACGCTCCAAATCAGATCCAGAACGTGTGTAACTACCCAATATCATCCCAAACACTATTCTAAACATGTTTCAACTAAAACCCTTCGTTTTGCCTCGTATTATCAGCCCTGCATGCAATCACGTAATCCAAACACCATTCTCATAGCATGCAATCATCATACTAACATGCATAACAATAACCCTAATAATCAATTACTCAGATATTATCATCATAACATTAATATTATTCTGATTTAACCTAATAACATGTTAATCCATCATTATGAATCATAAAAACCCTAGCTTTCTAATCATAAACACCCATAACACATGTATACTAGTTAGAATCCGATTAACAACCCTTATTAACGATTTTCAGAAAGCTTTTTCGTTTTAGAACAGGTCTGGACCATTAGGGATTGATTAAAAACGTTTATAAAGATTCATGGATGGAAACCAAACCTTAGGATTATGAAAGAATGATAGATTATGCTTGAATCCTTGTGTTTTGATCAAAAATCGCGTTCCAGAGGTTGTGTGTGTGTTGGGGCAGGTTATGGGACGACTAGGGTTTGTATAATGAAGTTTATGAGGTCAAGTATGGTATTTATAGTCGTTTTTAGTCGTCCAGCACGTAACTAGCGATTATGCAGCCCTTACACGCGATTAGGAGTCCTAATCGCATGATTGTTCAGGCATTTGGGGCCTACTCGCCCCCTAGGGCACACGAGTAGCCCCTACTCGCCCCTATGTTTGCCTACTCGCCTCCCTTATAGGCGATTAGGCCTTCCTAATCGCCTATAGGGGCTGGTTTCGTGTGTTTTGCGCGTTAAACCCCGTTTTAACATATGTTAATGCATATTAACGTACCAACAAGTCACATAATGATTGTAAACACATAACACAAGTAAATACACATATTCACACTCGTTCACCAATTCCCGGGACTCGAGACTCGTATGTTCCGTATGCCCTGACGATCCTACAAATCGTCACCGTTTGTACACTTGGTTAAGGACCGACATCTAATGAACCTCTAGACCAACATCCAATGATCTTCTAGACTAACCGATAGTTCCCGAACCATAACCCGACTTAACTAACCCAGTTAAGTACAATATACGCGTGACTCGCTAAGGTAGACTTCTATCTAAACAACGTTGTTAACCAGAATTTGCCGGGTGTCACAACTCGGACTTACTTTAGCTGTACTGCACTGACCGGTACACTTGTCGGTTGTGAGGTATAGGTTTAGAGAGTCTTAGTTTATAAATTTAAAACTTAGAGTGTCTAGTTTAGGTTAATTTAGTTAGTTTTTACTAAACCACTTTGAGCACATCAAAGCTCTACCGATAGTTCGAGCTTACTCGTTGCGAGACCAATTTTAACCGATATCTCCGAGTCACTGGAGTACTAAGCGAAGTCACTCCATTACCGATTTCGTGCTTAACAACACCCTTTCAGAGTATAACACTCAGCAAAGTCCTATACCGATTCGAAGTTCCTAAGGCTAACGCCTTGTTAGTACAACTTCCGGATCGGTTTGGCCACTTATTTAAGCAGATTTGAATCTACTAGATTTGTTGGTCATCTCTCGAACAACTCAAGCCAGATCATGTTCTGTTTGTCATTCAATGTACTAGAGATGTACACGTATGCCCTCCAGAGGAGTTCGAGCAGTACACCCCGAACACTGGGGTGATAATTTCTATCACATAGGAAATTCTGGCGATGAAGCACACGAATTTGATTTGCCAAGGACATCAATCGTATCGCACGGGACACTTCCGCCAAGGACATTTAATTCGTTCGTTCGAGAATGATAAGCCATACTTTTTTTTTTTCAATTTAAGTATCCCAGACTTGCGTTCAAGGTTCAACAAACCCTGAGGTGGGATAACTACTAAAATTTAATATTATAAAAGTTGGCATCCAGTGCCTAGCCACGACTCTCCAAGAGTATAGGTGGCTATCCGTATGCCTCGTATTATAACTACGAACGAGTAGGGGATGAGGAGGTTCCAAACAGCGATCGATCATTGCCTGTGTCTCATCACAGCCACCGAACACCTCAGGCGACATGACGATTAGGTTCGCTCGTTCGAGTCTCACTAACCGGGTGATCGTACCAGATCACAAAGCAGTCGACATTCTTGAGGACGCTCAAGGTTGTTTGTAGTAGTGGATGGTATTCCCGTGTCCTCACACAGACTGAAATCCACTATGCACTAACTTACAACCTTTTGCATGAGCGATTGTGGTTAATGATACTAGGGCGCCTAGTATGGACTGATGGAGGTCGAAAGTTTTTGCGTCACTTTCACCCCTCAGTTCCCCAGACAGTAGACAGTGTATATTCGACATACGGCCGTACAATTCCACAATACGCGAGAATTTAAGCCAACTTAAACACAAATGTCTAGAGGCTCACATCGCCTCATCACATTGGTCAACATAGGAATGATGTATATGAATCATCATAACATGGTTGCCGTAAAAAACAGAGGATAGGGTCTCGACAACATCTCGACACGCTGGTGTCCACCGAAACGGTAAGCAGAGCACCGGTGGCAACCCAAAACAAGGGTACCCAGTGCTTGTCCTGCTATATGTGCCTCACGAGCACTGGTGTCCTATCGGCATTAGCAACCTAGTAAGTCAATTATGAATAATACAGGCCACTCGCCCTCGAATTGACTATCCGATCCTATGCAGGGATATGAGTGAAGGAAGCCCTGAAACCAGAACCCTCACTCGCCAAAGGTTCCATCTTTTCGGGATCTTTCGAGGTAAAAGGTGAAATCGAGTCATAAATGAATGCATTTGGCATAGATCTCATGTTTGGGCTTGACGGCTTCATGCGCCAAAGTCGTTACTTAAAACAAACAAAAGACCGCGATTGCACCACAAGCAATAGTATGGAGCCTTCCCCTAAAGCATCCTATTCAACGACTCAGGTAGTCACACAAATGGGAGCAATACGTAAGCTTTCGAGCTCATCTTGATTAGTCAGGTACTAAACGCACTGACCTGGCAGCTCATATTACTATGGTGTTTCCAACAGTGTCTGTCAAGGACAGGGGATTTTGCTCTAGCGCGAGCAATGCTACTGAAAAATAACTGGAAACACCCGTATCGACCCAAGGTCGAAAGGGTTCCACTATCCCAAGAATCTACGCAACGACACCAAGACAAGATAAACCTACCATTAGAGGAATAAAAACATTAATCGAACGGCCGAGACGATCAACCATCTCAACACGGTAGGGTAGCGCCTTTATAGAGTAGACAATGCTACACGCCCTTCTGGATTCAAGGTTTCATAAGACCTCCGAATCATGCACCAGGGACTCCACCAATGCACACGCTGTGGGTGGGTCCACACTGGTATTCCCGCAGTCATTGGCATGACACGTTGGCAGGTATGATGTCAAACGAACCCAGTAGGATGAGCAATAAATGAGTTGAGTCTTTCAACTCTTGCTAGTCCCAAAGGTATGGGTCATAAAATTGCTCACAATCACTCGATACGTTCGAGGTTCGAGACGCATTCGAAATCCCTTATCACAAAGACGAGCCTCACCCCGTCATGTGTGGATCATGGGATTTCCTTCCGACATGATTCGAGAGTGGTTAGTCGACCAAAATGCGCGTAAAAGGTTAAGGCTGGACATAGCGTCACTGATGCCTTAGATTTTGAAGAGGTAATGCTCACGAGACGCGCGAGCATATAAAGAGGTCGACACATGATTCGGTCAATTACTCAAACTACGAGATTCGAACTTTAGAGAGATACATGTGCTAACACTAGGACTAGAGTGTCTTAGTATGACTACTGGAAAGTCCGTTGGACATCCGAAATCCTACATAATCAATGTCGGCACTACACAATCAAACAAATAGAACAATGACAGCAACGAGGGGTTTAGGTAATGTCTCCATCCCGAGGGAAACTAAGAGTGGAGCAAACAACAAGTCATCAAATCATCAAGGCAATCCAACAACTGCAGCAATACATCCATGGAGCAACACGATAGTAGGAATAACACGACATGATAACAACACATCCACGAAACACATCAACAAGGGAACACCGCACAGGAACAACACGACGACAAAGAAGCATGACAACAAGGCAACACCGCAACGGGAACAATTCGACAACAGAGAAGCATGTCAACCAGGTAACATCGCAACATGAACCGCATGACATAGAGAAACACGACAACAAGGCTACACTACTACAGGAGCAGCACAACAACAGGAATGCACCGTCGACAATGCAACGCAACCACATGGATACGCAATCGGCAAAATAATGCAACTACAAACATGCTCAAACGCTGGGGGTAACACAACAGCATGAATGCACACGACAAGATGACGCTCAATATGGAAAAATCCACAGTCCACAACAACAGAAAGCTCTGTTATGGTGAGCACGCATCCCGGTGCGCCTCAGCTCACTTGTGGGGGCAGGATTTGTATCCATGCCTTCGACCTCAAACCTATCCTCCATAGGCTCATTGGTAGGAATGGTTGGATCGGCCGGCGCATCCGTCACCATAACATAAATGGGAACGATGGGTTCCACATAATTTAGCTGACTTCTTAAAGCCGATATTGTTCATAGCGCGAACGACCGTAGGCTTTGTATAAGTTACTCAACGATAGCAACAGCAACATTGACAGTCTCAATCCAAGCCTGAGAACCATCGGTAATATTAGGCTTGGCAAGCTCCCAAGGAAAGATAATGAGGGAGTCAATGAAAGCCTCGAAGAAAATGGAATTAACAACAACGAATTTAACAGAGACACAGACATGGTCATAGCGGCTTGGCATGGGTCATAAAGACGTCTTCGTTAACGACATTCACCTTTGCAGGAGCCTCAAATACATCAACAACATCAACTCGAGAAGAGCCATAGAAACAACAACAAGAATAAGCTTGACACGAGTTACAGAAACGGTTGTGACAAATCTAGCGAAGATTTAGGGAACAACAACAACAAACTCGACAAGAGTTACACACTTATTAATGACAACAGGATTCGCTTGAGCCATAGGGCAATGATAACAGCAACAACAGCAGGCTCGGCGAAAACCTTAGACCCGTCATAGTTATTAGATGTGTGGTAAATAGTATCCATGGGACCTAGAAACCAACCTACATCTTTTTCAATATAAAAAATATTGGTCATAACGAGAATAGTAGAGGTAGAAGGATCATGATTTATCAAGACACCATGATAAAATAAAGACGATACAGACTCTGGCAATTCAGCCGAGTCATCCTTCTCATTAGGGTCCTCTTGCATGTTATTTTGGCCCTAGTACCGATAGTCATCAACTGAAATGCCTCTCCGCCACCTAAGCGAGGCCAGTGAACTTTCTCCCTGATAGGCCACGCAGTGAGAGTATCGGAATATGACAAGAGATTAGACAAGTCACATTGTCCATGACGAATGGATCTCGCGACCTTAGTTTATAAACCATCATGACGAGGGGACGCAACGTCTCAATATATATGGGGATTGATGGAAAACACTTCGCATCAATTGTCGCCCCTAATAGATAACCAGTCTCGTCGTCATGACGAGGGTGACGAACGTTATTGCAACAAGAGCAACGGAATTGTCGTCCCATGGGTCAGTTTAATTGAGAGAATAACGTGACCACTTCCAGATTTCCGTTATCTGATTTTCAAGGGGGATTTCAATGTCAGCAGAAAGCGTTCTGTGACATTTGACAATTACGAATCACACGCTTTACGATTTCGGCTCCCGAAATGTGGTTTCACTCCCCAAGTATTATGACGGATTTAGACGCAAAACGCACGTCGTGATCTTATATTCAATATATATGTATGTTTCCATATATATTAACTAACTTGGATAAAATCATCTCCGACTCGACTCACTTTACCATATAATTATTTTCCCATTAAGTAGTTATACTAGGATCTCGTCGGTCGAGATTTCATTTTTCCCATATTCAACTCGACTCACCTTTCCATATATTTATTTTTCCATAAAATAAATATACTATGATCTTGTCGATTCGATATTACATTTTACAACCATCGACTCGACTCACTTTACCGTATAATTATTTTCCCATTAAATAATTATACTAGGATCTTGTCGATCGATATTTTGTTTTCATCACCCGACTCGGCTCACTTTACCATATATTTATTTTCCCATTAAATAAATATACTAGGATCTTGCCGATTCGACACTACATTTTACAACCATCGACTCGACTCACTTTACCGCATAATTATTTTCCCATTAAATAATTATACTAGGATCTTGTCGATTCGACATTACATTTTACAACCATCGACTCGACTCACTTTACCGTATAATTATTTTCCCATTAAATAATTATACTAGGATGTTGTCGATTCGACATTACATTTTACAACCATCGACTCGACTCACTTTACCGTATAATTATTTTCCCATTAAATAATTGTACTAGGATGTTGTCGATTCGACATTACATTTTACAACCATCGACTCGACTCACTTTACCGTATAATTATTTTCCCATTAAATAATTATACTAGGATCTTGTCGATCGATATTTCGTTTTCAACACCCGACTCGGCTCACTTTACCATATATTTATTTTCCCATTAAATAAATATACTAGGATCTTGCCGATTCGACATTGTCGATTCAGACGGGGGCTATCATGCCTTCTAGATAAAGATGATCAAGCCTATTAACTCAGCAAGGACGATTCTGCCCTCCAATAGGGGAAGGAACGCCTGACCCTTGAAGACAACTTGGGCATGTGTTAGATCAAGAATGTCTTACTCACAGTAATAATACAGCAGCACACGGGCCACTAGTCTCAATACTGATCCACACAGGGTCCCGTGCTCAAAACGCACTGGTTTTGCAGGGACGCACCCTCGGTCTTCACTGGGTTCCAAGCTTAGCATTCCATGCATCGTACCAAGCATTCATCTCTTCGGTAGGCAGTGCATCCTCGTATGTCCGCTCCTTTGAAGAACTTTGTGTGGAGGCATTCAACTCCTATATAAGGAAGTTTTCGTCTCCTGTCCCTATCCGATGCAAGGGTTTACGTCAGATTACTCATATGAATAGACGTTCGAGCTCTTCCGTGTTCGTACCTTAAAGGTAACGTCAAAAAAAGCTCATTAGGTTAGCTTGGATCGAAATCAAGGGACATCGACAAGACCTCCGTTTTAACCCGTTGGCCAACCAAAAGCTAAGACTGAACCTAAAGAACAAGAATAGACAAGACAAGGAGTGATCACCAACCCCAGCCCTAGCGCCCACCAAGGTTACCGTGCACCACAAGTTATTATTACGTGTGCACCCGTAATGATAATCGGTGTTGCCAGGTAATTTTGGTGCCCGCTAGTTCCGAGCTTCCTGATCCAAAAACAAAGATTTCACACAATAAAAGACCTAGACTAGCTTCGCCTTCACAACATCAGCAACACGACAACGTCCACTAGCACCATAAAGGTTAGTCCTTCTGATCATCCCGTCCGCAGGTAAGCAGGTGAGTTCATCGTAGACCACCGCGTCCTTCCCGCTTGCCGATATCGGTAATCGATGCAGAAGTGTGGACTAAAGTGAAGTGTGACACGACATCCTTACAGGCAAGTTATCTGTACTACTTATATGCATTATGTTAGGACAAAGCGGATTGGTGAAACCACTTTTGGAAACCTTAGTCTAATTCACTTCTGTCATTTTGGCTAAGTATAGAAGTACTGAAGAGAAGACAAGAAACTGCTGAAGAGAAGATATGAGAAGTGCTGAAGAAGAAACTTCATCAGAAGTTCTGAAGTCCAAACCAGACAAGTTCACTTCAGAAGTACTGAAGACAAACTACTCATCAGTAGTTTGTCATTCATCAGCACTTAGCATCAGATATTTTCCACCGCCTTTTGTATCAGTAGTTTATTGTTTATTATTACTTTTAGCTATAATTGTTTGTTTCAATGTTGCAACTTGTGCAACTTGTTTCTGATATTTGTATACTTGCTTTATAGGCAAGATACATGTATGTAAACGTCTATAAATAGGAGGCTTCAACCTTCTATTTTAGACATTGATTTTAATAGAAAAATCCTTCAAACACTTTCACTGTTCTATTCCATTTTAGTATTTATTGTAAATCTGCCTAAGTATCTAATTCTCATTTACTGCTTAGATTCATAATAAATACTTGTCATTATTAGTTTCAATCATCAAGAGGGAGTAATAACTCCTCTCAAGTATAAAAAGTGTTGCTTTAACTTATACATTCCGCTGTGCTTACAATCTGATATACAAGAGCTTGCTAAACACTTAAGTGTCAAAGATAGCAAGTTCTTACTTAAACAAAGAGCATACTGATCCAACAATTGGTATCAGAGCATTGGTTTATCTGATCACATATCAATCTAACAAATTGAGAATCAGACACAAAGCTCTTATTGATACTCAATAAAAGATCAAAAGTTCACTTTTTATCAACATCCATCACTTAAAAGAGTCATCTGACAAATCAATACTCTTTAAAATGGATCCTCATAATACTGGTTCTGCCACTAAACCTGCCATGCTTGTAAGAAATGAATATAACATATGGCAAAAGAGAATGGCACATACCTTGTCACAGACCAACACAGGTTGTTGGAGATCTGTGATATATGGTCCTCACAAACCAGTAAACATAAATCTTGAAACTAAAGTTGAGGTTCCTAAAGAACCAAAAGACTATACAGATGATGATTTCCTAAAGCTTGAGCTTGATGCAAAAGCTTTCTCTATGTTGGCAATGGCTCTCCCAAATGAGATATACTCTGGCCTTTTACATTGTGAAAGTGCCAAAGAACTCTGGGATTGTCTTAAAGAACAGTTTGGAGGAACTGAAGAGGTGATTGCCAACACCAGAGAGATTTTAGCTCAACAATATGAGATATTTGCTCACATTAATGGGGAAACTTTAACTCAACAATTTGAAAGATTCTCCTCATTAATATCTGAGCTAAAGTTAAATGGTCAGACCTATACAACAGTATCTATGCTACATAGATTTTTAAGGTCTTTACCAGACAATTGGGAAACATACTCCATTGTTTTAAGATCCTCACCGGATTTTAGCTCCCTCACTCTTACAAAACTCCATGGGAGATTACTTACTTTTGAGAGAGAAATTGATCAAAAGAAGAAATTACAATCATCTGGTAAACCTGCTGATGACTACCTACCAGGTAGTACAGCACTTTTGGGACAAGACTCACCAACTTGTTCCTATGGATCTTATGACAACATTGACATAACATCTGGGATCTCATCAGAAAGATCTTTCCCAGGTTATGACAATGATGACCAAAGTCAAACTGCTGATAATCTATGTTTTATCATGGATGATTTGAAAAACTTTAGCAGTGATGACTTAGAAGAAATGGACATTTTACACCAATTGGCCATGCTAAGCATTAAAACTAACAAGTTTTATAAAAGGTCAGGAAGGAAATTTCCAGGATTGACCAGTAATACAAAAATTGGTTTTGACAAATCTAAACTGAGATGTCACAAGTGTCAGAAGTTGGGACACTTTGCTAGAGAGTGTAGAAACTCTAGCTTTAACCAATCACAATCTGGAAATAACTTTAACCCCAACTATAATAGGAATAATGGAACTCAAGGGAGTGCTCATTTTGTACAGGCACAAGCTCCTCAACAACAATACATGCCACAAGTACAATATGTTCAAATGCCTGCTCAACAGATGCAGAGCCAACAATCAATCCCTCCCTTTCCAGCTGCTCAACAACCTCCACAGCCTCAACAACCCTCTCAACAAAGTCTTTTCACCTCAGGGTATGTTGACTGGAGCAGTCTTCCTTTTGACACCACAGAGTGCAATCCTGATGCAGACAACAAGTTGTTTGACATCAACTGGGGAGAACCAGACAATGGCAGAAAGAACTTTGCCTTAATGGCATTTGAAGGCTGCACTTCAAAATCTGCATTGTCACAGGTATCAAAAGAGTCTTTGACAAAACTTTGCTCAAATTCTTGCAAAGAATCTTTTGCTCTCATAAGAGAGACAATTGTGCACTTACAAGGAAAAGCCAATGATTTAGAAAGAAAATACACTCAGATGAAATGTGATTTAGAGAGAAAACTTACTGCTAAAACAAAAGAAGTCTCTAAATTAACTAACTCGGCTATTGAAACCCAAGCACAAATTAAAATGATGATAGAAGATCTTGGGAATGTCAGAAAAGAGCTTGCTGACACCAAGATCAGTTGTGAAAAATGGGTGGATTCTTGTAAAGGGTACCAGCTATTGCTAAACAAACAGAGTGCTTCAAATGTTAAGTTTGGCATAGGGTACCATCATGTTGAAACACCAACAGATTTTTCTCCCAAAACTACTGAAGATGGGAGAAAAATTGTTTCAAATGAAACTTCTAAAGGGAAAGACTGCACATCTTTCAATAAAAACTTTCTAAACAGAAATCCTGGTATTTTCAAAGAAAGTACTTCAGAAGTATTAACAAAATCTGACAACAAGCCATCAGTAGTTTCATCTACATCAGGAGTTGAGACCCTGAAAACTACTGATGAGCAAAATCTTTACACTAATGTCAGAAATTTGCCTTTAGATCAAAAACAAAAGGCAAAAGAGTGTGAAATTTGTGGTCTGTTCAACCACAAAACTGAGTTTTGTAGATACAGAAAAGGAATTCAGTTCAATCATAAAATTAAACAACAGGTTGTGGGAAATCAAATCAGAAATGATTATGAAAGAATCTTTAATCCCAAGAAACAACAACCTGAAAACACCTTTACTCAGAAAAAGATAAAATCTCAACTAAAATCTTTTTCTCAAAATTCTTTGTCAGTAGTTAGACCTGAATCATCAGCAGTTTCACAAACTACTGAGATTCAAAATCTAATGAACTTGGTACAACTACTGATAACCAAGGTTCATGGTGGTCCTGAAAAGGATACCACCATGGTTCTTAATGAAAAATCCATTGCCAAAAGGACATGGATTTCTCAACCTGGTCAAGAACAAACTGTAACTGTTCTCAAAAGCAAACCCAAAGCCAAACAGGCTTGGGTTCCTAAATCTAACTAATTTGCTATTGTGTGCAGAGAGTTTCCTGGGGCTTAAACAGCATATGGTACATTGATAGTGGAGGCTCTATGCACATGACTGGATGCAGATACCTGATAAACAATTTTATCAGCCAAAGAGAAGGATCTGTATCCTTTGGGAACAATGCTAAGGGATATGTGCTAGGACATGGCAATGTCTCCTCTGGAAAAATACAGTTTGACAAGGTCAATCTGGTTGAAAACCTTGAATACAACTTGCTAAGTGTGTCACAAATGTGTGATAAAGGATATTCTTCCTTTTTCACAAAGACAGCATGCAAGATCATCTCACCAGAAGGCCAGAATTTGATAGAGAAGATCATTGAAGATCATACTTTGCTGATTGCCAAAAGATGTGGCAATGTCTATGCAGTGGACATTGAGAAAGACAAAGTATTGAACAACACTGCCTGTTTCTTCTCAAGGGCATCAACTTCAGAAACTGATCTCTGGCACAGGAGACTTGGCCATGTGAACTTTAAAACCATAAATAAAGTCACAAAAATGGGCTTGGTCAGAGGTCTACCTTTGAAAGTATACCAGTGTCAAGAACACTGTGTATCCTGTTTAAAGGGAAAACAGCATAAGTCCTCCTATAAGTCTATTGAAGAATCAAAAACAACTGCATGTCTTCAACTACTCCATATGGACTTATTTGGACCTGTCAAGATTATAAGCCTTGGTAAGAAGAAGTACTGCTAGGCATCATTGATGACTACTCAAGATTCACATGGGTATTCTTCTTATTCTCCAAGGATGAGGCTGCTGAAATCATCAAGTTCTTCATTCTACAAGTGGAGAAACAATATTCTCTACCTGTCAAAACCATTAGAAGTGATAATGGGACAGAGTTCAGGAACAAAACTCTGGATGAATTCTGTTTGTCTAAAGGGATTATTAGACAATACAGTGTTCCCAGAACTCCTGAACAAAATGGTGTAGTAGAAAGGAAGAACAGAACCTTAATAGAGGGAGCAAGAACAATGTTAGCTGATTCTGGGCTACCCTTGTACTTTTGGGCAGAAGCAGTTAACACATCATGTTATGTTCAGAATAGAGTTCTTGTGGTCAAGAGACATTCCAAGACTGCCTATGAAGTTCTTCATGGCATGAAGCCCCTTATCTCCTTTTTCAGGGCTTTTGGGTGTCAATGTTTCATCTTGAACATCAAGGAATCTATTTCAAAGTTTGCTGCCAAAGTTGACTCAGGTTACTTTCTTGGTTACTCTTCAACTAGAAAAGCCTACAAGGTTTTTAATTCTCACACCAAGATAGTAGAAGAAACATTGAATGTCAAGTTCAATGAGTCAAAACACACTCTTATTCCAGCACATCCTGCTGAACTTTTTGACCTTGACAACTTCCATTTTGGACCTGAGAAGGCTGTTACTTCATCAAAACCTACTTATTATGGTGACAAAAGGTTTGATGATGAGGATCCCACACCATGGACTCCTCAAACAGTTATCAAGTCAACTTCAAAATCATCAGAAGTTCCACAAACTTCTGATCAAAGAAGTACTGAGGAACAAACTCAAACTTCTGGTTCAGTAGATCCAACTACTGAAGATCAAGGAACATCTGAACCAGATATTATAGACCTCAGTAGTTTGTTTGAAGAACATGAGCCACCTACACCTGTCAGTGGTTTACAACAACTGATTGAACACAGAGATCATCCACTTGATCAAATCATGGGTGATATAGCTTCAGGTGTTCTTACCAGAAACCAGCTCTCCAACTTTTGCCTATTTTCAGCCTTTATCTCACAGTTGGAACCAAAGAAGTACCAGGAAGCCCTCAAAGACAATAATTGGGTGCAAGCTATGCAAGATGAACTGCTTCAGTTCAACAAGCAACAGGTCTGGGAAATCTGTCCCTTACCTCCAAACAAGCAACCAATTGGCACAAGATGGGTTTTCAGGAACAAACAAGATGAAGCTGGTATGATAATCAAGAACAAGGCACGACTGGTAGTTCAAGGGTACTCTCAAGAAGAAGGAATTGACTATGATGAAACCTTTGCTCCAGTTGCAAGGCTTGAGACCATCAGGTTATTTCTGGCCTATGCCATTTCCAACAAAATTAAAGTTTATCAAATGGATGTAAAGAGTGCATTTTTGTATGGAAAAATAAAAGAGGAGGTGTATGTCTGTCAGCCACCTGGGTTTGAGGATCCTTCTCATCCTGAGTGGGTGTACAGACTGGACAAAGCTCTTTATGGGCTCAAACAGGCTCCAAGAGCCTGGTATGATACACTCTCCACCTTTTTACTCAAAAATAACTTTACAAGAGGTGCCATTGATAAAACTCTTTTCATTAAACATGTTGGAAATCATGTCCTACTTGTTCAAATTTATGTTGATGATATCATTTTTGGTTCAACAAACACAAAACTGTGTGATGATTTTAAGAAACTCATGCAATCAAAATTTGAGATGAGTACCATGGGAGAACTGCAGTACTTTCTGGGACTGCAGATCAAGCAACAAACAAATGGAACTTTTATACATCAATCAAAATATGTTAAGGAACTATTAAACAAATTTTCTTTACAAGACTGTAAATCATGTTCCACTCCCATGACACCAATCACACAAGTTGAACCTGATGATCAAGGAAAACAGGTTGATCAAACCATGTACAGATGCATGATAGGTTCCCTTTTATATCTAACTGCTTCTAGACCAGATATTATGTTTTCAACATGTGTCTGTGCTAGATATCAATCAGCACCAAGGGAATCACACCTTATAGCAGTCAAAAGAATTTTCAGATATCTGAAAGGAACTCCAACACTTGGAATTTGGTATCCTACTTCAAGCAATACCAAGTTATCAGCTTTTTCAGATAGTGACTATGCAGGGTGTAAGATGACAAGAAAGTCAACATCTGGTGGTTGTCAATTCTTGGCTAACTGTCTAGTGTCATGGCAATCAAAGAAGCAAACATCTGTTGCAACTTCAACTGCTGAAGCTGAATACATTGCAGCTGCAAGTTGTACATCACAGATACAATGGCTCCAATATCAACTTCTTGATTATGGAATCAAAGAAACCAAGACACCTTTGTTTGTAGACAGCAAATCTGCCATTAGCATCATTCAAAATCCGGTACAGTTCTCAAAAACCAAACATATTGAGATCAGGTACCATTTCATAAGAGATTGCTATGAAAAAGGCAAGATTGAGGTGAAACATGTAGCAACAGCTAATCAAATAGCTGATATCTTCACAAAACCCATTGACACATCAACATTTCAGAAGTTAGTATCCATGCTTGGGATGCTAAATTTGTAAGTGTTTATTTTATTGTTCTGCACATATTTTTCATTTTTCACTTACAAAAAGACAAAAAGTCTGAATCAAAACTTCTGAAAAGAGAGAAACTACTGATGAACAAAACATCAGTATGGGAATAATTTCTGAAAAGTGTATAACTTCTGATAAAATAACCTTCAGAAGTTATGAATAAAAGTATTTATAAAACATTTCTCATCAGCTGTTAAAACTACTGAATAGGAAATGGGAACTACTGATGAAGATAATCCTTCATTAGCAGTTTAGTCAAAAAGGGCAAATCAGACTTTTCCCATCATCAGAGGTTTGACCTAGTCGGTTTAAAACTTCTGATAAAGAGATTTTTAACCGAGGCGGTTTAAAAACTTCTAATAAAGAAGATCCAAGCGGTTAAAAACTTCTGATAAATATCTTTTTTCAACACTTATCCTTTCAAACTCAGAAATTCCCTCCTTCTCTCTCAAAAACTCTCTTAATAACCTAAACCTGCAAATCAGCTGTTCGATCAAAACCCAAACCACATGGCTCTCGTTCTAAAACAGGGACACAATCAAAGGGCCTTTCTTGAAAAACAAGAAGGCTGGTCCCAATACGATGAGATCATTGATCTTGTTGTAAAATCCCAATATTTTACTGCTCTCACAATCGACCCACCAATTCATACTGAAACTCTAAATGAGTTCTGGGCTAATGCTGAGACGGTGACGGCTGATGGTGAAATTATCTCCCTCAACTCAAGAATAAAAGGGAAACCACTGACCATCACACCGGCCACACTGGCAACAAGACTGGGCCTGAATGATGTAGCTGCCCCTGATCATGTTGCTAATTCTGACATTCACTTAACCATGACAGAGTGTGGTTATCAAGGTACTCTCTTCCATGCTACTATCTTCAAAAAATATTTTGAACCAAAATACAAGCTTTTGTTTCATTATATTATTATGTGTTTGAGTCCAAAGACAGGGTCTTATGACCAGATGCCCTCTACTTTTCAACCAATATTTCATTCCATAGTGAATGAAACTAAATTCAGGGCATCAAAATTATTTTTCAATGAGTTGGTGTTACATCATAATAATACCAAGAAAAAGTTTTTGTTATACCCAAGGTTCATTATGCAATGCATAATAGGGGAACTGGGTAATGAGGTGCTTGTGGGAAAAGTTTCAACTTTAAATCCATTAACCTCACAAGCATACTCTAGGCATAACAAACCGGCTACCTGGCCAGAAGATGATCAGGGAGAACAACAAAAAGTCCCCCTGAAACCCACATCTTCCAAACTCACACCATCAAAAGCCAAAAAGCCCAAGCCAACAAAGACAACAACCCACCAACCCAAAAGAAAAGCTGTTCAGGAGGTTGAGATGCCTGAACATGCTCATGAGCAATCTGCTCTTCAAATAGGTGAGACTGAAACACCCTCTCAGTCTCATCCATCTCAAACCCCACCAAGAGCACCCATAAAAATCTTATTCAAAAGAAAAAGACTTAGAAAAACTGTTGTAACTGACACTTCTTTTGAAACTGCTGACCAACCTATTCAACCTATTGCCCAAACTTCTGAACCAACCCCTCAAATTTCTGAACCAGAGGCAATAGAGATTGCCAAACTTCTCTCTGGGCTAAAAGAGATAGTCCCTCCTGATAATGTCAGTCCCCTACAACCACAACAAACAGGGGACATAACCACAGAATCAGACATGGATGTGGACATCACTAGCCCTAACCCAAGAGATGAGGGTGGACCAGAGTCTTTAAGCCCAATCTTAGAGACTCTTGGGGCATCTGAGGCTGCTACTACTCAGTTACCACCCAGTGGTGGATCTGAGGATAGAAGTAAAACAGCTAAGACCTCAGATGTGGCAACTACTGATGAAGGCTTAATGCCTGAAGTAGGAAATCCTCAGAACCAAGAACAAGAGGTTCATGAGAGAACTGAGTTGGGCTCAGCTCACGATTTAACTGAGACAGTCCTCATTGAGGACAACATCAGGGATTCAGATGATTCCATTAATTTGGATGATGATTCAACAACCAAAACTACTGAATTGACGGCACTTTATGAAGGTCCTGTTTCAGGGGTATCCAAGCTCAAGAAGCTAGTCACCCCTGAACAGGTTAAAGTCCACTCAATCCCTAAAACCCCTAGAGTGGCATCCTCTGTACAACATGAGGATCTCCTAAAAACACACCCTTCACATCAAATGCCTACCCAATTCCCTGGGCCTTCAAGCATAGACATGAACCAACTATGCAGCCTAGGTGGTGACCTTTATCATATGATGAATGCCCTCATCAAGAATCACCTCCAAACCTATACAGCTAACTTGGAGCTGTCCATCAAGAACCAATTTGGGGTGATTCAGACGAAAATGAATGATCTGCAGACCAAGATTGACTTCAACAGCAAACAAATTGCCAATCTGACAGATCAGATCAAACCTCTGAAGACTATTGATGAATCCAAAAAGAGGGAGAAGATGAAGGAACCAATGGATAGAGTTGAAGCCAGAAGAAAGGCAAGACTTGCTATCCTAGAGAGAGATCAGAAAAACCAGGCCAGAAAAGAAGCAATGGCCAAACAGTTTGGTGTCTCAGTGGAAGATATTGAAGCCACATAAAAAGAAGATGAGACCCAAACCTCTGAAGAATCCCTAAGGCATAATAAAGAAACCTCTGATGGTCAAAGTACTAATGACTCAGAAGATACTGAAGACAATCCTTCAGTAGTTGACAAACCATCAGTAGTTGTCAACCCAGCAGAGGTTAACACTTCCAAACCTCAACAAACTAAACCTTCCAGATCCACTAAACAAATCAAACCAACTTCTGCTCCTCCAAGGCCTACAACAACCACTACCATGACTGTCCTAACCCCTGCTCCAATCTCTCAATCTACTGAACTTCTTGAGCAGAGGTTAAAGGCAGTTCAACAAAAAGCCAAGGAAGACCAGATTTGGAAAAATATGGAACAAAGGGATGACTTAGAGTTTGAAGAAAAGCTCCAGGCTTATCAAGCTGAACTGGAAAGACAGGCTGAAATTGATCATGTTGCTGAAGAAGACAAAAGACACCAACTGGTGTCTTACATCACAAAGAACAGCAAGACTAAAGCCTACACACTCAAGGGACTCTCTATGCAAGAGCTGACAAGAAGGGCATAACTAATTGCAGACAAACTGGCCACAAGTAAAGAAGGAAAGGCCAAGAGAGCCCAGATGATAAATGAATTAGTAGCAGATGGCTATGGTTCAAAAGCCTCGGTATCCAGATGGAAAGAAGAAAGACTGGTGGATACTTATCGAAAATACAAGGCTGCTAAGGCTGCAAATCCAGAGAAGTTTCAAACTGCTGATCCTTCAAGATCAGTAGTTAGAACTTCTGGTGTTTCAACAAGAAGGCCTGCTACTCAAAGGAAGAAATCAGAGGACAATGTCAAAACTGATTTCAAAATGGTACTACTTGAAGGAAGTTCAGTAGTTCACTCAGATTTTGACATTGAGGAGAAACCTCTGTTAACACAATTCAGGGATCCTTCCACCTTTGCCTACCAAATCCAAAAGACTATCAAAGAAAAGATGCATACCAAGGTAGTGACTGAACACCATCTCCCAACTATTCAGATGCCTGATATGCAACAACAACAACAACAAGAAGGAAGAGACTCCCACCTGAGGCTTACTGAAATAGAAAGCATCCAACACTCAGGATCATCAACCCAAGGGACAAGTCTGGTTCCCTATACCTCTGACTTTGACAAGTCAAAGGTGCTTATCATCAGATGGTCACTTACTGCTAACAACTCAGTATTATTGACAAGAAGAGACCTTTCAAGCAGGGCTTACAAGAAGATCAGTGATCTAAAGAAACTGTCAACACAAGACCTGCTCACAATTCAACATTTGGAACCACAGAAAGGATCTCTATCTGATGGACAATTAAACCAGCTCAAGAACACCATGTATAAAGAAATATGGAAGATTGTTCAAGACAGAAGAAGATCATAAGGAATTAGTAAGGTTTTGGGTTCATCAATCCAGGGGGAGATTGTTAGGACAAAGAGGATTGGTGAAACCACTTTTGGAAACCTTAGGCTAATTCACTTCTGTCATTTTGGCTAAGTATAGAAGTACTGAAGAGAAGACAAGAAACTGCTGAAGAGAAGATATGAGAAGTGCTGAAGAAGAAACTTCATCAGAAGTTCTGAAGTCCAAACCAGACAAGTTCACTTCAGAAGTACTGAAGACAAACTACTCATCAGTAGTTTGTCATTCATCAGCACTTAGCATCAGATATTTTCCACCGCCTTTTGTATCAGTAGTTTATTGTTTATTATTACTTTTAGCTGTAATTGTTTGTTTCAATGTTGCAACTTGTGCAACTTGTTTCTGATATTTGTATACTTGCTTTATAGGCAAGATACATGTATGTAAACGTCTATAAATAGGAGGGTTCAACCTTCTATTTTAGACATTGATTTTAATAGAAAAATCCTTCAAACACTTTCACTGTTCTATTTCATTTCAGTATTTATTGTGAATCTGCCTAAGTATCTAATTCTCATTTATTGCTTAGATTCATAATAAATACTTGTCATTATTAGTTTCAATCATCAAGAGGGAGTAATAACTCCTCTCAAGTATAAAAAGTGTTGCTTTAACTTATACATTCCGTTGTGCTTACAATCTGATATACAAGAGCTTGCTAAACACTTAAGTGTCAAAGATAGCAAGTTCTTACTTAAACAAAGAGCATACTGATCCAACACATTAACTAGCACTAGTTAGAAAATCGGATCTCTACACAATATAAACATTCATATCCTTATTTTCTAACCTTTTATATATTGACACACATGGCTAGTCGGTCGGAATTTCCCCTTGTACAACCCATGTACAATTTTCTTTCTTTTCTAAAAGTATTTCGTTGTGTTTTATTTTTTGAAAACTTCGTTTTCGAGCCGAAACCGGTTATAGTCTAGATTTTTTTCAAAATCCTAGTTCGCTATAACCTTGGCTCTGATACCACTTCTGTCACACCACGCCAATGGCGGAAACACGTGGCGCGACGCTCGAAAGCATATCAAAGTCAAGATTAACACAAACTATATTTAATTAGAAAAGATCATTATATTAAGATGTCGAGAAGGAGTACCTGGTTTCAAACATTACATAAAACCACAAAAATTAAGTTTCAAAGTGGGGTGTTTCCGTTTATGTCCCAACCCGATGGTAACAATAGGTGAAACCCCCAACCAGTGTCCGACATCCCAAATTCCACCGTACTAGCCGCATACCTGTTCAACACTTAGTTACCTGAAAGATATGTTTAAAAAGACGGCAATATATAAAATATTGGTGAGTTCACAGGTTTTAGTTTCATAATAACAACATTTTTACATCCTGTGCAGATCCAGCACAATTTGTGGCCTTTGTAAGGAGTAGCTAGCTCCTACAAACTATGATGATGAGCAATCCCCTGAGTCCCATAACCAAACCAAGACTAATAAATATGCCCCGCTCCAAGTCGTTTCTCGGAACCCAACGACTTATGTTCAGAATACGTGCACCCCTGGCATACGCCGATGCATAATCGACGCTATCGATTAGGGGTGGGCCTTGTCAGGCACCAATAGTACTATCCAAATATTCCTTCAGTTTCATTTACCTGAATTAATGGTTACAGTAGCGAGGACTCAACCCCGAGTGGCGAACAAAAACTCAAGTACTCATCATGCCACCCATCACATTTTAACATTTGAAAACATTTCAACATGTGATAACTTTTGACAAACATATCTTTCCCCCAGTTAAAAACAGTAAAATGGGGCCGTGAAACTCACCTTAATTTCCAAGCTTAGCTAGCAAATAAAGCCCAAAGCTTTGACCGACTTCCTCGTGCCCTAATTACCAATAAAGGACACCTTAAAGTCTATCATATATAAGCCTAGCTTATTTTCCGGTTAAAAGATAGTTTATTCAACTATCTTGACTCGTGTGTACTAACCCGAGTCTTTTAAGTGTTTTAACTCGACGAACCGATCGTGACTTATCATCATTCATGTGTTCACATACGACATAGTACCCAACTTGCGCACCTGTTACTATTCGTGTGAAAACCATGTTGGACTACTACTACGAAACGCATAACTCATCCCGAGTAATAGCTTATCTCGTAAATCGGATAAATGTAGTTGCCTTGTATAATTATTTTTGGACAATATACTTTGAAGAAACATAAGTATAATTATTAAAATTGACTAATAACATTTGTTATTTCGCTTCCCAAAATCCGAGTGTTTAAGTGTTTCGAAGCATTACTTTCAAATAATCCGAGTCTACGTATTTCAAATCCGTATTTTTTTAACAATGTTTTGGTTACCAAAAACCATTGAAGTTGACACAATTAACGCTCGACAAAACTACATATTTGTCTTGCAAATATTGTTCGATGTTTATCTTTATTGTTGTAAATAACCATTTGTCGAAAACGTCACAACTTTGGACAAAACCGTTTGTTTAAAACACTTGGAAAATTCATTTATGAAAACATACACAACAATATTAACCTCGTTGTGCTTCGGATTTTATAAATTTCGGCAGAGTTTCCTCTGTTTTTGCAAGAACCAGACAACACAAGTTGTCTACAAATTTCCCAAAAATCCATTCTAAACACAAGACAATTAATCCATTAATACAATTTCCGATTTCAACTAGACGTTTATACGTTTCGACAACCATATAATTTATACTATTTATATAAATATACACAATTTAAGTCCGATAATTAACCATGTCACGCTAATATACGAAACCAAACATCCGACTTATACTTTCTGTTTATTATTTTCGGTCCGTTCGCGAGTTAAACTCCGGTTTTATTTGTGTTTATAATTTATAATATGCAATGCAAAGTAAACACAAACAATTATACCAAAACGTGCGCGCGCGACTTGATGCGTCTAGAACGACGTGTTTGACCGAGTCGACATGTTTGACCAAGTTGACTCGGTCTGACCCGTTGACCAGCTGACCGAGCTTGCCCGCGTGTTGACCAGACTCATGTTTTGACCAGATCTGACCCGTAACTGAGATCCCGAGCCGAACCCGAGTCCAATCCCGAGAACGACACCTGACCTGAACCAGATCTGGCCAAACCCGACTAAAAACCCACTGATCTTTGAACCAAGAATAAAACCCGTCAACACCATCCGGTACCACCATCGTGTCACCCGGTGCCTCCTCCTCCGGATCTGTCACCACCGTCACCTTGTACCACCAAAACAACCACCACTGGCTGTCACCCGCCATGAGACCACCACGAGCAACAACGTCACCACTAGATCCGTACTCAATCCCAACCACCCTCTGTACTGAACCCAATCACGAACCACAACCCAAAAACCACCCTCTGCTGCCATGATTGAATCTGTTTGTTAGTGTGTTTCGGGGTCACAAGCATGCGCCGCCTCTGTTCTCAAACCCACCATCCTCAGGCTACCAAACCACAACCTGCAACAACCACAAACGAACCCACCAACCACCCGATCAGCTCCTTTCTGTCTTAAAACTTTACGCCGCCACCACCAAGCTGTGGTGGTGGCCGGCCGTTTCCTGAACAGAGGAGGAGAGAGAGAGACGCGATGAGAGAGAGAGAGTTCAGTTTTTAGAGAGAGAGTAGAGAGAGAGGGAGGGGTGCGGCTGCCAGATTTGAGGGGAAGAGAGTGAAAGTAGGTTTTTATAGTTAGGGTTTCTTGGTAGGTGAACACCGCGTGCACGAACTCGTTATAACGTATTGTGCTTCGGTTTGTTTTTAAGCTCGAAACTTAACTACAAAACATAGTCGGTTTTGATCGCTTTTTAAAATAACACTAAACCGATCAAAAACATAATTATATTCGTCACCCGACGCGTGAAATCAGAACACGCGTTAAAATCGCGTGAATCGATTCGGTCGCGGTTTCCTTCATTGTAACGATCCATTTACTTTCGAAATTTAATAAGAAACATTATTTATAATAAATAATTATTCCGAAAGTTTGATAACGGTTAAAACCACGCATTTTGACGTCTAATTTCCACGTCAGTTCCTCTCCGCGTTATCCAAAACGCTGCGTTTTAGACCGTTTTTCGCGCCGATTTCACATCCGATCGCATCGATAGTAAATACGTGTTGTATTTACATAGAATAAGCTTATGTTATTCCAGTTTGATGGATATTTACTGATGTCAGTTCGTTAACGTTAATCACGCGAAGTCTTTCTTTAAAGGCATCAAGGCTTCTACGAACTTCAAGAAGGACATCGTAGGACTCATAACGGCTCAACTAACCATAATTAACCTTAAACCATGTTAATTACTTTGAAAACATGATTAGAATCACGTTAATCGTTGTACGGAATTTGCTGGTTGTCACAGTTACGCCATGAATCAAGCCTAAAAATTTAGCATTTTGCAGCCAAATAAATGAGTTTGTGGCTGCATTTTCACACCCCTTGTTATAAGGCTTATAAGTGTTTTAATTACATAAAATTTTGCAAGAAGGATCCTCTGCTCACCGGATGAAAGATCCTCTGGTCATTAGATGAAGGATCCTCTGATCAGTAGATGAAGGATCCTCTGGTCATTAGATGAAGGATCCTCTGCTCACCGGATGAAAGATCCTCTTGTCATTAGATGAAGGATCCTCTGGTCAGTAGATGAAGGATCCTCTGCTCACCGGATGAAAGATCATCGGGTCATTAGATGGAGGATCCCCTGGTCAATAGATGAACGATCCTCTGCTCACAGGATGACTGCGCAACAGCACGGACAGCGAGCCGTAGGCTATGGCTGACTGGCCGTAGCTTACAACGACAAGTGGGGAGTCATTTTGGTTTCGTTCTAGCTTTATTTGCTTAGAGACTTCACTCCTAATCGATTTCTAATCGAATTACAATCACTCTAACCTTGTTTTTAATGATCTTTCATGTGTCAAAACCTTAGGTTTATTCAAGGGATGAAAACGGGGAATGATCAAGCTCACTTTTGACGAATCAAGCGCATACTAAAATCAAGTTTCCACACTTATCATCTAACTTTTGGGTTCAAACATCATTAGTCATTTTTGGATGTAAAAAGTCTAACCTTTAAACATGCTTAAGCAAAGGCATGATTTCTTGTAAAACTTATGTGGTTAATGTGAATGAACCCGATTTATGGTCTAAATATTAAGGTAAAAATATGTATCTTTTGTTGGGTTGTTACAAGTGGTAATCAGAGCCCCAGGTTGGCAGAAGTATGCGTTTGATTCAAGCTTGATCTTCAAACCCAGTAAGAAATTCATTCCCTTAGTTACTCACATATGCCTTAAACATGTAACCACGCGATTCAACATGTGTCAATCAAGTGCAAACGCGAAGAGTGCGGTAAGCACCTAAATTAAATTAACCAATGTCACGTTCAAAGTAGGCTATGGGCCTAACTGAACCGGAATTTGGAGAAAAACACAAGGGCATCTTTAAGGATGCAAACAGTTAACGTGTGAGTAGCATATTAAACATGATTGTTAGAATGCTTCTAAACTATTCAAAATTCCTTTCAGCTTGCAATGGCTGAAGAGGCGATAAGTGACACAAACCCAGTCACTCGTGGTGAAGTCAAAGAGATAATTAGGAAAGCAATAGAAGCTAGAATTCCCCAATTCCTTGAAAAGCTTCAAAATACTCTCCTAGGCGTTATTGAGGAAAAGTTCAATGAAAGAGGGGCAAACAAAACCCCACGTAAGCTTTGTCCATACGACAAGTTCAAGGCATGCCATCCAAGCACCTATGATGGGGCGGTAGATCCTATAGCGTGTCAAAGGTGGCTCTCCGAGATGGAGGACATCTTTGACCGCACCGATTGTGAAGCTCGAGATCTAGTGGCAACGGTGGTGGGTGGGTGAAGGTAGTGGGTGGTGGTGGTTGGTGGAGGCGGGACGGTGGTGGGTAGTGACAGTGGTGGTGGGCGACGATGGTGGGTGGTGGGCGACGGTGGTGGCCGGTGAGTGCTGGCGACAACGGTAGTGGGTGATGACGATAGTGGTGGGTGGTGGTGGTGGGTTATGGTGTTGTTAGTAAATGGTGAATGATAGATGGAATGAAAAAAAACATGGGAGGTGGATGGAATGGTTTTAAGGGAATGGAATGCCTTGTGGAATGAGTGATTTCATTCATTTAACCAACCAAACACACTATTTTTCATTACCTTGTAATGGTCCATTCCATTCTCCCTTTCATTCCATCATACCAAACTTCATTCCATCATACCAAACGTTACCTTAGAGTAGAACACACAATTCATGTGTTAACTACATTTTGAGAGCATATATGTCTTTTATACAATACTTACCTTTAGTCTAATTAAGTATTATAAATGTTCCCAAAATATAGAATTCAATATCGTTTGTATAAGAATGTTTATTTTAACACTTGATGACATGCCAATTACTCAAATGGTCATCTCGCATATGGGACAATGAGTGTGATATGGTGAATAGAAATTGGTTTATGGCTCTATAAAAACAACTATAATAAGATCTATTTTAAAGAATTTTGCTTTTCTGAAAGTAGGTGGTTATTATCGTTTCTTTGTAGTTCAAGGTTGTATGTTGCTTATGTTGACCGAAAATATTATTTTGGTTATGGTCTTTTGGTTACGATGTGTGTGTATATATGATACACTCAAATTGTTTACATTTTTTTTATTTATGGCATAGGTCCAACCATCGATCAAGGCCTTAACCATCAATATAGTTTGCTCGCTTCTTTTTGGGATTGAAAGAGGACCCTAGAGAGAGAAATTTCTACCACTTTTACATATATGACTGAAGGTGTGCTCTCAGTTCCATTAAATTTTCCTTTCACTTAGTACAATCATGGGATGGCAGCAAGGAAGAAACTTGTGCCTATGCTTATCTTATCCACAAGAAAAAGAAGGCTATGGAACAAACTCAACAAGACGAATATCCTTGTAATAATCTAATCACTTCATTGATTAGCATGGGTTGTGATGATGACTCAGCAAAGATATCAGAAGAGGAGATCGTCGACAACATCATCGCTGTGCTGATTGCAAGATATGACAGTGACACCACTAATGTCATGCTTACCTGCTTTGTTAGGCCTTTGGCTAACAACAAAGCTATCTACTCATCTATAGTTAAAGGTAACACTATTTTTCCACATTATTTTGTAATCAATCATAAAAATATACATATTGTTTTAAGCACTTGTAAGTCTCCAAGTCCAATTTAAGATTCATCCATCAGATTGAGCTTGTGTTTGACATAACAGAACATAAAGAGATTTACAATAATCAAGCAAGGGAGGTTATATTAAAAACCCCCCACTTCTATCCCTCCCCCCCCCCCCCCCCCTCTCCAAAGCGTCTCGTTTTGGCCTAAGCGAGGCGCTTTGGTTACTTTTTTAACTACCTCGGTCCAAGGTTAAGTCATTATGATTTTGACCTCAGGCGCCTCGCTTTGGCCAAAGCGAGACACTTCGAATCCAGCTTTTATTTTTGGGGTATTTATTTTTGGGGTATTTTTGGTGTTTTGAATTGGTTTTTTATTTTTACTTTTTTTTATTTTTTTAATATAATTATTGTAAAAAAATTATAAAAATAAAAAAACAAAATAATAACCACCAACTTGTATCGACTTGATGTTTAATGGTGTTGTCCTTGAAAATAGTGATGGATGATATCGATCAAATTGCCAGAGGGTCATTGGTCTTCATAGTTTCCAGCCTTTAAGATGACACTTCTAGGAGATTCATGAAGATATTCATTAAGACCTTTGCAGAGGGTCACTATTCATATATAAAGAAGATTAAGTAACCAATTGCCAAAGGGTCACTATTCATCAGACTTTCCAACCACTATGAAATTTATCTACTCACAGTGGTGTGGTCTACCTTTTTGCTTATGATCCAACACCAAATCTCATTAATTTAACGAATGATCCAGAGCAAGTTGTTGTCGGAGATATATCTGTCAACGATGAAGGCAACCTGAAACAACCGGATGGTTGGTAGCTCTAGGTAAGAACATTGTGGATGATGATGATAATACCTTCCCATTGATTTCAAGTATGTTGCCTTCATCGTTGACAGATATCTCTCCGACAACAACTGAATTTTACCATGGTTATTGGATGTTCATGTGAGAATGCACAGTACAAAATTATTTTGAAAAAACGTCTGGCTGACCTGAAGTTCCTTTGCAACCTAGTTCCTTTTAATTATAAACAACATTAAAGGGGGAGCTAGATATTCCTCATGATGAGCAGGAATTGTTTGCCTTCCCATTGATTTCAAGTATGTTGTCTTCATCGTTGACTATTATCTCTCCGACAACAACTGAATTTTACCTTTCCATTGATTTCAAGTATGTTTGCCTTCATCGTTGACAGATATCTCTCTGACAACAACTGAATTTTACCTTCCCATTGATTTCAAGTATGTTTGCCTTCATCGTTGACATATATCTCTCCGACAACAACTGAATTTTACCTTCCCATTGATTTCAAGTATGTTTGCCTTCATCGTTGACAGATATCTCTCTGACAAGAACTGAATTTTACCATGGTTGTTGGGCAAAGCTAGGTGCTTCGGGTCAAATCATACGAGGTGGCAGAAAAAGCTGATATTTTGATCCAAAGCGCCTAGCTTTGACAGATATATCTCCGGCAACAACTTGCTCCGTACCCTATCACAATGTCCAACAACTGAATTTTACTTGCTTGGATGAACAGTTGTTTTGGAATTGAGCAATCGTCTAGTGGTGTGTTCTACCTTTTACCTTCCCATTGATTTCAAGTATGTTGCCTTCATCGTTGACAGATATCTTTCCGACAACAACTGACTTTTACTTGCTTGCCTGAACATTTATTTTACTAATTTCCAATTCTAGATAGTTTGATTATACTCGTATTCAGCCTTTAAATCAAACAGTCGGATCGGCGATTTTGTTTACCATCCCATCGTTGACAAATATCTCTCCGACAACAACTGAATTTTACCTTCCCATTGATTTCAAGTATGTTGCCTTCATCGTTGACAGATATCTCTTTGACAACACTGAATTTTACTTGCTTGCCTGAACATTTGAAAATAGCGATGGATGATATCGATCAAATTGCCAAAGGGTCATTGGTCTTCAGAGTTTCCAACCCCTAATACCATACAAATGACCGTGTTTGAAAAATGGAGAGTTCTTATGGAAGTTGCTAAAATAGTTAAACAAATGTATTTGTGAATAATACATTCACCATAAAGACCATCTCTTTTGTTAGTCACCCTTATAGGGAAATCTACTCTCACACTTATGTGTAGATCAAGGAGATTCCTGAAGATATTCATCAAGACATTTGCAAAATGTAAATCCAAGATCCAGGAGCAGGGATTGTTTAGCTTCCCATTGATTTCAAGTATGATGCCTTCATCATTGACAGATATCTCTCCGACAACAACTGAATTTTACTTGCTTTGCGTGAACATTTGTTTTACTAATTTCCAATTCTTGATAGTTTCATTATACTCGTGTTTAGCCTTTAAATCAAACAGTCGGATCAGCGATTTTGTTTGCCCTCCCATTGATCAGAGAGATTTAAGCTAATCAAACTCATATCTCAAGCCGGTGCAAGTTATGTTAGAGCACTGTTCTTCTTGATCTTGATCTTCACACTTGCTTTAGGAGCTCTAATCTTCTTCCTATTTTCTTCACACTTGCTTTACAAACGTCTGGCTGACCTGAAGTTCCTTTGCAACCTGGTAGAAAGGAACTAGGTTGCAAATATAATAATAATTTAAATAATTATAATAATTTAAAATTATAAAAATTTTCTATTACTATTTTTACGAATATATTACTAATTACTAATAATTACTAATACTAATATTACGTGCATAAATTGTAACAACCGGCAAAAATGAGGTAATTCCGTACTAATTAACTAATACGCGATTAACGTAATTAAATGCAATTATGTGTTGATTTATTTATCAAGGCCTTAGAAAGATAGCAATTCCCAAATAATGCATAGAAATGCATACGTTTAATGACAAAACATGATAGGATCATGTGCGAGTAAACTTATCCGGTATGGACGCTGGCGATTACCCGGTAAAAATTAAATAAACGAAAAGGATCCCGGGCACCCGGGATATAAAATAAAGGGTAATTTCACAAAATATAATGGGTTTTGGAACTCCAAAGCCATAAGTGGGAGCTTCTCATACAAATCTCCCGGTAATGAATAAAGTGCGCGTACCGCACCCGATACGCGTGTAACTTATAATTTCACCCGACAAAAGCCTAAATAACTAATCAACGCTTAAACTAGGCTATGTTTAAGGGTTATTAAAGGTATTTTTAATATCCGGATAACGCGCGGTTAAAACCCGAAAAATACCCGGACGACACCCGAACGAGGAGGAATTTAACATTATAGGTGTAGTGACTTATACGTCTAGGACGTTTGTAGGTGCGAGACCACAAATTTGCTATTTTCCTTTTTGAGCCGAGCACAGATTCAGGTGAGTCTCACGGCCCCATTTTAAACTATTTTACGTTTTTCGGGGGAAAGATATGTTAGGGAAATGTTTGACGGGATAATTACTTGAGTTGTGATCGCCACTCGGGGTTGAGACCACTCTACTATAATCATTAATTCAGGGAAATGAAACCGAAGGAATATTTGAATAGTACTATTGGTGCCTGACAAGGCCCACCCCTAATCGATAGCGTCGATTATGCATCGGCGTATGCCTGGGGTGCACGTATTCTGAAATCAAGTCGTAGGATACCGAGTAACGACTTGGAGCGGGGCATTATTATTATTAGTCTTGGTTTGGTTATAGGCTCAAGTAGAATTGTAGAACCTTGCAACTCCTATAAATTGTCATAACATGGTAATTCCCAAGAGTTAAAGTTTTGGAAAACTAAAGCCTGTGAACTCACCAATACTTATATATTGACGAATTTTAAACATATCTTTCAGGTAATTGATTGATGATGGACAACATGGCAAGCTGGGTCAGGGGAATCTCTCAACTGGGCGTCGGGTTTTTTGAAGGGGTTTCACCTTTATTTCCCAAGGATTTGGGATATATTTGAGGAGCCTCCTTATTTGTATTAAAAACAATTTCGTTTACGTGTGAACATGAAACGTGGTTTTTTTTTGACATCTTAATAAATGACCCATTTTCTTAATTACTTATGATTTGCGTTAACCTTGACTTTATACGCTTGAACCGTCGCGCCACTTGTTTCCGCCATTGGCGTGGTGTGACATAAATTGTTTCTCAAGTCGCTAGGTTTGTTATTTGCATATTTAACATTTATGTTTACAATATTTTTATTTTATAATTAGTTATACATTCTAAATTTTCTATACATAATGCTTTTGTAAAGGTTTATTGTGATTGGATGGCCTGATTTGCTTCAATTAGGAGATACTTCCATTGGCAAATATTGTGTCTTCAAATTGTGTTCAATCCAGCACAAAATGTTTGTTACTAAGGCTACACCACAAGTTGTCATTCATTTTGAAATTTAAATTATGATTTTGATGTTATTTATGAAGAGTTTTAATGTTATTTATTATGATTTTAATGTCATTGATTTGAATAATTGATTGTGATTTGGTTGTTATTTATTAAGATTTTTAATCTTATTTATTGATATTACTAATATTACGATATTCAATTTAATATTGTTGACCAACTTTAATTTTAATATTACAACTTTCCTTTAATCAATTGTCATGAAACGATATTCTTTTAAACATATACGACTTTCTTTCAAACATTTATTTAAATCTATTTAACAATGTTAAATCTATTTAAGAGTTTATAATTTAAATATAATCTGAAGATAACAATGTACATTTATTTTCCTTCACTTTTATTATTCTTTTAATAATAAACATAATTTAAATATATTTAACAGTTTCCTAAAATATATAATGTATACAAAATAATTTTCAATGCTATTACTAATATTACGACCTTAATTTTAATTTTGTTGACCGAATATGAGTAAAAACTTTTTACGTTTTTGTTAAATTGATGGAGGTCAATTCTTTGACTATATGTCTTTGAGTTTAATTGTGCTAATTTTAAGCGTTGTTGACCAATTAACGTCAATTACCAATCCTTCCATTTTTTATAATTCAAAGACTTTCCTTTAATCAATTGTCATGAAACGATATTCTTTAATATTTATTTAAATCTATTTAACAGTTTATAATTTAAATATAATCCGAAAATAGGAGTGTACGTTTATTTTCCTACACTTTTCTTATTCTTTTAATAACAAATATAATTTAAATCTATTTAACAGTTTCTTAAAATATATAATGTATTCAAGATAATTTTCAATGCTATTACTAATATTACGACCTTAATTTTAATATTGTTGACCCAATCTGAGTAAAAACTTTTTACATTTTTGTTAATTTGATGGAGGTTAATTCTTTGACTTTATGTTTTTGAGTTTGATTGTGCTAATTTTAAGCGTTGTTGACCAATTCACGTTAATTACAAATCCTTCAATTTTTTATAATTCAAATATATAAATAAATATTCCTACTCGATCACGTCAATCGAGGCACGGTATTTCCGATTTTTCATAATTGTTTGAGACACAGCAATACTATATAAACCTTAACAAATAATAAAATCATTTAATCGTCATACCAATTTTAACAACGAAATCAAATGATAATATAAATTTTCAAAATGTTACTTCAATCACAACTAATAATGATTACTAAAGATGTCAATAATAAATTGTATATAATGGGTCAGGCAATTTGAGACGCGGATGATTTTAATGTCATTTATTTTAATGATTTATTATGATTTTGATGTTATTTATTAAGATTTTTAATCTTATTTATTGATGTTAATAATATTACGAATTTCATTTTAACATTGTTGACCGACTTTCATTTTGATATTACGACTTTCCTTTAATCAATTGTCACTAAACGATAATCATCATCTTGATTTCCATAAGTGTGCTAATTTTAAGTGTGTTAATTTTAAAATGTCAATAATAATTTGTATATAATGGGTAAGGCAATTTAAGACATGGATTATTTTAATGTCATTGATTTGAATGATTGATTATGATTTTGATGTTATTTATTAATATTTTTAATTGTTAAGTACTATATTTACACAGTTTAAATAATGACGTTTTTTCGCGGCTTTTTGTAACATGTCAAAAGTTGCCTAATGTGTGTGTACAATGGGTCCTTTTTGGCTACATGTTGAAATGGGTCTGAGGTTGATCCTTTTGGTGTCTATTTTTTTAATAAAATATAGGAAGTTTATATTACAGCATGTGACATTGGACCCATTTTCTTATTAGTTGTTTTTTAGCTATGTAATCGGTTTGAAACATTGGAGAGATAACATGTAAAATTTAAGCTACCCATTCAAGTAAGTGGGTTAAGGATTGCTTCTTGATTTACTTATCACCGTATCCATATCTTTACAACAACTATATTTTATGTAGAACACAAATATGAAATACAATGGTGGAGGTTTTCATAAATTATTGAAAATGAGCTGCACTCCGAGGATTGTGATGACAATGATAACAACTTCGAAGGTGAAAAATCAGCTATCAATGAGCAAGACTTGGAAGATTATGATTGAAGTAATGAAAATGGACCATTGGTTGAAGTTCGTTAAGCCCCAGCTAAATGATAAGTGTTCTATGCTTAAGCTTAGTTATGATTAGAATATAGATATTACCCAAATGATGTAACGTGTGATATTGTGATACTATGCTATGTAGTTTGCAGTTGTCAAATTAAACTTTACTTACTCGATATATCCATCATTTCGTTACATTAAACTTCAATCATAATCTTCCAAGTCTTTAGTAACCAAAACAAATTGCATAATACAATTCTTATTTTCCTACTTTTTTTTTCATTTTACTTTCGAGTGAACCGTGGGTTCCCACGGGACTCTAACCTAGTACATCACTATAAGAATTAGACTTAGAGAATTCCTAAAATGTTTTTATCTATATCTATATCTATATTATAAAGTATTTAGGAAGGTTACTAAAAAAATTTTAAAACAAAACTTCTCTTTTTCCAACCTTAAACTAGTATATGTTAATCAAAACTTACATATAGTCCATTATTGCTGAAGACGGGTTCGAGCAATTTCGGACCTAAACCCTTTAGATTTTATAATTCTTGGCTTGGTCATGGAGATTTTGATTCGGTAGTTAGAAATACATTGGTCGATGGTACTTTTGTTGGAAATCCTGATTCTATGTTGTTGTTAAAATTCAAGAAGTTACGTCAGAATATTACTTCTTGGGTGGTTTGTGTTAAAGCGAATGAGATGGAGGAGAGGCGGTTGCTGGTTGATGAGCTGGATGTCTTGGACAAAGCCGTGGAGGTTAGACCGTTGTCTGAAGAGGAGGTGTGGTCGCTGACAGAGATTAAGCGCCGTATGGGCGAACTAGATGATTTTAAACACCGCGATTTGAAGCAGAAGGCAAGATGTAATTAGGCCACTCATGGAGATGATAATTCGAGGTATTTTCATGGTTTCATTAATAAACGTAAGGCGTCTAATTATATTCCTGGTTTGGAGGTTAATGGGAGGTGGGAGACGAACCCGGTCATTATTAAAAGGGAGGTTATGGGTTTTTTTCGGGATAAATTTAAGGAGACTATGTGTATTTGGCCGAAGCTTGTTTGTTATGGTTGTCTGGTTTGAATGCTGAGGAGGCCAACGGATTGGTAGCTCAGTTTTCGACTCAAGAGATTAAATGTGCGGTCTTTGATTGTGGTGCGGATAAGGCTCCGGGTCCCGAGGGATTTAATTTTAGATTTATAAGGCATTTTTGGAGTTTGTTCGAGCCGGATTTTGTTGCTATTATGGGGTATTTTCATGAGGTGAGACGGTTTAGTCCGGGGGTGGGGTCTTCTTTTATTACCTTGATTCCTAAATCTGGTGATCCTTCGAAACTGGGGGATTTTAGACCAATTAGTCTTATTGGGAGTATTATAAAAGTGGTGTCTAAGGTGTTGGCGAATCATCTGAAGATGGTTTTGGGTCGGCTTGTTTCAAAGAATCAGTCGGCTTTTCTATCTGGGAGATATATTTTAGATGGCCCCCTTATGGTTAGTGAGATTATTGCTTGGGCGAAGAAGAGAGATAGGAAATTATTTATGTTCAAGATTGACTTCGATAAGGCTTATGATAATGTAAACTGGGAGCTTTTGTTGTCTGTTATGGCTCAGATGGGTTTTTCTGATGTTTGGTGCGACTGGATTCGTGGTATTTTAGTTTCTTCTAGAGCTGCGGTTCTTGTTAATGGCTCTCCTACTTTCGAGTTTGGGTGTCAAAAAGGTATACGTCAAGGGGATTCGTTGTCACCTTTTCTATTTATTATCTTGATGGAGGCTTTTTCAGGGATGTTGAATCAGGCTTGTGATATTGGTGCTTTCCACGGGGTCAAGCTTCCTATTGATGGCCCAATTATGTCTCATATTCTTTATGCGGATGATGCTATGATTATGGGGGAATGGTCTTCTTTCAATTTTAGTAATATGAGATGTATTCTTCGTATATTCTATTTATGCTCCGGTTTGAAGATAAATCTTCATAAATCGGTTTTGTATGGTGTGGGTGTTGAAGATTCCGAGGTTATGGGTATGGCCGAGTTGCTTGGATGTAAACAGGGTTCGTTGCCTTTTTCGTATTTGGGTATAAAAGTTGGCGCAAACATGAATAGAGTTACGAATTGGGAACCTGTAGTGTCTAAGGTCAAGAGTCGGCTTTCGAAATGGAAAGCTAACACTCTCTCAATCGCCGGTCGGTTGACGTTAGTAAAGTCGGTGTTGGAGAGTCTTCCGACATATTATTTTGCCTTATTTAATGCGCCAAAAAAGGTTATCGGTGAGATTGAAGGTTTGATGAGACGATTTTTGTGGGGCGGTTCGGACGATGTCCGAAAGATGAATTGGGTTGCTTGGGAGAATGTTACTAAAAGTGTTAAAGGTGGGGGTTTGGGGATCGCTCCTCTCGAAGTTAGTAATAATGCTATGTTAGTCAAGTGGTTATGGAGGTTTTTGAATGAACCCCAAGCGCTATGGAGAAGAGTCGTTATTTCTATACACGGGTCGTTTAGGGGTTGGGGTATCGCTCCGTGTAATAATGCTATTACGGGTGTTTGGAAAACCTGCGTCACTTTTTGGAATAGGCACAAGGTCGAGGGGGTTGGTCTTAACATTATTATTCGTGATAACCCCGGGAACGGAAGGCACATTCGGTTTTGGCTAGACACGTGGTTGGGGAATGAGCCTCTTAAAGATACTTTTCCTATTCTATATGCTCTTGAAAGGTCTAAAAGGGTGCTGCTTAATGATCGGCTGAAGGTTATAGGGGGCGGCCGAGTTGTTTGCTGGGAATGGTCTAGAGCTCCATCCGATTTAGAAGAGGTTGCTGGGAAATTAGCGCTGGAGTCGCGTCTGCTGTCGGTATCGATGGATGGTACAGATGACACGTGGTCATGGTCTCACGGGGCTAATAATGGGTTTTAGGTTGCTGCGGTTAAGCGCTGGTTGCGTGGTTCTTCGGGTAGTAATCCTATTTTTGAGTTCTGTTGGAGTTCGTGGGTGCCGAATAAATGTAACATTTTTATGTGGCGTGCGTTTTTGGATCGTCTTCCAACTAAGGCAGCTTAGCTCGAAGGAATATTGTTTTTGACAATCTTTTCTGTGTTTGGTGTGATGCGTATGATGAGACAGTAGAGCATATTCTTACTGGTTGTGCAGTGGCATTCGAGGTGTGGGAGAAGATTTCTACGTGGTGCAGGATTCCGAGACCGTTTGTTTTCCATGTTAAAAACGTCGTGCTTCTACATGAGCATAGTGGTGTTTCGGGTGTCAAGAAAACGGTATTACACGGTATTATTATTATTACTTGCTGGAGGATTTGGAGGGCTAGGAATGAGAAGGTTTTTAATGGTATAGAGCCGAATGTGGTGAGAATGGTGGCGGATATCAAGTCATTGGGGCACCTTTGGTACAAACATAGATTTAAGGGTGGGGTGGTGGATTGGCTTCGGTGGTGTTCTTTTGATGTAATGTAATGTGACTGATTGTGTTGGTTTTCTTTGGTTTTCGGCTTCTATCTCTAGCTTAGAGATAGTAGTCGGTTTTGGTTGGTTTTAATGAAGTTCAATTTTCAAAAAAAAAAAAAAAAATCAAAACTTACATGCATATTGAAGCTTGGTCATCGTGCCAAGCCTTCATGATGAGTCTATGGTGTCTTTGTCTCATGTAAGAGGCAACAAGACAATATGACACGTGCCCTATCGTTGTTTGCATTTATCATCACATATTTATTTTTGTTGTTGCTTCGTTTTTAGTAATGTTGTGCTCCCGCCGCAACGCGCGGGCACCCCACTAGTGATAATCAAGAACAACAATTCCCAAGTGCATATATAACTAATCACATCAATAGATTATCCTTTACCCTAATATGGAAACTACTTTAATCTCACTTAGATTCATGATGCCCCATTTACTACAATTAGTCATCCCTAAATCTAGATGTGATTAACACCTAAAATGGAAAGATCTTTTTAATCCCACAAACTATAAAAGATTACTGCCCTAAATGTCATAGATCTTATCTCTCCCTTGGACTACAACTGTCGCACCCCACCCCATGACACCGTCATTTTGTTTTTCAAAAACTAACATCAAAGATGACTTGTATTGTCACCTATAATGGTTATTATTAATCTAATCAAGGCTAATCCATTGCAAGAGTTCAATAAAATTATTTGTCGGCCCATGTACTGGTGGTGGCACTTCATTATCGTCTTCACTGTCCTAGTCACACACGACATAACTTTCGTCTTCAACGATCATGTTGTGCAGTATTATGCAAGCGTACATTATATCCGTTATAACTCTTACTTTCCAAATCCTCGTTGGACCTTGAATAATATGCCATCGAGCATGGAGAACACCAAACTCCTTTTCCACATCCTTTCTTGCTGACTCATGTTCTTTTTAAATAATTTCAGTTTATTGCCTTGTGGATAAGTGAAGCTTTTAACAAGTGTCGACCATTCCGGGTAAATACCATCGGCAATATAATATCCTTGGTTGTACTCTATGTCGTTCACTGTGAAACTGCAAGGCAGTGCAAACCCATATAGGATGTCGTTGAATATCGGTGATTGATTTATAAAGTTGATATCGTTGTTCAACCCTGCAACTCAAACAAAAAAGCATGCCAAATCCAAAGGTTACATGATGCAACTGCCTCGGCCATTAGGGTCGGGTACCCGTGATCACCACAAGTATACTGGTCGTGCCATGCAATGGGGCAATTTTTCCATTTCCAATGCATACAGTCAACACTACCAAGCATTCATGGAAAGCCATGTCGGCTTTCATGAGCTGATAACAACCTTATGATATCCGCATCATTAGGTTTCCTCAAGTACTCCTTAGAGTATAGTTCGAAAACATACTTGCCAAAATTTATTAAACATTCCAACGCCATAGTTTCACCGATTCGTACATACAGTTACATCAGCACCTATGCCGTATGCCAGCTGACGTATGGCGGATGTGCATTTATGAATCGGAGAAAAGGCCTTTATTGCCAACAACATCTGTACGTTATTGAAAGTACGGATAATGTGATACCCCGCATTTTCAGGTTCACACTTTAACTAAACTCTAGTTAATTTGTACTTACATTCTTAACATTCTATTAGACTAGGGTTAGTTAAGTGAGTCACACGATACACGATTATAGATTAATAACTACATAAATGGTAATTCGGAGAACTACCGGATCACATATGCAAGTCTTGGACCCTGAATGTTGGTGAAATAACAAAACAAATAATTGTGAAATAGTTCGTTTGATATTATTTGCAATTATGTACTTATGTGAAAATTATTTGTGAATTATTATGTAATTACGTGCATTTAAGCGAAACGCGTTACCAAACCCGTAACCAACACTTGACGAACCGACAACGTAGTTCGTGTCTTAAAATATTAGGCCGGTTAGTGGTGGTGTTAGTTTAGAGGTTTAAAGCCCAAATAAGAAGCAAAACAAAAATAAATAAATAAAAGAAATAGACTAGACTAGACCTGGCCTATAGGACCAAGACCCAGCCCAACAACCACCATCCACGTACTGCGTATCATGGGGAGAAGGGGCTCACCCCTCATGGTACACAAGGGGGCATCATATAACCCCAAGTCGGTTTAGATTACTATAAGTCAAACTTTAACCCTCTTTTCATAATTACACTCATAATATTCGAAACCCTAGCCTCATATTCGAAAACCAAACTCCAAACATCTGGTTTGGCTCAAGAACATCATTATAGGTGCTCTAAGGAGAGTTGATTATATAGAAACATATAAAATCATGTACACAAAGATGGAAACAAATGCAACAATCAAAGGGGAGTTAAATTGGTCTTGTCGTTTGATGTAATGTTTTGGGCGGTTTTAATTTTTTTTTATCACACAAAAAAAAACAACTTGTTGATATATATATATATATATATATATATATTTTGAATCCGTATATCAATAAGCTGTGTCTAATAAGTTTGATCACGGGTATTTTAGTAAGAAGTTTTTAAGATCTTCTAGTTTCAAGCTTTTAAGAAAAAAATTTTACATAATAAGAAACCTTGTTTGGTTGAAAGAGCTTGAAGCTTTTAAGTTAGGAGAAAAAGCTCCATATTGAAATGCTACCAGTACTAGCGTTTACAAAAAATGTCCTACTAGCTACAAGCTTTTAATGAGTAAGGGCCTGTTTGGTAGCCTTTTAATGAGGCTCTGAACCATTCAGCTCTGAATGATTTAGCATTTAGACTGATTGTTTCAACCTAAAAAAGGCTCTGAATTGAATGGTTAAGAGCTGAACCATTCATCACTTAATCATTCAGAGCCTCTTAACCATTCAGACCTTTTAATGATTCAGCACTTAATCAACCAAACAACCCCTAAATGACACAAGTACTCATTTTACCATAAAAAATATACTAGTGGGAAACCCGCGCGATGCGGCGGGGACGACAATTTGCATTGTTATACTCGTATATTGTAGTTTTCTAATTCGTTTAATATTTATTTCGGCATCATTGTGGTGGATATACGTCATAAGCGTTACCCGCATATACTAACTAATAGATTTATCAGAATTATCAAATACTTCAAGAAACCATTGATGTATTATAGTAACACACTGATAAGAAAAAATAAGTCTTAAACATAAAACTTGTATCTATTCAAGTTGGAAATGGCCGAGATGTTGGTATGAATCAAATATCTTTATTCGAAGCCAAAGTTGCAAATGAAAATGGTGAATAGACACCTAGTCGGGATGTTTCCGCACTGAACAGACAATTTGACTTTTACCAAATATTGTCATTTTGTTTCAACCAAACAATTTTAACTATGCCATTGAGCTAAAACATAGGTAAAAAAGCGTAACCATTTTTCAAATTGTTGTTGTCCAAGCAAAATCCATGGTAAAATGACCATTTTAACCTTTAGTTTAACTCAAAACTTGTTCTCAAATCCTAAAAAAATCTACAGTTTAAAAAACTTAACTAACATATAATATTCAATTATAAGTATAAAATAATGCGTTTAAAACCAAGTATATATAACATTATAACCCGTCCCCATGTCTTGTTTTTTCTTTTTCATTTTTTTATTCCTAGGCTTGTTTAATGTTTTAACCTCCAAAGTTTATTTTTTTTAAATTTTAACCACCAATTATTTCCTAAGCATGATAAATTAGTGATTATAACTGGCTTAAGCAATTTGAATGGTAACCGACCTCTCCCACTGTTTTTCTACGTTTAATTCAATTCTTTATGTGATGTTTTGGCCATTAAACATTTCATATAATTTTTTTTTGTCATTTTTAATTATAAAGAATGCATTCACATTTTTGAGTTATTTTTTTGTCAAATTAAATAAAAAAGAATGCATTCACCATACTAATTTGTAATAGTTTGTAAATGTTGTATTTTCTTTTTACTGTTCTTATTAAACGTTGAAAAATTTGTTTTGTTTTGAATTGGCTACTTATACTCATAATTAAAAAGAATACATTCATCACATCAATATGTACGTGATCTTTAGATTTTTTTGCAATAACACAACATTAAAAGAAAGGAAGTACCATTTCCAATACATTTTATGATCATGCCGGCAACCTTTTCATTAGAATGATGTAAAAACTATGATAGTGAAAATGATCACAAAATATATTGGAAAAAAACCCGCATTTTGAATGAAGAAAATAAAACAATGACATTAAAAAAAACATGCATCTAAAGAAATTTATAATATTAAATCGCATGAAATATGTTTTACTTTTTAATTGAAACTCAAGGTATTTTAAATTGAGTTTTCAGCTTAATGCTTGAATCTGCATTGTCTTGAAAGACGTCTTCTTTTTTGTTGTCATCACAACGGTCAAGATTAATAACATGTCTCCATTTTTACTAAGAAATCCTCTTATATCTCTTTTTATTTTAGTTTCAAACATCTGAAAAGGAAAAAAACTCTTCGGGTGTATATATTATTTGCTTGTTGATTAAATTTAGTTCAGTTGATATAATCACTTATACATAAAGGCATTACATGCTTATACATTTTTATTCACACGTTAATATCGACTAAAACAAACATCGAAACGTCGATAAAAATGAGTAGGTCGTCACGGTACCTTCGAGTAGTTTAAAGATAAGATAGGAATAAGGAATGGAGTTATAATTTTGTAGGGGGTAACTACTCACTAAAAATGAGGGAATTAAAATGTAACTAAGATGTTATTTTAGGGTTGTACAATAGTATAGATAAAATGCGATAATTACTTGTACATAAGGCATTCTTTCTTGTACATTTCAATACACACATTGGTATTGACTACAACAAACATCAAAACGTCGACAAAAATAAGTCGTTTGTCATGGTATTTTCGAATGTTTTTAAAATATAATAGTTTAAAAGTTATAATAGAATTAAATAAAAGAATTATAATTTTGTAGGGGAGATGAGAAAATGTAATTAATAACTAAAAATTAGGGAATTAAAGTGTAAATAAGATAGGGTATTAAAGTGTAAATAATGTATGAATGACTATTTTACCCTTATTTTAGGGTTATTAATAAAAACTTAGTTCTTAACTTTTGGGTATCTTAAAATACCCCTCACTCATGCATTATAATATAGTATAGATGAGTAAATTCCTTTTTGAGTCCCTGAGTTTTCTTGATTTTAACTACTTGAGTCCAACATTTTCATTTTTAACATTCTGAGTGCTAGTGTTTTAAGTTTGTTATGGTTTGAGACCAATTTTCTAACTCTGTTAGATTTTTTCTGTTAATATTTATAAAATGACCAAATACCCCTACCATTAAAATAAATAATTATTAAATATTATACTTTATTATATTATAATATTAAATATATATACACACACTAAATCTGCAATCTCACTTCTTTCTCTCTCCCTCTCTCTCTCTCTCTCTCTCTCTCTCTCTCTCTCTCCCTCTCTCTCCCTCTCTCTCTATCTCTCTCTCTCTCTAAGTACCAAATCCACCACCACCACTATACATCTTCAATAACCACCACCACCACCACCACCATCAATCTCCACCGATGGTTGAACCACCATCAACACAACCACCACTCGACATCACCTAAACCCGAACCATAACCAAACCTGACCAGATCCGAACTCGAGCCACTAACGATCAGACCTAACCACAGCGCCACCGGTCGCCTCACCAACCAGCCACCTCCACCTGCCCACCTGAACCCTAACCCTCCCTTTGGTCATCGATGCGTGTGTGGGTATTAAGATGATCAGAAGGTTTATGGGTTTGGTTGGTCACAGACGACAGTCACCAAGACCGGTGACTCCCTCGGCTTTTAACAATAAACAGAGGAACCGGTCAGTCGATGTATATGGTGGGTTGGGGGTTCGACGATTCACTATAGAAACAGAGGAACAAGATGGTCCGATGGTGGTTATCGAGTGGTTCGGTGATAAAGGGTTATCGGGTAGGAGGACTTACCGGAGAGGAGAAAAGGCGGCGCCGGTGATGGGTGTGTCTGGTCACCTGACCGGTGACCTTGGTTTCTTGGCTGCCATCGACACACACAAGTGTGTGTGTCTATGTTCTTGTGAGTTACAGAGAATACAGAGGGAGGAGGGAGGCCTTTTATAGGCGAATTAAATTGAGGGTGTTTGGTACTAGTGGCAGTGGATAGGTGGTGGTTAATGGTGGTGAGGCAGGTGTGTGTGTGTGTTTGAGAGAGAGCTTTATATATTATATTATATTTTATTTATGCATTAAAGACTTGTACGTTATACCTTATGCATTACATAGTTGTACCTATGTGTAAAATGACTGAGATGCCCTTATAGTTAACTGACTTGGTTAACGACGTTAGAAAATTGGACTCAAATCATAACAAACATAAAACACTAGGATTCAGAATGTTAAAAATGAAAATGTTGGACTCAAGTAGTTAAAATCAGCAAAACTCAGGGACTCAAATAGGAATTTACTCAGTATATATATACAAACTTTTAATTATGCACATTTTGGTCACTTTATACATTTTATTAAAAGCTCCAACTACTCTCTGCCGAACACCAAAATATATTTAAAATTTTATAGCTTCCAGCTAACAATTTTCAGTCACCAATGTCACACCCTCAAATTTCCACTGCGGGGTTTATACCGCGAGGCGCATGACAAACCAGGATCCCATAGCCATAAGTCACATGAACGAACTCTAAATGCCCAAACCATTTAGTTAGTTTTTCAAAAACCAAGTTTAGTTAAGCTGCGGAAGTGTAAACCAAATTTAAACCTTTTTAAAAACCATGCGTAAAACAACGCGCCAAAATTAAAACCATATGAGAGAAAAGGTAAAAGCATAATGTGTAATTTATGTGTACGCCCAAGACCCCAAATGCAGTGAAGTGTACAGTGCTTTCTAATCCTGGCACCGGAAGCTAACTACCTGCAAAAGCATGTAAATCGTGCGTCAACATAAAGCTGGTGAGTTCACAAAGTAAAGTAATTTAATATGCAAATGCGCTGGTTTCCCAAACCACGTAAATAAGTAAGTTGAGTTGGTGCCCCGCACCGTGTAACCACTAGTTCATCGCATGTCAAGGGTAGCTAGCCCATTCATGATAACTAACCGAATATACCGAACTGCTATGTACGTGTAGCCACATAAGTGTGCCGCATGCCTGACATCATTGTCTATCCACAATGATAAACTTTTGTTAAGTTATAGTTCACGCCCGCGCTCCCCGAGCCGGTGTGAGGTTTGTAAGACCTAATAGCGCTATCAACTAATAACCCGCTTGCCAACCCTGGCAACTCATTCGGTACGTGAGGACTTACAGATGATAGAAATGGTTTAGTTTATCAAGGACACAATTGCGAACTAGCAAAGTAACCGACCCTCACAAGGATCTATGGCATCCCAACCCGGGATGTGTAAGTAGTCCCAAACCGGACTAGAAAATGTTAAGTAAGTTGTCTCATACCTGAGACGCATGCCTTTGAGAAAAAGAGTAGTGAAACTCACCTTAGGTTGCAAGTGAATAATCCAAATTCCACAAATAGTGAAGTGCTACCGACTCCCTATTACAAATGTCACTAGGTGAGTATATGTGCATAACCAACACACCATATAACTCGTTTATCCGAGACTTTTAAAAGTTCAAAACCGTGTAGTGACACCTAATGACTCTACATGCTCAAGTATGTCCTACGTATCCCGTTGGTGATCATAGTGATTATTATTAGTTTAATACATCAAATACGTCTCATACAAGTTTTCACACAAGTACATGTCAATTACATACCACATACAACTCCAAATAGTTACATAAAGACCCCGTAAACAATCTGCGTTTTTAGGACAGATTGTGCGCTATGAAAAATGAATTATTTAAAATACTTAACGAATGAATTAAAGTCCCAAATTTTTACTGAGTATTCATGGGGATTCGGTTGCAAGCCCATATTTTTGTTTTGTCTTAAAACCAAACACAAAAATTATGAAAATTCGTATAACACAGCTATGTCCAGAAAATTTCCACAACAGGTCAGTTTAGTAGAAAAATTCCCAAAAATTGTGTATTCATCCAAACAGGATGAATCCACTTGGAAAAGTCGAGTTTTTCCAATGTTGACCTACTGTAAAAATTTCGTAAGTTAATTGTTTGTAAAACTTGAGTTATACCCGTTTAAAGTTGACCCAATTTATAACTCCGAAATTCTGATATGACCTTTAATCAAATAAAATTCCAAAAACATATCAAACGACATCCAAATCAGATGATTTTGCCCATTCTAAAAAGCTAAGACTATGTACAATCCATTCATGCAAAGAATCGATCAAAACAACCAATTTAACAACACAATACAGACCCTACAAAACACCCTAACGAATCTGTCAGAAAACTGAAACTTGCACCCCAAGTTATTCATAAACCCTAATTATGCATAAAAATCTCTAACACATGCATAATCCATATTATCATCATCAAACACATATATTATCATACAAAAACCCTAATTATGATTACTAACAACAATCATCATCATCAAATCACCATGAACATTCAAGAACTCCCACTAACACATGTATGCGATTTTTATATATATGTATACTCTATGATTTTTAAACTTTTCAAGCATTATAAATCATTATAAAACATGTGAAAATTATACCTTTCCACGCAAGAGTCCTCCAAGCCTAGAGATTTCACCCAAACTAGCTTGAAGAGATGATTAAGATTGATGTTTATTGAAAATTAAGAGAGAGTGTGTGTGTGGGTATTCACGGCGCAAGGGTGGTTTAGGGTTAGGGTTTTATTTTTTTTCATCAATAATTATAAGGGGATTTGGCTTGTTGCCCAAGTTATTGGGTATTAGGGCATTTTAGTCTACTAACCGGACTCGTTAATCATGTTTTAGCCCAATACCGGACCCGATAATATTAACCACCCTAACTTACTTAAAAATCATTGTTTTTATCATCTCATAACATATTAATCATAGAATGCACGTAATTTGCATGGTTTACGTACTAACTATCAGTTAAGCAGTAATTCGCATAAACACGTAATTCACATAAACTCGTTAATCATGTTTTAGCCCAATACCGGACCCGATAATATTAACCACCCTAACTTACTTAAAAATCATTGTTTTTATCATCTCATAACATATTAATCATAGAATGCACGTAATTTGCATGGTTTACGTACTAACTATCAGTTAAGCAGTAATTCGCATAAACACGTAATTCACATAAACATGTTACTTCACGTTCATCATATTTCAATTGTACACATTATCATGTATGCTAGACAAATCACCAACGTTCGGGATACAGGACTCGTGTGTGCATTGTGATGATAATTTTACTTATTATAATGTAACATATGTTATTATCACATAACATATGTTATTACCCTATAACATATAGGAAGACCTTCCTAACTAACCCTAGTCAAGTGTTTAGTCACGTATGCATATGCAAGTTAACTAGAGTTTAGTTAAAGTAGGAACCTGAAAATGCGGAGTGTCACAACCAACCACCGGCTAGTTTTGCCGACCAAAACCTAATGACCACCCACACATGCACTTAAAAAGCGATTGAAAGAAGTGACAAACAATAAGGTTACAAATGTAATTTCACCTTCCCCTGCCTAAACAAAACGAGTTTCAGACGAAATCCATCCATCCATCCAAGGTCTCAGATCAAAACAAGGAAGACGATGGCAACGACGTCGTTTCACCTATGCGCCGTCGTTTCCCTCCTCCTCATCTTCTCGTTCATCCAATCGTCGATCTCCATCTACTGTGACGAAGATGATTGCTACGATCTACTTGGGTCAGCAACATTCCAACCCCAACCCTTTTTATAAAATCACTACAATTATTTTTCTTTTATTGATTGTTAACCCAATTTCTTTTAATTAATATCTCCAGGGTTTCACAAAACGCAAATGCATCTGAAATAAAGAGAGCTTACTACAAGCTCTCGTTAAAGCAGTAAGTTTGCTGTTTATTAATGTTAACAATTTGTTTTTTTTATTTGGTTTTAAATTAAATATTTTTATTTTGTTATTGCAGTCATCCTGATAAAAACCCAGATCCGGAATCCAAGAAATTGTTTGTTAAAATTGCTAATGCTTATGAGGTATCCAATTGTTGAATTATCTGCAAGTTTGATCTTTTTTTTTAACAACCAAATGCATCGGAATAGACGATACACGGGCAACCAGCTGCTCCGCTAGCCCTTTTTGAATAGCAAAGTTTTTTTTTTATTTTTTAAAACATTGATGCATGAAGATATGTGTAAGGTTCTAGAAATAAAATTAGTTTATGCTTTTAAGAGGGTGTTACAGGATCAATTCTAAGTAGATAAATGTGTGATTCGCATAAAATCCTGTATCTAGTCCATTGTCATCTTAAGCAGGAACTGCTAGAATCGTATAAACACATGTCCTTGTCACTTGACATGTAAACCATTGTCATTTTAAGTAGAGTACTACTAGGATCGCATAATTATCTGTATTTGTTACTTTAACATTGATACATGAGGGGGTTATATAGTGTATAATCCATTTTTTCTGCTCCTATTATATGTGGCCAACACTGCGTACAAGTGGTTATGCAGTTCTCACGGTTTTCTACTCAAAATTGGTAGTGTACTCGATGCACCTTTGAAAAGGATAATGACATGATTTATAAAGTGTATGTTACTTACTTCTCGTCGTCCATATTCTTTGATAGATATTAAAAGATGAAGTTACAAGAGGGCAATATGATTATGCAATTGAGCATCCCGAGGAGGTAAGTTGCCATTTGGGAATCCTGCTTTTCATGGTTCAAATCTGGTTGACATATGCATATAGAATGTTAAAGAAATATATATTTTTTTTAATCTATGTTTAATTTTTCATATCCATCAATAATTATTGTGTCCTTTCCTTCCAATTTTAGGTATTCTACAATACAGCTCGCTATTATCATGCTTACTATGGTCACAAAACCGTGAGTTCAGACACACCTTTTTTCTATTTTACTTTTTGCTTGAAGACAAAGCTTTAACGCGTTTATATTAATCGTTTGACGAAAATAATTCACAAAGTTTTACATTGGATAGGATCCTCGTGCTGTTTTAGTGGGACTTCTTCTAGTCCTCTCAGGAATTCAATATTTAAATCAATGGACGAGGTATCATCAGGTAAATGATATGTTGACAGAACATTATTTTTGTGAAATTGAGCATTATTTTATGGTTCTTAGCTTTCTTTATATTCTTATAATAAGGTATAGCCCTCTTTAAAATGGTAAAGAGATGAATGTGTTTTATAGCTATTAAAACTAGGAAATAACGGTAACCTGAAGGTCAAGTCAATGGTTTGAAACCACGTGTCATGTTAACATGTAAATAGAAACCAGAACCAAATGACTTGTATTGTAGTTGAAGCTGTCAGTTTCAACCCATTTACGAATTACATATAAATGTAGGTTAAGTTTTCATCTCTAAACGGGTCAAAAGAGTAAAGGCAGAAGGTTAGCTTAAAATGGAATATGCAAATGGGTCGAATGGGTTGAAAGTCACCAAGGTAGTTTTTAAACGTGTAAAACATCCTAATTTATTTTATATGTAAAATCATAGTATTAAAGGTGCAAGGTACATTTAAGGCGCAAAGAGTGAGCCTTGGGCCTTAGTGCAAGGCGCTTAAAAAGCAAGAGCTTTTTAAGCGAGGCACACGGTATAGAAATACAGTTTTAGGGGTTTTAAACATGTTTTAAGCTTCTTTAGGGTTAGGTTAGGCTGTTTTAGGTTGATTAAAGAATTGTTTAGGGCTGGTATAATTGTTTTAGACCTGTTCAGACGATTCTTGGCCGGAATTCTGTCGGAACTTGGCCTGAAAAATGCGTCTGAGGGCCTGAAAGTAGGGCTTTTGAAGCTAAGCGAAAAGGCTGTGTTGGGTCTGAAAAGTGGGCCTAGGCGCGCGCCTAAGTGGGCTTTGACGACATAGTGTAAAACTAGTTTGTTGTTGATATAATACAATATTTGATAATTGATATGCAACACATTCACTGTATACAAAGAATTCGAAAACAAATGGGCAAAAGGTGTTTTGCGTTGTTCCAACCCCACACATACCAAAATTTACCAGTTTTGACCTGTTACAACCTCGTTTGAAGCACCCATCCCACATAATACTGTTGTATATAACTATATATCATCATTTTATAGGCTATTGACATGGTCAAGAGGACACCGGCTTATAAAAATAAGCTGAAGGCATTGGAACTGGAACGTACTGGGGCATTGCCAAGCAAAAAGAAGGGTGGTTACAAGATCGACAAGTATGAAACTATTGTTTTGTAAAAAATGATAATAGTTTTCCAGAAATTCTGCAAAATATAGCAATAATATATTTTATGACAGGAAAATGCAGGAAGACATTAGCAAGGAACTTGAACTGCAGATAAAAGGTGCTGAAAAGCCATCAGTGTGGGGACTTCTTGGTGTTCGTTTTATACTCATGCCTTATACTCTTGGAAAGGTTGTTTGATATATCTTATTATTTATCTAATTTAACTTCAGATATAGAAGGCAATTAAATTTTTACAATCTATTTTTCTGCAGCTAGTCTTATGGTATGGATCTTGGTATTGGAGGTACACGATAAACAAAACTTCGTATTCCTGGGAAGACGCGTCTTATTTGACCAGACGCGCTCTTGGCGCATCTCACGATTCATGGGAATATCTTGGTAAACACTATTTAGCTCTTTTGCAAGATTTGTTTATTCGACTTCTTGAGGCAATGAGCTCATGAGGCGCATGTCAAAATTGCCTCTTGTACGTGGGTAGATTTTGTACATCGATATGTTGTACATATAGCTCTTAGTTAAGTCACATATAGAGGTTATTTATATCTAAATTTTGGGTATGTGATGATAGTAACCTTGTACCTCGTGTACTAGATGCGTACGCCTTTGCCACAACTTATGATTTATTTATTTTTTTCTTGTAATATTTATTATCCAAATTAACATGGTGTTTGCCATTGTTAGATGAATCAACCAAGAAAGATCTCATTGACCGACGGTTATGGGTGAAGTCCAACTTTGAGAGCTACCTTTCGGATATGCGAAAAGAGTCAAAGCGAAGAAGGTAAACAAACTTTAAGTTAAAGGTTTGACTTCTGATATCACAAACTGGAATTATATTATAGAAGAAGATTAAAGATTAGCTCCCATCATTTTACTTTACAATTTTTTTCTATCAAGAAATACCATGGAACTTACTAAGCAAACTTTAGTAGTCTAATATGCTTTTATAGCTACTATTTTTGTAAGTTTATACTGAGATCGCAGTGCCTCAATCCCAGATTTGACTTCTTTATTGTTTTAAACTATTCATCAATCATCGTCAAAAAGTTCAGCTTAAATGTAAAATGAGTCAACATGTTGAGTATCGTCTAAAGTGTATTTTTAATCTATACGATCTGTTACATTACTTTTACAAAACTTTTGTCATATTTGTTGCCTATTTTGGTTCATCATGCAATTGATCTAGGTAGGTTTGCATACGGCTAAATGTGTAATATTGCGCTAATATATAGTTTACGTCAATGTAGTTTAGAATTGTGGATCATGCGTTGTTAGTTTAGAATTGTTTTACTAAGACACTTAATAAAGTTGTATGGTTATGGTTTTGGGCTAAAACCGACCCATGCACGCCCCTATGTGAAAACGGTTTCGAACCTTTTTCTGGATCGTTTAAACAGTTAAAGCTCGGTTTTAGACGGAGATTGGAGACGAAACAAAAATACATGATAACCACATCAACACATATTCGTTTTACATCAGAAACGGTTACAAACACTGTCATCAGTAGGCAATCGTAGTCTATTCGACAACGACGGTCACACACACAAAGTGCATCAACACCCTAGCTGACAGGGCCGGCTTAACCCGGGACCCTTTTTTCAAAAGCATAAAAAATGTTCTTATTTTTAGTTCGTATAGTGTCTAAAGAGCCGAGTTGAATTTAATGTAATTGCGGTCGAAACATGTATGTTGACACTATACGAGCTGAGTTAACTTTGAGTTAAATTTAATGTAACTGCAGCCAAAACATGTATGTGGAGAAGCATACCTTTTTTTTTGATTGGCGAACAACTGTGTGACAACCACCCTTGCGGGACGCCGTGCCCAAGAATCGACTACTCGACCTCCAGCACCCCCGCCCTCTCTTGATGCGTGGAAACCCAAGCCCCACCCGCTCGAAGGCACGACAGTGTTATAGAACTCGGTAAAACCTCGTTACCCGTCAGATTCGAACCGACGCCACCCGTATTCGATCTTCACCCGGATACCAAACCATAAATGATGGAAGTGGGGATTGAACCTTTGGTCACATATGTGAAACAAAAACCACTCCACCACCACTATGGATGGATATGGAGAAGCATACCTACTAAGAGGAGATTTAAGCTACTAAATCATATAGTAACAATTCATTTATGCACCATATGGCATACATAATATCATAAAAAACTGCAATCTTTAAAAGTCCACTATAATCATAAGGTACAACATCAAAAGTCAAATTGCCATGAGTCAAATTTCCATTTGCAAAGTTATCCATATGAGTAAAAATAGGCCTGATCTTAAGTGAAGTCTAGAGTAAAGTGGGGCCTTTAAAACTTGGGAGGCATAAAGCAACTGCTTCTTTTGCTTTGGGCTTGACTAGACCTACTGATCATGCGTAAATTGTTGGTATTGTAGTTTTGTCTCCTTGGAAGAAGAATAGCCCCGCTTTTAGCCGACCGATCCCGTTGATCAAACTTTTCGAAGGGTGTAACATCCTAGGCATATCCTACATCGTCCATAGACAGGAAAGATCTTGATTCATAACTTCATATGTAATGTCCTGCCTCTTAAATCACCAACGCATTTTTGGCTCATATGACCAAGCAGCACATGAAAATTTCATAGTTAAGCGTGGCCGAGTGACAGAATTCCATGATGGGTGACCCCTTGGAAGTTTTCACTCATGCAACTGAAAACAAATCCGTGAGCTTCAAGTGGGCAAAACGGACAATATTGGATGATATTAAAGACGGGGTGTTACAAAGGGCCCTGTCGGTCATCCCTCGCACAAAAATGAATGAGATTTTATTCATTGCCCCCTCTGTATATGCTTCCAGAAATAGGAGCTCTATGACTTCCCCTAATGGAATGCACCTTAAATCACTACAGCACCAACCCAATTTGCGTTTTATTCTAAAATCAATTAATTTAAACATGAAATAGTATTTGTTATACCTCGAAGAAACAGGCCGCTTTGCCTCATACCGGGTCTCGAATATGTGAACTCCCTCTAGGGAAATGTAACTTAGACCACTACACCACCAACCCAATTTATGTTTTATTCCCAACTCAATTATGTTTAACATGAAATACTGATGTGGAAAAAGAAAAACAAATATAAAATGGCCACCGCCCAGTATCAAACTTGTGACCTCCCATTAGGGAAATGCACCTAAAACCACTACACCAACCCAATTTGTGTTTTATTCCTAATCCAGTGATGTTTAACATGATATATTGTTGTGGAGAAGGAAAACAACATACCGCCCAATCTCGAACCTGTTACCTCTTATTAAGAAAATGCATTTCAAACCATTACACTACTAACCCAGTTTGTATTTTAATATGAAACCAATTATATTTAACATTAAATAATTCTGTGAAAATAAATATTATGTATTAGAAACTTGATTACATTTTAGAGTTAACTGTAATTGTTAGTTTGTTAGGTTTTAAAATATTATGTTTCGTCCACTTTTAACATTATATGTTTATGACGTTTCAAGTTTTAACACGTTTCGTCTCTAGTACTAATGATAGTTAACTTCTCACGTGATGGGTAATTTCATCATTTCAACTAGGTCATGGACGACTGAGACATGTACTTTGAGAATGAGAGGAGTCTTGCATTAGTAAAGGAAATCACCTATGTTAGACAACTATTTTTCAATATTTTTTTGGTGGTCGCTTAGGCTAACATTGTCGCATTAGTACCCTAATAAATCAAAACGATAATGATAGTGAACGTGTGACAACGCTCGCGAGAACCCTGCTAGTTTACTCTAAAATCTAATCAAACTTTAATATTAACCCGTATATTAAACTAGCGGGTCATGTCTGGGTGTACCTATTTAGACCATGCAAATGGGCTTGATAACGCCTTCAAAACCGCCCTTTTGGGCGTAATAGGAGCATGAAGAGGGAGATACGTTACTAATATAATGCCAAACTAAAAGAAAAAAAAATTAGAAAGTAATGAATTAAAGGCCACTAAAGCGCTTTAACAATTACACATTTTCAACGAAAACATTATGGGTATGTTTGGCAAAACTAGCTGATGGCTGGAAGCTAATAGCTGTACCTTTTTAAATATATTTTAAAAAGTAGTTGGAACTTTTAATAAAATGTATAAAATGACAAAAATGGCATTAACTAAAAGCTTGTATGTATGTTTTTTTTTAATGATAGAATGGGTATTTGTGTCATTTACTCTTTAAAAGCTTGTAACTAGTATGGGTTTTTTCTTAAACGCTAGTACCAGTAGCGTTTCAATAAATAGTTTTTTCACCTAACCTAATAGCTTGAAGCTCCTTCAAAGTTCAACAAAACAAAGCTTTTTATTGAGTATGATTTTTTTTTTAAAGATGAACTTCATTAGAAAAACCGAGCACCGCTATTCTCCAAGGTGGAGAAAGGAGCCTCACATTACATCAAATACAAATTATACCACTTGTTCCATTCATAAACTCTACCTTTCTTTCTATTTTATACCATAGATAACTAGTCTCCTTCACATCCGATATAACTTTAGCTACTTTAGGGCTTTTCTACTCAAAAATCTATAAACAAAGTGGTTTTTGTATTGAAATTTTGTGTATGTACAATGATTTACATTACAATATATAGGGAATACAAGTTGAATGAAAATGTACAAAGTAAATACAAAGGCATGAATAATGGGCAAGAGTCATAGGTAAGAATCATGGGGTCAATAATCTTGACTTGACTTGATTTATGTTGTTAATACGCTCCCGCAAGATGGAGGATTGGAGACTCCAAACTTGGACTGAAAATATAGGAAGGGTGCACGTGCAAGCGGTTTGGTGAGCAGATCCGCGAGTTGATCCTTGGAGCTGACATGAAGAACTTTGAGTTGCCCGGAATTGACTTGTTCTCGCACAAAGTGATAGTCCAAAGCGATGTGTTTCATGCAGGAATGGTAAACAGGATTTGCACATACATAAGTAGCTCCGGTGTTGTCACAGTAAAGCGATGGGGTGCTCTTAATTGGGAGCCCGAGTTCACCAAGTAAATTTTTAACCCATGAGAGTTCAGCCACAATATTAGCGAGTGCTTTGTAATCAGCTTCGGTATATGATCTAGAGAGAGTTTTTTGTCTAGCAGATTTCCAAGAGATGATATTGGACCCAAGATATATGAGATATGCTGTAGTGGACCGTCCCCATCATTAATACTGCCCCAGCCCGAGTCCGAAAAAGCCTGCAAGTTTAGGCTAGTATTGCGTTTCAAGAACAACCCATGATGCACCGTTCCTTTCAAATAGCGGAGTACCCGTTTGAGAGCTTGCCAGTGTGATTGTTTAGGTGAGTGCATGAATTGAGATAATTTATTGATGGCAAAGGAGATGTCGGGACGTGTGAAGGCAAGATATTGCAAAGTGCCTACAAGTTGGCGGTAGGGAGTGGGATTGACTGGGGGAGTGGAATCAAAAGAAGAAAGAGAGTCGGAAGTGCTTAAAGGAGTGAGAACCATTTTTGCACCATCCATTTTAAAGGTGGTAGGAATATCTTGAATGTGGCTATATTGGGAAAGAAATGGACCATGAGGCGTAGGAATGACTTCGATTCCTAGAAAATGATGGAGAGGGCCTAAGTCTTTGATAGAGAATTGGTTGCTTAGGGCTTGAACAAAGGAATCCATAAATGGATTGTGATTGCCGGTGAGGACAATGTCATCAACGTACACAAGGAGGTAGCAAGTGATGTTGTTGAGATTGTATACAAAGAGAGAGGGGTCAGAAATGTATTCTTTAAAGCCAAAACGAGTGAGAAAGTTGGTTAGTTCAATGTACCAAGCACGCGCTGCTTGCTTAAGCCCATAGAGGGATTTTGTTGAGTTTGCAAATGTGACGTGGGAATTCCGTATTGGTGAACCCGGGAGGTTGCACCATAAAGACATCATCGTGAAGAGTCCCATGAAGAAACGCATTATTAACGTCTAGTTGACGTAAAGACCATCCTTTTGAAAGAGCAATTGTCACACCCTCAATTTTCACTGCGGGGTTTATACCTCGAGGCGCGTGACATACCAGGATCCCATAGCCATAAGTCACATGAACGACTCTAAATGCCTAAACCATTTAGTTCGTTGTTGTAAAACAAGTTGCATTGATAATAAAATATTTCAATAGTTGCGGAAGCGAAATTTAAAGATAATAGTTATTCAAATAGTCAGAGTAAAACAAAGCGTTTGAAATCATAATAGATAATTAAACATTTGGAAATAGATAATTATTCATATCCCCATGATGCTATATGATGCATGCCCTACTCGTGCTTCGAACTAGTGTCCTGCAAAAAGGTATAATAATCGTGGGTCAACATAAAGTTGGTGAGTTCACATAGTTAAGTAAATACGTAGGTCCTCCAGACCATGTTTTGACGAGTAAATGCTAATTCACATGCCAGGGGTAGCTAGCCCACTCATGATAACTAAAACCGGTAATACCGAACTGCTAAACAACGAGATCCCACAATAGTGAGCAAAGTGCCTTGCATCATTGTCTATTAACATTGATAATATGTTGAGTTATAGTTCACACCCATGCTCTCCAACACGATGTGAGGTTTGTGAGACCTAATAGCGCTATGAACTAGTAACCCGCTTGCCCACCCGACAATTCATTCGGTATTTAGAAGGACTTCAATGATAGAGTTGGTTTAGTTCATCAAGGACATAAAGCATGAATTAGTGAAAACAGATTCACCTAGTGAATCATAGCACCCCAAACCCGGGATGTGTAAAAGTAGTCCCAAACCGGACTATGTAAAAGTTTAGAAAGTTGTCTCCTTCCGAGACGTATGCTTTTGAGAAAAAGAGTAGTGAAACTCACCTGGTGTTTGTGCGAGAGATCTAGCAAAGCAAAGAAAGTAACTATCGTTCCAACAAAGATCTCCCTATGAACATTTAAGACATATTAAACTATGTTCTTGTCTATTACACCAGTTCGGCACCCACCTTTGTGAACCACGTTAAGTTGTGTAGATTATGTTTCATGTATAAGAAGTTTTATCTAGAAATGTTTCATGTATCCATGTGTAATGTATAACCAATTGCTTTAACACTAGATAATATAATTGATCACATAAGTGAAACAATATGTGCATAATAGAAGTTTGATAATAATCACTTATCATTGCTAGTTGAGGGCCGATTCTAATAATCAAAAGGCCTAATCTTGGGTTCACAATAAGGGCCGCATACAATGACTAGAAGGGGTTAGTACTTACCTTAATGCGAATTGATTAGGTGTGACCTTAGAGCTTCTTGGTGGCCTTCCTTGGCTCGGCGATTGGAAGAAGGGAGGGGTGAGTGTGAGCCGAAGCTTGGGGAGAGGTTGTGGATGTGTGTGGTTCGGCCTCAAGGGAGCCGAAAGAGAGAGAGAGAGTGAAAGATGTGAGGTGTGGTGCAAGGATGAAAAATTCATGGCACCTCCTTATATAGTGTTTTCTAAGGCAAGCCCCCAACATTCTTTCTTAGCTAGGTGTTTAGGCTTCATGCCACTTTGATGTTTATGAAATAGCAACATGTCTATATATTATTCCATGAGTTGGCAGAAAGTTGGCAACTCATCCATTCTTCCATTTGTGGCTAAAACTAATCATGGTTACTCCTAGAGGTTCTCTTAGAGGTATATTATGGTGTAAGTAGAATTAGTTGTCACCTTGTCTTGTCTCTTTCTTTAGGTTTCTAGCCGATTAGTTGTATGGCAAGCCTATTTGGGAGTGTTGTCCTATCTAGAGCCTTGTTGTCATAGTTTGTTTGTTACTATAAGGGTGTAAGAGGTTACATCATTTGTTTCTAGAAATGCTTCCATCATGCTATCCTAGCCAATGTGGATCTCTTGGATTGGATCGGCTCATGTGTCCCTAGGAGTTAGGATTAGATAGTGACAATACATAGGTTCAAAGCTTGTTCTCTTGTTGCCCTTGTGATGTCTTTTTCGGCCGGCCCCCATAGAAAAGAGGAGAATGTTTGTTTTATACCAATTAGGAAATGCTAGGGGGTTTTAGATGATGGTGTGTGTTTGTGTCTACCTAAATAGGTATAAGTCCTAAGATGATGGTGACTTGACATGTTTAGAGGTCGGCTACTAGAGACAAGAGGAAGCTTCCAAGGGTGTAGGCATAGATGCATGTACGCGTGTGTTTATATATATATATGTATGTATGTATGTATGTATGTATGTATGTATGTATGTATGTATGTATGTATGTATGTATGCATGCTAGCTTTTAGAAGGTGTTTAACAAAATATAGTTTTTCTTATCAAGCCTAGTGTATATGTGTGTATATATATATATATACAAGCACATTTAGAAGTATAAGAGATTCATGTACACACATAGATTAATGTTTATATACTCTCATAAGTTTAATCGTATGTTTGTCAATCTATGACAACTTATAGATACATATATGGTTATTGTGTGCACGTGTAACTTATCTAGTTAACTCTAGTCAAGTAGAATGCAAGTAAGCTAGGTGCAAGTAACTAGAGTTTAGTAAAATCAGGAACCTGAAATTGCGGGGTATCATAGCAATAGAGAGAACGGTACGAATGGTAATGGGTTTAATGACGGGACTAAATGTTTCATGATAGTCTTTTCCATACTGTTGGTGAAACCCTTTGGCAACTAAATGGGCTTTGTACTTGTCAATCGTGCCATCGGGTTTGCATTTGATTCGGAACACCTATTTGCAACAAATGGGAGTTTGGGTTGTGTGAGGGACAAGTTCCCAAGTGTTGTTATGAAGGAGAGCATTATACTCAAGATCCATGGCATGGCCCCAGTCTGGATCTTTCAAGGCTTGAGTGTAAGTGGATGGTTCAAGAGAAACGGGTAGAGGGTGAATGCTGGTAGAGTTGACAAAGTTGGGGTTGTAATAATTTGAGTTGGGTTTTGGTTATCGACGATGTGGTTGAGGGTTATGTGGGGGTGAGTTCGTGGGATCATCGGATGTGTTGGTTGAAGACATTGGTGAGGTGGGGTCGGTGGAGTGGGAAGTGATTGGGGTGGGGGTGGTGCTATCGGGTAGAGTCGGTGGGCCAGTTGGTGAGGGTGTCTTGGTGGGCTGGGGTGTAGGGCCTGTTGTGTGGGAGGTTGGGTTGTTTGGGCCTGTTGTGTGGGAGGGTGGGCTGTGTGCAGGAGGTAGAGGAGGTGAGCCGTGGGTTTATGGAGTTGGGGTTTGGGCTTCAGGTGATGTGGGTTGTGGAGTAGGGGTTGGATGATGCAAGATGTTTGGGTCTGGAGTGGGTTGGTTAGAAGAGGAGGTTGATTGGGCCGATTGGTATGTGGATAGGAAGGAGTCAAATGACATGTGTTTGGGTTGGGGGTTGGTGGTTTGAGATGGAAAAATATGTGGGATAAATTCAACGTGGCGGGAGTGGTAGAGTTTGTGACTAGTAGGGTCATAGCATTTGAATGCCGATTTGGAAGATGAGTACCAAAGAAATATGCACGCCGTTGAACGGGAGTAGAGTTTGGAAGTAGCATAGGGTCGTAACCATGGGTAGCAAAGACAACCAAACAGTTTGAGTTCGGAATAAGTAGGAGCGGTTTTGAACAACATATAGTATGGAGATTTGTTGTTAAGGATGGGTGTAGGCAAATGATTGATTAGGTGGGTTGCGGTTTGAAAGGCATGGGACCAAAAATGTTGTGGTAAGTGGGAGTAGTGGAGTAATGCGAGGCCGGTTTCCACAACGTGTTGGTGACGTTGTTCGGCAATACCGTTTTGTTCCGGTGTGTGAGGTGGTGTCGTGTAAAGGGAGATACCTTGAGAGGCAAGATAAGGTGAAAGACCCACATATTCACCCCCATTATCAGTGAACAACACAGCAATGTTGGTTTTAAAAAAAATTCAACAAGAGATTTAATTGTGAAAAAAGACTTTTGACATCGGATTTTCGTTTGGTTGGGTATAACCAAATGTATTTGGAAAAACAGTCAACAAAAATGACATAGTATTTAAAGCCATCGATTGATGTTTTTACGGGACCCCATAAGTCGGAGTAGACAAGTTGTAGTGGTTGATTGGCAACAAAAGAGTTTTTTTCTAAATTGTAGTTTGTGGCTTTTATTTAAGGAACATGAAGTACAATGAAAAGACTCATGGGTCACCTTATTAAAACGAAGTCCCAATTTAGAAATTAAAGACTTGAACACTTGAAGCGATGGATGTCCAAGTATGTGGTGCCACATGAGAAGAGAGTTTGTTTGGGTATTTTTGACTTGAGGAGACAATGAGATTGGTCCATAGTAGACATCATTGACGTTCACTCCCCGCATGAGGCGCGCGCCCGTACGTAGATCCTTGACAAAAAATGATAGGGAAAAAATTCAACGGAAACACGATTAGTACGACAAACTTTGGCAATGGAAATAAGATTATTTCGAAGATTAGGAGCAATTAAAATGTTATTTAAAAGAAGTGGGCGAGAGTTTGTTGGAATAGCTGTTTGAGCAGTATGAGTTATAGGGAGAGTTTTACCATCACCTAGCACAATCTTATCGGGTCCTCCGTATTCGGAAAGAATGGGAAATTGTTGGTTATTGTTCGCGGTGTTGTTGGACGCACCGGTGTCCCACATCCAAGATGGGGTTGTAGCTGTTGGGTGAGGGGTGGTGTACCACCTGGGTGTTGGTATTTTGAGGCGAGACATTGTGTTCTCGTAGGAAGCGACTAAGTTTGCGATAATCTTTAGTGTCATGTCCGGGAATGTTACAATAGTAGCAATAGGTGTTATTGTTGCGAGTCGGGCGAGTGTTGGTATTGGTAGTTCGAGGTGGCCCTTGGTTTCGGGTTGTGGCGGCGGTAATGTGGGTGATTTGTTTGGCCATGGTAAATAAAAAAAAAGGCAGAATGAGGACAGAAGGGTCGAGTAGGTTGGGATCGAAGACGGATCAAGGGAGCTTTTAGGCTCTTGATACCATATAAACAAAGTGGTTTTTGTGTTGAAATTGTGTGTATGTACAATGATTTACATTACAATATATAGGGAATACAAGTTGAATGAAAAGATACAAAGTAAATACAAAGACATGAATCATGGGGTCAATAATCTTGACTTGATTTGACTTGACTTGACTTGATTTATGTTATTAATAAAATCCATTTATTACGCTCGTGCCATAAACGCCAACAACTAATCATGACTACTCATTTAATAATCTGCTTTCTCTCGTCCGACAATCCATTAACCTTATGCATTTTCAATAGGTCTTTAACACTAAATGTTATGAAATTCAGTATCCCACACCATTTTATGACCCCTTCCCATACCCCTATCGCAAAAGCACAAGCAGTGAACAAATGGTGATGTGGTTAAATGACTTAACGCTATGTTCCCGAGTTTACTAACGGGAAGAAAAGAAGATAAAAGGAATTTAGGAGAGAAAAGAAAGAGAGAGAAAGAAAATATATAACTTCATTTCGTGTTCCTGAGAAGGAAAGGAAAAGAAAGTAGATACTTTATGTGTACCCGAGTTGAAAGGAAGAGAAAAGAAAGGTTTAATTTTACAGTTATACCCGTATTTTTTATTATAGTAGTTTAAGTATGAGGGTAAAATAGTAAATGAGAAACCTTTTATTGAAAGTTTTATTGAAGCTCTGAAAACACGTATTTTTCAATTTATCTTTGCTTCCTTTCACTTCTTTCCACCTCCTTCCAATGAAACTCGAGAACACAACGTAAGAGCTTCATACCAAACATACCCTTGTGACGTGGTTATTATTATTATTATTATTATTATTATTATTATTATTATTATTATTATTATTATTATTATCTGTTGTTATCATCTTTCGTTCGTGGTTATCATTTCGTTTGCGTTCTGGGAAACGTTACTTGGGTTAGGACGACACTCATCACTGTCGAATAGTGAATCTCGGGGCGAGATTCCTTTCAACAGGGGGATGATGTGACGACCGGGAAAATTTTTCTTTTATCGCTTCGTTCTCTTTTGCTTCGGGAAATTTTCGGGACGAAAATTCTTTCAACAGGGGGATGATGTAACACCCGGCACGTTTAGGTTAACATTTGTATGTGCTAAAAGGATCGACAAATAACAAAGAATTGATCAAACAAGTTTGTTTTAGGTGCGGAAACCCTAAAACAATCACAAAATGATAATCAAACAGATCAAAACACGTAAATCATCATTTCAAAGCTTTTTCATTAATTACGAACTCAATTACACGTTGACAAATTGAAAACAACAAGGTATGAACGCGAATTAAGCTAAATAATATCCTAGAGAGAGAATCAGAAAGTGGAGGGAACAAAATGACTCCAAGTTACATTCAAAAAATCAGCTTGACTATATATAGACTGCACATTCGCCCACTTAGTTCGTGCGAATGTGCAGGTTCGACCACTTCATCCGGTCGAACCAAGCCATACATTAAGAACCTATTCTACCTTCGACCAAAACATCTCCTTCGCACCTTCTGAGTCTCCTTCGCACCTTCTAATTCTCCTTCGCCCTTACCAAAACTCCTTCGACCAAACGACAATCAACAAAAACAAGTTTATTGTACAATCCGAAGCACTAGTCGCATAAATGCATCTACAAACTCCCCCTCGACTATTGCTTGGATTGCTGTCGACGTTCTTCGTCCATTCTGATGTTCATCAACTTGATATGCCGCTGAATCTTCTGTTCCTTAGTCAATACCGGTTCATGAAATGTCTTCGGCTTCGTCTTTTTCACTTCAGGCACCTTCTGTATCTTTACAAACCTCCCGAGCTTCTTGTTATAGTCACATCCAGCATTTATATCATACGCAAAGCACAGAAATACCACACGTTGGTATTTGCCTGCTTGTTCAGCATCCTTAACCTCAGAATAAATCGGATTATAGAACAACATTATTATATCCTCATGTGAACAGTTAATCAACCACATGGGATAAAAAATGTGTATCTTCTTGAAGTTCTTTTCACCATCTTTCAGCACGATCACAGCCTCTGCTATCTTCCAATCATAATACCACCAAATAAAGTCTTTGGCGAAGTGTTGTGGAATCGGCATCAAAGGAATCTTCTTCAACACTCGCGGTGGCTTATACTTCAACGTCACTTTGGGCATTCCAGTAATCATGTCAATATCCTTTTTATGAACGATTCGTTTTGGATATTGAGGTTCAAAGAGGTTCCACTTCGTCCTACTCTCCCTAGTCATCTTCTCAGCAAAGTATGCAATCTGACCATTTGTCGTACCTGTCATTCTGTGTCGACAAATGTCACGAATTGCCCAATATAGAAGAGTCTTCAAATGATGGAATTTATCAAAATATAGGATCCCCTTCTCCCACTTCACTGCTACACATTTTAGTTGCCTAACAAACTTCCAGGCCAATGCACGACCTTTGAAAATTTCACTGTGAAGTTTGTAGAAGCTACCTTGTATCTCAGCTTTAGGACGATTATTCTCCTTCTCTTTCAATTTCCTCAAACGCTCTTTCAAACTATCAGATTGCTCGAACTGTGGCTTATCATGCCCTTTGAACACTTCTTCTTCAAACAATTTGCTCTTTTCTTTAGCTAGTTTCTCGGCCTGGTTTAGCAATTCATCAGAAAATCCAGGAAATCCAGAATCTTGATCATTCTTAAAGTATTGTGGATATTCCTCACTTGTAATGTCTTCCATCTCAACTTCTTCAAATGCAGGAACGTCACGGTCATCTGAATGATTACCGGCTTCCTTTTCAGGTATCTTTGGAATGAAATTATCAGCAAGTAACTCTTCCAAAGTCTTTCCAACCTGTCTAGCTAAACCTTCAAGTATTTCCTTAGAAACCGCCGTAGAAACCTCTCCATCTTCTAGATCTGGGTCATCAAACCCCAACTCATACATCTTATTACTAGACTCGAATATTTCTAGAAACCTGCCTGTCATGTCAATCGTCCAGACTCTATCTGTAAGCATCTGGCGATACATGTGTTTGTCTTCTTCAGATAAAGAATGCAGTTTTTCATTCCAGAAAATGTCATCATCTACATTTTCACCTGGAGTCTTAGAGCTTGACTCTCCACCTTTACTCGAATCACGCTTCTCATACGTATATTTCTCAGCGTTGTCATCATCATTGTCATCATCACTATCAAAAGCAGAGCTGTTTGCATCACTTGATCCACCATCTGAACCACCATCATCTCCATCATCTTTCTTCTTTTTCTTTTGAGGATCGTTACCAGCATCTTCATCAAGATCTTCATCCTCTTCATCGTCAGATGGTTCATAATCAACTTTCTCTTCTTCTTGTTCTTTATCTTCTTCACCAGCTTGAAGTAGAGGAGCTCGAGAGTACAAGTCTTTTATCAGATCGTCCATGTTCTTGTTACTCTTCTTCAGCTTTTTGTTCTCCTCTTTCAAGGCTATTATCCGTCTGGTGTTTCTCTGCTCGTGCTTCAGCAACTTTTTGTTCTCTTTCTTCAACTTCTTGATTGTTTCCTTCAACTCTTCACTGTTATCATGAGATGTGACTACAACTTCCAACATCTTTTTATCATTCGACTTCAATTGCTTAATCTCGGTTTGCTGTTTGTTGATAATACTCATCATTTCAGATAGCCTTTGGTTCACAGCAGTCATTACATCACTATCAACTGTGACCTTCTTCTTAACAGGCATCTCAGCAACTTCAGGCAGTTTTCCTTTCCTCATCTTCTTGAGCACATTGTCTAATGCTTCATTAAACTCATCAACAGGTAAATCATCTCCCTGTTGTGTGCTAGAAGTAGTTGCAGTCTTTTGCTTCTTCGATACAGGTGCAGTAACCGGTTGTAACACCCCAACCGATGGCGGAAACATCGGGATGTCACGTATTGACGATTGTTCAGTAGCTCATGGTAAATAATAAATTTCATTAATTGATTACATAAATTACATACAATTGTTCTAAAAAGAATTTGTACATCAAAATGAAAAATACTAGATACACATCTTCAAGCATTAACTCTAATCTTCAAGCAAGCTATATCCTGAAACATGTTAAGTTTGAAAATATTTTGGGTCAACAAAAGTTGGTGAGAATTACATAGGTTTTGATAATGGTATAAAAATGTTGTGCAATTCATGTGTCATGGCAAGTCTAGTCCATATGTGAAAACATACTAGAAGTAAATCGAGTGCATAATCAACCCTTGTGACTGTTATAATGTGGTACATCCCATACGCTCATGGTTCACTCGAATATGTTATGCGATAACAAACACCCACGCTACCTTTGTAGGAGGCACGTATCCGGGTGGGATTGTCAGTCCAATAGATCTATTAATGTATACCGTCGGCTGATCAATGTTAATGATTATGCTAGAATTGTGCTTACCCTAGTCATGTTCAAGACATAATGCAACATAGAAAAACACATAGACACATTGATGATTGAATTGCATATATAATGTTGTAACATGTTTCACCCCAAAAATGGTGATAAATAGAAAAGGGGCTATGTAAAACTCACCTTAGCAAAATGTTATGTCTCGTGAAAAAAATAGAATAATGTGTTGTGAATGTATGCGAGGCGAATCCCAAAGACTCAATAACGTAGCTAGTCCAAATTGAAGAAAACGAAAAAAGAAAGAATATCAAGCTTCCAATTCGCCAATTGCAAGAGCTTATAATCAAAGCTTCAAATGTAGAAGTAATATACTCTAGAAGAAAGGTATGAGGGAGAGTTTAATCGAATTGAAACAATCGATTTAGAGGTGCAAAGTGTAATGGGTCATAGGTGGGTTTTTATACTAGTTTTGGATTCAATTAGCCATTAAAATTGGTCAACACCATAAAGTAAGGTTTTATGATGAATTGACTATTTGACTAAGACTTTGACTAGGACTTTGACCAGGACTTTGACTATGGCTTTATTTAAAAAAAAATTCTTGACAAGTGTATGTGTAAAAAAAAGAATTTAGATCATATTATTATTATTATTATTATTATTATATATACATTTATATATATATATATATATATATATATAAGTTGTGAGTTAGGAAAATAAAGACTTAGGCACATTTGTATAATATTAATGATAAAGATGTAAATAAAAAAAAAGGGCTTTTATATATTAAAATTTGGGGAAAAATTTTGCGATGTTACAGTCTCCCCTACTTTTGAAAACTTCGTCCCGAAGTTATTAATAACACAGGGTTGAGGGTGATTGGGTAGAAGTTAGGGCAACTATGGTTTGTAAAATTTGAGTTAAGGGACGACATGAACTTATAGGTAATAGAATAATCTGTTTTCGAATAATTTGGGTAAGAGGTTTAATATGTGTGAGTCTTATGGGTTGGATTAGGTTCGTCTGAAATCGTAAGGAGTGTAAGAATCTAGCAAAGCATTAAGTTTTAGGAGTCCTAAAAGAAATGCATGAATTGATTGACTATAGAAAAACTAAATGAACTACCAGGTAACTAGAGTTTATAATTGGTTACCTACCGAAAACCTTGATAGAATTTCACACTACCTTAACGTACCTGTAAATTCATGATTACGTTCCGGACCGCAATCACCAATTTACCTTACATTAGGGTTTTGTGTCCTTCTATGACTCTAAACACACATGTAAGTAATGCAAAATAACCTTGTGATTGAATCGTTTACAATGTATCCAAAAATGAGTCCAACTGTTGAGTAGGAAAAAGACTTCTACCAGTCAGTGAGTAAGAACCTCTACCGATTGTTGAGCAGGTGCGATAGCCTCTACCAGTCGTTGAGCAGGTTGTAGGGCCTCTACCGACTGTTGAGCAGGCATGATGACCTCTACCAATCGTTGAGTAGGTTATTTGGTACTCAACTAACTGTTGAGCAAGTACTTCATCCTCTACCAGTTGTTTGATTAAGTGTACCAATTATTTCACACATAAATTGCAAATTGATAATATGTACATATAAACAATCAAGTATCAAGCATAGCATGCGAGTTGTAATAGTGTTGTCCTAGACAAGGTTAATGACTCTAGGTGTGTCTATAGCAAATAGTTTATATTCCATGATTTCTAGTATCAAATGTTTAAATATGGTAGATAATCGAATCCTCATGTATAACTAAGGATTAAGTTTGATGCAACACACAACCAAGTTTCAATAGTTTGGTTATCATGGGTAACTAGCTCATGTGTGAAAAGGTGAAGGATATGAATTTAGTTCTTGAGAGGATGATGAAAAATCTTGAAGCAGAATCAAGGTTGTGAGAGATAGTGAATGTGAAGATAGTTGATAAAGAGTTTATTTTATAGTAAGGAGATTATGTAGCAGTGTAAATTTTGGGGTTTGGATCAAAGGTTATAATCAAGTGTATAAGAAAACATGATTGTGGTATATGCCAAATATTGTAAAAATTTGAACAAGTTAAAAATGAGTGAGTGTCGATGGAGAATTTAGAGACTATATATTATTCCTATGGATAAAAAAAAATTTATTTTCAAAATTGGTTTTGTACATAAAGCAAAAGTTGTTAAATAGTACAAGCTAAGTGGGCTTTGATTAAAATATTCCCGTTAGTTGGAGATTTCAAACATGACATTAGGTTTTGAAGATCAAGGTTCTATTAAGTGATTTTTAATAGTTTAAAGCATTATATAGAAAATTGTTTGTTACGTCAATAAATAAACAATTGAATTTAAGTTCGAGGACATCTTTTGACAAAAATATGTACTTTTGTAAAGTTACTAGGTAATGAAAATACAACATGATTTAGAAACCTTTAGTTTGTGCTAAGGTATGAGGTTATAGTTTTTAAAAATAAGTAACATGTGGAGAAATGAAATAATATGATTTGGGTAGGGTGTAGAATATTTAAAAAGTGGCTAAGATGGTAAGGTGAAGTGTGATTGTGAAATCCATAGATGGTTATGAAATGAGATTGATTTAAGTTGTAAAATTTTGAGATTTTAGAGCTTAGTTTAAGGAAAGTGAGTGTAATCATTTATTCATTAATTAAAACGAATAAACGAAAACGTTGACTTATCAAAACTTCTAGATTCTAATAACATAATGAAGACATGCTTTAGCCTATAAGTGAACACTCATCCCGAGAATTCCCAGGTAGGCATCCGGGTCCCTCGTCTGATTGGGATATATGCGCAATGCCAGCCTAGACAGAAGACTCAGAATACAGGCGTTCACCCTTCCAGATTGCATGTGTTCGTTATTAAGATTCTAGAACTTCGATGAGATCTCAAGGTGGTTCAGGCTAAACCTGAGGATTTTGTCCTATTAGTCTAAGAGTAGATCCAGTGATGGAGAGCAATCTTCTTGTAGGGATTAAAGTAGGGATAAGAAGTAGGAGGGAGATAGAGAATAACAAGTAAAAGGAGCAAATACTAGTTATAATCCTATGGTTATAGACTAGATTATTTTCCTAATAACCTAATTCCCTATAACCTGGCTCTGATACCAATCTGTAACACCCCAACCGATGGCGGAAACATCGGGATGTCACGTATTGACGATTGTTCAGTAGCTCATGGTAAATAATAAATTTCATTAATTGATTACATAAATTACATACAATTGTTCTAAAAAGAATTTGTACATCAAAATGAAAAATACTAGATACACATCTTCAAGCATTAACTCTAATCTTCAAGCAAGCTATATCCTGAAACATGTTAAGTTTGAAATATTTTGGGTCAACAAAAGTTGGTGAGAATTACATAGGTTTTGATAATGGTATAAAAATGTTGTGCAATTCATGTGTCATGGCAAGTCTAGTCCATATGTGAAAACATACTAGAAGTAAATCGAGTGCATAATCAACCCTTGTGACTGTTATAATGTGGTACATCCCATACGCTCATGGTTCACTCGAATATGTTATGCGATAACAAACACCCACGCTACCTTTGTAGGAGGCACGTATCCGGGTGGGATTGTCAGTCCAATAGATCTATTAATGTATACCGTCGGCTGATCAATGTTAATGATTATGCTAGAATTGTGCTTACCCTAGTCATGTTCAAGACATAATGCAACATAGAAAAACACATAGACACATTGATGATTGAATTGCATATATAATGTTGTAACATGTTTCACCCCAAAAATGGTGATAAATAGAAAAGGGGCTATGTAAAACTCACCTTAGCAAAATGTTATGTCTCGTGAAAAAAATAGAATAATGTGTTGTGAATGTATGCGAGGCGAATCCCAAAGACTCAATAACGTAGCTAGTCCAAATTGAAGAAAACGAAAAAAGAAAGAATATCAAGCTTCCAATTCGCCAATTGCAAGAGCTTATAATCAAAGCTTCAAATGTAGAAGTAATATACTCTAGAAGAAAGGTATGAGGGAGAGTTTAATCGAATTGAAACAATCGATTTAGAGGTGCAAAGTGTAATGGGTCATAGGTGGGTTTTTATACTAGTTTTGGATTCAATTAGCCATTAAAATTGGTCAACACCATAAAGTAAGGTTTTATGATGAATTGACTATTTGACTAAGACTTTGACTAGGACTTTGACTATGGCTTTATTTAAAAAAAAATTCTTGACAAGTGTATGTGTAAAAAAAAAAGAATTTAGATCATATTATTATTATTATTATTATATATACATTTATATATATATATATAAGTTGTGAGTTAGGAAAATAAAGACTTAGGCACATTTGTATAATATTAATGATAAAGATGTAAATAAAAAAAAGGGCTTTTATATATTAAAATTTGGGGAAAAATTTTGCGATGTTACACCGGTGACTTAGAAACTGGTGGTAGTTTCTTTCCAGCAATGAGTGACTCAATCTCTCTCAATCTCTTCTGACTTGGTTTCAGTACATTCTCTTGTTTCTTGTACTGAGGCTTCTTCTTTGATTTCACAGCCTGTACAGGTGAACCAGGAAAATCTTTTTCTACATTAAGACCCTCTTCATCTTCATCAACAGGAATTGGGCTTTTATTACCTTGATCTTCAACAGACTGACTAATAGACTCACCAGCCACAGTGGCCTTGGGCGTGGTAGTCTTTAGCGTTTCAGTTTCCGAATCCCAGTGTTCATCTTCTTGCGTCTCCTCAGAATCAATTGACGCCTCATCCACAATATGCAAACCTTTCTTAGCCATTGTCTTGTTTCTTCTTGGTGTACTCTTTTTCTTAGCAGGTTCAGGTACAACCTCTATTCTGATCTCTTTTTCCTTTCCCTTACCACTCTTTGCACCAACATTAACAACCTGTCTCTTGCGCTTAGCATCTGGATCAACAGGATGTAATGGGTCATCTGGATCTGAATCACTGTTAACATGTCTTACAAGCCCTTCACCTGGATCCATATAGTCAATCCTTGCTAGATGTCCAAATAAACGTCTTACAGGTGGACGTTCATTTACTGACAATCCTTTGTAAGCTTTCATCCTAGCAAGTGTATTGATCGACATATGTTCTTGAACAACAATGTGCTTAGGATCCCTCTTCAAATCTTTGAATTTATTATCAAACACCATCTGTAGGAATCGAGGATACAATAAAAACTTCAGATTCCTCGTGCCGTTCACAGGCTCCAACAAGTGTTCCATTAGCATTCCTGATACATTGAACGGTTTGTTCAATACCAGTGCTACCATCATTGAGCTAATACTCTTACGCATCAAGTCATATCCTCCAGCGGCTGATCCAAAGACGTGTATTAAAACATGTGCCAAGTATTTGAACTGTGGACACAGCTTTCCCTTATGAAATGAACCATCAGTGATCAGTCCATTGTACTTCATCCTCAGGAAGCACTTTCGTTGATCCATGAAACTAAGCTCTTTGGGATCCGTCTTCTCATCATGCAGATTCAATGCTTCTCTAATATCCTGCTCACATACAATCACCATCTTCCCTTGGATCTTGCTAATCACAGATGACTCGCAATTCCAGAAATCTAACTTCGCTTTAGTCCAGAATTCTTGCATCATATCTCTGTAAATAATGGTAGGTGTAGCAATCGCGTCTATCACCCGGCTTCTCTTCAAGAATTCTATGATCTCGATAAACTCAGTATGTTTTTTAACTTCTCCAAGATACGCACAGCAATTATGTGCATTCTCGAAGGTTAAAAGCTCTTCAGTAGCTTTCTTTGCAGGCTGTGAGGATGATCCGGCTTGCTCAGTAGTCTTCTCCTGTTCAGACATGGTTTGATCTGCAAAACAAAACAAAGAAACATGTTAAAAATCGACAAAAAATTCAAACTTTGAAAATTTGGTAATAAATCTTCTCATTCGCCCAAACGGGGGTGCGTATGAGAAAAACTTGGTGCGAATGAGAAATTTTAAAGGTACGAATGTAATAGTTTTTGATAAAAGTTTCATTCGCCCACATGTTTTTCATTCGACCAGTTAATCATCTTCTTCGCCCATTCGAAAGGTGCGAAGGAGTTTGTCTGCTTAAATTTTCAAATCTGAATTTTATTGTTTCTGAACATGTAATTTTGATTTGTTTGGCAAGTAACAATGCCGATTAATGTTTCCAAAGCAACAATTGTATCAATTATTCATTTTATCCATGTTTTCAGTTCACAATTAGGGTTTATCCATTCATCATGATCCACTAATCAATCTGATGGATTAACATCACTAATTGTGGTTTCTTCTCCCCCTAAAACATTGATAGAATGAATCCTAAGCATCAATTGCAACAATGAACATAATTATTGCAGGTTTTAGAAAACTAGGGCTTGAAACAGAAAAACAATGATTAATCCTTGAATTCGTGATGTTAACCTGTAAGAATGAATGGCAAATGATCAGTAACACTAGACGATCACAATGGTATGGTGCAAAAGATCAGGGCAACAAGGTGAGTTCAGAGAAGAAATTTTTGAAAAAAATTTGTAATGGGTCGAATGAGGCTGAAAGGGTATATATAGGCAAGCTCCTTCGACCATTCTTACCGGTCGAATGAGAAACTTTTGTCTCCTTCGACCCTAGTTAAAGGTTCGAATGAGGCAAAAGGGTTCGAATGAGACAGATGTTCAAGAACACTCTCATTCGCCCGTTTTAAAAATACGAAGGAGCATGAAAAATCCCACGTTCGACCAAACGAATGGGCGAACGAGAACTGGAATTTTTGATAAATTTTTCAATTCTCAAAATCGAGTCCCGTTCAAATTATTTTTCAACTTTTAAGCATCAAACATTCATATTTTCACATTTAAAAGATTACAAAGCTCAAATGGTTCATCAAGGTTTAGAAAATCGACATCAACCACCATCAGCTATCAAAAAGAAGATGGAAATGTAAAATCTTTTTGGATTTTCTAAAGTTTATGCTAAAACACACCTAAAATCTTTTTGAGTTTTGTAATTTTTTTTTTGACGAGAAAATAAAATGCAGAAATGTAAATGAAAAACAGTAAATGTTTTTGTGAATTTCGGTAAAGGGATCATATCAGTTATTGAGAAATCTGATCACACCGTTGATCTTTTGAATTATTATCATTAAAGATAATGTGTGATCTGGCAACTGCTGATATTGTGATCCACATAAACTCACATGCAGACTTTTGTGCAGTGCTTTAAACTGATACTGTTATTTATAGTATAAACATAATTGTCTGTGGTTCCCACGCACACGACATACTCCCGTATCAAGAAGTAAATGCACAAAGACTCATTGTAAAGCGTGATTATGCTTTCGTCATCTGTAAATTTACAAGGTATAATGCACAGAGGTATACAGGTCAGCAAATTAATGCAGCAAAGTTACATGTGCACTTTACCAGGTTGAGGACTGATATTAATCATGATTTGCATCAGTGATTAATACGATGTAATAGATAATCTTTGATCATCATATAACATAGAAAGTTCCTCAATTCGGTAACTTTAGGATTTGGCATAAAGCTCTTTTATAAAGACACCCTGTCTGATCTAGGTCCGTAATGACTTACAGCAGAAGATCAGAGAGGCTATCCCCAGACAACTAATAACATAACGACCCTAAACCTCCGATTTTTGTACAAATACCCTATCAAACGAAATTACGGTACTAAGACCATATGCCCATGAGGAGTTCATCCACACATCAATTTGTTTGATATGTATGTATCAGGCACGCAGTAATAGGTCTACGAAACCTATCAGCACATCACACAGACTCAGACACACGCCCTATATAGCAGTACATTACTTAGAATGTGTCAGATCCCCACTGATGTACTATCATTTCCCCTTTTATTCCTGGAAATCATTTTTGATTTTTCTGATTTTTATAAATTTTTGAATTTACTGTTCCCAAGGAGCATTTCAAATATGTGACTGCCCAGATATCGTTTGTTCACAGAAATCCGGATATGTTTAGCTTTTGAGTGATTTTGACCCCTATTATCACAGTAAATAGGGGTTTTAAGAAATTGCAAACCGTAATCCACCATCTGTTGTTGGATCCAAAGAACCTGTGAGCAGCAACTCGATGCTGAAACGTATTTTGCTTCACATGTGGATAGTGCAACTGCGGTCTGTTTCTTGCATTGCCAGGTCACGAGCCTGCTCCCCATAAACTGACATCCAGCCATTGTGGATTTGTTGTCTTTGTCACAGCCGCCCCAATCTGCATCACTAAAAGCGATTAGGTCAAAATTATCATCATGAGGGTACCAAAGTCCTTTCGATGGACAACCCTTCAGATATCTAAGTATACGCTTGACAGCTGCAAGATGACTTTGTTTCGGCTTCGACTGATATCGTGCACAAAGACATGTTGCAAACATTATATCCGGTCTAGACGCGGTGAGATACATCAGAGATCCGACGATTGCTCTGTATGTAAATGGATCAGTCAGCTCCCCCTTAGCGTCAACTCCAATCCCGTGATTAGGTTGTATCGGGGAATCCATCGGCTTCGAATCATCCATTTGGAATCGGCTCAAGACTTCAGAAACGTATTTGGTCTGGTGAATAAAGATCCCCGTTGGTCTTTGCTCCACCTGCAAGCCTAGGAAAAACTGCATTTCTCCCATTGCGCTCATTTCGAACTTTTCCTGCATAACTTTTTCAAATTCCCTGCACAGAAGTTCGTTAGTAGACCCGAAAATAATATCATCAACTGCACAAGAAGCAAATCATCTCCTGCTCGTTTCGTGAACAGGGTGCAATCTACCAATCCGCGTTTGAATCCTTTCGAGAGAAGATACGTGCTTAGCTCCTCATACCATTGTCTCGGAGCTTGGTGCAACCCGTAGAGAGCTTGGTTTAAGACATAAACCTTATCCCGATGAATAGGGTCCTCAAAGCCTGGTGGTTGACCTACATAAACTTCCTCTTTGACCACACCGTAAAGAAATGCGCTCTTTACATCCATCTGATACACCTTGAATTTCTTCCAGGATGCAAACGCCAGAAACATTCGTATAGCTTCCAAGCGTGCAACAGGTGCATAAATTTCATTGTAGTCGATTCCCTCAACTTGATGAAAACCTTGAACAACCAAACGAGCTTTGTTTCTCACTATAACTCCTCTATCATCCTTTTTACACTTGAAAACCCATTTGGTTCCAATCTTCTTTCTTCCCGGGGGCAAATCTGTCAGCATCCATACTCCAAGTTTCTGAAATTGTAACAACTCTTCTTGCATTGCTTCCACCCAGGCATCATCCAAAAGAGCTTCCTTGTACGTCCGCGGCTCGACCTGCGAAACATAACAAGTGAAAGACCAGTCATTTTGAAAACCAGATTTTTGTATTTTGGCATATAAAGCAAGATTGCCAATATTCTCTGGTGCTTGAGCATTTCTCAATTGCCCTCTTGTCATAACACTGCTACCAGGATCACCAATAACCTGTTCAAGCGGGTATATCCGATGTATCCGAGATTCCGGATAATCAGGTACTTGTACTCCCATTTGAGTCGTCAAATTCTCTGTAGAAACCAGATCATTACCCACATTCGATGTTGAAGCATCAGTTGTAGTTGAGTTCACTGGTGGTGTCACTGTAGCATTGTCCAGAATAGCTTCACTTGTAGCATCATCGTCTTCATCTTCTGAATCTGATGAATTAAGCGTTGTTGAAGCTTCTTGGAACACCTCTTCTTCCATCACAGGAGCAGTGGTATCATTAGAAGCTGCTTGAGGATTTACTATGATTGGACGCACTAACGGTGAAGTCACTGCGTTTTCGACCTCGTAATATAAACGGAGTACAGCTTCTTCAACCATGCTATCTAGATTGAATGATTCAAAGAAGTCTTTGTAATCAAACATCCAATCTGGACCGCCACCCTGTATATTTTGAGTGTATCTTTGTACTTCGACGTTAGCCCACTCCTCGACTTTTCTAGTTCTTTTGTTGAATACCCTTTTTAGTGGGGTTGCATATCCAACAAAATAGCCTTCTTCAGCCTTTGGAGCGAACTTCTCCAAAGGATTAAGCATTGTACACGGGGCACCAAATGGTTCTAGATACTCTAGATTCGGCTTTCGTCGGTTAACAGTTCATAAGAAGTTTTGCCAAACTTCTTCACTGTTAAAACACTATTTAGAGTGTAACATGCTGCGTAAATTGCTTCATTCCAGAACATGACTGGAAGATTTGAGTCCGCAAGCATAGTTCTCGCCGTTTCGATTAGAGTCCTATTCTTTCTTTCCGCGACACCGTTCTACTGGGGTGTATACGGAGCGCTGTATTCGTGATGAATTCCCTTGTTTTCACAAAGATCATCCATCTGAGCGTTTTTGAACTCCGTCCCATTATCACTCCGGATTCGTTTGATCTTTAGACCATAGATATTCTCCAGACGTGTAAACAGAACTTTCAGGTTGTCAAACGTGTCGCTTTTCTGATGTAAGCACATAACCCATGAGAATCTTGAATAATCGTCAGTCACCACAAGACAGTACAATTCCCCGGCATGACTTTTACGCTTGACTGGACCAAATAAATCCATGTGCAAACGCTCAAGCGGTAGTTCAACGGAATTGACTTTCTTTGGTCTATGGGCCTGTTTGTGCTGCTTACCCTTTTTACAACTAATACACTTGTCATTCAAATGGAAATGTTTCACATTAACTCCCGTGACAAGTTCATTCTTTACCAACTGGTTCATCTTTCTCAAATGAATGTGTCCCATTCTCCTGTGCCACATTATAGATTCTTTTTCTGTAGCCATAGAGAGGAAACACGTGACTTGGCCATGGGTGGTCATAGCTTTGGACATATCGAGAATATACAAGTTGTTTACTCTCGGTGCCTTTAGCATCACCCACTCTTTTGGAAGTTCAAAACCCGGTTTCAGGATGTAGCAAGATTTGTCGTCAAAATAAACAGAGAATTGCTTATCACAGATTTGGCTGACACTGAGTAGATTGTAATCTATCTGTTTCACATACGATATCCGCTCAAATGTCACTACCCCATTGCTAACACTACCCTCCATCGTAATGTAGCCTCCTTTATTTCCTGCAAACGCTACGTATCCTCCATTTATGTTCTTGATATCAAAGAGTAGCGTGAGATCCCCTGTCATGTGGCCAGAAGCTCCACTGTCAACAATCCATAGGCTGCTAACAGGGCCAGCTGGAGCTCCTTGCACATATCAAGTAAAACAATTAGATCTTTCGGGGGACCCAAGCCTGTTTGGTCTTGGGTCTTTGAACTGGTTGTTTCAAAGATTCATTAGATTCACAAACATCTTGGGTTTTAACAACCCCTTTCTTTTCACACTCAACTTTCTTTTTCTCAGATTTCACATTCTGTGAAGTTGAAGCACCCTTAGACTCCTTTGATGAACAAGACTGTTCAGACCTTTTCAAGATCCGGATCTGAGATTTTGAGGTCTCAGCCGGTTTCTTTACTTCGTCTTTGAATGCTACCTTCTTGGTTACCTTCTCTGATTTAACAGAGACAGGTCCAACTGCTGATTTGGTATTAGGTTTAGTAGGAACCTTTTTGTTTTCAGCAGTTGTGTTCATCAATGGTTTCTTTAATGGTTTCTCAGTGGCTATCCGGTTGCGTTTGTCATAAGTCATCGGACGATTTTCCCATTTGTTGTAAAAATTGTTTTGATTATAATAAGGTGTTGGCTGAGGGAAAAACCGTCTTTGTGGATAACTGTAATTGTCAACCGGATAATCATGTCTTTGCTTCATCTCCACCTCGTGCCTCTTGTGTCATACATACGGGCAGGTGGCAAGTAAATGTCCCCTTTCCCCGCACTTAAAACACGCACGGTATTCTTCATAGTTCTCCTTGATGTGCGACTTGGAAAAACTTGCAATGGGATATTGATCAACCATGCACTGTTTTCTCAAACTCTCAGGATCTGGGTCCTTTGAGTAAGTCGGCTCAATGAAACTATTTGACTTGTCTACTGGCTTAACGAATTGTGTGACATTGACCTTTGTGTCTTTAGAATTATCCGAATAAATTTTCTCTAAAATGGCTGGAGGAATATCATTGGTTCATTCATGTTTTGGGAACCAAATTGTACTTTCCTGCTAGATCTTTTCAATTTTGGAATAGTTCACAAATTGAATCGGATATTCATCATCAGACATAATCTTATCGGAGCCTTGCATCCGATAGAAAACTTTTACAGGTTTGTCACATGATTCGTTGCTCATTTCATTTGATTTCTCAGTTTTAGTTTCAGTTTTCTTTTCAACAGATTTAACCACATTTTTCTCAACTTTCTTGACCACTTTCTTTTCAACATTTTTACCAACAGACTGCTCAGCTTTCTTAACAACATTCTTTCTGTGAGCATTAGCCATGGGATGGACAATCTGAGATGGTGAGACTGGTTCAGTAGTGATTATATGATTTTCATCAGGGATATCACTTTCATTCTCAACAACTATCTCAGACTGTTCATCTTCTTCATCAGAATCATCTACAGCTACCACACCTTCATTGTTTCCCAATACAGGTCTCACATCAGAATACGGGTCTCCGACACTGGATGTGTTGGACTCGTTATCTGATGAGGAGTCAGATTTGACTAGACTCTCCGGTGCTATCGCATGTAAATTATGATTTTCGAACAACACCGGAGATGGGACAGCTTTGTAGTTTGCACTACTTGACTGTGAAGGTTCTTCGATGATGTGGTCAACTACATAAGTAATGTGCTTATAGCTCTCTAACTTTTTATTCACTTTTTCAGTGAAGCACTTGATGGTTGCCATTTCTAACTTTGTGTTTTCCATTTCATTTATATAGTTGTTAATGGCAAGTTGCTTTATAGACAAAGTCTTTTTCAGTTCAGAAATATCCTTTTTATAACCATCAAGTACTTTGTTGAAAGCTTTTCATTCTTTTTGATAATTTTGATAGTTTAGTTTAGCACTCTCAAGTTGTACCTTGAGTTGCTTATTTTCTTCTGTCAATCTATCAAAATCAGAACATTTAACACAAACTTTAGATTGAGATTCAGTACTTACCGGTTTAGGTGGTTCTGTCATTGCCATCAGCGCGAAATGAGCTTCCTTCCCTACAAAGAATTTTGAGTAGTCAATCTTTGTGCAGGCATCATCCACCATGCACGACTTGCGGGTCATTAGGAAATCTGCTTCAGCTAGCAACTGATCAATGTCATCGTCTAGTGAGTTCACACTAGCTTCCGAGTCAGAATCACTTTCCATTCCAGACTTCTTGTCTTCACACTCAACATTCACATCCTCATTCAATTCTTCAATTTTCAACTCCGACACTTTTTCTGTCACAACATCCTCTTCAATCTCCACATGTTCATCCAAACTCATCTTTTGTGCTACACAAGCCACATTTCCTGCAGTAATCTCTTCAACTCCTAATTGCATACCCGTCCAATCAAAACCTTCATCTTTTTGAATCACAAGTGCTTGGTTTTGATTTTCAGTTTGGGTTTGGGTTTGAGTGTTAGGTGTAGAGATGGGAACAATGGTTCGGTTTGGATTCTGTTGTGGTTGGTTTTGAGATGTGGATTGTCTAGTATTGGTATTTTGTTGTGTGTTTTGACAGTTCTGGTAGTTGTTTTGAGGTTGAAAGCTAGAGATGTTGGGACTGTTGTATGATACCTGATTCTGGTTTTGGTTTTGTGTGTTTTGGTAGTTTGAGTTGAACGGGTTTCGATTACCTTGCTGAGTCGGCTGCGTACACTCTCTCTTGAAATGACCCTTCTCACCACAATTGAAACATGTAACCTTGGCTTTGTTAAAGCCGTAAGTGGTGTTTGGAGAAGTCGACAGGTCAGTTCTCCCTGTTTTCTGAATAAAATCAGTGGCCCTTCTCATGATGCTAGCAAATGCCCACTGTATATCCATAAGCTCCATTTCCTCTTTATCGATTTGTGCATAGTCCTCATTGGTGAGATTGTTGTTTCCAATCTGACTAGCAACTAAACCGTTGTATGATGCAACCATAGCAGATACTAATGCTACATGCTGTTGAGCAATCTCAACAGTAACATTGTTAAGATTAGAAGTCTCTAACACAATCGGACTTTGATTTGATTGTGTTTGAGTGATCTGCATTTGGTTCATGTGAGGATTATATTGCTGTTGTTGAGGTTGACTGGCTGTGTAGCAGGCAGCTTGTTGCATAGGTGAGAAAGGTGGAATGAAATTTGGTGTTTGATAGGATTGTGGTGTGTATGATGAAGTCTGGGCAAGATAGTTTATTGGTGCTTTTGTGGGTTCAACAGCATTAGATACGCAAGCAATATGAGGTGCAACACTTGAAGTAGAGCTAGAAGTAGAAAGAGAAGTAGATGTACCACTCACATACAAATCCGGGTTTTGTGGAATCTGTGCTCTCTTTGCTTTCCTCTTCTCCTCCATTTCTTTGTTCTCCAGTTTTTGTATGAACTCATTAATAGTCCAATACTGGTATGCATCTTTTTCTTTCAACACTTTAATGTGTTGGTTCCAATATGGTGGTAAAGCATCAGCAAATTTATCCACCAGTTCTGACATCGGTATGCTAATTTCGTAGCTCGAAAGCTCTGTGAGCAAATGGCAATACCTTGGAACCAATTCTTTTAGAGTCTCATTACCCATGTAACTAAAGTTCTCGAACTCTTTTCGAAGCTCTTCCATTCTCAGCTTCCTAGTCTTCTCATTACCATCATGTCTGTTTCTCAACATATCCCACAATTGTTTTGAAGTTGTACACGATCCGAACTGATGCAGCAAGTCAGTGTTGATCGCCTGAGATAACTGAGAAAACGCCTTTTTCTCGATCGTGAACTTCTTCTTCTCATCATCAGCCAAATTCTCCAACGGTATAGGTTCTTCAGTGTTCTCCAGAATAGGAGCAACATAACCTTTCACTATCATCTGCCATGCCTCAGCTCCCTCTAAGCCTTGTCCCTCCACATGTATCTTGAACTTTGTCTTCCATGTGTTGTAATCCATCATATCCATGAGCTTTGGTGGACGATTGCCACTGCCTGATGATAGATCATGAATGAGTGTGGATATGGCAGTGGTCGTCTGTGAGTGAACTGCAGCTGCTGCTACTCCCCAATAATTGTCAATTGGTTGCTGTAACGGTTGCACAACTTGTTGAGGAGTAGAACTAGTCATAGCCATGTAATTGATTGGCTGGGATGGTGGACTAGTCTTCTGAGCTGCAACTGACCATGGATCTCTTGTTGTCTGCTGCTGTGGTCCTTAATTAGGTCTTGGCGTTGTTGGAAAGTTCCACATCTTAACCTGTTAATGATCACACACGAAAAGATTAGAAAAATTTTAAAACAGATTTCTCTTTCGCACTTACGGATGGTCGAATGAGAAAAATTCTTCTCCTTCGACCGTTTGAAAGGGTACGAATGTGGACTGTGATAACACACAAACTCTTTCGACCGTTTGTTCTCTCTTTCGACCGTTCTGTCCCTCCTTCGACCGTTCGATCAGTCGAATGTAACTCAGACGGGCGAATGTACACGAATAATCTATGAAAGTCTACGTTCGACCACAAGATCAACACCTTCGACCACAAAAACACTCGTTCGACCAAATTTAATCACACCTTCGACCGTCTCTCTAGGTTCGACCCCTGGTATTTCAAAAACGGTTATTCTTTGAAAATCAGTTAATTTTGATCATGTTTATCAAATGTTGATAGATTTTGATGATCTTAATCAGGTTTTGAATCGGAATTGATTTGGAACAAGTTTATCAAAGAGAATTATCCATTTTAACCATGAAAACAAGTTGTAATCAATCAAAAACTCATCAAATCAGTTTGTTCTATGAAAACAGAAACTTTTTGACCAAAATTGGGTCCAAATCAACTGAGAAACTATCAATTTGTGGTTGTTTGATCCAGAATGGCTCTGATACCACTTTGTATGTGCTATAAGGATCGTCAAATCAACAAAGAAATGATCAAACAAGTTTGTTTTAGGTGCGGAAACCCTAAAACAATCACAAAATGATAATCAAACAGATCAAAACAAGTAAATCATCATTTCAAAGCTTTTTCATTAATTACGAACTCAATTACACGTTGACAAATTGAAAACAACAAGGTATGAACGCGAATTAAGCTAAATAATATCCTAGAGAGAGAATCAGAAAGTGGAGGGAACAAAATGACTCAAAGTTACATTCAAAAAATCAGCTTGACTATATATAGACTGCACATTCGCCCACTTAGTTCGTGCGAATGTGCATGTTCGACCACTTCATCCGGTCGAACCAAGCCATACATTAAGAACCTATTCTACCTTCGACCAAAACATCTCCTTCGCACCTTCTGAGTCTCCTTCGCACCTTCTAATTCTCCTTCGCCCTTACCAAAACTCCTTCGACCAAACGACAATCAACAAAAACAAGTTTATTGTACAATCCGAAGCACTAGTCGCATAAATGCATCTAAAACATTTTATAAAACACATAAGTCTACCTTAGCGAAAAACGTTTTCAAACATACTTAACTAGGTCAGTTGAGTCGTTATGATGGTTCCGGGAATCATCGGGAGTCGTTACGATGATCCACGGGATCATTGGGAGTCGGTCCATAACCATGTGAACACGGATTAGTGATTTGTAGAATCGCCGGGTTTAACGCACACACGTAAATCTCGAGTCCCGGGAATTGGTGAACGGATGGGAACGTATTAGTTATCATGCATTATGTGCTTACAATCATTATATGACTTGCCGGTATGTGAATACGTGTTTATATGTGTTAAAATAGTGATTACGCGTAATTGCATGACATTATAGGTGATTACGCGTAATTGCCAATAGGTATAGGCGATTAGAGCCTAATCGCCAATAGGTATAGGCGATTAGAGCTCCAATCGCTAGTAGTACATGCGATTAGAGCTCCAATCACTAGTACACTACAATAAAAATGGGTTTTTAGTACACACAAAAGCGTCCTAAAATGTTATTTTATAGGACCTTTTATTTAATAGGACCAACGGTAAAAGCCTTTCATGTAAGGGGGTCGTAATAAGTCATGAAACTTAAAAAGCGTCCTAATATCTCAAATAAGATTATGAAACCAATTTTATGGTCACATAATATGTTCCAAAAAAAACTCCTAATAAAACATATTAGGACACTTTTACAAGGTTTTAACATGTGCTTACCTAGTTTTAATCTTTTAACACACATACAAGAGTCCTAAAAAATTAATTTATAGGACCCTTATGATGTAACATTATAGGAGCATTAGTACCAAAAAAGGGGTCCTAATATCTCAAATAAGATTATGAAACCAATTTTATGGTCGTTTAATATGTCAATTAACAAACAAAATAGCGTCCTAATAAAAGAATATTCAAACACTTTTACAATGCTCTAATAAGTTTAATAGGACAAAATTTCAAAGTCCTAACAAGTCATATGATACAACGTTTTTTTAAACATACACACACAATTTTATGATATACTATATATAACATCAACTAATGAAAGAAAAAAAAACTTTATTATATTTCAAATAAGCATATTCATTACAAAAACACTAAACATATATAAGTTATAGCATTATCCAACATAAAGTCTTGTAACATTTAACAAAGAAATTAAAAGCAATGAAAGAAACAAGCAACATAGAATCATGAGTCATCATGCATCCTCAATCCTCACGGACTACCTACAAATAAACCATCCATGTATAAACATTAAGTTCAAGATTATTAAAATTATTCGTATCACAAGATTAATAAATACATACCAATATGAAAGGACAAGGCCATGCAATGGAGGCACCAATACAATCTTGAATTGTGGAAAATAACCCATATGGTCTCACCAACTTTTCATCTATTTTTATTGCTACTTAAACATTTACCTCACACCATTCTGGTCCAATCTCTGTACCACCAACTAGCTCATTTGGTTCCAAGCTCTTCACCCATCCTCTTGCTACAATCTCGGTAGAGTTTAGAATGCTTTTAAGGACAACTTCATCTCCCACCTAGATTTTAGTTTTCAACAAACATATATCAAACTCTAGTCACAATAGAACAAGTAACATTTCACAAAAATAATAATAATAAAGATTTATATAGAAAAATACCCGTAAACTTGGAGGTCCATTAGTTGCAATGGGGAAATGTGGTGATGTAAGAAGTGGAACAATAGGACCATCCCTACACCCTTTAATCTTTGATACCTGGGCTTGTAGCCGAACCACAGTACTAGTAAGTTCTTCACATTTAGACTTTAATCGGATGTTTTCTCTACGACACGTTGAACGACTTGGTGTTACACCCCAAACATCAGAAGCACGAACACCCAGACCATACATGACTGCATCACCATTTCGATCTTTCCCCATTACTTTAGAAAAAAACATCATCTGGTCCAGGCTTATCGATCGAACCATCGGGAAGATTAGAACTAAGTTGTTACATCTGCGCCTGTATTAGATATAGTAACAAAAATAAGATATGTATTTTTAACAACATCAAGAACATATAGAAAAGAGACGTATATGAATATATAAGATATTGCTTACAATTGCATTTGCACCTTCCACATTTTTTGTAGTTCCATGTTTGGAGAAACATGCACGAAACATTTCCAATCGACTTGGATCTTGTCCCCAAGATGACTGTTTGAATAAAAAGAAAATGAGTATTAACAATGGATATCGACATGCTACATTAAGAATTGCACTATTTCATACAATCACCTTTAGCTCTTCACGGACTCGAGCATAACTTTTTTTACCCGTAACTTGCACCATCTTCCTTTTTGCCTGATTCGCCTTATTTTTTTCACTTACCATCTTCAATAGAAAAATAAAATATCATAATGAGAAATAAACTAATTGTAACATCCCAAATTTTGAGGATTTATATTTGAGATGTAAGGCTATTTCATACCTTAGACTTTGTTTTATTCCAATACTTCACAAGTCTCGTCCATTGTTTTTTTTTTTTTTTTTTGCACTTGTTTTGGCCTAAAACTTATTTGTTCCTGAAGTGACAAAGACGGATCATAGTAGCGTTCCTTAACTCTTGCCCTCCAATTCTTCACCTTCTTCCCAAATGATTGCAATATCCAGCCTTTAGCATCTTATGGAATATCAAATTTTGTCTAAAAATGGAACACGTCACATGAGAAAACAAATACTTTAGTCATTCATCAACAAACGGATTTTTAGTTATGTACCTTTATGAATTCTAATCGCCTGTACTGCTGCGTAATCGCCTGACGTATACTAAACGACTAGAAACGCCTATAAATACCCCCCTTATGTCTTAAAACATCATTTGTGAAACCCTAATACACCCCAAAGCCACTCCACACCTTATTCAACCTCTGCAACACGTTTTTGATCAAGAAATCACATTTCCAAGCTTTACATCTCATAATCTTACAATTTCAAGGTGTGTTCTTCATCCCAAACCTTTGTAATGATATTGTTTTGATCCCTAAAGGTCCAGACCTAATTTCTAAACATTTGTGTCTTTGAAAACTCATAAAAATCAGTTTCTAAACAAACCCAAACCTCTATGTTTGTTATATGTGATGTATTCATGCAAGATAGGATTTTTATCGTTTAAACATGGTTGTTCTTGTATTATTAATATGTTTCTGATCTAAATGAGCTCATATGATGTTAACCTAGGAGTTTGAAGGTCCATAGATGTGTATTATTGATATTAGGCGTTTTGATCCGTTTGAATGATTATGGATGATTGATGATGATATGTTGTGTTTTGTTGATTGTATAAGGTTAGGGTTTACTCTAGGATGATGCTAGAACAGTAGGATAATGTCGGACAACGTCATTATGTGATGAAATCTGGATATTTGCTATTTAGGGTAAGTTTTGCATGATGATGTGATGTTTACATGATAGTTATGCTATTTTGGGAAAACACTTGCATTCGGGACGGCTAGGATGATGATAATTGGGGGTTTTTGCTTGAAATAGTTGGATTAATGTTTTGGGTTTGATACTGGGTGATTCCACTTGTTTCAGATCTGATTTGGAGGGTTAAACGCGCAGAAAGACGGCACGGTGCTGCAAGGGCGATTGGCCCCCAATCGCATGAACTATAGGCGATTGGGAGCCCAGTCGCCAGTATGTTTGGCAATTACAACTCTATTCGCCATTTGACTTTCCTAATCACCAGTTGACTTTTCCTAATTGCATGTTTGATTCCTAATCGCGTGTATTTCTGTTATATGTGTATTTTAACGTCCCGAAACACGGTTTGACACCTAGGAAAATGTTAGGAACCCCGTGACATGTCTAATAACTTGGTAACACGTGTTCGGACTTGTTTAGGCGTTAATTGGGCGTTATGCTAGATAGGGTGAATGTTTGCACATGCTAAGTGTTTAATTGCATATGTTGCATGATATCTTATATGTGGCTAACACGTGGGATGTCGGGTCACCAATGGGATGTCGGGTTTTGTCTGGTTTGGTCGGTTTAACGTTTAAACATGTTTTCAACATACACGGTCACGGTCTGGACAATTTGGGGACTGATTAGCCTTCGGGTTAGTAGTCATCACACTTATGTAAACTCATTGATAGGTCGCCACTAGTAGGGACTATTACACACGTATCGGATTTCTATTTTACCGAAGACGCACTCTAAGGTAAGTTTCACGGCCCCACTCTTTTACTGATTTACATTTTCGGGGGAGAAAACATGCTGTGTTCTTTAAACGTGTGTCAATTGTGTTCGCAAGTTCATTACGTTTGGGAATGTTCATTTGGGTTCAAGGTATTTATTTATGTTCAGTATCATATGGCCTATGTTGTGGTAGTTCGTTAACCGCGATGCGGTAGTTCGTTAGCCCCTAAGTGGTAGTTCGTTAGCTATGATAGAGTAGTTCGTTGACCATGGGATGGTAGTCCGTTAGCTATGATAGAGTAGTTCGTTGACCATGGGATGGTAGTTCGTTAACCGCGGTGGGTGATAGTTCGTTTGGGAAGTTCGTTATGGAGTTTAAACGTTTAACGAGTGTTTTCATCGGTCGGTTGTATCATGATAGTCTTTCAAAAGTTCATGAAACGTTTTTACTTAAAAACCTGTGAACTCACCGGTATTATTTGCTGACGTTCTTTAGCATGTTTTTCTCAGGTCGCTAAGGTAGCAGCTATCGGTAGGCGGACGGAGTCCCACGGCGTCTAGGATTCACTTGCACGTCTTTTAGTACTTTCAGACTTTTATGTTTTACTTTCTGTTGTAATAAAGTTTTACGCTTCCGCAAGCGATGGTTGAATTTTTGAAACTTAATGGGCAATTTACGTTGTTTTCATATCATATAGATGTCATTTATTGTGACCGTTGACTTGGATCCCGATGTGTCACGCGCTTCGCGGTAAAACCCCGCATGTGGAATTTGAGGGTGTGACAATTATTATTATTATTGGTACTAGATATTTGCCCGCGTTGACACGCAGTTTACTAACGTACGATTATTTGGAGTAGTATAACGTATAAGAAAAATAAAGTAGAAACATTTTATTAAAATTTAAAAGCAACGAATACACATTTATTCAAATATCGCTGAAAATTTCCTTATAAACAACATTTTTTGTTTTAGTCATCACTTTCCCATCAGCATCCAGTATAAGTAACTTCACGCCTGCCCTGCTTTTAACTCTTGATAATGCGACATAAAGCTGGCCGTGTGAGAATACAGGGTTTCTTAAATACAATCCAACCTTTGATAAAGACTGTCCTTGACTTTTATTGATGGTCATTGCAAAACATACGCTTATTGGGAATTGACGCCTTTGGAACTTTACTGGAATCTTGATATCAGATGGTATCAAATTTATTCTTGGAATAAGAGTTTTGGTACCAATGTTTCCACCTGATATGATCTCGGCTTCAATAACACGCTTTGCAAGTCTGGTGATTCGTAATCTCGTTCCATTGCACAAACCATTTTGTTGATCTATGTTTCTCAACAACATGACGGGTACACCAACTTTAAGTGCTAAACGATGGTTAGGTAACCCAGAAATTTTTAAACCATTAAGGACATCAGGAGAGTATAAGTCTTCCTGTGAACGGTTATTACCATTCTCAATCTGACATATACTATCAGAGCTCAGATACTCGACTTCATCTCCAGGAAACAATGCTAGAAGCCTTTCATTTATATCATGTACGACTTCATTTGTAGGTGCAAGTATTGCTCGTTCTCCAAAGTAATATTTATCTTTGTAAAGTTGGATAAGTGAAGGGTAGACGAAGTCAATTAATCTAGAAATCGGATCTGATGTACCCTTAATAAGAAGATCATCTGGAATGTCCACATCAAACTCATCATCATGAATTGACTCACCAACTTTACCCTCACCTAATTCAAGAAGCCAGTTTGCAAATGCCTTTGTTTCATCGGATTCAGACGTGTTGTTACCCAACGTTAACCTCATGTTTTTTGTTAAAGTGAGGACTTTGCAACTATTCCAAATAGGAGAAGAAGTTATTGATGCATTTAAAATATCTCTTCTACTACCATTTGGAACAACCGGAAGGATCTGTCTAAAATCACCACCCAAAACCATAACCTTACCACCAAAAGGCAAATCAGAATTAGGTGAAGAATTTGACTGCAGGACGTCTTTCATTGTACGATCAAGTGCCTCAAAAGCATGCTTGTGAATCATTGGAGCTTCATCCCAAATAATTAACTTAGTTTGCTTCAATAAATCAGCAATATCACTATTGGGCTTTATACCGCACAATGATTGTTCAGTAACATTCAAAGGTATAGGAAACCTAGAATGCGCTGTCCTTCCACCAGATAACAGCAGAGAAGCAATACCACTGGATGCAACGTTCAAAACAATTTGTCCTTTAGATCTTATGGCAGCAGACAACGTTTTCCATAAAAAGGTTTTACCAGTTCCTCCAAAACCATAAACAAAGAATAGCCCACCTTTGTTACCATCAACCGCATGAATGATTTGATCAAAAATTGAACGTTGCTCATCAGTTAAAGAACGTGAATGGGTATGAAATTCCTCAGCCAACGTACTTACTTGATAATTCAGCTCATCAAGAATCAACCGGTTATTTGCAGATGATATCGAATCATTATCCGGATAAGGCATAGAAGGAAACCTACGCAGGCTTGAGTTATTCCGAAGCAACTGTTTCTCAATTTCAAGCAACGTAAGGTTCTTTATTTGTTCATCAGGAAGAGACAAACCTAAAAACGAAAAAGTTTGGAACATTCAAGTTAAAAGAAAAGGGACATTAAAAAAAATAAATTCATTAAATTTCGAAATTAAAATTTGTTACCTTCAATTTGGAATACGTCTTCGTGTCTACGCATAATACCATCTGACAGATACTTCCATGATTTTTCCCAAACATGCTCAGGCCTAGATAAGGTATTAGACATCAACATCATCGCAAACAAATTACGAAGAGAATATCCAGAACCTGTATAATGAGCCTCTTCAATAGCTTCTACATATTCTTTGTCATCGTCTAAGAGGCCAAGAGCATAACATGCATCACGAAATGTTGGTAAGATTTCTCCATTGACCGTTCTTATCTCCTCAAATGATCTAGGGCCTTTTACTTTATTTAGAAGAACTCTCAAAAAATACGCCTCGCCCATAGATGGATTAACCATGTGAACACGACCTGAATATCGGAGAACTTTTGTTCTAGTGAAGAAAGTATCGATGACTCATTCGTAAACTTACGTATACTATATCCGTCTAGGTGCTTGTCAATATTGAATTGACCCACTTTAATTTTGAACGCAAACTTTTTGTCTTCAAGAGCATGAAACTCAGTTGGAGTTGTTTTTTCTTCACCAGAAACCTTAATAACAAATGACATACATAATATAAAGTAAAATAAGTAACTTGTTTTGGACTGAATATAAACAACTTACCTGCTTAGATTTTTCTAAAAGTTGCATTGCTGACATTCCCAGCAATTTCTTTGCTTCACGATCAAACAAAGTAAGGGATGTAATACCAGTAAAATCCTGAACCCTTAAAGGAATTCTAAACCTACATTTACAAATTACAAAATATTATTAAACAAATTTAATAGTGTTTTACTTTAAGATGTACATATTTAAGATAAAGCCTACACTGGATCAGCAGAGACGATGTGCTTTGGACATTCTTTATTGGGGCAAACTAACACCTGTTTAAACGAAGTAACATCTGTTTCTTCATTATCATCAGGTAAACTTAAGGTCGGCTCCACCTTGTGATTACAGTGCTCACATCCCAAATAATACCACTCATCTTTATCATCGACACCCTTAATGGTTCCAAGAACAATGACCTGTTTGTTAACCTACAAAAGAAACAGGAATCGGTTAAAAATGAATTTTAAATAAAACTTGTATATAATGATATGATAAATCAATTGAGTCTTACCTCTGTTATCAAAGGAAGATCACGAATAGTGCTGAAAGGGGTTTTATTCAAGAATTCATCATTAATATTCATACTACCAGACGATCCAAGAGATCGTTGTACAGAAGATGATTCCGTAGAAAAAAACTTTTCAATATAACTGTAAATTTAAAAAAATTAATATAACATATATATCATAACTCAAATATTTAGATATATGTAAATAATTACAGGATAATTTAAACATATCACCTTTTCTTAAAAGCACAAATATCGTCAATATCTTCATTGATAAACAGTCGAGTTATATTGAACCCATTTTGCAAACTTATATTACCTTTAAACAAAAAAAAAAAAGCAAGCATTATTTTTTTTAAAAAAGTAATAAAAATGTCAATTGTAATACAAACTGTAAGAAATGACAAACCTTTATAATTGGTAAAGCTACCAAATTGAACAATGAGAACAACATGGACTTCAGCTTCATTCTGCTTGATGTACTCAAACATCTGCTCACTATATTCATCCCACAAAGAACATGACATTTTTACCCCACTACATACAATACATTTTTTATTAGATCATTCATAAATTTCAAACATGTCTTCCTAAGTATTGATCGTAGAAATGACACATGAATATAACATCAAAGATTATGAGATAATAAATTATGATTCGAAAAAATGAAACACATACTCTAGATCAATCAAGATAAGGTTCATTTTCATTTTCAACCCAGCTTTTGTTTCTAGAGGCTCGGGTGGACTCCATTCTTCAACAAACCCAATGAAATCTAAAATATTTAAAATGTTATTTCAACTAATATATAAGAAGACAAATTATAAGAATAAATATATATAAAAGATTGAGGTTTCGAAAACTACCAATCCTTTGTTCCTGAGAAAGGTTACCAGACTTAATAGACTCAAAAGAAGAGAAATTAAAACCATATTGGCTACCATCAAATCTGTTACACTTTGTAAGATTTGTTTCAAAAGTAAACGATAATATGTCATTTTTAGAAAAGTGTTTAACAGATTTGTTATCCGCTAGTTGTGGTCTATAGATATAATATGCTTCATTTTCACATAGAAATTTTTCATGCTTCTTCATGTATCTATTCCACACAATCGCTTGCATTTTAGAACCCTGCGTGAAAATATGTAATTAGAAAACATAGTTTGACCAGAAATAATATTAAATGCAGTCGTGTAACATATATGTGACAAAGGAAATGATGATATCAAATCTAACCTGTTCATCCATAACAACCATATCAATGGCAAGAGTTTCACCTGGTATCTTTCGATTTGCTCTCTTCCAAAGTCTAAGTACCTTAACTTTGATTGTGTACTGACTCAGCCGCCATGTTATGTCATTCAAAAATGTTACATTATTTGGATCCATCTGCCTGCACGTGTGTAATATTTATCACAAATAACCGCGAACTAAAAAATGTTAGTACTTTTGTGATATATAAATAAACAATGTAAGAAGGTTAAGTAGTATATGCTACCTGCGAAAGTGTAGAAGAAAAAGATTGAATGATAATGGATTGAATTGTACATCTATTTATAATTTCGTATAACTATCATAAATAAGGAAGAAATGTTGTATTTTTAGTATAGATTATATAAATAGGAAACGAAATATGAAATGGCAATCTAATTGATTAAGTTTAAAGGTTTCCATAATACATTTTCAATCAACTTAAGTGGTCAAAGTTTCCGAAATTATGAAAATAATTGTTGTTTCCGAAACCTTATTGTAAAAAAGTCAACGACTAATATTAGGATATCAAAATGCTAAATTATAGCGTGATTTATATAATAAGTATAAAAAGTAATCAATTAGATATCCTTAATTTATTGTCTTTCCAAAAATCTTGTTTGTCAAATTAAAACGTTTTTAATTTGTAAATTATTAATTAGTTTTGACTTTAAAATATTAAAAAACATTTTCTTTTTTTTTAAAATGGTATTAGAAAACATTTAACATTTTCAAATAAAACGGTTGACTTTGTTAATAAGCATTCATATGTATTAAACACAAACCATATCACAAATGTATTTCTCAAAAGACATATCAACACAAAAAACACACCAATGTATGTGACCACTAACAGTTAATCACCTTCCCAAAAACCACCATACCAAGGTGGTAACAGTTACACAGCAACACTATATTCACGGAAAAAAGTCAATGACATAAATTAGGATGTCAAAAAGATAAATTATAGCTTGATTGTAACCATAAAAAGTAATCAATTACACATCGTTAATTGATTGTCTTTCCAAAAATCTTGTTTGTCAACAGAAAACGGTTTGAATTTGTAAATTATTAATTAGTTTTGACTTTAAAATATTAAAAAACATATATATTTCTTTTAAAATGGTAGATATAAAAATTTGGAAATTTTTCAAATAAATGTTAAAATTTGACATAATAATTCATACATGGATCGTTTTTTACACTTTGTTAAGCTATTCTTATACAAAAAGTTTTTTGTACGAAATTTAAGTTTCTTAATAATGAGAATGTTTAATGTTAATGTAATTTAATTTACCAAATTTAAGTTTTATCAACAATATTAACAAAGTCAACAGTTAAAATCTAAACTTGTCTAAATTTTAATTCTCATTATAGCAATCACATCATATTAAGCATATTTACCTAATTCTAAAAAAAACATATTTCCCAAATCATTGCTAACAACTATTAAGCCATAGAAGATCATATGTCTTAAACACAAACCATATCACAAATATATTTTTCAAAAGACATATCAACACAAAAAACACATCAATGTATGTGACCACTAACATTAATCATCATCCCAAAAACCACCATAACCAAGGTGCTAAGAGTTACCCACAACCACTATATTGATCAAAAAACCACCGCCACTTAGGAGCAAAAGTATGTGATTCAGATCCAAAAAACTACCACCAGTAAGATAACTAATTACCATCAACCCTAACTACTTTAGAGAGCTTGAACAGACCTCGTTTTTCAAACCAACGGAAATGCACCTGATCACCAGCCTGCAAATCCATATCAGCAACAAACACAGACATACCTTTGATGTAGTAACGCTTACTGGATCCCCTGTCTTCAATACCAACAGAAACACCCCAACTATTTTGCTCACCATCCTTAATTGTCAATGACCGCGACCTGTTCAAGCCATTGGCCCTCGCCCATTCTGTCTTCATCCGCTAAAACAATAACCATACATGAAATTTGTTAAAAAAAGGTTTATTTAGCATCAATATGATTATAATATATTGCTTTAACATATAAGACTTACAAAATGCTTGTCAACCACAAACACAACTGGAACGGCCCAATCTTCTATATCAGATACATCTTCATCCGATTCAGATTCATCATCCTCAGCTTCCATATCATCTCCATCTGATACCTCTTCTCCATTATCATCGGAAACAACAATTATTTCCTCATCATTATGGTGATCATCCTCGGGTTGTTCAACGTCCTCCCACAACTCGGGAGGCAGGGTGAGCTTATTTTTCTCAAAGATGGACAACTCCAATGTTTTCTGTTAAGTTTTACAATGAAAAACATGAAAAGTGTACAAATTAATGATGTAAATTTCAAAGAAAATTAATGATATTTATTGAAATTTAGAATCGACAAACAAACCTCGTTGTAAATTTCAAAGACCATCAGATGATCTTTTGTTATCTTAAACCTCTGTTTCATGTACGGCCATCCCTGGGTAATGAAAATCTCATCACCATCGTATTCAAGCTGTATCTGGAAAACATGCCCTGCAAGAGAGATGAATATGTAATAACTGTTATCATTATGAACATCAAGATTTAAAAAACTCTCATTTATTGGTAAATCATTATCTAACAAATAATTATATACATGACATTACCTGGAAATGAGCTAACCATAATCGGTTCCATTGGAGGGTTTCGATTGTACAAACCATGATGAACGAAACAACTTATATGCTGGAAAGTTGAAAAACAATGTTGAAACATTACTACATATTAATTTATTTAATGCGTTATGTCATGGTTCTACACAGCAGTTCAAAAACATACCAGGCGATTCACATCACTGAGTGGGTCATCAAGTTTGCAGTAGAAATACTTGCCTGGTGCAGCTATGGCATCCTGATGAAAAGTGTACATATTAAAACAGTTGAGCATTTCTTCGAACTCAAAAACAAAGTTACAACCACTTGGGTAATTTAGCGTGGTTATCATATGCTTCCAGCCATTGTAAAAAAACCATTTCCCAGCTATATTCATGACTTTAACTTCAAATGATCTCTCATCTAAAGTATGAATTCTGGTCATGCCAGTAGGGAAGCCATACTTCGTAATCCATTCTTTATATTCGCCAGGCAAGGCCTACAAATCAATACCAAAAACAGTTGATTATAATATAATGTATTGGATTTTCAGTTTGGTGTTCTCCATCCGATGAGCAAATTTATGACGATAAACTGAAATCCAACAAATAAATTTGTTGAATGATTTATGATACATATCAAAGACTGTGCACTGATCAATGAACATATATTAACAACCAACGGATTTTTTACGCATAACAAAGGTCGCTTACCATACATAGACGTTCTTTGCCCTCTGATTTGACCCAAAATCCGGACACCATTCTGAGACGACCTATAAACCACCTGTATTATCAGTAAAAACAAATTAAAACATGAATTCATATAACTAAAATTGCATCATTAGATGAATACATAAATGACAAATCTGAAAAATTTTAAAACCTCTTAATTTTTGAAAACAGATTAATGTCGCTGAAAGTAGAATTAGTGAAAAACTTAAATTGAAAACCCCAAATCGAAATCTTTATACAATCGATTAGTGTATCCTCCTAATTGAACGAATATAGTATGAATCTATATAAACAACAAACAGAAAAAAAAAACTCTTAATCAAGAGGATTTTGAAACAGATTGTTCGATAAGTTCAAGTTAGGGTTTTGATCTTTGAACAAAGGATCTCGTTGAATCTTAACACGAAATCGAAGATTATTAAGATAAATATATGAAAACATAATATTTAAAAAGGATTGTTACCTGAATCAGAGGATATGATTTGTCGATTGAAGGAGGCGGTTAGGGTTTACAAAACAGATTTAAAAACAGAAAGCATTCAAATAAACCCTAAAACATCAATAAAAAATCAAAACAATTAAGAATGATTGATTAATATAGAATGGAATAGATGAAACCTTGGAGAAGAGATGAAAACAATGCTTGATTCATGCAATCGCCGTGCAATCGCCTTATTAGGGTTTCGGTTCACAAAGAGGATGATGGCTGATTTGGGATTTAGGTTATGAAACGTGTTTTATTTTGACCTTATATATTTTTCTGATTTTTGAATTAAAAAAAAAAGAAAAATTTTATAAATTCTCACAATGGGGACACTTGACATTAGTTGATTGGCTATGTAATTGGAGGATGAATGTGGGAGTGCCAAGTGTCCTCATGGACTTTGGTTTATTAGATGTATAGATTAGTATTATTATTATTATTAGTATTAGTATATTATTATTATTATTATTATTATTATTATTATTATTATTATTATTATTATTATTATTATTATTATTATTATTATTATTATTATTATTATTATTATTATTATTATTATTATTATTATTATTATTATTATTATTATTATTATTATTATTATTATTATTATTATTATTATTATTATTAATTGGTTCATTTTTCATAGCCTGATATGGTCTATAATTATCTTCATACCTTAGTGTTGATTTTAGTGCAGCATAACCTTGAGTTGGTCTATTAAATTCATTTTTTATTGGTGTTTTATCACTTGCACTAGGGGTATCATTTATATTGGGATTTTCTTGGGTTTTTATATTTATAAAGTTATCTCCTAACTCCATCCCTTTTATTTTATCAGTTAAGTTTTCAATTTCAGAATCTTCTATATTAGAAGTTATGTTATTTTCGCTCTCTGTGTCTGAATTCATTTTTAATTTTCTTTATAACCTTTAGGTATCTTCATATTCTGCAAGAGTTGGATTAAAGGATCCTGTATATACTTCTCGAGCTTGTCATTTAGGAATATATATCAATTTTCCATTGTATGTAGGGTAAAACTGTATCCGAAAAGTTTTGTCGGTTCAAAATTGCTATTTCAAGTAGCTGAAAATCTAGAAAATTAAAAATTATATCGAAAATATCTAAACTTATTATTTTTATGATCCACATATCAAAATAGTTTAACTAAAGATTTATTAGCATGTATCATTGTTAAGCGTGTTGAAAATGAGATTTAAATTATTTTTAATAGATTCCTTATAAAACCAAGAATATCAATATATTTAAGATATTTCAAAATTAAAAAGAAGAAGGGTCCAACATGCTTCCGTACCTCTTTCTCGGTTTGACCGAGATATTGCCGGGTTATACTAGGAGTCTTTTTACCAGGCTCTTCCAGTCCAAACCTAAGTGGTCTTAGGTAACTCCTCTCTAGCTCCTTCAGCAATATCCAGCACAGTCTGGTTTCGTTTCCTACTTCCGACGTAAAGAGAAAGAAATAGATTTGTAGTTGGAGATTTTTTCTTCTTAATAAAGAAATATATTAAGTATAGACACTCAAAGGGATTTATAAGGAAAACTAAAGTTTTATTTCCTCATGGGTATATATTACAATGGAAAGAGTTGAAAGATTAAAATACAAACTAAAGATAAAATACAACTTTTCAAAAGTACATATTATTTTCTAAGATGTCTAAGAGCTGATGATCCTCCTCCTTTCCTTTGCCTTCTCTTTTATAATCATCCTTTAAGAGATAAGTTCCAAATTCATCAATGTCTTTCTTGATACGTGTCTCCCCCTTTTTTCTTATGTCCTCCACCTGGGTTTTGTTAATGAGAGAGTGTCCATATTTTTCCTTTTTCAAGGTGTTATGGGAACTTGAACCTCTTTGGATCCTTCACCTTATTTATTATATTTATGTTATGTCTATCTTGTCATCAATACCAATGACTTATCTTATCATAGGTTTTGTCCTATATCTTTTTAAATTATCTTCTATATTTTTAGAAGAAATCCATCTGCTTAATCCATGATTAATATTTAATCATTGGAATTTTGGCTATCTTTTGAGGAATCAATACTCATCTTGCCTTTATGATTTGTACAAGATGGGCAAATATCTGTATCGTGTTTTCTGGCTTTGCAGATACGGAATTGAGCCTCAGGACTTGATCTTATATATCCTGTTTCTAATAAATTTATCTTACTTTTTAAAAAGTTTATCGCGGCTTCTGGAGATTTGCGTGCCGGTGCTATCATGATAGGAGAGTTTTTGCTTTCTCCTCCATAGGTTCTAAAGGTACTCTTATAAAGAGTAGCCTCCATACCTTGTAAAACTATTCTTATTCCAAGAAACCTCCTATAATGTATATCGTCTTCATTAAAGTTTGTAAAATCTTTTCTTATCGTTTGATATTTACAAGAAAACGACTGACATTTTTCTAAATGTAAAAAGTGATATGCAGGATAATAGTAATCGTTGTAAAAATCTGGTCCTGCAGATAAAAACTTTATGGCTAGGGTATCTTTTGGGGTCATTGTAGGATTATTGATGTAACAATTTTTTACTGACGTCACAATCCACCTTGGTAAGTCTGCTAATTCAGGAAAATTTGGTGCTGTTAGGTAAATCATATTGATAGCACCGAAATCATACCAATATCTAATCTCATTAGCAGCTGAACCCTGTAAATAATTGAGTCGGGGATAAATTCCCGTAAAATCTATATACCTAAGATCGGTTTGATCAAGGTTATATAGTTCTATCATCTTCTTTTGTTGCCTGGTAACGGGATCTTGTTGGAAAGGAAATTGTTGGACTAACCTTTCCATAACAGATGTAGAAGCTTGTTGAGGTAATTTTTCAAAATTGTTTATTTTGGTGGTCTGTGGTCTGAAAGAAAAAGATTTCCTTACCTCTTCTTCGTCTTCCTTTTCTTGAATGGGGTCCATTCTATGATCTTCTGAGGTAGACTGAATGGGGTCCATTCTATGATCTCCTGAAGTAGATGGAACATCTTTTCCAGAACTCGGTGACATATCGAATTTTTCTATGATTTGATGTTTTATCAAAAACTTTATTTTCATACTATCAAATTCATACATAGTAACTTTGTTGCATATCAGCCTAAAATGGCTTTTAACCAAATTTTTTATTTCACCAATGTGTTCAGGAATGGTTTCCACTATATCTATCAGTTCTCCCATATCTGTTGCAATTTCTTTTATTGCATTTATCTGTTCGTCCATCATCTTTATACGTTTATCGAGCTGTTTACCTAGCTCTTCCTCTTCCATCTCTAGTTAAAAAATCTGCCAAGACATTTTTATCAGATTTTATAATCTCAATATCAAAATTATATTCAGATAAAAGGGTTTGCCATCTTCTAAGTCTTTTGTACTCAGGCCTAGACGGTAAATTATTCTTTATAAAAGCCTTTACCTGGGTGTTATCGGTTCTTAATAAGAATTTGTTTGGTAGTAGGAAATAATAAAGTTTCTGGCAGCTCCTAATTACTGCTAACAATTCTTTTTCATTTATATGATATCTTGATTCAGTGTCACTAAAAGTTCCTGAACAATATCTACAAATGCTTTCACCAACTTTTTCTTGTTCAGAGTTATAATCTATCTTTTTTAGTATTCCACTCCAATAATACTCTGAGGCATCTGTCTCTAAGATTAAATTATCTTTTTCTTTTGGTAATTGTAATTTTGGTAAACCTTTACAGTATTCTTTTATCTTTTTTACTTGTTCTTCTAAATTTTTATCGAAACTAAATATCTTATCCTTTTTAAGTAAAGCTTGAAAAGGCTTTCTCAAAAGGGCCAAATTTTCTATAAAATCTGAAGCATAGTTTAATATACCAAGAAAACTTTGTACCTGTTTTTTATCGATTAATTTGTTAGGAAAAGCTGTTATTTTTTCAAGGATATGGCTCTGAAGTTCTATTCCTTTACCATCAATTTTCATTCCTAAAAAATCTATGTTTTCTTGTAATATACTAGTTTTTCTTTCTGATAAGGCTAATCCATGTTTTATACATAAGTCTGTAAATATATCAAGATGCTTTAAATGTAATTCAATATTATCTGATAAAATTAAAATATCGTCTATGTAAACAAAAATGAAATCATAATTTTTAAATATAATATCCATTTTTCTTTGAAATATTTGAGGAGCATTTTTCAATCCAAAAGGCATTACAAGCCATTCATATTGCCCTTGAGGGGTAGAAAATGCAGTGTAAGCAATACTATCAGGATGCATTTTTATTTGCCAAAATCCACTTTTACAATCAAATTTAGAAAAAATCTTTTTATTTCTTGTCCAATTTATTAGACTTTCTTTATGAGGTAAAAAGTATCCATCAAAAACAGTGTTGTCATTTAATCTTTTATAATTTATTACCATCCTAGGCTTACCTCTTGTAATTTCTGCATGTTTTCTTACTAGGAATGCAGGGGAACTATGAGGACTATGGCTCGCTCTTATCAATTTTAAATCTAAGAGTTCTTTTATCTGAGAGCTAAACTCTTTTTGGTCTTCGGGATTGTATCTCATGGGTTTTACCCTTATTTCTTTATCTTTGTCTTTCATTTCTAATTTTGCAGTTATCTGGTTTTTATTCCAAAATTGTAATGGATTATCTGTATAACATTGTTTTAACTTATGTTTAATAGTTTCTATATGATTATCTAATTTTCTTAAATTAACTTGATAATCTAGTGGTTCTTCCTTATAATATTCTAAAACTGGAATTCCTTTTTCAAGTTTTGGGTTTTCTTTGTACCCTATATCACCACGCTGGCTTGTGCGAGTTGTAAAATTAATTGGAAATTTCCTTCCGTATGCATTTTTTATCCGTTTAACTACTATAAGGTGGTGGCATGGTGTTTTTAATATTATTTGGTATGCTATTATATCAAAAGTAATCTTATTAAATCTTTCTAAAAAATCATTTCCTAGTAGAATATCAGATCCAGCATTATAAAAATAGAATGGTGGACATTTAACCATATAAGATCCTATTAGTATTATTGGATTTTTAATTCCCTTTTTTAAAGGAACTATATCCCTTGAGAAACTAATGCCATTGCATGGGGTTAAATCTTCATGATATTCTATTGGAAAACACTCTGGTCTACAAATACATAGACCTGATCCACTATCTATATAGGCAGCAAAGTATTCGGCTTTGTAATCTTTATATGTTATTCCTACAGGAATGTATATACTTCTCGAGCTTGTCATTTAGGAATATATATCAATTTTCCATTGTATGTAATCTTTAACCCGTAAGAGGTTATTTGGTAAGGTTTTACATTTTCTAAAAATGTTAACCCCAACATAATTTCTAAAGTATTATTTTCTTCTTCATCTCCTATCAATAATCTTAATGGAATTTTTTCTTCTCCAAATTTAATTATAGTTTCTATTGCTTCATTAATTTCATGTAACTCGCCGTTAAAATTTGTATATTGGTGAGGTTCATCTAATGGATATTTCTGTAAATATTTACAAAGTTTATGATTTATATAATTTCCATTAGCACCTGTATCTATTAGTATATTTATAAGAGAGAACTTTTTGCCATTGAAATATTCTCCTTGTATCTTATAATTTTTTATCTCGTCCTCTTTTTCACTAATTATATCACTAAATCTACTAGAGTTAGTCGTTTTTGTAAGAGGGTGGTTCGTAACACCTTTATCTGAAAAGACTAATCTAGGAGTAATTGGATTGGATGACATTATTGGTTTGTCTTGTAAATCAAGGCTTAAAGGTCTTGAATCTATTTCTTCTATTTTAGGTAGAGTTGGTATTTGTACCTGGCATACATCATTAAATAAAAAAGGAAAATCAATTGTGTCCTTTATACTAAAGCAATCAGAATGATGTGTATTTGATATTGCGTAAGATATCGCATATGTGATAGAATACGGCCTATTGTCTTGTTTAAAGAAGTTTTTTCTTTTAAAATCTTGTAGTAAACTTAAAGTTTTATCAAAATCTTTGTCTTGTATATGATAGGAAATTCTTGGATAAATATTGAATTTCAATTTCCCGTATTGTAAATTTCCTCTTAAAATTCCAAGACATGCTTCTTCTCTATTTTGGATTCTATTATCCATAATTGCTAATTCTATAGGCGTATCTATTCCTTCTTTAAAGGTTGATTTGATAATTATTTGAATGGCTCCCACATGAACCCATCCTAATGTATTTCTTATTTCAGGTTTTATTCTTTGTAATTTCTCCTGAATATCTTTTTTAGATAATAGAGGCAACATAACTTTGTTAGAAGTTATGTTGATATCTAAAGCTCTTTCATGGATATTTAGTCCGTAATAGAGATGATGATTCCTAGGTTGTATTCCTAGTTTTTGTAAAGTATTTATTTTAAATCCTGAATAATTTGACAATGAAAAGTTTTCATGTTGTATCTGTTTTAATTTTCTTTTATCTACTAAAATTTCTTGTTTATATTCTCCCAACTGTTCCTCTTGGGTATCTATTACAGTATTGTCTGTATTACTAGTTGATGCTATATCTAGTTTATTCATCTTCAGATGATGTATATTCTGTTTCAGTTAGAATAAATATACTTTCATCAGAATCTATATTATGAAAATCATTGATTTGTATAAAATCTCCTTCATTGATCATTTTTTCAATATCATCATCTATTTCAAATATTTTAAGATTCTTATTAAATTTTTTAGGGCATCTGTTTGCATAGTGTCCTTCTTCATGACAAAAGTAACACTTACATTTTTTAGGACTTTTATTTCTTTTATATGTTGGTTTAAAAGTCTTTTTGTATCCTTTTCTTTTATAATATTTAGTTTTTCGTTTCTTAAGAAATCCTTTTCTAAAATGACTCTTTTTCTTGTATTTTCTTTTTATCTTTCCGTAATAATAAGAACTATCACATCCTATCATTAAGGGCATTTTGGGGTTACTACAACATAACGATATTTTTCTTTTTAATCCTTTACTTACTTTAGCTAATATGGCGTCTGCACACCATTCGCTTAGTCTATCTCTAACATGGGTTATTCTTTTTCCCAATGTATCGGAGGTTGTTCCTGGGTTATAAGTACTTATTAGTTTTTGCCCCCATGGGTCAGGTATTTTTGCAAAAAATAGGGGTAAAAAGCTACTAGTATCCGGTACTTGATTATAAATATGATAATAATAATCTTGAAAAACACAAATATATCTATCAATTTCACATATATCACATAATTGTAGTCTTATTAAAGCTGTAGTATATTTGTCTATTGTAGCTGGGTCTTTTATTATATTACCTTCCCCACAAAATTCTATTCTAAAAGCCTCAACGGCTCTTGTTACCATATTGGCTATGCTATTATCTGTTTCAAATATATATTTTTTAGCTTCTTCACTTAGATTTTGCCAAAATCTTAAAGCACTGTTTAACAAAGTTCTTTCTAAAAATCCTTTTATTGTTTCTAAATCCATTTTATTGACAGAAACTGCTATTCTAAAGGCGGTTTCCCATTTATCTATTGCTTCCTCAATATTGTTTAATCAATATCTAAGTATATTCCGAAAGGATTAATTGGTTCATTTTTCATAGCCTGATATGGTCTATAATTATCTTCATACCTTAGTGTTGATTTTAGTGCAGCATAACCTTGAGTTGGTCTATTAAATTCATTTTTTATTGGTATTTTATCACTTGCACTAGGGGTATCATTTATATTGGGATTTTCTTGGGTTTTTATATTTATAAAGTTATCTCCTAACTCCATCCCTTTTATTTTATCAGTTAAGTTTTCAATTTCAGAATCTTCTATATTAGAAGTTATGTTATTTTCGCTCTCTGTGTCTGAATTCATTTTTAATTTTCTTTATAACCTTTAGGTATCTTCATATTCTGCAAGAGTTGGATTAAAGGATCCTGAAATCTAGATGTTGTTCCTTTATCTTTTTTATTAGTATAAGTATCTTCTAGTAGTTTTATGATTTTGTCGAGTTTAAAAATCATTTGGTCTCCATAAAATATCATTGTTTTTTGTAATTCTATTAAATCTTTATCAATTTTTAAAGAGTTATCACTTTCTTTTAACTTGTTAAAAGTTTGGTCTTCCATTAAGGTGATGGAAGTTGCCAATCAGTGTCGTCATAATCAGAGCAATTCCAATCATACATATCATAATTAAAGTCTTCATCAGATATATAATTACTATCAAAATCAGTATTAGAACTTAAATCTCCGTATTCAATTAAACTTTCTTGTATGTTTAGCCTAATCATATTAATTTCATTGCTTATAAAATTTATGTTTAACAAAATTAAGTTATTAAAATCAATCTCGTTTAACGAAAAGTTTGACTGTTGAGCCCCCGCGAAGGAAATTTGCGTGGCTCTGATACCAATCCAGGGTAAAACTGTATCCGAAAAGTTTTGTCGGTTCAAAATTGCTATTTCAAGTAGCTGAAAATCTAGAAAATTAAAAATTATATCGAAAATATCTAAACTTATTATTTTTATGATCCACATATCAAAATAGTTTAACTAAAGATTTATTAGCATGTATCATTGTTAAGCGTGTTGAAAATGAGGTTTAAATTATTTTTAATAGATTCCTTATAAAACCAAGAATATCAATATATTTAAGATATTTCAAAATTAAAAAGAAGAAGGGTCCAACATGCTTCCGTACCTCTTTCTCGGTTTGACCGAGATATTGCCGGGTTATACTAGGAGTCTTTTTACCAGGCTCTTCCAGTCCAAACCTAAGTGGTCTTAGGTAACTCCTCTCTAGCTCCTTCAGCAATATCCAGCACAGTCTGGTTTCGTTTCCTACTTCCGACGTAAAGAGAAAGAAATAGATTTGTAGTTGGAGATTTTTTCTTCTTAATAAAGAAATATATTAAGTATAGACACTCAAAGGGATTTATAAGGAAAACTAAAGTTTTATTTCCTCATGGGTATATATTACAATGGAAAGAGTTGAAAGATTAAAATACAAACTAAAGATAAAATACAACTTTTCAAAAGTACATATTATTTTCTAAGATGTCTAAGAGCTGATGATCCTCCTCCTTTCCTTTGCCTTCTCTTTTATAATCATCCTTTAAGAGATAAGTTCCAAATTCATCAATGTCTTTCTTGATACGTGTCTCCCCCTTTTTTCTTATGTCCTCCACCTGGGTTTTGTTAATGAGAGAGTGTCCATATTTTTCCTTTTTCAAGGTGTTATGGGAACTTGAACCTCTTTGGATCCTTCACCTTATTTATTATATTTATGTTATGTCTATCTTGTCATCAATACCAATGACTTATCTTATCATAGGTTTTGTCCTATATCTTTTTAAATTATCTTCTATATTTTTAGAAGAAATCCATCTGCTTAATCCATGATTAATATTTAATCATTGGAATTTTGGCTATCTTTTGAGGAATCAATACTCATCTTGCCTTTATGATTTGTACAAGATGGGCAAATATCTGTATCGTGTTTTCTGGCTTTGCAGATACGGAATTGAGCCTCAGGACTTGATCTTATATATCCTGTTTCTAATAAATTTATCTTACTTTTTAAAAAGTTTATCGCGGCTTCTGGAGATTTGCGTGCCGGTGCTATCATGATAGGAGAGTTTTTGCTTTCTCCTCCATAGGTTCTAAAGGTACTCTTATAAAGAGTAGCCTCCATACCTTGTAAAACTATTCTTATTCCAAGAAACCTCCTATAATGTATATCGTCTTCATTAAAGTTTGTAAAATCTTTTCTTATCGTTTGATATTTACAAGAAAACGACTGACATTTTTCTAAATGTAAAAAGTGATATGCAGGATAATAGTAATCGTTGTAAAAATCTGGTCCTGCAGATAAAAACTTTATGGCTAGGGTATCTTTTGGGGTCATTGTAGGATTATTGATGTAACAATTTTTTACTGACGTCACAATCCACCTTGGTAAGTCTGCTAATTCAGGAAAATTTGGTGCTGTTAGGTAAATCATATTGATAGCACCGAAATCATACCAATATCTAATCTCATTAGCAGCTGAACCCTGTAAATAATTGAGTCGGGGATAAATTCCCGTAAAATCTATATACCTAAGATCGGTTTGATCAAGGTTATATAGTTCTATCATCTTCTTTTGTTGCCTGGTAACGGGATCTTGTTGGAAAGGAAATTGTTGGACTAACCTTTCCATAACAGATGTAGAAGCTTGTTGAGGTAATTTTTCAAAATTGTTTATTTTGGTGGTCTGTGGTCTGAAAGAAAAAGATTTCCTTACCTCTTCTTCGTCTTCCTTTTCTTGAATGGGGTCCATTCTATGATCTTCTGAGGTAGACTGAATGGGGTCCATTCTATGATCTCCTGAAGTAGATGGAACATCTTTTCCAGAACTCGGTGACATATCGAATTTTTCTATGATTTGATGTTTTATCAAAAACTTTATTTTCATACTATCAAATTCATACATAGTAACTTTGTTGCATATCAGCCTAAAATGGCTTTTAACCAAATTTTTTATTTCACCAATGTGTTCAGGAATGGTTTCCACTATATCTATCAGTTCTCCCATATCTGTTGCAATTTCTTTTATTGCATTTATCTGTTCGTCCATCATCTTTATACGTTTATCGAGCTGTTTACCTAGCTCTTCCTCTTCCATCTCTAGTTAAAAAATCTGTCAAGACATTTTTATCAGATTTTATAATCTCAATATCAAAATTATATTCAGATAAAAGGGTTTGCCATCTTATAAGTCTTTTGTACTCAGGCCTAGACGGTAAATTATTCTTTATAAAAGCCTTTACCTGGGTGTTATCGGTTCTTAATAAGAATTTGTTTGGTAGTAGGAAATAATAAAGTTTCTGGCAGCTCCTAATTACTGCTAACAATTCTTTTTCATTTATATGATATCTTGATTCAGTGTCACTAAAAGTTCCTGAACAATATCTACAAATGCTTTCACCAACTTTTTCTTGTTCAGAGTTATAATCTATCTTTTTTTAGTATTCCACTCCAATAATACTCTGAGGCATCTGTCTCTAAGATTAAATTATCTTTTTCTTTTGGTAATTGTAATTTTGGTAAACCTTTACAGTATTCTTTTATCTTTTTTACTTGTTCTTCTAAATTTTTATCGAAACTAAATATCTTATCCTTTTTAAGTAAAGCTTGAAAAGGCTTTCTCAAAAGGGCCAAATTTTCTATAAAATCTGAAGCATAGTTTAATATACCAAGAAAACTTTGTACCTGTTTTTTATCGATTAATTTGTTAGGAAAAGCTGTTATTTTTTCAAGGATATGGCTCTGAAGTTCTATTCCTTTACCATCAATTTTCATTCCTAAAAAATCTATGTTTTCTTGTAATATACTAGTTTTTCTTTCTGATAAGGCTAATCCATGTTTTATACATAAGTCTGTAAATATATCAAGATGCTTTAAATGTAATTCAATATTATCTGATAAAATTAAAATATCGTCTATGTAAACAAAAATGAAATCATAATTTTTAAATATAATATCCATTTTTCTTTGAAATATTTGAGGAGCATTTTTCAATCCAAAAGGCATTACAAGCCATTCATATTGCCCTTGAGGGGTAGAAAATGCAGTGTAAGCAATACTATCAGGATGCATTTTTATTTGCCAAAATCCACTTTTACAATCAAATTTAGAAAAAATCTTTTTATTTCTTGTCCAATTTATTAGACTTTCTTTATGAGGTAAAAAGTATCCATCAAAAACAGTGTTGTCATTTAATCTTTTATAATTTATTACCATCCTAGGCTTACCTCTTGTAATTTCTGCATGTTTTCTTACTAGGAATGCAGGGGAACTATGAGGACTATGGCTCGCTCTTATCAATTTTAAATCTAAGAGTTCTTTTATCTGAGAGCTAAACTCTTTTTGGTCTTCGGGATTGTATCTCATGGGTTTTACCCTTATTTCTTTATCTTTGTCTTTCATTTCTAATTTTGCAGTTATCTGGTTTTTATTCCAAAATTGTAATGGATTATCTGTATAACATTGTTTTAACTTATGTTTAATAGTTTCTATATGATTATCTAATTTTCTTAAATTAACTTGATAATCTAGTGGTTCTTCCTTATAATATTCTAAAACTGGAATTCCTTTTTCAAGTTTTGGGTTTTCTTTGTACCCTATATCACCACGCTGGCTTGTGCGAGTTGTAAAATTAATTGGAAATTTCCTTCCGTATGCATTTTTTATCCGTTTAACTACTATAAGGTGGTGGCATGGTGTTTTTAATATTATTTGGTATGCTATTATATCAAAAGTAATCTTATTAAATCTTTCTAAAAAATCATTTCCTAGTAGAATATCAGATCCAGCATTATAAAAATAGAATGGTGGACATTTAACCATATAAGATCCTATTAGTATTATTGGATTTTTAATTCCCTTTTTTAAAGGAACTATATCCCTTGAGAAACTAATGCCATTGCATGGGGTTAAATCTTCATGATATTCTATTGGAAAACACTCTGGTCTACAAATACATAGACCTGATCCACTATCTATATAGGCAGCAAAGTATTCGGCTTTGTAATCTTTATATGTTATTCCTACAGGAATGTATATACTTCTCGAGCTTGTCATTTAGGAATATATATCAATTTTCCATTGTATGTAATCTTTAACCCGTAAGAGGTTATTTGGTAAGGTTTTACATTTTCTAAAAATGTTAACCCCAACATAATTTCTAAAGTATTATTTTCTTCTTCATCTCCTATCAATAATCTTAATGGAATTTTTTCTTCTCCAAATTTAATTATAGTTTCTATTGCTTCATTAATTTCATGTAACTCGCCGTTAAAATTTGTATATTGGTGAGGTTCATCTAATGGATATTTCTGTAAATATTTACAAAGTTTATGATTTATATAATTTCCATTAGCACCTGTATCTATTAGTATATTTATAAGAGAGAACTTTTTGCCATTGAAATATTCTCCTTGTATCTTATAATTTTTTATCTCGTCCTCTTTTTCACTAATTATATCACTAAATCTACTAGAGTTAGTCGTTCTTGTAAGAGGGTGGTTCGTAACACCTTTATCTGAAAAGACTAATCTAGGAGTAATTGGATTAGATGACATTATTGGTTTGTCTTGTAAATCAAGGCTTAAAGGTCTTGAATCTATTTCTTCTATTTTAGGTAGAGTTGGTATTTGTACCTGGCATACATCATTAAATAAAAAAGGAAAATCAATTGTGTCCTTTATACTAAAGCAATCAGAATGATGTGTATTTGATATTGCGTAAGATATCGCATATGTGATAGAATACGGCCTATTGTCTTGTTTAAAGAAGTTTTTTCTTTTAAAATCTTGTAGTAAACTTAAAGTTTTATCAAAATCTTTGTCTTGTATATGATAGGAAATTCTTGGATAAATATTGAATTTCAATTTCCCGTATTGTAAATTTCCTCTTAAAATTCCAAGACATGCTTCTTCTCTATTTTGGATTCTATTATCCATAATTGCTAATTCTATAGGCGTATCTATTCCTTCTTTAAAGGTTGATTTGATAATTATTTGAATGGCTCCCACATGAACCCATCCTAATGTATTTCTTATTTCAGGTTTTATTCTTTGTAATTTCTCCTGAATATCTTTTTTAGATAATAGAGGCAACATAACTTTGTTAGAAGTTATGTTGATATCTAAAGCTCTTTCATGGATATTTAGTCCGTAATAGAGATGATGATTCCTAGGTTGTATTCCTAGTTTTTGTAAAGTATTTATTTTAAATCCTGAATAATTTGACAATGAAAAGTTTTCATGTTGTATCTGTTTTAATTTTCTTTTATCTACTAAAATTTCTTGTTTATATTCTCCCAACTGTTCCTCTTGGGTATCTATTACAGTATTGTCTGTATTACTAGTTGATGCTATATCTAGTTTATTCATCTTCAGATGATGTATATTCTGTTTCAGTTAGAATAAATATACTTTCATCAGAATCTATATTATGAAAATCATTGATTTGTATAAAATCTCCTTCATTGATCATTTTTTCAATATCATCATCTATTTCAAATATTTTAAGATTCTTATTAAATTTTTTAGGGCATCTGTTTGCATAGTGTCCTTCTTCATGACAAAAGTAACACTTACATTTTTTAGGACTTTTATTTCTTTTATATGTTGGTTTAAAAGTCTTTTTGTATCCTTTTCTTTTATAATATTTAGTTTTTCGTTTCTTAAGAAATCCTTTTCTAAAATGACTCTTTTTCTTGTATTTTCTTTTTATCTTTCCGTAATAATAAGAACTATCACATCCTATCATTAAGGGCATTTTGGGGTTACTACAACATAACGATATTTTTCTTTTTAATCCTTTACTTACTTTAGCTAATATGGCGTCTGCACACCATTCGCTTAGTCTATCTCTAACATGGGTTATTCTTTTTCCCAATGTATCGGAGGTTGTTCCTGGGTTATAAGTACTTATTAGTTTTTGCCCCCATGGGTCAGGTATTTTTGCAAAAAATAGGGGTAAAAAGCTACTAGTATCCGGTACTTGATTATAAATATGATAATAATAATCTTGAAAAACACAAATATATCTATCAATTTCACATATATCACATAATTGTAGTCTTATTAAAGCTGTAGTATATTTGTCTATTGTAGCTGGGTCTTTTATTATATTACCTTCCCCACAAAATTCTATTCTAAAAGCCTCAACGGCTCTTGTTACCATATTGGCTATGCTATTATCTGTTTCAAATATATATTTTTTAGCTTCTTCACTTAGATTTTGCCAAAATCTTAAAGCACTGTTTAACAAAGTTCTTTCTAAAAATCCTTTTATTGTTTCTAAATCCATTTTATTGACAGAAACTGCTATTCTAAAGGCGGTTTCCCATTTATCTATTGCTTCCTCAATATTGTTTATACAATCAATATCTAAGTATATTCCGAAAGGATTAATTGGTTCATTTTTCATAGCCTGATATGGTCTATAATTATCTTCATACCTTAGTGTTGATTTTAGTGCAGCATAACCTTGAGTTGGTCTATTAAATTCATTTTTTATTGGTATTTTATCACTTGCACTAGGGGTATCATTTATATTGGGATTTTCTTGGGTTTTTATATTTATAAAGTTATCTCCTAACTCCATCCCTTTTATTTTATCAGTTAAGTTTTCAATTTCAGAATCTTCTATATTAGAAGTTATGTTATTTTCGCTCTCTGTGTCTGAATTCATTTTTAATTTTCTTTATAACCTTTAGGTATCTTCATATTCTGCAAGAGTTGGATTAAAGGATCCTGAAATCTAGATGTTGTTCCTTTATCTTTTTTATTAGTATAAGTATCTTCTAGTAGTTTTATGATTTTGTCGAGTTTAAAAATCATTTGGTCTCCATAAAATATCATTGTTTTTTGTAATTCTATTAAATCTTTATCAATTTTTAAAGAGTTATCACTTTCTTTTAACTTGTTAAAAGTTTGGTCTTCCATTAAGGTGATGGAAGTTGCCAATCAGTGTCGTCATAATCAGAGCAATTCCAATCATACATATCATAATTAAAGTCTTCATCAGATATATAATTACTATCAAAATCAGTATTAGAACTTAAATCTCCGTATTCAATTAAACTTTCTTGTATGTTTAGCCTAATCATATTAATTTCATTGCTTATAAAATTTATGTTTAACAAAATTAAGTTATTAAAATCAATCTCGTTTAACGAAAAGTTTGACTGTTGAGCCCCCGCGAAGGAAATTTGCGTGGCTCTGATACCAATCCAGGGTAAAACTGTATCCGAAAAGTTTTGTCGGTTCAAAATTGCTATTTCAAGTAGCTGAAAATCTAGAAAATTAAAAATTATATCGAAAATATCTAAACTTATTATTTTTATGATCCACATATCAAAATAGTTTAACTAAAGATTTATTAGCATGTATCATTGTTAAGCGTGTTGAAAATGAGGTTTAAATTATTTTTAATAGATTCCTTATAAAACCAAGAATATCAATATATTTAAGATATTTCAAAATTAAAAAGAAGAAGGGTCCAACATGCTTCCGTACCTCTTTCTCGGTTTGACCGAGATATTGCCGGGTTATACTAGGAGTCTTTTTACCAGGCTCTTCCAGTCCAAACCTAAGTGGTCTTAGGTAACTCCTCTCTAGCTCCTTCAGCAATATCCAGCACAGTCTGGTTTCGTTTCCTACTTCCGACGTAAAGAGAAAGAAATAGATTTGTAGTTGGAGATTTTTTCTTCTTAATAAAGAAATATATTAAGTATAGACACTCAAAGGGATTTATAAGGAAAACTAAAGTTTTATTTCCTCATGGGTATATATTACAATGGAAAGAGTTGAAAGATTAAAATACAAACTAAAGATAAAATACAACTTTTCAAAAGTACATATTATTTTCTAAGATGTCTAAGAGCTGATGATCCTCCTCCTTTCCTTTGCCTTCTCTTTTATAATCATCCTTTAAGAGATAAGTTCCAAATTCATCAATGTCTTTCTTGATACGTGTCTCCCCCTTTTTTCTTATGTCCTCCACCTGGGTTTTGTTAATGAGAGAGTGTCCATATTTTTCCTTTTTCAAGGTGTTATGGGAACTTGAACCTCTTTGGATCCTTCACCTTATTTATTATATTTATGTTATGTCTATCTTGTCATCAATACCAATGACTTATCTTATCATAGGTTTTGTCCTATATCTTTTTAAATTATCTTCTATATTTTTAGAAGAAATCCATCTGCTTAATCCATGATTAATATTTAATCATTGGAATTTTGGCTATCTTTTGAGGAATCAATACTCATCTTGCCTTTATGATTTGTACAAGATGGGCAAATATCTGTATCGTGTTTTCTGGCTTTGCAGATACGGAATTGAGCCTCAGGACTTGATCTTATATATCCTGTTTCTAATAAATTTATCTTACTTTTTAAAAAGTTTATCGCGGCTTCTGGAGATTTGCGTGCCGGTGCTATCATGATAGGAGAGTTTTTGCTTTCTCCTCCATAGGTTCTAAAGGTACTCTTATAAAGAGTAGCCTCCATACCTTGTAAAACTATTCTTATTCCAAGAAACCTCCTATAATGTATATCGTCTTCATTAAAGTTTGTAAAATCTTTTCTTATCGTTTGATATTTACAAGAAAACGACTGACATTTTTCTAAATGTAAAAAGTGATATGCAGGATAATAGTAATCGTTGTAAAAATCTGGTCCTGCAGATAAAAACTTTATGGCTAGGGTATCTTTTGGGGTCATTGTAGGATTATTGATGTAACAATTTTTTACTGACGTCACAATCCACCTTGGTAAGTCTGCTAATTCAGGAAAATTTGGTGCTGTTAGGTAAATCATATTGATAGCACCGAAATCATACCAATATCTAATCTCATTAGCAGCTGAACCCTGTAAATAATTGAGTCGGGGATAAATTCCCGTAAAATCTATATACCTAAGATCGGTTTGATCAAGGTTATATAGTTCTATCATCTTCTTTTGTTGCCTGGTAACGGGATCTTGTTGGAAAGGAAATTGTTGGACTAACCTTTCCATAACAGATGTAGAAGCTTGTTGAGGTAATTTTTCAAAATTGTTTATTTTGGTGGTCTGTGGTCTGAAAGAAAAAGATTTCCTTACCTCTTCTTCGTCTTCCTTTTCTTGAATGGGGTCCATTCTATGATCTTCTGAGGTAGACTGAATGGGGTCCATTCTATGATCTCCTGAAGTAGATGGAACATCTTTTCCAGAACTCGGTGACATATCGAATTTTTCTATGATTTGATGTTTTATCAAAAACTTTATTTTCATACTATCAAATTCATACATAGTAACTTTGTTGCATATCAGCCTAAAATGGCTTTTAACCAAATTTTTTATTTCACCAATGTGTTCAGGAATGGTTTCCACTATATCTATCAGTTCTCCCATATCTGTTGCAATTTCTTTTATTGCATTTATCTGTTCGTCCATCATCTTTATACGTTTATCGAGCTGTTTACCTAGCTCTTCCTCTTCCATCTCTAGTTAAAAAATCTGCCAAGACATTTTTATCAGATTTTATAATCTCAATATCAAAATTATATTCAGATAAAAGGGTTTGCCATCTTATAAGTCTTTTGTACTCAGGCCTAGACGGTAAATTATTCTTTATAAAAGCCTTTACCTGGGTGTTATCGGTTCTTAATAAGAATTTGTTTGGTAGTAGAAAATAATAAAGTTTCTGGCAGCTCCTAATTACTGCTAACAATTCTTTTTCATTTATATGATATCTTGATTCAGTGTCACTAAAAGTTCCTGAACAATATCTACAAATGCTTTCACCAACTTTTTCTTGTTCAGAGTTATAATCTATCTTTTTTAGTATTCCACTCCAATAATACTCTGAGGCATCTGTCTCTAAGATTAAATTATCTTTTTCTTTTGGTAATTGTAATTTTGGTAAACCTTTACAGTATTCTTTTATCTTTTTTACTTGTTCTTCTAAATTTTTATCGAAACTAAATATCTTATCCTTTTTAAGTAAAGCTTGAAAAGGCTTTCTCAAAAGGGCCAAATTTTCTATAAAATCTGAAGCATAGTTTAATATACCAAGAAAACTTTGTACCTGTTTTTTATCGATTAATTTGTTAGGAAAAGCTGTTATTTTTTCAAGGATATGGCTCTGAAGTTCTATTCCTTTACCATCAATTTTCATTCCTAAAAAATCTATGTTTTCTTGTAATATACTAGTTTTTCTTTCTGATAAGGCTAATCCATGTTTTATACATAAGTCTGTAAATATATCAAGATGCTTTAAATGTAATTCAATATTATCTGATAAAATTAAAATATCGTCTATGTAAACAAAAATGAAATCATAATTTTTAAATATAATATCCATTTTTCTTTGAAATATTTGAGGAGCATTTTTCAATCCAAAAGGCATTACAAGCCATTCATATTGCCCTTGAGGGGTAGAAAATGCAGTGTAAGCAATACTATCAGGATGCATTTTTATTTGCCAAAATCCACTTTTACAATCAAATTTAGAAAAATCTTTTTATTTCTTGTCCAATTTATTAGACTTTCTTTATGAGGTAAAAAGTATCCATCAAAAACAGTGTTGTCATTTAATCTTTTATAATTTATTACCATCCTAGGCTTACCTCTTGTAATTTCTGCATGTTTTCTTACTAGGAATGCAGGGGAACTATGAGGACTATGGCTCGCTCTTATCAATTTTAAATCTAAGAGTTCTTTTATCTGAGAGCTAAACTCTTTTTGGTCTTCGGGATTGTATCTCATGGGTTTTACCCTTATTTCTTTATCTTTGTCTTTCATTTCTAATTTTGCAGTTATCTGGTTTTTATTCCAAAATTGTAATGGATTATCTGTATAACATTGTTTTAACTTATGTTTAATAGTTTCTATATGATTATCTAATTTTCTTAAATTAACTTGATAATCTAGTGGTTCTTCCTTATAATATTCTAAAACTGGAATTCCTTTTTCAAGTTTTGGGTTTTCTTTGTACCCTATATCACCACGCTGGCTTGTGCGAGTTGTAAAATTAATTGGAAATTTCCTTCCGTATGCATTTTTTATCCGTTTAACTACTATAAGGTGGTGGCATGGTGTTTTTAATATTATTTGGTATGCTATTATATCAAAAGTAATCTTATTAAATCTTTCTAAAAAATCATTTCCTAGTAGAATATCAGATCCAGCATTATAAAAATAGAATGGTGGACATTTAACCATATAAGATCCTATTAGTATTATTGGATTTTTAATTCCCTTTTTTAAAGGAACTATATCCCTTGAGAAACTAATGCCATTGCATGGGGTTAAATCTTCATGATATTCTATTGGAAAACACTCTGGTCTACAAATACATAGACCTGATCCACTATCTATATAGGCAGCAAAGTATTCGGCTTTGTAATCTTTATATGTTATTCCTACAGGAATGTATATACTTCTCGAGCTTGTCATTTAGGAATATATATCAATTTTCCATTGTATGTAATCTTTAACCCGTAAGAGGTTATTTGGTAAGGTTTTACATTTTCTAAAAATGTTAACCCCAACATAATTTCTAAAGTATTATTTTCTTCTTCATCTCCTATCAATAATCTTAATGGAATTTTTTCTTCTCCAAATTTAATTATAGTTTCTATTGCTTCATTAATTTCATGTAACTCGCCGTTAAAATTTGTATATTGGTGAGGTTCATCTAATGGATATTTCTGTAAATATTTACAAAGTTTATGATTTATATAATTTCCATTAGCACCTGTATCTATTAGTATATTTATAAGAGAGAACTTTTTGCCATTGAAATATTCTCCTTGTATCTTATAATTTTTTATCTCGTCCTCTTTTTCACTAATTATATCACTAAATCTACTAGAGTTAGTCGTTCTTGTAAGAGGGTGGTTCGTAACACCTTTATCTGAAAAGACTAATCTAGGAGTAATTGGATTAGATGACATTATTGGTTTGTCTTGTAAATCAAGGCTTAAAGGTCTTGAATCTATTTCTTCTATTTTAGGTAGAGTTGGTATTTGTACCTGGCATACATCATTAAATAAAAAAGGAAAATCAATTGTGTCCTTTATACTAAAGCAATCAGAATGATGTGTATTTGATATTGCGTAAGATATCGCATATGTGATAGAATACGGCCTATTGTCTTGTTTAAAGAAGTTTTTTCTTTTAAAATCTTGTAGTAAACTTAAAGTTTTATCAAAATCTTTGTCTTGTATATGATAGGAAATTCTTGGATAAATATTGAATTTCAATTTCCCGTATTGTAAATTTTCCTCTTAAAATTCCAAGACATGCTTCTTCTCTATTTTGGATTCTATTATCCATAATTGCTAATTCTATAGGCGTATCTATTCCTTCTTTAAAGGTTGATTTGATAATTATTTGAATGGCTCCCACATGAACCCATCCTAATGTATTTCTTATTTCAGGTTTTATTCTTTGTAATTTCTCCTGAATATCTTTTTTAGATAATAGAGGCAACATAACTTTGTTAGAAGTTATGTTGATATCTAAAGCTCTTTCATGGATATTTAGTCCGTAATAGAGATGATGATTCCTAGGTTGTATTCCTAGTTTTTGTAAAGTATTTATTTTAAATCCTGAATAATTTGACAATGAAAAGTTTTCATGTTGTATCTGTTTTAATTTTCTTTTATCTACTAAAATTTCTTGTTTATATTCTCCCAACTGTTCCTCTTGGGTATCTATTACAGTATTGTCTGTATTACTAGTTGATGCTATATCTAGTTTATTCATCTTCAGATGATGTATATTCTGTTTCAGTTAGAATAAATATACTTTCATCAGAATCTATATTATGAAAATCATTGATTTGTATAAAATCTCCTTCATTGATCATTTTTTCAATATCATCATCTATTTCAAATATTTTAAGATTCTTATTAAATTTTTTAGGGCATCTGTTTGCATAGTGTCCTTCTTCATGACAAAAGTAACACTTACATTTTTTAGGACTTTTATTTCTTTTATATGTTGGTTTAAAAGTCTTTTTGTATCCTTTTCTTTTATAATATTTAGTTTTTCGTTTCTTAAGAAATCCTTTTCTAAAATGACTCTTTTTCTTGTATTTTCTTTTTATCTTTCCGTAATAATAAGAACTATCACATCCTATCATTAAGGGCATTTTGGGGTTACTACAACATAACGATATTTTTCTTTTTAATCCTTTACTTACTTTAGCTAATATTAGCTAAAGTAAGTAAAGGATTAGCTAAAGTAAGTAAAGGATTAAAAAGAAAAATATCGTTATGTTGTAGTAACCCCAAAATGCCCTTAATGATAGGATGTGATAGTTCTTATTATTACGAAAAGATAAAAAGAAAATACAAGAAAAAGAGTCATTTTAGAAAAGGATTTCTTAAGAAACGAAAAACTAAATATTATAAAAGAAAAGGATACAAAAAGACTTTTAAACCAACATATAAAAGAAATAAAAGTCCTAAAAAATGTAAGTGTTACTTTTGTCATGAAGAAGGACACTATGCAAACAGATGCCCTAAAAAATTTAATAAGAATCTTATTTGAAATAGATGATGATATTGAAAAAATGATCAATGAAGGAGATTTTATACAAATCAATGATTTTCATAATATAGATTCTGATGAAAGTATATTTATTCTAACTGAAACAGAATATACATCATCTGAAGATGAATAAACTAGATATAGCATCAACTAGTAATACAGACAATACTGTAATAGATACCCAAGAGGAACAGTTGGGAGAATATAAACAAGAAATTTTAGTAGATAAAAGAAAATTAAAACAGATACAACATGAAAACTTTTCATTGTCAAATTATTCAGGATTTAAAATAAATACTTTACAAAAACTAGGAATACAACCTAGGAATCATCATCTCTATTACGGACTAAATATCCATGAAAGAGCTTTAGATATCAACATAACTTCTAACAAAGTTATGTTGCCTCTATTATCTAAAAAGATATTCAGGAGAAATTACAAAGAATAAAACCTGAAATAAGAAATACATTAGGATGGGTTCATGTGGGAGCCATTCAAATAATTATCAAATCAACCTTTAAAGAAGGAATAGATACGCCTATAGAATTAGCAATTATGGATAATAGAATCCAAAATAGAGAAGAAGCATGTCTTGGAATTTTAAGAGGAAATTTACAATACGGGAAATTGAAATTCAATATTTATCCAAGAATTTCCTATCATATACAAGACAAAGATTTTGATAAAACTTTAAGTTTACTACAAGAATTTTAAAAGAAAAAACTTCTTTAAACAAGACAATAGGCCGTATTCTATCACATATGCGATATCTTACGCAATATCAAATACACATCATTCTGATTGCTTTAGTATAAAGGACACAATTGATTTTCCTTTTTATTTAATGATGTATGCCAGGTACAAATACCAACTCTACCTAAAATAGAAGAAATAGATTCAAGACCTTTAAGCCTTGATTTTACAAGACAAACCAATAATGTCATCTAATCCAATTACTCCTAGATTAGTCTTTTCAGATAAAGGTGTTACGAACCACCCTCTTACAAGAACGACTAACTCTAGTAGATTTAGTGATATAATTAGTGAAAAAGAGGACGAGATAAAAAATTATAAGATACAAGGAGAATATTTCAATGGCAAAAAGTTCTCTCTTATAAATATACTAATAGATACAGGTGCTAATGGAAATTATATAAATCATAAACTTTGTAAATATTTACAGAAATATCCATTAGATGAACCTCACCAATATACAAATTTTAACGGCGAGTTACATGAAATTAATGAAGCAATAGAAACTTATAATTAAATTTGGAGAAGAAAAAATTCCATTAAGATTATTGATAGGAGATGAAGAAGAAAATAATACTTTAGAAATTATGTTGGGGTTAACATTTTTAGAAAATGTAAAACCTTACCAAATAACCTCTACGGGTTAAAGATTACATACAATGGAAAATTGATATATATTCCTAAATGACAAGCTCGAGAAGTATATACATTCCTGTAGGAATAACATATAAAGATTACAAAGCCGAATACTTGCTGCTATATAGATAGTGGATCAGGTCCTATGTATTTGTAGACCAGAGTGTTTTCCAATAGAATATCATGAAGATTTAACCCCATGCAATGGCATTAGTTTCTCAAGGGATATAGTTCCTTAAAAAAGGGAATTAAAAATCCAATAATACTAATAGGATCTTATATGGTTAATGTCCACCCTTCTATTTTTATAATGCTGGATCTGATATTCTACTAGGAAATGATTTTTTAGAAAGATTTAATAAGATTACTTTTGATATAATAGCATACCAAATAATATTAAAAACACCATGCCACACCTTATAGTAGTTAAACGGATAAAAAATGCATACGGAAGGAAATTTCCAATTAATTTTACAACTCGCACAAGCCAGCGTGGTGATATAGGGTACAAAGAAAACCCAAAACTTGAAAAGGAATTCCAGTTTTAGAATATTATAAGGAAGAACCACTAGATTATCAAGTTAATTTAAGAAAATTAGATAATCATATAGAAACTATTAAACATAAGTTAAAACAATGTTATACAGATAATCCATTACAATTTTGGAATAAAAACCAGATAACTGCAAAATTAGAAATTGAAAGACAAAGATAAAGAAATAAGGGTAAAACCCATGAGATACAATCCCGAAGACCAAAAAGAGTTTAGCTCTCAGATAAAAGAACTCCTTAGATTTAAAATTGATAAGAGCGAGCCATAGTCCTCATAGTTCCCCTGCATTCCTAGTAAGAAAACATGCAGAAATTACAAGAGGTAAGCCTAGGATGGTAATAAATTATAAAAGATTAAATGACAACACTGTTTTTGATGGATACTTTTTACCTCATAAAGAAAGTCTAATAAATTGGACAAGAAATAAAAAGATTTTTTCTAAATTTGATTGTAAAAGTGGATTTTGGCAAATAAAATGCATCCTGATAGTATTGCTTACACTGCATTTTCTACCCCTCAAGGGCAATATGAATGCTTGTAATGCCTTTTGGATTGAAAAATGCTCCTCAAATATTTCAAAGAAAAATGGATATTATATTTAAAAATTATGATTTCATTTTTTGTTTACATAGACGATATTTTAATTTTATCAGATAATATTGAATTACATTTAAAGCATCTTGATATATTTACAGACTTATGTATAAAACATGGATTAGCCTTATCAGAAAGAAAAACTAGTATATTACAAGAAAAACATAGATTTTTTAGGAATGAAAATTGATGGTAAAGGATAGAACTTCAGAGCCATATCCTTGAAAAATAACAGCTTTTCCTAACAAATTAATCGATAAAAAACAGGGTACAAAGTTTTCTTGGTATATAAACTATGCTTCAGATTTTATAGAAAATTTGGCCCTTTTGAGAAAGCCTTTTCAAGCTTTACTTAAAAGGATAAGATATTTAGTTTCGATAAAAATTTAGAAGAACAAGTAAAAAAGATAAAAGAATACTGTAAAGGTTTACCAAAATTACAATTACCAAAAGAAAAAGATAATTTAATCTTAGAGACAGATGCCTCAGAGTATTATTGGAGTGGAATACTAAAAAAGATAGATTATAACTCTGAACAAGAAAAAGTTGGTGAAAGCATTTGTAGATATTGTTCAGGAACTTTTAGTGACACTGAATCAAGATATCATATAAATGAAAAAGAATTGTTAGCAGTAATTAGGAGCTGCCAGAAACTTTATTATTTCCTACTACCAAACAAATTCTTATTAAGAACCGATAACACCCAGGTAAAGGCTTTTATAAAGAATAATTTACCGTCTAGGCCTGAGTACAAAAGACTTATAAGATGGCAAACCCTTTTATCTGATATATAATTTTGATATTGAGATTATAAAATCTGATAAAAATGTCTTGGCAGATTTTTTAACTAGAGATGGAAGAGGAAGAGCTAGGTAAACAGCTCGATAAACGTATAAAGATGATGGACGAACAGATAAATGCAATAAAAGAAATTGCAACAGATATGGGAGAACTGATAGATATAGTGGAAACCATTCCTGAACACATTGGTGAAATAAAAAATTTGGTTAAAAGCCATTTTAGGCTGATATGCAACAAAGTTACTATGTATGAATTTTGATAGTATGAAAATAAAGTTTTTGATAAAACATCAAATCATAGAAAAATTCGATATGTCACCGAGTTCTGGGAAAAGATGTTCCATCTACTTCAGGAGATCATAGAATGGACCCCATCTCAGTCTACCTCAGAAGATCATAGAATGGACCCCATTCAAGAAAAGGAAGACGAAGAAGAGGTAAGGGAAATCTTTTTCTTTCAGACCACAGACCACCAAAATAAACAATTTTGAAAAATTACCTCAACAAGCTTCTACATCTGTTATGGAAAGGTTAGTCCAACAATTTCCTTTCCAACAAGATCCCGTTACCAGGCAACAAAAGAAGATGATAGAACTATATAACCTTGATCAAACCGACTCTAGGTATATAGATTTTTACGGAATTTATCCCCGACTCAATTATTTACAGGGGTTCAGCTGCTAATGAGATTAGATATTGGTATGATTTCGGTGCTATCAATATGATTTACCTAACAGCACCAAATTTTCCTGAATTAGCAGACTTACCAAGGTGGGATTGTGACGTCAGTAAAAAATTGTTACATCAATAATCCTACAATGACCCCAAAAGATACCCTAGCCATAAAGTT